>JARFJB010002000.1:215000-862500 GCA_036346205.1 Vesta saturnalis
AACGTTAAGTTACCACAATTCACGACAATAATAAAACAGATTTGATAAATAAATTTGAAATTAAATAATCAAATAACTAACTCTAGCTCGGAAATATAACTTAAAAATAACTAAATCATTTGGTCGCAAATAAATAACAGCAAGTCCGATAAGTAGCACCAGAATCAAAAATCTATCTTATATATATATATATATATATATATATATATATCTTTCTTGACTCTGTCTATACTTCTACTTCTTATTTCCTTACGTGTCGGGGCAGTAGACAAATAACTGTCCGGTAGTAGGACGATACCGTTAGTATTGCCACGGATCGAGCTGGATACAAGGGACGGTATCCACGGGAAAGAATTTGAAATTGTTAATGTAATGTACTAAAGGCAACTTGATATTCTGTGTGTATCGGAGACAAAGCGCAAAGGAAAGGATGCTATGGTGATGTAGGGTGACAGCCTAGCACTATGGTCAAGAGTGTTGAACAGTACGAATTGGTATCTCCCCGAGTAATGTGGGTTAGAATGAAAGTGGAATTTCGAAGAATTTCTCTTATTGCATGCTATGCTCGGTGAATGGAGAAAGAGACCAAGAGTGTGAAAATTTCTGGAATGATTTAGAGAACGTGTAGTGCGTTAGATTAACTTGGGTTGTTTAACTAACAATTCAGCAAATTTCTCTATGCACGTGTTTTGCAATTCCCCAAATTTTTGAATGAGGTTATCTCTTATCAAATTAAATACTAACTTTACCGCTAGATATCGCAAATTTTTATAAAATGTATATGATAACTACGATGAGTTAAATAACTATTTACACCCTCAAAATATAATTTAATATAAAATTCAATTTAGTTAGAGAAGACATAATAAGAATGATATACATGAGCCAATGACGTAACATAGCACACAGCACTATAGTCAAGAGTGTTGAACAGTGTGAATTGGTATCTCCCCGAGTAATGTGGGTTAGAATGAAAGTGGAATTTCGAAGAATTTCTCTTATTGCATGCTATGCCCGGTGAATGGAGAAAGAGACCAAGAGTGTGAAAACTTCTGGAATGATTTAGAGAACGTGTTGAACGTATGTAAGCCAAACGAAAGAGTGATGATAGTGGGAGACATCAACGGATGGGTGGGTGCACAGGGAGAACATACTGAACGCATTCTAGGAAAGTTTGGAGACCAAGGAGTCAATGAGAATAGGGAACACCTGGTGAATATCTGTGTGGATAGCAGCCTGGTTGTATCTAATACGTGGTTTAAACATAAAAATTTTCATATGTATACATGGCAAAGAGGCAAATCTAAAATTATGATAGACTTCATAGTGTATGATGAACGACTTATGAACCTGGTGAAACACAAAAGTAATACGCGGATCGAAGTGTGTATCGGACCACTTTTTGGTTATATCGAGAGTGTGTTTAGGGCAAAAGTGGGTCTGGAGAAGAAAATCAAACGTAATGCGGACGTATAGAATTAGGGTAGACAAACCAGTAGATAATGGCGCGAGAATGAAATACGCAGATGCTGTAGTAAAGAGTTGAATGTAAATGAAACAGTGTGGAACGAACAAATAAAAGATACTGACGTTGAAAGTGCATGGATAAGCTTGAAAAACTGTGTTTCAATTGTGCCGTGCGGATATATGGAAGAGCGTCTGTGTGTAGATAGAAAAAATATGCTTGTGGAATAAAACTGTAAAATAGGCAGTATGTAAGAGACAAATATGCGTGCATGACAATGATTGCTGCAAAGAATGAGACTGAGAAAAAGCGATTGTATGAGGTGTACAGATTAACAAACAAAGAAGCGAAGGAGGCAGTGAGAAAAAGTAAAGAGGAAGTGATGGCTGTGGAAGGAGAGGACGCTGCAGGAGTGATGAGTATGAGCAACGAAATAGTATGGTACGATTGTGAAGTGAGGGAGTTCTGGCAAGAATAGTTCGGAAAGCTGTACAGTAGTGAGGAAAGTAAGACTGAAGGGTTAAATAAGGAGAATGTAGAAGGAATAGTGAATGAAACTGAGAATGATATTGGGATAAATGAGGTAGAGAAAACGGTAGGAAGGTTGGAAAACGGTAAAGGAGCAGGCGTAGATAAAGTAAATCGTGAAATGCTAAAGTATGGACGTGCAAAGCTTATACGAAGATTGTGTGAACTATTGAATTCTTAAGTGGGGAAAAGTGCCGAGGGATTGGATGAGCGCGATCATTGTACCTCTATATAAGGGTAAGGGGAACAAGAGTGATTGCAAGAACTACAGAGGAATAAGTTTACTCAGTGTAACTAGTAAAATATTTCGAAGAATACTGATTGATAGAGTACGGGAAACTACACAAACTAAGATTTAAGATATGCAGGGTGGGTTCATGCCAGGGAGAGGATGTGTTGAGTAGATGGTTTCCCTTCAGCAGGTGATCGAAAAATGTTTAGGTTTAAAAGTAAGCTGTACTGTGCGTTTGTATATCTGGAGAAAGCATACGACAGAGTGAATAGGGAGAAGCTGTGGGAAATACTAAATGAATATGGCGTAAATAAAGGGCTAATAAACGGAATAAGGGCAGTTTACAACGGTAGCCGGGCATGTGTTAGGGTGAGAGGAGGTGTCAGTGAATACTTTAATATTGAGCAAGGAGTACGACAAGGCTGTGTAATGTCACCGTGGTTATTTAATGTATACATGGGTAAATGTGCTAGGCAAGCACCGATACAAATGGTGTAATGGTTGGTGACGAAAATGTACGAGTTCTGGTGTATGCAGATGATGCAGTCTTCTTTGATAACAGTGCGCATTACTTACAAACTGCTCTGAGGAAGTTTGATATAGTCTGTGAGAGTACGGAGCTAAAGGTAGATGTGAACAAAACTAAGATTGTGGTGTTCAATCGGGAAGGTGGAAAGGAAGTAGAGTATTTACTCTGCAAGTTGTGTAACAAGTGGACGAGTGGATGAGCAGTCCTGTATGGAAGTGAGACTAAATGCTATGGGTATGAGATTCCTGAGAAGCGCATGTGGTAAAACGAGAAGGCATAAGATAAATAATGAGTGAATAATGACGGGGTATAGCGAGGAAAAGACGATGATGATATAAAAATAGTACATTACGTTGGTTTGGTCACATTGAGAGAATGAAGAACGCAGATTAACGAAGCAAATATACGTAGGTGAGGTTAGAGGTAAAGCCGGGCCTGGTAGGCCGTAAAATTTGGATGAATGTAGTAGAATGTATGATAAAAGAAAGAAATATGAGGAGTTTTAAAAATAAAAGGACATGTCAGAGACAATGTATGAATCTTGCGAAAGCTAGGGAGTTATGTGGAGATAGGAAAGGACGGAGAAAGATTGTGAATGAAAAATAAATAAGAGGCAGGGATTTCTTTGCCTACCCCATAAGGGAATGGCGTTAAGGTTATGGTTAAAAATACTCAATATGAGGATAGTGCGTGAGAAACTAACATATTTACCCTTAGCATCTGTAAAATTTCAATAACACTGTATCTTAACCCTTTAAAAATAATTAAAACTGACATACGCAGAAAAAGAATTATTTAATCTTAAATTCATTGACAAAATTAGACTTTCTCGTTTTTTCGTTCTCGACTGAAATTTCAATTTCATCTTGCAATTAAAATAATGCAACGGAATCCATTTGCAAACATACCTAATTTATAAAATTAGTACACCTTAAAAAAAGGTGCTATTTCTGGCATTTTGTGATCTCATCTGTTGGTCTGTGCTATGGAGAAGAACTTAATTTTATGGTTTTATACTGTCCACCATACTTAGAGACTATCAGTGATGTCTAAATCTTTATTCCTGCATGGATTTCGTTGGAATGCTATCAATGTATATATTTCGAAACAAACGCACTAGTCTGCGTAACCCTTGTGCAGATTTACTTGTTTAAATATTTTTGCAATAAGAAAACTACAGTAAATATTTATTTATTATGATTTATTTATTTACGTCGTATTTACTCAACAGTAATATTTGATGAAAACATTTCAAAATATTATTACGTTTCTGTATTTGTAAATGAAGAAAGTGCTGGTATTTAAACAGTAAAGTTTTTTACGCATAAAAAATAGAGAATCTCGCTGAGTTATGTTTATAACTTTTTATGTATATATGTAAAACGTCATTTGTTTATATCAGGTTTAAAAAATAACAATAAATAATCATTTATTAGTTATCAAGAAGTAGATAAAATTTATTATTGTGGTTTCATATACTACGTCTATTTTTACTTCTTTTGTCAATACAAATGTTTATAAAGGAATATTTTCGTAATTTGTTGTATTTGACGACTTAATTTTACTTTATCTACCAACCAGGGATAAATTTTAGCAGATATGAAGTTTTCACCTTCAATTCACTTCCGACCTTTTAACAAAAAAAAATTACGACTTCCGACTAAAAATCTGACTCACGATCAAAAACCATGAATGAGTTTGTTCACTTTCTTACTAGAAATTCTGAGGCAAATAAGTTATTAAAACGTGTCATGATTTTAATTATTCTAAATAGTCATTTGCCTCTGTATTTTGGTCAGACCAATCCCTGGAATGTTGTCTTTGAATACAAATTCAAAGTCATTTTTTATTAAATACAAGAAATTGTGCAGATTGACTATAGCGACTTAGGTGATTTACATGTAATTTTGCAGTTAAAATTAGTTTATTAGCACAAAAACAGTCAATGGACTTGTTAAAGGCCAAATACTAACGTTTAATGATTAATATTTATACCAAGGTTGTTTACTGAGATCGTAGACCTATGGGTGAATCTCATCGTAATTATGTTAATATAATAACAAAAGAAACTGGATTTACTTCATTGCCAGTGTTGTATTAGAATTTTTTATTTGAATGTTTTCGAATGATGCACAAAAACACCAATATAATAAACAAATTGATAGAAGGTGTGCCAGTAAGGTCAGTGCCTAAATAATATATTACAAGACGTAGGTAAATAATGGTTATCGTGATGATAACTCTAACTTATTGACAATGGATGCTAACATTTGACCATATTGCAAATAGACTAAACCAAAGTATATAATTGAAAGATTTACTTTAATTTAATTTAAGTTAATTAAATTATTGATTACCTAAAGATG
The DNA here is from genome assembly GCA_036346205.1 of Vesta saturnalis. Lineage (NCBI taxonomy): Eukaryota > Metazoa > Arthropoda > Insecta > Coleoptera > Lampyridae > Vesta > Vesta saturnalis. The sequence continues at coordinate 220,121 of JARFJB010002000.1, forward strand.
AGTAAAATTAAATAGTAATAGATTCATCAGTATAGTTCCCTTAAAGAAGTATAGACAAAATTCAAGCTCCAATTAAAAAAAATCATGACAAAATAATTGTGCACAATCGCTAAACAATTATGAAAATATAAGTTTTCACGTTTTAAGTTTTGGGTTAAATCAGCATCTAAATTTTAATTTTCAAAAAATTCAACAAGAATTGCAGTCGAAGCATGTAAAGTTTATAGAATAACATATGATTTAGCCTGAAAGATAATTAGAAGTACTAGACAATTCATTATAAATTTCACTAAAATAACAGTAACTGTAAAGTACACATTTTTACAGAACTATTGTTAATGATGTCAGTAAACTTTGTGGGCGCCGAAGTCAGCTTTGTTTATCTCTACAATTTTACATTGTGTTCAAATTTGATAATTAGGGGCTATTTTATATACAGAGTTTATTGGTTTATAATTTAATTAATTAGCAGGAGTTAACACGAATTTGATAAGATTTATAATATAGAACTTAAATACTTATGCATTAACATACTGCGCTTATCATACACTTATTCATTTTTACCGTTTTATAATCTATTAATTTAACAAGAGTTGATTGTATTTTAAAACTGAAGTCAAAGGGATTCGTTACGTAGCACCTCAAAAGGTAAAATGGGTCTTAAGTTTTGCCTTAATCTTTGCAACTTAAAAAATCTGATGTGGCAGCACATAACCTTCTTATACCAATTTCATGGTATATTACCAAATAGGAGCGAGAGTTAATCACTCTTATATTAAATGTACAAATGTATATATGTATATATTAGTATATTATATATATATATATATATATATATATATATATATATATATATATATATATATATATATATATATATATATATATATATATATATCACCGTGTCCAAGATAAGGATGCCCACTATGGGGATCTCGGAAACGGTAAGAGATGGAAGGTCGGTTAAATAGAACAAACGTTACGCATTTGAGAGGATGTATTTACGGTCTTTGTAGAACTCGAATATCTCTTTTAGTTTTTGAGATATTTGAAAAAAATTGAATTTTCTGATTTTCGTTTTTATTTTTTTCTGACCTTATTTGAAGAGCTACGAAGAAAAGAAGAGCACATTTTCATTGACACTTTTCTAGCTCTACTTAATGCTGTTATTCAATGTTTGATACAACGTTTCGTTTGTTAGCAACCATCATCAACTTTATTTTTTTAAATACACGAAAAAATTATTTTAAAACATCGAAAACGTACAGTTAAAACTAATGCTAGAAACATTAGAAAACTGTAAAATTATTATAAAATAATGTTTTCTCATTTTCTAATGCCTGTTGCGAATAAAATAATTCACAAGTATGTATTTAGTGAAAATACTATTAATTAAACAGTTAAAATACATCTTCCGTCGTATTTGCATTTTGTTTACCTACCTGTCATAATTGATTGTTGTCCGTATTACGTTTGTTTGGTGGTCTTTGAGTTAATTACATTTTGTGTTTACCTAAAAACAATATGGTAGGAGTACATTTTTCAAATAATGAAAAATTCGATATACTGACGTGTTACAAAAGAACTTTTCGTACATTAGCAGTTAATCGAAAAGAATATGGTGCGTTCAAAAAACCTGTAAAATCTCGCAAAAAAACCTTACAATGACGAAATACTGTTTTATTAGCTGTAACGAAAAATCCAGAAGTTTCTACTAGGAAAATTGAAGAGGCAACTGGCATAGCCCATTCCACAGCTCATTATGTTCTAAAGAAGGGGAAAGTACATCCATATAAATTTAGAATTTGCCAAGAACTTCGACCAGGTGACCCAGAAAGACGTAGAATATTTTGCGAATGGTATACACGTCAATCTCAAGACAATGAATATTTTCCGAATCAAATAATATGGTCCGATGAAAGTATGGTTAATAATAATGAAATTTTTAATCGTAGAAATGCTCATTATTGGGCAAGAGTAAATCCACGTCTGTACAAAACGGCCAAACACCAACACCGTTTCGGATTTAATATGTGGGCTGCTATATTCGATACTCGAATTATAGGTCCTTTCATTTACCACGAGTCCTTAAATTCCGAACGTTGCCAAATTTTACTCCAAAATGAATTAGAGATAGCTTTGAATGATTTGCCTTTCCAAGAAGTTGAAGGTTGTTGGTTTATGCAGGACGGTGCACCAGCACATAATTCCAGAGTTGTCAGAGAATACCTGTCAGTTAGATTTCCAGAAAGATGTATTGGCACTCATCCAAATGTACTGTGGCCAGCCCGTTCTCCAGATATAACACCTTTGGGTTTTTTCTCTGGGGATATATCAAAATAAATTTGTTTTTTATTTGTCTATCATTTAAAACTACAAAACATAATTTTATAATAATTTTACGGTTTTCTAATGTTTCTAGTATTAGTTTTAACTGTACGTTTTCGATGTTTTACATTGAATATGAATTTTCTCATCCGAAACGTATCAAAAATATAAAGTGTGATATATCGTTGAATTCAGAATCAAGGAGAGAATTTAAATATGGCAAAAATAATTTTTTCGTGTATTTAAAAAAATAAAGTTGATGATAATTACTAACAAACGAAACGTAGTATCAAAAATTGAATAACAGAGTAGAGTTAGAGTGGCAATGAAAATGTGCTCTTCTTTTCTTGATAGCTCTTAAAATAAGGTCAGAAAAAAATAAAAACGAAAATCAGAAAATTCAATTTTTTTCAAATATCTCAAAACTAAAAGAGATATTCGAGTTGTATATATATATATATATATATATATATATATATATATATATATATATATTGGGTGTCTAGAATCTACCCACGTTCTATGGCTATCTTTGTTATTATGCGAGATACAGTCGTTTATATTAGCAAAGAGCACATAACTTTCTTATGCCTATTTCATGGTGTATTACCAAATAGGAGCGAGTTAATCACTCTTATATTAAATGTACAAATATATATATATATATATATATATATATATATATATATATATATATATATATATATATATATATATATATATATATATACACACACCGGGTGTCTAGAATCTACTCACGTTCTATGGCTATCTTTGTTATTATACGAGATGCAGAGTCGGTTAAATTAGCAAAGTTGGGCAAAATTATATGATAATTCAAATACCGATAAGAAAATTCAACTCTTTCTAAAATAGAAAATAACTAGAAATCGTCCAAATTTTTAATCGGCTATATCTTTTTTAATATTCAAAATACGAAAAAGTCATAAGAAAGACTTTTGATAGCTATTTTTACGCAAAATGGGAAAATGTGAATAAAACATTTTTCTAGTAATTATTTTTCGAGCTACAACCCAAACATACATTTTTTTGAATGTGCTACAATAGGTGACAATGGACTCATTCGATGGTTTATTTTTTTTTTTTTGATTTCAAAAATGTATAGCTTTGTATGTTTAATATTATTAGTTAACTCACAATTTAAAAAAAAAGGTAATTATAATGTTTATTAAACAAATTAAAGCTTGCCGTGAACATTTAAATAACAAAATAAGCGCATATTCTACTACTAAATTTGTGGAAACAACAAGAAAGAATGTACTACATTATGGAAATAAAAAAATTAATTTAACTTACTACGAAGAGTGACAGCAAAAAAATATAAACATAATCATAGAAGTGCTTCAAAATGCCCTCCATTAATTTTGTACACATCTGACATCGTTTTAAAATTTCGTGTTGAACTTTTAATAAACTTTAGGTTCTAAGTTGTTATATAGCAACACGAATTTTATTTTTTAAACCGTATAGATTACCAGGTTTTACTCGGTACACTTTGTCTTTAATTGCACCCCACAAGAAAAAGTCCAGGAGGGTTAAGTATGGAGATCGCGGCGGCCAAGCTATTGGACCTCGATTTCCTATCCAATTATTAAAACGTTCCTGTAAATAGTTATACACAAATAATTCATTATGTGCTGGTGCCCGGTCGTGTTGAAAATAAGTCAAATTTTGAATTACGTTCAACGGAAGGTCGTCCAAAATTTCTTCAAATTCGTTTCGTAAAAAAGTTAGATATCTTTCGGAATTTAAATTGTATTCATAAAAAAACGGCCGAAGGATTTTGGTACAAATAATACCGCACCAAACGTTTACTGAAAAAGCATATTGATCTCTCCTCTCAACAGTAATATAAGGATTTTCTTGAGACCATTGGTTATGATTTTTTCTATTGAAGACGCCGTTGTTTTGTAAATTTTGCTTTTGCTCGACTTTCATTAATCAACGTAATCTTTCAAGTAGCAAAACGTAATCTTCTCTGATAATCTTCAACATACACTGTATTTCCTATATGAAAATGATATGGCTTAAAATTATTTTGTTTCAAAATAACGTGGGTTTCATCTTTGGAAGTGTTGCACTCGTTCGCAATTTCACGAAGAGATGTAGTAGGTTTAAATTGGACGTAAGCTAAAACACGTTCTTCTGTTTCTGTGTTAACATTAATTTTTAAATTTTGACGTTTAGTAAAAGCCCCATATTTTTTTAAATTCGCTTCAAGTTTGGCAAATAATCTCATATCGGGTTGTCTTCTTTCCATATAAGTTTGAAGATATAATTCCGAAGCAGCATTAGCATCTCTGTTAGACACGCAATAGCAATCATTTCTTTCTTCAGAAGAATAAGCCATTAATAAATTAATATTCACTATTTAAGTACGAACTACAACTGGTTACAACAAATAATTCAATATCTACTATTTGACAGTCAATCAATGCAAAGTTTTGTTTTTAATTGTCACAACACACCACGGCAAACATTGCATTAGTGTAGTAAATACTATAATTACAATTTTTTGAAAATTGTGAGTTAACTAATAATACTACACATATAAAGCTATACATTTTTAAAATTAGAAAAAAATAATCCATCAAATGAGTCAATAACCACCTATAGTTGCCACTTAAAAAATGAATGTTTGGGTTGTAGGTCGAAAAATAATTACTACAAAAATGTTTTAGTCACATTTTCCCATTTTGCGTAAAAATAGCCATCAAAAGTCTCTCTTATAACTTTTTCGTATCTTGAATATTAAAAAAGATATAGCCGATTGAAAATTTGGACGATTTTTAATTATTTTCAGACATCTTAGAAATTTGGTAACAATGTTGAATTTTCTTATCAGTATTTGAATTATCATGGGCTCTAGAAATTGCAATACGAGAAGTGGTGCGAGATTTCCCAACATCACTCTTACACATATGGCTTGCTTGCGAATAGTTACGAAATTTCTTGCAACTGGCAGCGCTCTTAACGTTAAGAAAGAAATAAATAAATATGATAAAAACGATGCCGCAACTATTGTTGCTATTGATTCGGTGGGAGAACATCAAAGATTATCATTGAGGGAACGTTCACGTAATCTTAATGTTAGTAAATCGGAATTGCAAAGAATCTATAAATCTAACAAAGTAAAGGCTCAAACCAAAATTAGTACACACTATCGAAGAAGGTGATGCAGGCCGTAGATTATTATATTGTCTTACCATCGGGGAGAAATGTTTTCTAGAACGAAATTTTTATAAAAACATCATATTTTCAGAAGAAGCAACTTTTACTACAAATGGCGTTATTTCGTCTCAAAATTGTCGCTACTGGTCTACAGAAAAAAACAAACTTTCGGATTCATTATAGAAGACAGTATTACTAAAAAGTGAATGTGTGGTGTACCGTTTCATATCTACTGCTACTTGACAGGTTCAGGGAAGAGTACTTACATGACTTACCGCTGACAGAAAGGCAAGCAATTTATTTACAGCAAAACGGATGCCCTGCACATTCGACTGCTGAATGAATAAATTTGGTGTTTCGAGAAAAGTGGATAGCTAAAAATGGTCCGATTGCGTGGCCTCCAAGGTCGCCCGACCTGACGATATTAGATCTTTTTTTATGGGGTCGCCTCAAACAACTGGTTTACTCTCAACCAATACCCACAATAGAGAAATACTAAAAGAAATGATAAGATACGGAGTACACCAAATACACATCGAGGAAATTCGGAACAGTTTTAAAGAATTCAAACATCAATCAATCAATTTGCATTTTGAACGTATTTTGATCTCCGTCCAAATCATTATTTTTTATTTTCTCTGTATTCCAGCCAATGTTTTAAAAATTTTGTATCTGATTATGGATCTACAAGTCATGCAGAGTTTTTTTATCAAGAATATATTTTTTTGTGAAATGTAAGATAAACTTTTTCTCCATTTGTATAAAACTTCTTGGGACACACTGTATTTTATATATATATATATATATATATATATATATATATATATATATATATATATATATAATAGAGAAACTTAATATGTATATAGTTTGTTAACCGAATATTGTATTAATTTATATGACAGTTACTACATGTAACATTATCATGTGGCCGCATATCGATAAGGTTGCACACACGACAAGTACGTAACTGATCGTTTAATAATAATTGCTATAAGCTGGTTTCATAGTAATACAATGAGTATATTAAACGTAAACGAAAAGTTGTTGTTGATAATGCTATAGTAAATTCTGAGCTCCATTACCCATCAATCATATACGAGATTTGGAAACAATGATGAAATCAGAATACCCATTCAGGAAGACATGTTCACTTTACCATCAGAAAGTTATGTCTACGTAGAGGGAAGATTGCCGAGGGAGAATGGTGCTGTTTCTAACACCCCGCGGTTTGTTAATAATGGCGTTGTATTTTATTAAGTGAAATTAGATACGAAATGAATGGAATAGTGGTAGATTCCGTGACGAAGGTTGGATTAATGTCTACAGCCAAAGGATTGGTATCATTGACACCCAACGGCCTCGCTCGTCATGAAAATGCAGGTTTGTTTCCTACTTCAAATAGCACACCATCAAATGCGTTAGGGTATTTTAATGTTTGTGTCCCTTTCCGAATGCTACTTGACTTTGCGGAAGACTACAATAAAGTGATTTTGAACATAAGACTAGAATTGGTTTTAATTCGCAGTAACATTGATAACGATGCGGTAATACCGACTGTTGCAGATGAAGCACTGAAAGTTAACATGGATAAAATATATTGGAAAGTTCCGCACATCATTCTAGCATTAGCGGAGGAATTGGCGTTAACGAAGTACATTGATAAACATGTAAATACTCCAGTAGCATTTAGAAGTTGGGAAACCCACACATATATCCAGCAGTTCCAACAACAGATAAACATACATGGGCAATCAAAACATCGACTAGTATAGAAACACAGATACATTATTACCGGATTTCAAACGGGGCGAGAAAATAATGTTTCTCAAGATATGAGCAGATTCGATAAATATGAACTAAAGAATATTAGGGTATTCCTTAAACCGGATCGTTATCCGTATGACAATTTAAACGTAAATTACGATAATAATTGTTTTGCTACATTGTATCAAATGTTTGCTAAATACTAAATGTCATAGTATCAAAGAGATGGTCAACCATTACTCACACCTAATCAATTTACGGCAGTCACCATTGTAGTGGTAGACTGTTCTAATCAAAAAGAGACATTACTCTCTAAAGCAGTAGTACTTCGTGTAGAATTCGAAACAGCAGTCAACATACGAATTCGACAGCATACTGTGTTATACTCCATGATCGCTTAGTTACGTATAACCCGTTAAGCAAGCTGTAATACAATGCCCGTCCTAGTCGACGTACAAGGCTTTAAAATTTCAAAAGTTTTTATACCGAAAGAACACAAGTTGCCCACTACATGTTTAAATCGCCATATCCATGGCATACGTTAGATGAGGAGAGTCGCCATCAAGCTACTTGGTTAATGCGCAATCGACATTGCATAAAATGGGAAGAGCCACACCAATTTCGAAGAATTCTCAGTCGCTTGATTCAACCAACAGATCCTATCTACGTCAAGGGTAGAGAGAAAGCAGATTACATCAGAAAATGTGTTTCACAACCCGTTATAGAACTTGCGGAACATCCTAATCTTCCTGATTTGCAACCAGTTTGTTATTATCATTGTAAATCATTATGTCACTGCGCTCTGTCTAATGTATACCATCTGTACGATACTTATGTAATGCAGTAAAGCTTGTACATTTTTTTTTTAAATAAAAATTGTAAATATATATTTTGTTTATTTCTTCTATATACCACACAATATGGGTAGATTCTGCATATATATTTCCTCGATAATGAATTATGACATAATATTAGCCTATATTCTACTAAAAAGTTACATGAAATATTCGACCTGGAGTGCTGTATCGATATTATACATATTAACATGTATGGTTATGTATGTTCATAGCTTTATTATGGAGATAATATATACACATCTAAAACTAACAAGTATCAGTAACCAAACTATTAGTTACTATCTGGATTATATAAATTCATTTGTCTAGAACCCTCTAGTAGACCCCTCAAAGGATCGACTTTCTCCAATTCCAGAATTCAACAATGCCCCACGCCAATGTTGTATACGTTTCACGCAATCGATACCGTTTGCCATCCTGGGACCTAAAGGCGATTTTGTCGAACATCTCAGTGTATATATCATGCAAAGTTGATCTAAACACATTACTGTTTTATAAGACGCCTCCGCAACAGATTTGTAATCTATTTCCGTCAGAATTTTTTGAATAACGATTTTCTTATCACCTTTCGCTTTCTTAACCATTTGATCATCAGCAAGCTTTAGACAATAAGGTTTTGATCCTGCTTCATAAAAAACATTGAATAGCTCTCCCTGCATACTCATCTTTCATTCTTCCGACGACAGATGTATTCGTCGTAATACCATGAAGACCGTTTTGATAGTTGGATGTGTCATACTCATCAACATTATTCCGCATATGCGCATACACATTATCAGTTGTTATCTCGACAATTAAAGAATCTGTGTCTGTAATTGATCAGTAAATTGAATAAAATTCTTAAATTGCGGTTTTGCGACATACCGTGTTAGACCCACGCGACGTCTGTTATTTTCCCAATGTGTTAATAACTTTATTACTCTTCTTTTGTCGGCATTCTCCATTGTTTTACCAAATACACAATTGTTCATGCATTTAAAGAGATCTTTTTCAAATTTGTTCTTGGCTTGACTTCGAAGAGTTGTATTAAGGTCTATGTATGGTACAAGCCAAGGACTTTGACGAAATCGTAAAACTATGAATATGAGTAACAATTAACCCATGCTGTATGTATTGTTTTAAATATCGGTAATGTATAACATAGTTGGTCTTATCACATAAGTTAGGAATTCATTTTTCCTCCTTGGTACTTTCTTCAGTTTCACTCGCTAACTGTTTGATGAACAGGTGGACATCATAACCACTGAGATTATGGAAAAAACTGTGATAAATGTAGGTAATTGATAGTTTGAATTACAATTTGAATGTGCCGCACCACGATATATACGAATGACATGGCAGTGATCTCGTACTTTGGAATTTGTAAGATCGTCCGTAAAAAGATTGTCGCATGAATAACAATTACGACTTTGTTCAGGTATCACCAGTTGTTCATCAGTTAATGGTAACATTGGAACAACATATTTCAAACGCTCATTATATATCCGTTTCACATCACTCTCAAGTCGTGTAATAAATACCTCCGCGGCATTAACTCCCCTATAAAGTTCTAATTTGGACCAAGCATCGTTTACACTTCACTTAATATAATAACTGAATGAGTGGTTCATGTTTACACGTTTTATCGCAAATGGTTGTTCGGGATCAGGTTCAGCCGTATTTACCAGTACTAATAGAGCTTCAAAATCTGCATATACTACGAGTGGTAGAAACATCTGTTTTTGAGAGTTCCGAAACGCAAGTATATTTGGCTCTTCGGTACTGTCTTTTCTTTGCATTACGCCAGGTAATTTAGTGTATTCGAAATTACAGTCACGAGACGCGTGTCCTGCGTGCTAAAGTAGTGAATACATGAATCACAAAAATGTTTTGCTCTATTACGTCGGCTTATTTGGTTGCTAAGTAAACGAGACAATTTTTTTATTCATACTCAATGCTGATTATCCGTTTGGTTACTGACTAATAGTAATGAATTAACATGAATATGTTGTTTAGCTCTGGTATAGTAGAGAGGACCCACTACCTCAGGAATACGCTGACCATCACGATACGTATCCTCCAGTCCATAAACATATATTATTGTTGGACTCAAATGTTGAGATGTTAGTCACCTTAACAAGAAATTTTACATCATTCCAGTTGAATAACGTCCTGAAATCAGGGTAAGAAGTCATCCGTTGTGCTAACCCGTCGGTGTCACTAATGCTTATACAATAGCCCACGCAAAGCAGCAATTATCACTATTCTTCACACTCACTATGGCATGTTTATGCGAAATACATATAGGATGAACCCGTAGTGGGAGAAAATTTCAACATGTTTACCTCTAAATATACGAAATGCACCAGCGACCACCCTACAAAACAACATATATTAATAATATAATACCCTACTACTCATAACTCACACTTACCAGAATATTTATGCTGAAATTCTGATTGCTTAGCATCCAAGATTTCCACTACCCTTTAAAAATACTGTTCCAACACCATCCCGATACTCAATATATCATATTTCGTCTGAAAGGACTTTAATTCAGTACTTTCTCTACTGTTCAGGAAGTACACCCCAAACAACTCAACACTACATTTCAACGAGAAGTATTTCTGCAACTGAATTTGTATTAGTTTCAAAACATTCACTTTAACGTTACCCATAAACATCTGCACATCTGTATGAGTATTGCATGGTGATAGTCTATACGAAACAATGCGTTGTTTAAAAGCATTGCGAATCACTTTAATCCCAGTATCAGTGCAGTGCACCATTTCAACACTTTTGGTACTTTTCTTTTGTACCGGTTTGCTGCTTTGGCCTTGAAAAATGTCCTCTAAAAATGCATGAAAAACGTTGTTTTTAGTGGGGGAAACACCTATATTTAGCGAAACGAAAACAGCACAAATTATTCGTACAACTGACTCTATAGTTGACAATACTGAACATACAATGACTTCAAGAGCAAGTTCCCCATCATCTCCCCAGGTGAAACCACTAAGTTTTATATTTTTAATTTTTCTTTCATTCTTGATACATTTCTAACGTTCTATTTCTTTTTTACAGGTTGCTGTTACCTCCCGTTCTCCATCGCCTGGGGAACTCCTGTATCCCTTCGACTTCATCCCGCTAGCCTCCTCAATTCCTCTCCACGACGTCCCGCTTACTCCTACACCTCAGGTTTCCTATCCAATTGACGTTGACCTCCCTTCAACTCCCACACATCAGGATTCCTCGCCCTCTTCGCATGAGGTTCTGTATATCCCGCACTCTGCATCCTCTCCTATTACCGTGGACGCCCAATCCAGCGACGACAAAATCTATGAACTGACGACCGTAGTCCTGGACTCTCTACAAGATTACAATCTTGATGAGGATATAGTAATACTTGAAATGACCAATGCCGAAATCATTACTATCAGTGACGAGGACAGAGCACTAGCTATTGCCATAGATGAACATAACTATGATAGTGTGGACAGCATATAATCCAGTGTTGAGGAAGTATGTTCTTCCTGTGCTGGGAACGATTTCCTCAACACTGGTGACTACGACTCCGACGTAGACATGGACCCTCCCTACAGATACGATTCCGATGACTTCGACAATGACGCGTTACGACAACAGCGAATACTTCGCGAAACACGTACTGACCTTTGTAACGAAATCATCGTTGAAGGGAGTAGCGATGAGGACGACTTTATGGACACTCTTACTAACAACATGCAACGACTAGAACGTAGCGCTCAAGAATTGTCAGACGTAGTAACTAAGTGCACAGGAACAGGTACATAACAGCATACAGCGCGAGGACAATGACATTGGCACGGTTCCAGATGCCGCTCCGCAGGTCCAGGACCACGGAAATAACGAAAACAGTGACGACGATATGCACGACACTGACAACGAAGAACTTGACGATGGCTGGTTTTGGGCTACAATACTGGCCCTATGACGATTGGTCGTACTATGCTTCCACCAATATACAACGTTATGTGTGCGATGGCGTCGGGAGACAACTCAACTCAATTCTGCGTTCCTTATTATCGCTGGGTGGTACTGGATCTTCTATGCACATCGCATCATCACATGGGACCGTCTCACGTCCACGGTATGTATTGTCTTGATACTACTTTGTTTATATTAATAATTCTTTCTTTCATTACAGCTGACAACCATAGTGCCATTCGTCCGGAGTTATGATGTCGTGATTACGGACAGCTCTCTAGAAGAGCAGCTCGCCCGGGACCACACTAGGCTTGTAACATTATACCTTGACCGGCATAGTGTTATAAGCCTAGCTGTACTAAGTGAGTATGATCACGCCATTGTACATCTGGAGATGATACTGGAAACTGTCGAAGAGGTTGCTTGACTTTACGAACTGATCCGTGTTCGTAATTCAGCACTTCGACAAGTGATCTTTGCAAGTGATCGAGACAGGCATAGTAAGTATAACTGACAGAGTTCTCCTTCTACTTATGATTTATTTCCAGAAAAGTGTCGACCCCAATAGTGCGACTCCAGACCAGACATTCCGACACTAACTGACTGAGCGCGGCGACTACTATACAGACAGACAAACAGATAGGTAGACATACATACAGACAGACAGACATACAGGCAGATAGACGGACAGGCAGACAGGTGCACACCACACGGTGTATATGCTCAAATATATCAATGATACTGTCATGGTATACCATCATGTACCGCTGATGAACATCCGCTAGTCCTCTAGAGGAGCATCTTCAGACGATACGGTTGAATGCTTCATGTGTGGAGTTCGAATAAACCAATGGCGCATCTCCAATGAGCACCACACTGCGCGTACGCTCAATTACTTGCCCAACGTCCACGCAGGTGTAATGATACAGAAGTGGAAAGGACCCTTTGCACTTGTACTAAATCAAAATGTTTTATTCCTAGAGAAAATTATATATCTGAATAATACATTGAATACATTTGTACATACAACAAATAAATATATTAGCATATCATTATCTTTTTTTAATTTGGTTCTAAGTGTGGTATTAGAGAAGTGCAAAAAATTACATGAGCAAGCCTTGAAAAAGGGAGATATCTATCTGAGTAGGTAGAGTGCGCAAATAGCCTTGAGACTGTGTTAAGTATTAGTGACCTACGCATGTTGTTTCACCTTGGAGCTGTGGTACTCTTGGAAATGTACGGCCTTGGGAAAGTTGTGGTAACCTTGGAAATGTGGGACCTGGGAATTGTGGTGTGTTCCAGAAGTCTCCAATCTTACCTACTAGTATCATTCTTTTATGAAAAAATCAAATTTTCTTTAAATTTTTTATTTTACAAATGCGAAATTTTCAAAGACAAACAACTTATGAATAACAATGTCCAATGCCCCGCCCGAACGAGCCGCTTATGAGTACAATTAAAAAATCATATTCACGCCATACGAATGGGCATATTCCACTAAATAAATGTACAGAACGCTATCATTTAAAGGGAAACCATTTTGAAGATATATGAATTAAACCAATGTAAGGGCGCCATCTTCCAAGAGCTCCAGCTCTCTTAGGAGGTAGTTTTGTAATAAGGTATTTACGTTAAATCGACATAAAATTAGCTCTAGAATCTGCAGTTTTCTTTTGTGAAAAGAGTTTGTAGATGCCCTGTATACATGGCTACTTAGGAATTTATTTGAAAATAGTTTTATCCGCATAATTATGTTGCAAAGAAAACTGTAGGGCCTATTGCAATTATTTGGTATAAAATGTAATCTGGTATAAGATCATTTTTGTTATGATTCTTTAAATATCGAGTTTTCGGCAATTTTAAACGCATCTGTTGGTCACACGCCTTCATCTGCATATTTTTTTGTCAATGTAAATTATTGCCCAAAAAATTAGCTATCAATTAATGCAAATTTTATTCGCTATTTTACATCGAATTTTAGGGTTAAACCATAGTGGTTCCGCAAGTTATTCTTGTAGATCGAAAGAAGCGTGCTAAACGACTTGTGTTGACCCCTATCTTCAGTTAAAGGATTAAATGAATAGTCAGTCATTGCTTACTTTTATTTCTAGATCTCGTACTGTTATCGATGAAAAGTACTAAGCCACTTTCTCTTACTACTTTCAACTTGAGTAAGTTCGATATACTACATAAAAACAACACGTAATAACTTTTAAAGTGATAAGAAACGTCAAGGTTAGATTATTTTTGTGATATCATATAATAAAACTACGTATTTATTGTAAAGAATGTGTAAATGAGACAACATCTGCGAAAGCGCATAAACAAATATATTTGTGGATTAAAAAAATTTTCCATTTTGTTCTTATCTTGGTTGTTTACCTCCACTAGATATCATCCAAGTAGTTTATAGATAGGATCAGTCGCTATCGTACATCGTCGTGGCAAAACTTCAATTTATAAATGAACAAGTTTAAAAGTCCATTGAAGAATAATCCTTGAATTTGAATTTTATTCCATTACGCACATTATTGCATTTATATTACTCATTTCCAATTCTGCTTTGGCTAACGCAACATTTTAAAGGTTCACTCACATATTTATTGCCTGATAATAAATAATGAATTAAACTGAAATGTTTTTTACCAATTACATCATCCTTGTGAATTTCCAAACTAAGCATAGAAAAGTCAAATCTGTCGATAAAGATTATCTTTAGAAACAATCATTAGTTAAAGCGCATTTTATTCTATATTGCATCAGACAGTTCAGTTATTTACCAAATTTGTACGTTATCAATAATTGCTTTTTGAATTATAAACTCATTGGGGTTTAATTAATTAACGTTAAATGTGAAGACCAGTTTTTTTCGTTGCCAGAGCAGCCAGTCATTAGCATAAAATTACTAGCAATAATTTTGTGCAACACATTCCCTAAAAATTGAGATTTATTAAACACACTGGATAGGATATTTGCAAACGTTCCGTATTTTACAAAAACCAGAACATGGAAACAAAATTATACTTTTAAAAATAATTAATCCATAATCAAGCCCGTAAACTAATGAGTAATGATCACATAAACCGTTAAATACTGATAAGTGTTACATTTAAATAGTGAATCGGATATTTCACCTTATTCCAGAATATTTATTATTGCACTACTAGTTTAAAATGCTAGTAGTAGTGAGACACCTTCCGCCGCCATCTTGGATTTTACGTCACAAGGATGCCCCACGAGGGAGACCATATTTTCCACCCCTATGGTTTCTTTTCGGAGGCCTTTTTCAACCCCTATTTTATAACCGCCCACGTGTGAGACAGTATTTTACACCCCTATTTTATGGCCGCTCACGTGTGGGACGCGTCTTTTCTACCCCTGTGGGTTTCTTTTCGAGGGTCAACCGTTGATGGAATTTTCAATGTTGCCTTTCTGAAAGCAATTTTGTACTTGCTTACGTGAGGGTCAGATGTAGGCCTTTGGCTGGGACTGGACCTGGAGTTGGTCTTAGGGTTGAGCTAGGTCTAGGGGATGGGGGTTGGACCTGCGTTTGGTCTTAGGGTTGGTCTTGGACCTGGAGTTGGTCTTGGAGCTTGGTCTTGGACTTGGGGGGTTGGTCTTGGAGGTAGTCTTGGACTTGGGGTTGGTAATGGAGCTGGTCTTGGACCTGGCGTTGGTCCTAGGGTTATTTTTGATGGTCATCTTTAACCCTAATTAAGGTCCTTTTGGTTGTATTAAGGGCAGTACCCCTGGAGGTTAGGCAAACACACGCATACATGTTGAATTGCATAATTACAATAAGATATTATTATTAAAATTATCGGTCTTATTGTTTAAATAGTCACATGCTATTGGGTACGTTCGGATGATCTTTTACCTATACGAGAAATTTATTTATACATTATATTTCTAATAATGAGGTTCTTGTAAGACAGCACTTGTGTTAGGGATTGATCATGCGTAGGAGAATTTTAATGACAGTAAAATTTAATTATGGAACACTTATTTTTATTGTAAATATCATAATTAAAAAAAGCCTCAGTGTGTTACAAAAAAAATTACTGACATTCGGGTTATTCTCTAATGAAACAAACATTTTTTATTAAGTTAATTAATTACATAACAGTTATTACAATATTGTTTTCTAAACGAATATTAAAACATAGTTTTACCTGTTGGTCCTAATGCATTGAAATATGTTTCATATCCGCACACTTACCAGCTCTGTACACAAAGAATGTTTTGGAGAATTGGTTTACGAGTGATAGTCACTTCTGTGTGTTACTCGTCTAATCAAACTAAATCACTTTCTATGTTTTTATGCATAGTTGATATATAACTGCTTCTCTATCAGTAAAAGTAATTTTTTCAAAGCGATTTGAAAAATATTCATATTGTACATACGGACACACAAATTGTTTATTGAAACGCACTCATTAACAGTTATAAAAACCACATTAAAAGTTGGAATGTAATAATTACGTGTGCAACATACAGTTTAAATTGACCGTCTATTTTCTCATATGACTTTTATTAGTGTTTTTAAATTTTTATTACCATGATTGTTATTAAAATTATCACATTTCTATTAATGATCAATTTGATATAAAAAGGGGTGCCTAAATTTTACCATTGCATTTTCACTCTTGGTAAAACATAATTTCGTTTTGAGGAAACAACCTTCAAAACAATCAATCAATCAAACCAGATACATAAGAATGTTTTAATCATATCCATTTAAATAGCGAAATAAATAAATTCAAGATGTATCTGAAAATGACTTCTATCAAAAAAAGGTTGTGTCTTTTTAAAAACCTTAGATTTTTATAAAACAAGACCGTACGTCCTATGTACAGTATATAGTGCAATAACAAATATAATTCAACTCATTACTTTAAAAATAAATGTGTAATTAAGAGCTGGTTGGTATACATCAGAATGTTATTTGTTAACATTCAATTTACACATGCGTTGAATAAGCGGCCTTGCTTGCTTATACGTTTTATTTCAATGCATTAGGACCAACAGGTAAAACTAAGTTTTAATATCCGTTTAGAAAACAATATTGTAATAACTGTTATGTAATTAATTAACTTAATAAAAAATGTTTGTTTCATTAGAGAATAACCCGAATGTCAGTAATTTTTTTTATAACTCACTAAGGCTTTTTTTAACTATGATATTTACAATAAAAATAAGTGTTCCATAATTAAATTTTACTGTCATTCAAATTCCCCCACGCATGATCTATCCCTAACACAAGTGCTGTCTTACAAGAACCGCCTTATTAGAAATACAATGTATAAATAAATTTCTCGTATAGGAAAAAGATCATCCGAACGTACCCAATAGCACATGACTATTTAAACAATAGGACCGATAATTTTAATAATAATATCTTATTAGGGTAATTATTCAATTTCCAACATTGTATGCGTGTCTTGTCTAACCTCCAGGGTACTGCTCTTAATAAACCAAAAGGACCTTAATTAAGGTTAAAGATGACCATCAAAAATAACCCTAAGACCAACTCCAGGTCCAAGACTAGCTCCAAGACCAACCCCCAAGTCCAAGATCAAGCTCCAAGATCAACCCCCAAGTCCAAGACCAAGCTCCAAGACCAACTCCAGATCCAAGACTAACCCTAAGACCAAACACAGGTCCAACTCCCAGCCCCTAGACCTAGCTCAACCCTAAGACCAACTCCAGGTCCAGCCCCAGCCAAAGGCCTACATCTGCCCCTCACGTGAGCAAGTACAAAATTGCTTTCAAAAAGGCCCTTAACACAACATTGAAAATTCCATCAAGGGTTGACCTCGAAAAGAAACCCATAGGGGTGGAAAAGACGCGCCCTACACGTGGACGGCCATAAAATAGGGCTGGAAAACACGGTCTCACACGAGGGCGGTTATAAAATAGGCGTTGAAAAAGGCCTCCGAAAAGAAACCATAGGGGTGGAAAATATGGTCTCCCACGTGGGGCATCCTTGTGACGTTAAAATCCAAGATGGCGGCGGAAGGTGTCTCACTACTACTAATGCTAATCATTCATTTTCAAGTGCTTTATAACCGATTTAAAAATAATTTGAAATAAGTCTAGTAAAGAGATACTATGATTTTAAAAAACAAAGGGTAGTAGGGTAGGTAACGGTAACAATATGTAAAAAATTAAACATAAACAATGAAGGATTAAACTAAATCTAATACTATGGTTGTAGTATTGCCGGAATCTGAGTTCATTAATTAATTATAAATCGTCTCAAAAATGTTTAGATGGCATGGGTTTGATACTTTTTGTACTAATTTCATTTTATTAATGTCTCTGTAATGGCCATAATTCAGTAGATGTTCAGCAACGCTGGATTTTGAAGGTTCATTGCTTTTAAAGGCCCGGAAATGTTCTTTACATCTCGTTTATAAATGTCTAGATGTTCTTCCAAAATATTTACGATCACAACCATCTTGACATGAAATTTTATATATAGCTGAATTTTGTAAATCTGGAATGACGTCTTTAGTATTTCCTAACAAAAATTACAAAGTATTTTCATTTTTAAAAACGGTACTAATATTGTTTTTCTTACAGCACTTCTGTATTGGGTTAGTAACTGATTTAAAAACGGTAAACTAAAACGGATAACAGGGTCTAAATTTGAAACTAAGGCCGTAAGAGTTTTTCTTTACTGAAGTCTTTCATGTTTCTGAATCACTACACGAATAGTTTGCTCAGAATATCCATTAATTCCACCTAATTTAAGTATGTAGTTATCTTCTTTTTTATAATTTTGTTGACTTAACGGTAAAGAAACTAAGCGATGTGTCATAGAATGGAACGCGGCCATTTTATGGTGATAGCAGAGGTATGAATTTGAAGTTATATATCTACCTGTAAATAATTTGCTATCTAATCTCCAAGAAAGATAGTTGTCGATTTCTTCTTCGTACGTAAATATTATAGATGGAAATTGTTAGTTTAATATTTCCAAAGTTCTTGTGATTAACTATAGCAAAATATCATCTACATATCTCACCCAAATCCGTGGAAAACTCAGTTGAGTTTCTTTTAGGTGTATTTCAAAATAACCAAGAAACAATTCTGATATAAATGGAGAAACAGTGCCTTCATGTTGGAAGTAAAATTATTTCTAAAACTAAAAATATTTTGTTTCATACACATATCTGTGAGTTCTATGTACATCTGAATTTTATTAGGTTCAACATCATTTGAAAATAACCACTTTTTTAATAATGACATGGTATAGTCTATAGGAACACTAGGAAAAAGAGAAACTACATCGAAAGATACCATCTTTTAATTTCGTTTCAAAGCAACACCAGAAACGCGCTTCGTAAATGTTATACAATTCTTAACTGATAGTCCATTAGGTGGAGTTAACATAGAAAATTCTTTAACAAGCCACTTAGAAATTTTTTCGGTTGGTGCATTAATATTGGAAGCAATTGGTCTCATTTTAATACCTGGTTTGTGGGTTTTAGCTAAGCATTGTAGTCTAGCAACTTCTACTTTATAAAGTATTTAAGGTAAAGGATTTTTTTTTCTAAAACTTGATATGGACCGTCTTCAATTAGCTTATTGACTCTCCGATCGTAGTTTGTCCAAAATTACCAAATTGTTACTTTTATCTGCTTTAATTATATATACATTTTTGTTTTTAATTTTCTTAATGTTGTTATATACACTTTTTAAAGTTCTCGGTGCACGGTATAACTTTTTTGATGTACTTATAGCCTCATACGCAGGTTGTCTAATTCTATCTATTAACTGTATGGTCGCCTAATGTCTCCACCTTTTCAGTTGCAGAATGTACATGTGCAAGCAACGAGTTAACAAACGTTTTTAATGGAAAAATAGAAAATTTTAAACCATTGTTAAGTAAATTCAACTGATTTATTACAAAGTTGTTAATTAGGCCAGGCCTAATAACGAACATTTCGAGCCTTTAAAAACAATGAACCTTCAAAATCCAGTGTTGCTGAACATATACTGAATTATGGCCATTACACAGACATTAATAAAATGAAATTAGTACAAAAAGTATCAAACCATCTAGACATTTTTGAGGCGATTTACACTACAAAATTTGCCAAAACCAAATTGATGAACTCAGATTCCGGCAATACTACAACCATATTATTAGATTTAGTTTAATCCTTTATTGTTTATATTTAATTTTTTACATATTGTTACCGTTACCTACCCTACCCCCCCTTTGTTTTTTTAAATCAGTTATAAAAAGCACTTGAAAATGAATGCATAGCATTTGAAACTAGTAGTGTATTAATAAATATCTTCTAGAGTAAGGTGAAACATCCGATTGATTATTTAAATATATTAGAATTTCAAAAGTTGCTCAATTTAATTTTTATAGGTATTACAAATAATTAACCCGTAAATTGTAATGAATTTAGAAAGACAACTAATTTCACATATCGTATGTGTTCATAATAAAATTTATTCTTTTCATGATAAACAAACTTAAAAGATTACACCCATAAACGTAAATTCCGATTTCTTTTTATATCCCATAATTAAAAATATGTAGAATGATATCGTATTTTGTATTATGACGCATATCTGGATTGGAAAAGTTACAAATAAGCCTTCTACATTAATTCAATTTAGAAATAGATAAACTTAGCATTAACATAAATAAAATTTGGATCCCGACGAGTATAATTAGTAACTACTCAATTAGCAGAATAATTAAAACTAGTACCGTCCGTGTAAATTAATTAACTTGTATATTAAAAATTCTATTTTATATAATAGAGGTTTCACCGTGAAATAGGCCTTTATGATTATCTTTTATTTAAAAGAAAACAAACACAGGTCAATATTAAAAATAATAATATAATTCTGCTGTCTGCAACTACCGTTTAATTATAGGTAAATGTGATCATTTTCTAGTCAATACAAACAAAATAAGTTTAATGTGAAACTGGGAAAAATGGGAATCTGGACTATAGTATCTCTTTGGGTGGTATCAGAGGCATTTTTAACCTGTATCAACCCCAGTAACCAGGAAACGTCACTCGTAATTAAAAATAAATGCACTAATTAAATTTAAGTAAAAAAAAATTCTTCCCAATCGATTCTTAACCTTTTGCTGGAACGTGACTGCAAAGCACGTGAGCATAGCGAACACGTTCAAAACGACGAGATCGAATTGGTTACAATATTTTTCAGAAAATCGCTTTCTTTAACTTTCTTGTTTTTCTAGAGAGAAAAACAACCAGACGTCATACGTCTTGATTTTGATTTTAATTTTGATTTTTGGTATGTCTAGGTTTTTTGCTGTGTTTTCCTAGACCTGCTTTACCAATTATATGTTAAATTAACATAGCATTATAATTTAACATAAGTAGTTGAAATTAAAATTAAAATTAAAAAATTTCATAAAAGGTTCTGCATTATGCTTTTCATAGTTAATAATACTTGTACTTATTGACAAAGCTATTTCTTTGTTAGATTTAACTAGATTATTTTAATCGATGTCATGTTTATATTTGTGAATACTTGTATCATTTTCAAATTGAAGTTTTTCACAACTTTGCACTTACATCATTACTTGATTAAATTTTGTTAAATTGGTTTTTTTGGTTGACACTTTTCATTGTAAGTCATCCACCGTTAAGGGGTGTTCTGGTTTGTCATCTTTAAGACAGTTTAACAATAGTTAAGCAGGTTTATGTTTATGTTTTAATTTTTCAACTTTCACAAAATTGTTTCAACATCTTTAACAATTTTAATAGATATTAGTACTAACGAAGATGACTGTTAAATGTTATCGAAACGTTTATATTGTATAATATAAAAATACACCATTAAAAAACCCAAAAAAGATAAGTATTTTATTATATGTAATAATGGTGAAAGTTCATATTTCTAGTGTCCAAATTAGTCGCAAATATCATGTTCTATATCGCAATTAATAATAAATTAAGTAAATGATTTGGAATAAATTGGATCTTAAATAAGTTTTAATTAAATTTAATCGAGAAAATGAACGTTCTTTTTACTTGAGCAGTAAACATGTAATATAATTTTGCATGTTGCATCCCTAGGAAAATAATCATCTGGCATTTCAAATATTAACTATCTAAATGCAGAGACATGAACAAAGTTTATTTAACATCATTTAAATACCGTTATAAATACATATCTTTACAATTTCAGGGCACATTTAGTCATCTATCTTGGATTAAACGAAAAACTCCAAATGAAATATAAAGATACTAAGTGTTTGTGTATATTTTCCACTTTTTAAAATTTCATTTTTAAAGTGGCCGATATGGATCTTAAACCTACCATAAAATGACCCTAAATGGTGACACCAACCCTCGAAATCTGACCTGACTATGACTATCGACTAATTCCTCGAGAAATGTCTATTTGTAAATTTATTTTTTCTATTAAATTGAAAATTTTGAGGCAACGCTTTTTCCAGGATTATCTGATTAATTTTGATGCAGCGGTGTTCGTAGAATATATATATATATATATATATATATATATATATATATATATATATATATATATATATATATATATATATATATATATATATAAAGTATTTATTTCCATTCATCGATAATAATATATGATAAAGTATGATACAGTATATTAATTACACATTAGTATATTAAAGTATAAGTGGATAAAAAGGTCTTTCAAACACGCGTGTAACCGGAGTGCTCGAAATAGAGTAAGTGTTTTATAGACCAGTTATCCACGAATGAAGAAAATTATTAAATGAATATGACGATATCTTTTCGGACCAACCGAGACGAATACAAAAGGTGTATGCGCACTGAAGATAAAGATTCCACACCTTTCTTCCAGAGAAGTTATACGATACCATTTTCCAATAGGGACATGGTTGGGACCAAAATCAACAACAGTTATTGTACTAGTTAACTAATTGATGTATAACCTTAGAGATTAACCAATCAATGATATTAGCCGACTAATAGGTTGGCCGACTAATCGAGTAGTTGAATAATGTAATAGGCGACTACTAGATGGTTATTGGATTAGTCGGTTACAACGACGTCCGATATAACCGGAAATGTAACTATTTTCAAAACAATTTCATTATACACAGAACAGGCCATAACGCTTATGATGGAATTTTGTCAGAAAAATGTAAAGAGCATGTTGGCCGGGGTAGACCAGTTGATTAGTTAACTGATAGCGGATACCTCGGTTCCGAGCTCGAACCCTCGATAGGGCATCGAAGTTTTGTGAATGTACAGTCGATTAAATGAGAGAGTAGCCTTTGGCTAAACTTCGCCCACTGTAACATTAAGGTAATAAAAGTTAAAAAAAAATAGTATATTAGAGTATAAGTGGATTAATACACGCGATTTTTCCAGCACGACGGCTCAGCCGGAGTGCTCGAAACAGAGTAAGTGTTTTAAAGACCAGTTATCCACGAATACTTTACGCTATTTTTTTTATTGCTGCGCCTTGAAATCATAATACTAGTATTATTACTACAAAAAAATGGAAATAAGAACTAATAATGTAAAATACGTAAATAAAAATTAATATATCTAACAATACTAACTGTACTTTCTATTTTCATTTATAAAATTAAAAGTGTTAAATAATGTTTAATTATAAAGATTTCGAATTTGTTAGTAATATTTTATTTGACGTTACAAGGTACTCCTGTCAGATCAATAATCAAAAAGTTGTCATTTAGACTTCACGTTTCTTGAGTTGTTGATGTTGCCATGGTAACTTTAAAAAACGCGCGTTTTTGAAAGTTCGATTTAAACACACTAAGGCGCGCTTTAAATAGGTAAAATTATATTGATCTAAACTAAAAAAAAACAAAAATAATTCGAATCGAAATTCTGCCCCTGTAACGTAAATTTAAGTTATGAACCTCAGAGCGAAACGTATAAATATGGAGGGGATTTGTTCAAAATGATCTTATGACAAAAACACGCTGCACTTAGTAGTCTTTTGTTTTTCATGTTTAACCACGACAAGTCTTCCAGCTTATGTGATACCCGCTCATACTTTTTAATGTCATATATTAATCTGATACAAGAATTTTGTACCCTTTGTATTCTAGCTACAGTTTCCTGTATGAGACACGGCCCGTAAACTTGCGAACAATAGCTGAGGTGACTAAGCACAAGTGTTTCACAAAGCTGAATCTTTAGTTTTAGTGGGAGGCAGTGTCTGTGAGGGAAGATTAATTGAAGCTGTTTCCAGGGCATTTAGGTCACTTTGTGTAAGCTCTAAGGCACACACGTTTTAACAGCGAACGAAAGAACTATGGTATACAATGTGTACAGTAACGGCCCAAGAATGGACCCTTGTGGAACACCACTTGACAGTTCTCTGTACGTAGATGTTTTACCCATTAACGTAACACATTGTGACCTCTCCGTCAAATAGCTTTTTAGTAAGGTGACAGCATTGTGAGATAGTCCCACGTATCCTAATATAGAGATTAAGGTGTTATGATTAATGGTGTCAAAAGCTCTAGTAAAATCTAATAGAATTAATACTGATAATTTGTCTTGATCAAACGCTGTTATTAAATCATCCGCCACTTTTAGTAGTGCCGTTGCACAGCTATACGCCTGTCTAAATACTGATTGATTTTGAAGTAAAGTATTATTATCGTTTAAGTAATTACGTAATTGAAATTCCATAATTCTTTCAAGAATTTTTGAGAATATTGGAAGTATGCTGATCGGACGCAAATCTTTGTATTCTGTAGGATTATTTCCTTTTACAACTGGAAGCACTAGAGCTTTTTTCCACATGTTCGGAAAGTGGTTAGTGGCAAGGCAACAATTAAGTATATCAGTAACTTTATTACCAAAATGTTCAATCCATCCCAACCTGTGTAATTTGTTTTAATTGTATTAAGAAACTTACTAACTATAATAACGTCTGTAGTACAAAAGTTAAATTGAGATGCGTGGACGCTTTTGTTACAGTATTTATTAATATTAATCTTATCGCCGTGTACAGTAGGAGCACTATGTACAAAATTTATTTCGTGAACGTGTTGTAGATGCGCTGGAACGCTTTGTTTTTTTTTTTCATTTAGGTTTTTTAGTTCTTTCCATAATTGCTTAGGATTTTTATTACTAAATTTATATTCAAGAAATGCTTTTTTTTTCTAATTTAACAGTTTTATTAGTGAGATTACGCAACACTTTGTAGTATTCCCAACTTGCAACCGAATTTGATCATTTAAACTTGGCGTAAGCCTTATTTCGAAGACGCATTAAGTATTTTGTGTTGCTGAACAACCATGGACTAGAATTTGTAACACTATCTGATATTGTTATTAAAGGAGCATGTTTGTTAATCACTTTCAGAATGTTGCTATTGAGGAATTTTATTTTGGAATCTATATCGTTAATTTGCCAAGCAACTTTGTGCACAGCATCTAGAAATAACTCCATATTAAAGTTTTTAAAAGAACGTATACTTTTTTTTTTATTCACGATTTTCTGCTTTCTTTAACAGTATTTTACATACTATACTTTCGTGGTCAGCAAACATTGGGCCCCCAACACCACATTCATCTATTATATTATCATCAGAAACTACTATGTGATCTAAAAGAGATTCTGCATTCCTAGTAGCTTCATTAATCATCTGTGACAATCCTAACGATTCCAACATATTTAAATAATATATTATCTCACAAGATAGAGAATCTAAGATGTTAATGTTTACATCACCTAAGCAGATAAGATTATCACAAACCAGTAATAATTCCGAACAAATCTCCTCCAGATAGTCACAAAATACTTTATAATTTTGAGTTGATTGTTTATATACTACACCTATTACTAGAGATAATTTTCAAATTTTTATATTTAACAACATTTGTTCAAGTAGATTATTTCTAGGATGTAACACAGTATATTTAAAGTTATTTTTAATATAAATACAAACCCCGCCACCTCTTGTGACCAGGTCATTTCGAATAAGATCATATCCATCAATACATAAAGAGTTATTTATCGCTTATTTCATTATTTAGCCAAGTCTCGCTTATACACAGAACGTCATACAATTTTCCACAACATACCACAGATCATGCAATTTAGGGACGAGTGGTCTTATGTTGGTAAGTAATTTTTTCCTGAATGTAAGGTAAGCAATAAAAATTAATCTTCGTTAGGAGGCTCAACAAAATGTTCTGCACAACCAGGACAGAGAACGTCTTCATTTTTCTAATTGCATTTGTTACCTTTGCCTGCATTTGTTATTTTCTTATCACATTTCAGCTTCTTTCCTCCTGATTTTTTCTTAATATTGTCCTCTTTTCCAGAAAGGTTTTCGGCAATTTTTCGTTTAATAGTTTTAGTCTTTGCTTTTGTTTGTTCCTCTGGCTTATCTTTATATGTAGTACTTGTCAGGATTTCTAATTTCTGGCTAAGTTATCTTCTTTGTTGTTTTTCTGTTAATGTAGGAAAAGGTCTAAGTTCTTCAGGTTTCGTAGAACAACTTGGGCCTGCATCTTCATGTAAAATAGAAAATTGGTGTTTTTCTCTAGAGTTGATAGAATGGGTATTTTTTTAAGCTGATTTTCATTGCTACCTTTAGTAACCTGGGGAGAACTATTATGGGATTCTTCTATAATATCATCGTCCTCTGACAAGTTAAAAATGTCGATATTTTCATCATTTATGGCAGATCCAGTTTTACTATTTGAACTTTCATTTCCTGGCAGAAAAGTGTCTTCTTCTTCAAAGATAATTTCTGCTTGAGACAAGTCAAAATTCTCAAGAAGAATGGTTTGATCTAATGGTAATGGTAATCCATTTTGGTCAAAACCCATTTCTACAATCACTGTCCCATCTTCGTTTTGGTTTTCCATGATAGTACCACTAAAAATATCTTCGTTTTCTCCATCACCATTTAATTCTTCGCAAGATCCAACATTTCCTATATTTTGCATGTCAGTATCCAACACAGAGTTATTAATTTTTGGGGAACCCAATCTTTCCATAGCTCTGTCTGTAACCAGCAAGGGACTAAAATCTTAATCATCAAATATTTGTGGATTATAGGGCCAAACGCATGTAGCTTCAAAAGCCTTTCCAATATTTGAAACAATATTATATGCGGTTTTAAATAAACCTGCTACATGTTTTGAAGTAACGGGCTTTCCAGGGTTAGACACTAACCAGTTTTCAACTACTTTGCTGTAATCAGTTTTAAATGGCCCAAAATATCCTCTGTCGAGGAGTTGGATTTTGTGACTCGCGTGAGGTGGGAGAGATAACAAATGTATAAAATTCTCCTTACAATACCGAATAACATCTAGACTTTTGTGTGATGAGTGATTGTGTAAAAGCAGTAGCACCGGTTTTTCAAGAGATGGTTTAACATTATTTCGGAAATGTCTTATCTACTTCAGAAAAAGTTCGGTATTAATAAATCCCGAGTCTGAAATCTTGCAAATAGTTGCTGTTGGTGCCCCTTGGAATAAATCTTGATTCGTTCTCGTTCTTTTAAGAATCAACGCTGGTGTAACATAATAACCAGCTACATTCATGAGGCAAACCGCGGTAACCAGTTCTCCTCGTTCCCCACTAGAGACTTTACCGACATGTTTTTTGCCCTTCACACTTAGGACTTTTGGAGTCTTGTTAGGAACAGTTGATATACCTGTTCCATCCATGTTAAAAATTTGATTGGCAGAGAAATTGTACTTTTCATACATTATTTTCAGATTTTTAAAAAATAATTCAATTTGAGGTTTATTGAAGCCTATCATCCTACCTAAGGAACATTGCTCAGGTTTACGCAGTGTGATATTATTTCGTTGACAAAAACCTCGCACCCATGTCTTACTCGCCCTCTTTAAGTTTTTATTAAAACAGTGCTTTATTTTATTGGCATTAGCAAACTGAAAGGCGAAAGTCATTAGATCTTGCATGGTTATACCATAAAAACGTCGATCCATTTCTTTGTCATATTCCGCCAGTTCAGTTTCTTTTTCTGGTGAAAAAACTGTATTAAAACGTCCCAACGGTTTAGGCACAGTGTTACATTTTAATCTTTTTCTTAAAGTAGATTCTGGTATATTCAGCTCCCTGGCGATGCTTCTTTTTTTACAGCCTTCCTCCAATTTTCTACGTATTTCTTCCATTAATTCTTCTGTGAACACCAGTTTTTTTGAACTTTTTCTTTTATAAGTGCTCATTTTAAAACCTAAAGATGAAAAAATTACGTTAGATTGCCCATTTACAATATTAAGTACACAAGAGTACGCACTGCGCACTCTTGTAAAATGTTAAGTGCGTACTCTTGTATATTTCCGCCGCATGGTAAATTTTAGTCTTTAATTAACAAACACACAAATACTGGAGTTCAATTTTTACAAAATACTTACCAAATAATACTATATTTCACTTGGAAACACTCAAACTATTGTTTAGCACCGTAACTTTCATTTAGGATGCTAAATTAGACCGCGTAAATGTTACATCTGTGACAGAGGTTTGACCACTAATACAGATATCTTCAATGTTGACACACCAGCAACGAAGACTGCAACATTAGAGGATTCTATATGTTTATACTAATTCGATGATTGAAAGCTAGATGGCGATACGCGATTTTTATGGAAAATATTCACAACGCATACTCTTGTAGACTGCGCGCTCTTGTATGACTTTACCCTATGTCTATTTAGAAAATAATTGTTATGAAAAGTAGATTCGTCTGTCATCATAACTGTATTAAAAAAATTATGTGGTTGTTGCAATCCCCAGCGACGGTAATTTAATCTATTTTCAAAACCATATTCATCCAGTGCCTGGTGGAGTTGGATCTTGTAAGGGTGGTATTTATATTCATTAGTTATATTGTGTATTGTTGATTTCTGTAAATCATGTTCCACTGAACTTTTCTAATACTTATTTGAGGGTTTTCTTGTACAGCTTGAAGCACCACTAGTTGAGTTTCCTCGTTGTTTATAGGTTTTGGAAAATTGTTCTTTTTATATGCAATCGATCCTGTTTCCTCAAATCTACTTTTTAAATTTTCAAGAACTCGTTCATCTGGATAACGGACATCGGGAAATTTTTGTTTATAAATTCTAGAAGCAAGTAAACAATTACCTGGGGCTTCTCCTATTATGTAAATCATTTGAATTAATTCGTTCTTCGTATATTTAATTTTAAAATTTAGAGTTAACTTCACTGAATTCCAGTTTTCTTCTAAATACAAATGTAGTGAAAAAGTAGTTTTGAAAGAAATCAAGTTAAAATACACCTAATTGACATATTAAAATTTTGTTTTATTGTTTTTAAATCATGGCAGTCTATTAAATCGTTATGTTATAAAATAAGTATAGAAAAATTAAAAATATTTTAATAACTATAAATCAATACCAATGCATTTAGATGAAAGTTAGGTCTTTAAGAGTACTATTCACCCATATCAAAATACACAGGGTGTTCCATTTGAAATAAGAGAATTGATGTACGTTGAACGTGCCAAAGTTTCATACGGGGCCTTCTCTCCTCTATTCAATATATCAATAAAACGTTTACATCTTTTCAAAGCCCATACCTAGCTTAATTATATCCCTGAACTAATTTGTCTCAACTTAGATAATAATAAACCAAGAATTATTTTTTATTGTTAACCTTACATTCGAAAAAAAATACATGTTTGTTAAATAACTTGGCAACGTTGCATTTTATATGTACAAATATATACATCGTTGAAAAGCTTATTCATTAGGCTATCCAAAAATGTAATAATATACAGGTTGTTCCATTTAAAATAAAAAAGTTGATACCCCTCCTACTTTTACGAATCACCCTGTAGGTGCTAAAATATTTTTAAGTTGTGCACGTATTGGAACCATATAATTTTTGTATAAATTATTTTAATGAAAAATCAACAGCGAATCCACAATCTTCAGTCGCGTGACGCTTTGGACACCCAGTATACAGGGTGGGAAAAATTTGAATGCTCACCATTGGGATCTTAAAAACTATAGGATATACAGGAATGGTTAAATGGAAAAAAAATTTCTTACATGTATACACAGAAAAAAACCGGTAATACATTTAATAAAAAATCAAAGCTTACTGAGATATTCATAATAATATAAAAATTGTGATTTTTCATTAATGTTAATAAGTTTTTTATTTATAAAGGTAACAATTTGAAATTTGGTGTATGCGTACTGTTCAATAGTCTTTATATGATTTTATAAAAAACATTGTTCTAGGCCTGCTAGATATTAAGAAACAATTGCCAACTTTCTTTTTTGTTATGGACACCATATTTGTTTTATGCAATGTTTAAAAGTAGAAAAAAATTGCAATCCAATGATATAATATTCAATAAGGTTTATACTTAATTTCAATGAAATATTAGCAATTTTGTATTTTATCAAAGAGTGCTTTGAAAAACAAATTTTGTATACGATTGTAAAATTATTTTAATCATGAACTATTAAATTTGTAATAAGTAACTGGTACAGTAGCAACAAATTACGTATTATTGAAAATAACAAACAAACAAATGTAAATATTTATAAATGTTCAAATTGAGCTCCACTTTGTCTTAAACATAAAGCGACTCTACGTGGTACATCTGCAGTCGCACGAGCAACCATATCACCATCAATATGATTAAAACAATTTAATGTTCTCTCAATAAGCTGCTCTTGATTGAACAATGGTTCGTTGTAAATACTCGATTTGACATACCCCCATAAGAAATAATCCAGTGGATTTAAACAAGGTGATCTAGCGGGCGATCGTATAGAACCGTAAGTGCCAATCCAACTATTGGGAAATCTGGTATTTAAATATTCTTGCGTTATGGGCGGCACATCCATCTTGTTGAAAATATTTCATACTTTCTATGTAATTTAGAGGTAAATCGTCTAGCATATCTTCCAAATGCGTTTGAAGGAAATTAAGATATAAATTAGAATTTATATTTCCATTTATAATGTAAGGTCCAAGAATTTTATCATTTAATATCCCACACCAAATATTAATTGAAAACCTTTTTTGAGGCCTCGTTTGGCACATCAAGTGCGGATTTTCGGTTGCATAATAATGTTTGTTGCGGGAATTGAATAAACCTGAATTAGACAAGGTACATTCATCGCTCCACAGTATTTCCTTATAAATAATCGGATCTTCAGTCATTCTATTGTTTATCCATTGACAATATTCAAGTCTTCTGTTCGTATCTCCATTATAAAGCATTTGTACTTTAGTAAACTTATAATCATGATAATTGTGCTTTTTAAGAATACTGTGCACTGTGCGATCGGTAATGTTACATTCATTCGCAATACGATGGCTTGATGTTTCAGGATTTAAATGAACTTGCGCCAAAACATTTACATCGTTAACATCATTATGACGAACATATTTACCTTTTGACTGCGAAACTTTTCCAAATTTAATTAAATTCCTTGAAATTCTTGAGAACAAATCTAGACGGATGTTGTCGTTCCGGATACGTATTTTGATAAACAAGCACAGCGATTTTAGAGTTACGATGGTTTTTAATGTAAATGTTGTACATATCTAATTTTTTCAGATTCACTGTACCGAACCATCTTAAATCTTAACGTATTGAATCAGATTTCACTACTGTCTTATTAACCTAATATGTATAAGACGTATTATTTCGTGCATCAACATTTGTTTTTCAAAGCACTCTTTGATAAATACAAAATTGCTAATATTTCCTTGAAATTAAGTATAAACCTTATTGAATATTATATCATTGGATTGCGATTTTTTCTACTTTTAAACATTGATTAAAACAAATATGTCCATAACAAAAAAGAAAGTTGGCAATTGTTTCTTAATATCTAGCAGGCCTAGAACAATGTTTTTTATAAAATTACATAAAGACTATTGAACAGTACGCACACACCAAATTTCAAATCGCCACCTTTATAAATAAAAAAATTATTAACATTAATGAAAAATCACAATTTTTATATTATTATGAATATCTCAGTAAGCTTTGATTTTTTTTTAAATGTATTACCGGTTTTTTTCTGTGTATAAATAAATGTAAGAAACTTTTTCCCATTTAACAATAATTCTTGTATATCCTATAGTTTCCAAGATCCCAATTGTGAGCATTCAAATTTTTCCCACCCTACATATGTATATATATATATATATATATATATATATATATATATATATATATATATATATATATATATATATATATATATATATATATATATATATATATATATAAGCAAACGAACAAAACTTTATTAATTATAAAAAAAGGTTACAAAATTTAATAAATGAACAAAACCAACAAATTACTAAGCAACAAAATTTAGAAAACGTCCAAATAAATACCTGATTTTTCTCTGTATTCTTAGGAACACACTTTTCAGTATTGCTATCAATGGTTTCTTACGAAATTTTACGAAATCGTTTCAATTTTACAATAAACTTAACTCAAATTTTTTAACGTGGCTGTCAGTGTTTGACACATAAGTCTTGTTTGTGACTAGAATAGCTCTGTTACTATGGTTTTTTTAGTATGACGTCATTTCAGTTGGATTACTGCTGTAATTCATAACGTACAATGGGATTATCGCTGTAATCCTAACGAAGTTGCATTGCTATATAGGATTAAATTATACATGAGGGAAATATTCGTCATAATAAATTCTTATTAGAAAATATATCGTAATCATAACGGTTGATAAACAATATCCTTGAAATCTAACAGGTATTTGGTACGTTATTTTTGCAGCCTGCGGGTTATAACACATTGCTACCCTATTAAAAACAATGCAATTTTTAACAAAATGTAAACATTTAATAATTGCAGCGGAATTATAAAAACAGGAGAATGATTGTTGTAAGTTGCTGATAAACAATCATACCAATGATAATTTGAGTATTCAATTTATAGGTTAAACAGTTTGCATGGAACAACTATCTGCACTGTTTGCACCTCGCAAAGCTAGTACGTTTCATAATCATAATTTCTTATTGTTGTTACCAATTCAGTAGTAATGATGGCCCACAATAAGATAGTAACATTATTACACAAAATGGATGTTAAGTTACGTGCCTAAATAAAATGGAACATTCGTGCGAGGATGACATTTAATGTGGAACATAAATTCTATGGGAAATGTGTGATGTGTGACTTAACATCTTGAAAAGCATTTTACATATATAATGTACTTACATAATTGAAATACATTACTAATAGAAATTTATTGCATTAAATATAAACTAACACACTTGTATTACTAATGGTACGTTGTAGAAACATGGTTGTCAAAATGTTAAACTTCTAATCGGAGTCACTATCTATATCCGAGCTTTCAGAATAATTTCCGATGTTAATAATCAGATTTTCAACAGTGATGTTCAACATTTCTTCCGTTTATACCATTGCTTTATTGTTTCTTCAGTACACAATTAGCCCATAATGATTTTAATTAAAAGAGTTTATTTTCCGACGATTAGGTGAATTGATCTCTTTATTGTATTGTTTAAGAAATTTAGTTCGCATTTCTGCGATTTCACTAATTGTCACATATTAATATGTGACTGTTTTCTGCATTTAAACTTGCAACTGTGACATGTTTTTCTGTAAACAGTATATCAAACATGTGTAAAAGATTGTGATGTAATATTACTCACTTTGTGCATACATACTTGTATAATGAATTCATTATGCCAATTTTGGATGTTTCAGGTAGATCGTCAGATTTTGTTTTCTTACGTGGTCGTTTATTACCCGGACTTATTAAAACAGGTTTAGATGCAGCTCGAAACTTTTCTCACCATCTTCTCAGATATACCCAAGGTGCTTGCTACCCGCTGTAATTTCGTGATTGTAATGAATTAAGATATAAACACTTAACCATACTTCTTGTATGTACAGTAGATACTGATGTAAGGGGATCCCCATTTCCTTTAAAGTGTATAATACATGATGATTAAAAGTAGTAGATGTAGGAAATGAGAAAACACTCAAAGGATAAACAAACAAATGGAGGTTATGTAGTATTAGTCAAATGAGAATCAAATTTATATGCATATAAAACAAATTGGTTCCGCGTTCATAGGTTTACTCTTTCTACTACATTTGCTTATTCAATACCGTATGTCGATTTCGTCAAATGCACTACGAATGTTCACCATCCTTATTTAATTCACTGTTTTGTATGAGAAGACAGTATTACCAAATTGGATAGCTAAATTAATAAATTAATGCGTAGCGGTAAACTTTCCTGGCGAGGATAGTAGTTCAAGTTAGGCTGTAAATTGTCAGTCGTTTGAACATCTGGGTAATGTTGAACGTGCCGCCCGAGTCCGAGCCGGCCGCTTCACGCGTAAATGCGAAAAACGTGTTTGCCAATTCTTTTAAGAAAACTCGATATTGCTGACCTACTCCTCGTTGTTGCTTAATTTATGGTCTGTTTCCGTCCATATTTTATCTGTTGGCTTATAAAAGGGCGCCGAAGAGTGAATGTGAGAGATTGCCCCCGTCTGAAATATTGAAAAAATCAGCGTTCGTCGTGGATGAACAAGTGGCAAAATTCAAGGTTAGGTCAAGCTTCGAAGCGCTTTGATCATCTAACTCATATCGAATTTGGACATTATTGATAAAATTGCAGTATTTTTTGTTATCATCTTTTTGAGCCCACGCTTGCCTTCAATGTACAGAAAACTAATTGTCAAAATGAACGTTTTGAAAGAGTAAGTGATAACTTTTTATTAACAAAAATGGTAAAAGTAGTATTATGAAGGTAGATTTTAGAAGTGTTAGGAATGAATCATGAAGATAAATATTCTACAACAAGAAAGTAAATAAATATATTATTTTTATGTCTTGTACGTAGTAAATAGCCAAACCTATAATTTTTAAAATGCATTATCGGCTTTATTTCAAAACAGCTATCAAAATAACTGGAGGGCCTAATGTCCTGCATGTAAACAAAAATTTTATAATTTTAAATGCATTGACCCTAGAAAAAAAATACAACGTTAACAAATTTTTACATCAAAATCAGCGCCCATTAAGGAAACATGTGTTCTTGACTTGAGTACCTTGTTGTATAAAGTGTTCATAGAAACAAGCTAGATTGTAAGATTCAAGAAATTCCAACTCCTTTTACTGATGTTTATCAGGGCACCTGTCAATTCTACAGCGATCATATGAAATTACTTTAGCATATCTAGACTTCTAGATTATGGTGCATTTTATTAGAGCTTATATATTTTTGCTTATACAGGTGTTCCTGTGGGAAATTATTTTATTCAGTTAGTTCATCATCTATGTCCACAACTTGTATATAAAAATTATAAAAACGAAAGCTATACACTTAAGTTGAATGATACATGCATTATTTATATCAATGTCTAGCTGGTTAAGTGGAGTAGTCAAACTGTGCTAGACTTCGCCAGTTATGCGTTGCAAATATTATTTTCTTGTTTAGTAAGTAGCAAATTAAGCTACTTTGTATATTACTCTTCAATAAAAGTCGTTATTATTATTATTACGGTCATCTCATTACAGTTACTAGAGTTAAATGTAACATTTCCCACGTTAATCTATAATATATAGAATATAAAAGTAGCAGACATCTACGTTTACAACTTTCACTTGTAATCTCCCTAGTTCTTGGATTATTCCCGGAAATTTTTTCGAGTCACAAATGTTTTGAAAATTATCCCGAGTCGAAGGCGGGGGATTTCCGATCGAAAATCTCCCGTCGTTATTGACGACGGGATATTTCCTATAAAATTTAAAAGCATAGTGAGATAATTTCGTTAATGTGCAGGTTCGCGAAGGACTCCGCGTTCAGATGAATGACATGCATAAATGATTACGTAATTCAGTATTTCTCTCTCTCTTTCATACAGCTACAGATATTACTTGTTTTATGAAAACAAACAAATGTGCATAAAAGTTAAAAATTTCGCTGTTTATTTGAGCTTCTGTGAATTATATTCCTTATAAGAAAAAATACTTCACTTAAATAACTAAATCAATTGACTCATTTTCTTGTTTTATTTACAAGATGGACAGATTTTGAGAATTATTAGTTGTTATTTTTTATTATTATAAATTATTGTTTACATACAGGACATGTAAAAATGATTTTCGGGCAACAACTTTTCGCTTAATTTGCATTTCACTTTTAAACATTAACGGTTTATATTAATACTTAATGTTTTTTTTTGTAGAATTTTTTTTCTCCAAATGATTCATTTCAAACACTTCTAAAATCTTCATAATACTACTTTTACCATTTTCGTTAATAAAAGGTTATCATTTACTCTTTCAAAACAACATTGTAACAATTAGTTTTCTGTACATTGAAGGCAAACGTGAGCTCAAAAACATGATAAAAAATCGAGCAGATATCCAGACATAACGTCTGCTATACAGCTAGAATGAGCAAAGCACTAAGTTATTAGGGATCAATAACAAATTCTATTACTAATTTCATCGATGGCCTGAAGTTTACCAAGAATATCTGTTAATGCCCCATATGAAATATGTTCTCACGGCTAGACTTGTTGTTTACAGGTGTTTTATTCCTGTGGGAATGTTTTTATTGAACGCACAACCAACATTCAAAACTATTAAATGAATTTTAAAGCGAGGTATACATTTTTTTAAGATTCATTAAACTTTTTTATAGAGTAAATATATTATATCAGAAGTCGACCATTAAATCTATATGTTGTATGTACATAAATTAATTAGATGGATTTAGGGATGATAGCGTTATATAAAAGACGTCGATACTTTATTGTTTAATGTTTAATGTAAAAGACGAATACGTGTCGTAGTTGACGGCTTTTTTTCAACAGAAGTTAGCATTAACGCGGGCGTACCACAGGGATCCGTTATAGCGCCTACACTTTTTCGGCTGTACATAAATGAACTTATTTCTTCAACAACTAACCCCATCCATTGCTTTGCTGACGATAGCACTCTTCACTGTAGTTCATCTCAGTCTACTCATAGTGATAATCCACCTTCTATGTCAAATCAAGAAATTAAAGCTGAAATGGCAAATTCAATCAACAAAGACATTCAACGTATTCTCGTATGGGAAAGCAATAATCTAGTTAAATTTAATGCTAACAAAACTCAGTGTTGCCTTGTATCCACCAAAAAAGATCGATCATTTCCTGTTGTAAGTATGAATGGCTCAGTTCTTAAGTTTTCAGACTCTATTACTCTGTTGGGTATGACTGTATCTTCAAATCTCTCATGGGTTGACCATCTTCTGTCAGCTACCAAAACAGCTGCTCGTAAAATAGGCTTTTTGTACAGATCTAAGCAGTACTTTACCTCTCGACAACTCCTTCTGCTGTATAAGGCCCAAATTCGGCCTCATCTGGAATATAATTCTCACCTCTGGGTTAGTGCTCCCCAATACGCTCTCGATATCGTTGATCGTATTCAAAAGAGAACGATTAGGCTTATAAATGACCCGTCCTTAACTTCTCACATACAGTCCCTTGAGCATAGAAGGATGGTTTCTGTTATTTCTTTGTATTATCGTTATTACAACGGTTATTGTGCTGCTGAATTATATTCTTTGATACCATCTCGGGCTATCTTTGCGAGAAACACTCGGTTCGCTCATTCACATCATCAGTATGCAGTACAAATCTCCACTTGTCGTACCAAACGGGCGCAATCCACATTTTTCTACACGGCTTCTAAACTCTAGAATGATCTCCCTAGTTCCTGTTTTCCTCTCACTTATGATATGAGAAAATTGAAGGTAGCTGTTCATAGGCATCTATTGGCAATTCATTATCCCTCTATGCATCCTCCTAAGTGTTCCTGAGTGCTTTAGCACGTTAGGCCAAATTTAGCCTGTTCAGGTCCACAATCATAAAAAAAAATGGTGTAGTCGATTTGTACCTTGGAGTTAATTATTCCAGTTTAATACAAATTGAAGTAGATAGTACCACCATATTAGGTTGGGAAAAAGTATTTGAACTGACTTAATTTGTGGTAGAGGATAAAGCTTTCAATGATACTTAAATTGATTGTGGCACAGAAGTTCTCTAATTTTGACAGTAAATTTAAAAGAGACCAATATAACGTTTTCAATACCTCAATTATGTTAGTTTTAAAGTGAACAAAGTGCATCTTCATTTGTCATTGTTCCCAAGTAAAGGGAGCGTATAACACACCAGTGTATATTATTACTTCAGTCCATAAATAATTTTAAATAAAAATTCCAATATTTATAACTAAAGGTCAGAGTTTAATTTAACTTGCACTAACTGAGACAAATTTTTCACAAAAATGCATGTTAGCAGGTAGATTGAGCAACCTTCTACTACAATTAATACATTAAATGATTTAGAAGTAAATTCAATACTAAGCTAGCTTGGGAAAATAATTATTATAATTTATCGTTCTAATAAATTGCATTATAGATTGCTTATTTCAATTTTTTTTTCTTATTTTTAAAAATTGTTAGCGCTGTGACTTATTTAGTAAAAGTAGAGGATAAAGTTTTGTATACACGTGTTACTAGCTCACGTAAATTTAATGTATCTGGGAGTAACCTACTTCATCTAATTTCGATTTGCCTACTACATTAACTATGTCCACAGGATCGGATAAATATCGATGATTATCAGAATGTTAGTAATAATAATACGGAGGTATAGTTTGAGGGTGTTAGTACAGAAATTATCGTTGAAAATACGAATTCAAGTAATCATAATACATCTTCATGTATTGACGTTGACCTCTGTTTGCGGTCGTCGTTAATTTTGATTCATTACTATCAATATAAGATAACCCACAAGAATTGTAGTTTAAATACACAATAGACAGCGCCACTAAAGATGATTGTTTTGTAGATTGTAATACTTAGATTAGTTCAATATTATGCGAATAAACCACGATTCGTTGTATAGAGCTCTTTGAAGTGTCCAATTGTTAAGAACAATGCCGAATTGACTTCTTCGGTTTTAGGCGGTGCTTGTTTTCACCCTGGCGATATTCTCGGTTTACTTTGCTAGACGTTAATAAACCTGAGCAGTTGCATTCATTGAGTACCGGTTTCCTGATATAGTACGTTGACCGAAACAAGTTTGCAAACTGTCAGAACGATTCGTTTCATTAAAAGGGAGGTTAATAAGACAATTTTATAAAAGTTGCAGTGTTTATCCATAACTTACGATGCTTTTGAAAATCGCAATTAACGAAGACTACAAAAGTTTCATTTATTCATATGATCATGTCAACAAAATATTTATGTATAATATCACATTAAATTAACATAAAGAGGTTTAGACACAGGATCGCCACTAGCTTGCACAACAGTATTTTATTCTACACTCCCTATGGCTCCATTTTAAGTAAAATTAGTGCTCCATTTGGTCCAGAGGTGTAGCGGGTTTTGTTCCTCTATGGTAGTTTGTGTTTTAAGTTATTTTGTTAAGTTAAAAAACACTTCGTAATTAAGTAACGTTTGGTAATTCATTTATGTGTATAGGCGTTGATATGTATTCGGGTAGACCAACGGTGCTTTAGTTCTGGACTACTACTTCCAGAGAGTGAGAACACTCGAGTCGTTTCACAAAATTTTAAAGTATACAATAGTGTGTAAGGCAAAGACATACACATATATCCACCTCAAAGACAAAATTTTCAGTAGTGCGTTCAGTAGCGTTTAAACGTTTGGGTGTTAACATCGAATGCATGCGCCATCTATACGCTGTTATCCAAAAGTAATATGTATATACAATGGTAACGGTAAGATTTAATTGAGTGTCAGTAGGATATTATACAGGATGGCTAAATAATTTGAGTACTCTGTGCATAGTTAATTGTTTGCGAACGAGTACATACAATTGATTACAAAGAGTATAAGTATAATGGAGGCACATATCCCCCCACTACTTTTTGTCGCATTTTGTGGGTGTGGCTTTTCGGCCATCTTGCCGGCCATTTAGTGGGCGTGGCTTGTCGGCCATTTTTCTAATTGGCGGGAAAACTAGAAACTTTTAATAGTACTCCCTTAAGGGGCCCTCATGCTATCTGATA
This sequence comes from Vesta saturnalis, assembly GCA_036346205.1. NCBI lineage: Eukaryota > Metazoa > Arthropoda > Insecta > Coleoptera > Lampyridae > Vesta > Vesta saturnalis. The sequence goes on from JARFJB010002000.1 coordinate 260,302, forward strand.
AAACAGGTGTAGGACTACAAAACTTGGTCTCGGGCCTTCGCCCCTTGCCGGGTCTTCGCCTTCTTGTCGGGCCCCATTGTCTATTATGGAGGGAAAGTTTGAAATTTGAAATACTATTCTAATAAGGGGTCCCTCATGATATCTCATAAGACAGGCATAGGACTCCATAACTTGTTCTAGGGTCTTCGCCTCTTTGTCGGACTCGAATCTACGATAAACACAACACGATGGTCCCGCAACTATTGCTGAAAAGGGATGCTTGACTTTACCCTCCATCTTAAATCTCGAAACGATACTACGGTCACTCTGACATCACCCTATCTTAAATACCAAATTAAAATCTGTAATGCCCTGATCACCGGTGTATTTTACTTTTATCTTGCTTACTTTTTAATACCAAAACGATGCTTTTGTTTTCTAGAGCGTAATCATCATAACTGTATTTTGAAGGTCTGTTTACCTTTTATTTAATTAGTTAATTAGTGGGTTTTTCTAAACACATTAGAGATTTTTGAATGTTTTTTATTATGGTTACATAACTGAGGAAACCCAGAAAATAATTGCTTTTTATTAATGATTGGGGAAAACTTGTTTAACTTTTATGTAATTACGTAGTTAGTAGGTTTTTCCAAAGAAATTAGAGGTGTTTAAGGAAGCGAAGACCCGACAAGGCGTGAGAACCCAAGAGCAACTTCCGGGAGTCCTATACTTGTCTTATGAGATAGCATGAGGGTCCTCTTATTAAAATACTATTTGAAATTTATATTTTTCTCACCATAACCATTACAAAAATGGCCGCCAAATCAAGAATGGCAACAAAGCACGCCGACAAAATGGCTGGCAAGATGGCCGGCAGTCACACTCATAAAATGGCCGACAAAACAAAAATGGCCGCCACCAATCAGAAATCAGGGGGTGTGGCCTACCCTTGGCTCTTCAGCCTAAGGCTGTATGCGCGCACACGATCAATCTATTGGAAGTGATCGTGGTCACATGGAGGGGTGGGCAGGTCACGTGACTTTCCCTCCTTTCCCACTCCTCATCCCGCTACTTCTAACTAGGACGTCATCCGATTAGAAGTGGAGGGGGTAAAGTGTCTCCATTCCACTAGTGTATGAAAATGTAAACTTTCACTATTATCATACATAATTAAAATACTTAGCTTTTGGGTTTTTAAATGGTGTATTTTGCTATTTATGTTTTATATAAATTTGTACGTTTGGATAACAATTACAAATTTAAAAAGATGAAAACGTATACATTTATATAAAATATAACTAGAAAAATACCCCTAAAAACCCAAAAGCTAGGTATTTCAACAAAGACTATATGTTTAGTATACAAGTAAAGACAAGGGTTAAATGGGGAAAAATTACAGTTTTAGGAATTCAATCCAACGCACTTTTTTAGTAAATGTTAATGAATTATTAGATATTTGAAAATAAACTACTTTACTTCCACACCCAGCGAATGGGAAGTGCTGTATCGCTAAAAAAATTTTGTTTGCTCAATCGCTTTAAAATATTCGAAACCTTCCAAAAACGAAATTTGATCAAAAAAAATCTTGTGCGTGGGAAGGGGTGGGTGGGTGGGTGCGTGCGTGCGTGAGTGAGTAAGTAAGTGAGTGAGTGAGTGAGTGAGTGAGTGAGTGAGTGAGTGAGTGAGTGAGTGAGTGAGTGAGTGAGTGAGTGAGTGAGTGAGTGAGTGGTGAGTGAGTGAGTGGTGAGTGAGGGTGAGTGAGTGAGTGGTGGTGAATAAGTGAGTGAGTGAGTGGTGAGTGAGTGAGTGAGTGAGTGAGTGAGTGAGATGGTGAGTGAGTGGTGGTGAGTGGTGAGTGAGTGAATGGTGAGTGAGTGAGTGAGTGAGTGAGTGAGTGAGGGAATGAGTGAGTGACTGAGAGACTGAGTGAGTGAGTGACTGAGTGAGTGAGTGAGTGAGTGAGTGAGTTAGTGAGTGAGTGAGTGAGTGAGTGGGTGGGTGGGCGGGTGGGTGAGTGGTGAGTGAGTTTGGAGTGGTGGTGGTGGTGAGTGGTGAGTGAGTGGTGGTGAGTGAGTGAGTGAGTGAGTCAGTGAGTAAGTGAGTGAGTGAGTGAATGAGTGAGTGAGTAGTGAGTGAGTGCGTGACTGCGTATGTGCGTGCGCTCTTGCGTACGTGCGTGCGTGCGTGCGTGGGTGTGTACTCCATAACTTTCGAAGGACTTAACATATTAACTGAAAATTTGGCACACATATAGATGTCAACTACTCAAAGCGACTGATTGTTTTTGGGTCAGTGGTGTATGGGGAAAGGGGTAAAGTTGGGGAGTAAGAACCCCTTTTGCAAATTTTGATTTTTTAAATTTTTTCCTTTTAATATGTGAATAGTAATTTAATTGTGAGTATTTTTTGTCCCTATAATTTTTCTGTACCACAAACTGTTTATGGGGTCTATGGGGAAAGGGGTAAAGTTGGGGAGTAAGTACCCCTTTTGCAAATTTTGATTCTTTAGATTTTTTCCTTTTAATATGTTAATAATAATTTAATTGTGAGTATTTTTTGTCCCTATAATTTTTCTGTACCACAAACTGTTTACAAAATATTAGCAAAGAACCGTCACTTTAATACACCGGTTTTATTCTGGAACTACTTAACATATTCATAAAGTGAAAATACCATTAGATAGGAAATAAAATTTCTCATAAAAAGTATTTTTGCAATTTTATCAAAAATGTTCATTTTCGAAATATTCAAAAAACTCGCTTTTGGAACCCCTCCACACGATCTTTTTGAAATTGGGTGTGGGTGCGTGCGTGCGTGCGTGCGTGCGTACGTGCGTGCGTGCGTGAGTGAGTGAGTGGGTGAGTGTGTGAGTGAGTGAGTTAGTGAGTGGGTGAGTGAGTGAGTGAGTGAGTGTGTGAGTGTGAGTGAGTGTGTGAGTGATTGAGTGAGTGAGTGAGTGAGTAAGTGAGTGAGTGAGTGGTGAGTGAGTGAGTGAGTGGTGAGTGAGTGGGTGGGTGGTGGTGGTGGGTGGGTGGGTGGGTGGGTGGTATGAGTGAGTGAGTGAGTGAGGTGAGTGAGTGAGTGAGTGAATGAGTGAGTGAGTGAGTGAATGAGTTAGTGAGTGAGCGAGTGAGCGAGTGAGTGAGTGAGTGAGTGAATTAGTGAGGGAATGAGTGAGTGAGTGAGTGGGTGAGTGAGTGAATGAGTGAATGAGTGAGTGAGTGCGTGAGTGAGTGAGTGAGTGAGTGAGTGAGTGAGTGAGTGAGTGAGTGAGTGGGTGAGAGTGAATGAGTGAATGAGTGAATGAGTGAGTGAGTGATTGAGAGAATGAGTGAATCAGTGAGTGAATGAGTGAGTGAGTGAGTGAGTGAGTGAGTGAGTGAGTGAGTGAGTGAGTGAGTGAGGGAATGAGTGAGTGAGTGAGTGACTGAGTGAGTGAGTGAGTGGGTGAGTGACTGAGTGAGTGAGTTAGTGAGTGAGTGATTGGAGGGGTGGGTGGGAGAGTGAGTGAGTGAATGAGTGAGTGAGTGAGTTTGTGAGTGAGTGAGTGAGTGAGTGGTGAGTGAGTGAGTGAGTGAGTGAGTGGATGAGTCAGTGAGTAAGTGAGTGACTAAATGGGTGAGTGAGTTAGTGAGTGAGTGAGTGAGTGAGTGAGTGAGTGAGTGAGTGAGTGAGTGAGTGAGTGGATGAGTCAGTGAGTAAGTGAGTGAGTGAGTGAATGAGTGAGTGCGTGAGTGCGTATGTGCGTGCGCGCGTGCGTACGTGCGTGCGTGCGTGGGTGTGTACTCCATAACTTTCGAAGGACTTAACTGAAAATTTGGCACACATGTAGATGTCAACTACTCAAAGCGACTGATTTTTTTTGGGGTCAGTGGTGTATGGGGTAAGGGGTAAAGTTGGGGAGTAAGTACCCCTTTTGCAAATTTTGATTCTTTAGATTTTTTCCTTTTAATATGTTAATAATAATTTAATTGTGAGTATTTTTTGTCCCTATAATTTTTCTGTACCACAAACTGTTTACAAAATATTAGCAAAGAACCGTCACTTTAATACACCGGTTTTATTCTGGAACTACTTATCATATTCAAAAATTGAAAATACCATTAGATAGGAAATAAAATTTCTCATAAAAAGTATTTTTGCAATTTTATCAAAAATTTTCATTTTCGAAATGTTCCAAAAACTCGCTTTTGGAACCCCTCCACACGATCTTTTTGAAATTGGTGTTGGATAGAAAATCAAATTTCTGATCGGAAAACATTCTTATAATATATTTGTTAATCATTTTCGAGTTATTTACAAAAAAAAACAATTTTTTGATGTGGAAGTATTGATACAATTTGCAGCGTTTTTTTTTTTTGTATTGTGCGTTTAATAAGATGACCAAATGTACTTCTGTAAGTCACACATCATGTACGTTATATATAAACGTCATATATTTGTTTATATAAATAAATAAAATTTGGTAGGTGGATATGTCAGATAAATCTGGATTTTTTGACGTATCCAACTGTTTTCTGTCCTTTCCGGTTTGTCTGGAAATGACTTTAACTTTCTTATTTTAAATGAGACAACCGGTATATTATTGCTTATTTTGATAGAAAACAACATTCTGAAAATAATAATAATATCCCACTTTTTGACACCTAACCTAAAAAATACTAAAATTTTTAAATTTCAGTCTGGAGTGCCTTGAATCGGTTAAAATGGTTAACTTGTCATCAGATAGTTACCTAAAATTAAACAATATCGGTTTTTATTTTTTAGTACCCTTTTAGGTTCGCTTAAAGTTTGCAAATTCGTATTTATAGCCGAATTCAATTTTTTCAATAGTAATATGGGTGGCTCATTAACCACTTTTAGGAAAATTTGGTACCACACAATCCGTGTTTAATCAGTATTAAATATGACAAAGCGCCGATAGCTTGTTTATTATTACATCCTAATGGTTAACACCCTAATAACCACAGCTTTAACAATAGTTGCCGCCGTACACGCGGTGCTAGCGATAACTAAGAGGCCCTGGATTTTTTTCCAAGCCATCTTAGCTTTTTATTCACGCAGCTGACCTTTTTTTTAAATGAATTAAAAAAAACACTAATGGCAGCTGGTGGCATAGCTAAAAAGAGCATTTATAAACAGCTCGATACCTCATAATTTACCTTAAGTTTTTTCAGGATTTTTTATAAATCGACAATAATCAACTATTTTTATTAAACCGTAAGTAATCAGTATCAATTTACACGCTGTGCGACGATACGACGCCGGAGCCGGCTGTGTTGCCATGGTGAAACTGTCGATTTTCCAAATAAATTATTTGATTTATTTCGTTATTTTTATTGATATCATAATCAAATTTTGTATTTGTTGCTTTATTCGTACTGTACTCGTGCTTGTTTGTATTTTACTTAATATTAAGCGTATTTTTGGTAAATTGCACCAGCATCTGTACGAAAATGATGAAGACAGCAGACTTAAATGTTGTGATTGGTTTCCAGGCAAATACTTTGATGGCAACAACTTTCCTTTTAAAATTATTTATTCAGATGAGAGTCGCTTTACAAATTTGGGAGTCTTCAACAAAAATAACAGACATTGGTCTCCAGAAAATCAAAATCTAATGGAGAATTGTAATTTTCAAGAACGCCTTGGATTTAATTGTTGGGTCATCTAACGGGGGAAAGATATTTGGGTTTTTTAAGAGAGGAAATCGATGGGTTTTTAGATGGCCAATTTTTTCAACAATACGGCGCTCCACCGTATAACTCAAGGGTTGTTTCGGATTATTTAAGTAATCTCTATGGGGAAAATTGGATTGGATTGGAGATAGCCACCTACTAAAGTTAAACTTTTTCATTTTTTTCTCATTTATTTATTAATTTAATATTAATTTAAACGCTTTAGACCTTATGCCATTAGATTTTTTTTATGAGGAACAATTAAGTTTATAGTACATCGTCAGTTGCAGAGGATGAGCTGGAACACAAAATCAGAGCAGCAATAAATGGGATTACTCGTACTCGATTACGAACAGTCGTTCGAACAGCAATTGAAAGGGTGCAGGTTTGTCAACAGCAAATAGCATAATTGTGTCTTAGTGGAAAGTATTTATTGTGTATAACGTTATTTTTGTTTACATTTCATTAAATTTTAAGGTGACTAAATAGGTTAGGTACAAAAAACACAACTTTGGAAACGTTTATGTTAAGAATTTTACTACGCTGCTCATTTTCCTTAAAAAAGTAAATACAACTTTAATTAACGCATAATCAATAAGTCGTTTTAATTTTACCGCTCCAGATTTAAAATAAAAAAATATATATATTATTTTATGTTAATACTTAATATTTCGTCTAAAATAACCACTTTTAAAGACATTTAATAAAATTTAAATAAAAAAAAACCGTAAGAAATATTGAAAATAATAAATTAAATATCGTAGTAATAGGCAATTAGAAATGACAGAAAACAATTGCATAAGTCAAAAAATCCAGATTTATCTGACATCCACCTACCAAATTTCATTTATATATATAAGCAAATAAAAAAGTTATCGGGGCGAACCACCTGCTTGGGACACTCAGTATACATATTTTCTTTAATAGAAAGCATAGTTTGCCGTGCTGTCCAAACTTTATATTTTTATTATGAAAATTAAAGAATACAAAGAAATACAGTCTTCGCAGTTTTACATTGAATCCAAATTTAATATGTTTGTTTTGAAAAACCAAATTAAAAGAGCCAATCGTGGAAAAAATTGTTTATTTCCAAAAAGTAACACATTAATGAGATTTTATATCTAAAAACACACAAAAATACAAAAAATTTTAAAGTTATTAATAATTTTATAAAAGATGTACGAATACTTCTCCATTATTATTATTAATCCACCAGTTACAGTTTTTTAAAACGCATTTTCTGTCAGAACGGATATCAATCCTTATTACGGCTACCCTATGTTCTTATTTCGTTTCATACTATTTTCGGTACACTGTCGTTTACCATTTCTCACAAGAAAAAGCCAAAATAGATATATCGGAAGATCGAGGTGGTCACGAAAAAATTACAAGTGCATTAGGAAAACTGTTATTTAAACGGTTTTGAATAAATAGATAGTGGTGCGCCGTCATGCTGGAACCACTGTAGTGTTTCACGCATCTTCAAAATTAATTTAACCAGCAACTCTTCAAAATGATTTAGGAGGAAATATAGGGTTTGGACACCACCGTTTACCGTATCTTCAAAAAGACGGTCAAGAATACTTGAACCAAGCTTTAAATTAACATTTAATTCATTGTCTCATGCATATGGTGTGAGTTTTTCTACATTCAGAAATGTTCTTTATACCAGTTGAACATGCCACAATTTGTAAACCTGGTCTGATTCGTCCACAGGACTTTAAATTCATCACCGTGATGTTAGTGTTTGAGGACATGATAATTATGTTTCCTTCATTACCATAGCTTATAGTACGTTGAAATACGCCAACGTCCACTTAATTTCGTGGATTGTAATTGATGGATTTTTCGGTTAATACATTCACGATTCAATTGTGCAGCTTCATTAATTATGTTAGGTTAGGATTTTGGCTTGGTGAAGGTACCGTACTATCCCAAACAGTCATAGCTTTGCAAATATTGACAAATAGACCGACGATAATGAAACTATTAGTGGAAACTTCAGCACACAGAGCATTTTTGTTACATTGAATCTAACGTTCAATGATACCGCGTTTTTCTTCTTTAATTCTGTTAAAAAACGATTTTTCATTTGAATGTATTATGTTAGTTGGTAGGGGCCACCCCAACTATAAAGATAAATCCAAACGAAACGTTTACGGAAAGTGAGGCTAAACGACAAGACGAAGCTTTAAACTTAACTGTTAGAACGCGACAAATGTTCCCCATGATTGATCTTGATTTAATACTTTAATACGCTTTAATACTCAAATATGTTTTTCTTGTTTAAAGTAGAATCATAAGAGATAATGAATATGGTCATCCCCGTTCTTATTTATTTATATTAACTTCACAAGTTGTGTAGATAGTTGGGCCATTTTATTTCGAACCTTAAAGAAGAATATATAAGAGACACAATTCAAATCATGAAAATTACATGTCCCGAGATTCAAATTTCCCGGACAGTTGTGGTGCAGCTACTATCAGAGTTTTATTTACCTAACACAAGATAAATCGTTTATAAAACGTAGCGCGCTAAATTGAAGTAAAATATACAGGGTGTTTAAAAAAGATGCGTCAATATTAAAGGGGGTGATTGCCCAGGTCATTTTATACAATAAAGTTTCTATACACATAGGTCCGCAAACGCTTGGTTACCGATCTACAGCGTGTTGAAGTTTAACTTAAAAAAAACAGTCAAACTTAGATTTTTCCAAAACGGCTTGAGATATCATAATGACTTTTACGCGTGTAAATGGTTGTGGGAGACGCATACTTTGCAATACAACACGATGTTTCAGTCGTACCATTGGCGCGCGTATTGGCACGTCACAGGCTATTTTTCAAGAAAAAATTAGGATGCCGCTGATTTCTCTAAAAATAAAAAAATTTTTAATTCCTTGTTCAATTGTGCAGAAAAAAGCTCTCTTGGCTTTTTATCGTACGACGTACCGTTTTTGAATAACAAAAACATTTTAGTGCATGTCGATTTATCATGCGTACAAAAATATTTTTAAACATTCCTGTACTATTGACTGACATATCACTGACATATTGAATGAGTCTCGTGATTAGTAATTTTGTATGTGTCGAATTGGTTGAAGTTCCTTATCACGAATCGCTATACGAATGCCGAGATGACCGACATGGCCTACATTTATGGACTTGCTGATGGGAATGCATTAGAAGCTAGGCGTTTGTATACTGAAAGATTTACGGGCCGTATTGCTCCTGATAGAAAAACTTTCGAATGTATTCATCGGCGTCTTTATGAAACAGGCACATTAAGACGAAATGGAGGCGCAGAAAGGCCAAAGACAGCAAGAACGGCTGAGCTGGAAGAGGATGTGCTGGACATGATTGAAGAAGATCGAGGTACTTCTATTCGAAAAATTGCTGACGCTTTGGATGTAAGTAATGGGACTATTTGGCACATTCTTAAGGAAAGTTTGTTGTATCCATTCCATATACAACACGTTGAAGCACTTCTTCCTGCTGATTTTCCTCCTCGCATTGCATTCTGTCAATGGCTTTTGCACAAAATGGTTCAAATCCCTCAACTCCTGATGTTGATTCTGTTCACCGATGGAGCGAGTTTTTCAAGAAATGCAATACGGAATTTCCATAATAACCATGTATGGTGTGAAGAAAATCCAAATGAAATTGTTGAAGATCGTTATCAACATCAATTTTCTTTGAATTTTTGGATTGGGATTGTGGGTGACTGCCTAATTGGATCGGTATTTCTACCCGGGAGATTTACCGGAGAGGTGTATCACAACTGTTTGGAAAACACGCTCCTTGGATTTCTGGAGGACGTACCATTAGCAATTAGAGATGCAATGTGGTATATACACGAAGGCGCACCAGCCCACTTTAGTCAAGTAGCTCGTGATTTCTTAACACAAGCATACGGAAATCATTGGATTGGCCGGGGTGGACCTCACTTATGGCCTGCACGATCCCCGGACTTAAATCACCTTGATTTTTTCCTGTGGGACCATTTGAAGTCCTTAGTGTACGCTACTCTATTGGAAAACGTAGAAGACTTAAAAAATCAAATCATTGCTGGGTGCAACTCAATTAAAACAGATCCTTGAGAGAGTTCGCCAGTCAATGAGGAGAAGATTGGATTCTTGTATCCGAGCTCGAGGTGGTCACTTTGAACAGTTTTTGTAATTTTTGGTTGGTAAAATTTTTGGTTTGGTGAAATATTTGTTTTTGCCCTTGAATGAAACCCTTGATTTTTAAAACTTTTTTTCTGTAATAAATGGACATGCACTAAAATGTTTTTTTATTCAAAAACGGTACGTCGTACGATAAAAAGTCAAGAGAGCCTTTTTCTTCACAATTGAACAAAGAATTAAAAAATATTTTTATTTTTAGAGAAATCAGTGGCATCCTACTTTTTTCTTGTGACGTGACAATACGCGCACCAATGGTACGACTGAAACATCGGGTTGTATTGCAAAGTATGCGTCTCCCATAGCTATTGACACGCGTAAAATTTCATTATAATATTTCAAGTCGTTTTGGAAAAATCTAATTTTGACTGTTTTTTTAAGTTCAACGTGCTGTAGATCGGTAACGAAGCGTTTGCGGACCTATGTTTATAGGAACTTTATTGTATAAAATGATCTGGGCAATCACCCCCTTTAATATTGCCGCATCTTTTTTAAACACCCTGTATACATTGACGCCAATCAGATTTTGTAACGTATTTAGTTAAATTACGTTTCTTTTTTAAACAATTAAATAATCTGTCTTATTACTTAATAATGATATTTATTGCATCAGATCTAGAAAAATAATCAATTTCTTGCGTCATTTCAGAGCTAGTTTTTACTATCTTAATTTATCTTCCATTAAGTATTTAATGAATTCAGAGGATTCATTGTAAATTTTATGAATAAATTATTCACAATTCATTGTAACATAATCCGATTATTTCGTAAAACTGAGTTATTTTTTAACGCTAATTATTATTAATTTATTACGTAGGTACCTATGCTTTATGTAAGGTGACTTACTAATGATGTCACTTTTAATAATTACAAGGTTGTAGGCTTTATTTGAGTACGAATGGAAAACAAAAATTGACGTTAGAATGTAAATAGCCATTTAACCTGTTATGACGTTTTTTTCACTATTTATAAGTATTAAGTAGTGTAAAGCTTGACGTAATTATAAATATTCCACCTATGGAACGAAATCTAGTTATGCAGTATGCAATAACAACAATAATATTAACAACAATGCAGGTGTTATATGCAAATTAACCTCTATGAATAATGCAGAAGTCGAAAATTCAATAACTGTGTTAAAACCTAAAAGGGTAAAAGAACCGGGTGGAATTCCACCATATATTTTTATAGGCTGTGGCGCTGAGATAATATCTTAAAACATCTATTATTATTATTTTTTTTTTATTAGTTTTATGGAGCATCAACATCTTTGGTTATTAGCTCCTTCTTTTCTTCCTTTTTACCTACACCGGATTCTAATCTACAGTAAGTTGCCATTTAACAACGACACTATTTTATGACATTGGTTAAGAACGGCAGACAAGGTATCTGTAGAGTACAAATACGTCCGTACATAAAGCAAATTAAAATAACTCGTATACTTATGTGTACACGTAATGTGTAAGTAGTTACGCTGTTTGAAAACACAAATATAGAACAAAAAAAGCATCGTGCTATATCTTCCAATATAAGTCCACTCTTTTCAGGTACTTAATTATTTGTCGTATTTGGGAAGGTTCGTTGGTAAGGATTTCCCGCAAGTCGTCAGCTATCCGGCATTCTGACCTATAACAGCCGTAATGTGGGCAATCTACTAGGACGTGGCGCACAGTAAGTCGAGAATTACACAGCGAGCACAACGGTGGTTCTTCGGCTGTAAGTAAATGGGAGTGTATGTCCTATGCGGATCCTGGTCATCACAACCTGATCCCTTCTGGTTAAGTCAGTTGGCATTTTCCAATTGACCACAGAATCTTTCACTCTTCGAAGGTGATTATCATCGATTACATTCCATGTTTGCTGCCAGCGATGTAGAAGAAGTGATGACGCGGCAGCACGTACATCGTCCACCCTAACAGAGCTTACATCTTCCGACATAAGTAAGGCTGCCTCACGTGCGGCACAATCGGCTTTCTCATTCCCTTCAATTCCAATGTGACTTGGAATCCAGGCGAAGAAGACGTTCCTAGCTTGTCGTATATTATGATTGAGTGCGAGTATAGCGACACAGAGAGGGTCACGAGAAAATGGATTGGCTATTGCCTGGAGGCTACTAAGAGAATCACTACACACTAGAAAATCTCCGGAGCTATTTGACATCATGATATACAGCAAAGCCTGCCATATACCATAAAGCTCAGCAGTGTATATACTCGCTTGTTGATTTAGAGACCATCCGTGTCCTCCCTCAGGTGTAACCAAAGCACTTCCACTCCACTATCTACCTTAGAGCCGTCGGTGTACAAAACGGCCACTCCTGTGTATTCTCCTAATAGTTCATAAAATTTCACTCTCATCATGGCAGGATTCATATCAGACCACCGTCTCATTTTGAAATTTGGAATGATTCGAGTAAGATTCCATGGGGGAATCTCACGGGATGTGACTGGATAAACTTGTGGAATTACATATTCTTCTGAGTTCATATGGTCTCTAGCACGTATAACCATTGGTCTTGTAGCAGATGGTCTACTACACCATTTTATCAGATTTGCAGACAATATGGTGGAATAATTTGGATGAAGGGGTTGTGCACGGATGGCTGCAATGTATGACAACATAAAACGATCACGACGTAGATATAGCGGATAAATACCAGATTCAACGTACATACTCAATGTAGGACTCGTCCGAAAGGACCCGGTGGCGTAACGTATCCCTACATGCTGAATCACATCTAATTTTTTGAGCAAGCTTTTTCTTGCGGATGAGTAGACTATACAGCCGTAGTCGAGCTTGGATAATACGAGCGACTTATACAACATCAATAAAGCTTCTCTATTTGCACCCCACTTCAGACCGGATAAGCACTTTATAACGTTCAGCGCTTGGCGGCATCTGGACACGAGATATTTAATGTGGGCAAACCAAGATAGTCTGCGGTCAAAAATCAGCCCAAGAAACTTTACCTGAGGACGGCAATCGATAGCTTGACCATACAGTGTTATACGTGGATCCCTATGGGGTCTACGTAAACGACAGAAGTGGATGCAAACTGTTTTTTCTGTGGAAAACCGGAAACCTCTTGACAAGCCATATTGTGAAATAGCATCCACAGCGTTCTCGAGATTCCTAGCTATCATGGGAATGGTGGGCCCAGCAACATAAAGAGCTAAGTCGTCCACATAGAGGCATCGACCGACTCGTGGATTTACCGCCCTTGCCAATTCGTTTACTGCTACGGCAAAGAGTGTGACGCTTAGCACAGAGCCTTGAGGTATACCATTTTCAAGTACATGAGTTCTTGAAAAAGAATTGCCTACGCGGACTCGAAACTTACGCTCCTCTAGAAAGGATCTGACAAATTTAGCTATCCTACCGCGATATCCCCATTGGTATAGATTGTCCAAAGCTCCATAACGCCAGACCATATCGTACGCCCTTTCCAAATCAAAGAAAACTGCCACCAAGTGCTGTCTATCGAAAATAGCATTCTGAATGGCATCTTCTAATGCCACTAGGTGGTCGGTGGTAGAACGACCACTGCGAAAACCACACTGGTAGCTCGCTAGATGGTCGCACTTTTCTGGATCCCACACAAGACGTGTATTGACCATGCTCTCCAGGAGCTTACTAAGACATGATGTTAAGCTTATGGGGCGATAGCTTGAAACCTGACTAGGATCTTTACCGTCCTTAAGTAAAGGCACAATAGCAGCTTCTCTCCAGGTCTGAGGGTAGCAACCTTCTCTCCAGATCCGATTATACATATTCAGGAGGTTTTCCTTAACTGGAGAAGTGGCATGTTTGATAAAATCGTAGGGGATTCTATCCAAACCCGTAGCTGTTTTACCTTTCCTACGAATCGCTTCTTCTAGCTCCATCATGGTCAAATCCACGTTGTACGGAAGATCTTCTTCGGTCGAGAGGTCCAACGGGATCTCCCGTTCATTTTTATGTTGAAGGAAAGCCTGATGGTAGTTTCTAGATGAGCTGATCCTTTCGAAATACATAGCAAAGGCTTCCGCAATATCATACGCGTTTTCTAGCGTTCGGCCATCAGCACTAACTCGCGCTAAATGCGATGGTATGCCCTTTCCAGAGATTGCTCTTACCCTGCGCCACACATCTGAGATGGGTGTTTTCGGGTCTATCTCGGAAACATACCGTTTCCATGAAGAGCGCTTAGCTTCCAGCACAGCTCTACGAGCAATTGCTCTTTGTCTCTTGAAAGCAATGAGATTTTCTGCTACTGGGTGGCGTTTGAATTTATTAAATGCTCTCTTTTTCCTGTCTATGAGAGTCTTAATCTCCTCATCACTCCACCAAGGTACAGATACCCTAACTTGTCCTCCTTGGATCATAGGAATGCTGGCCTCTGCTGCTCTTATCAACATCTCCGTAAACTTATGAACATCATCTTCTATATCAGTAGTAAGATGGAGGGTCTGAAGTTTCTCCCTAATGCCTGCCCAGTCTGCTCTCTTTAGCGACCATCTATTAGGCATGACGTTGTTTAGTCTTTCACAACCTATTTTAATAGTTATTGGTATGTGATCACTATCATGTGGATGGCTAACTGTACTCCAAAGACAACTGAGTGCGATTGATGCGGAGCATATGCTTAGGTCGATGGCTGAAAACGTATTCGATCTTGTGTTTACGTACGTTGGAGAGCCAGTATTCAGTAGGACAAGGTCAGGATTGTCATCCAAAAGGCTTTCTATGTAGTTACCCCTCGCATCGTCTCCCTTGAACCCCATAACTGACTGTGGGCATTGAAGTCGCCCACTAATAATAAAGGTCTCGGTAATTGTTCTAATAGGGCCGATAAACCATTCATTTCGACATCTGAATGTGGTAAGTACACATTGCAAACAGTCAACTCTAAGGGAGTTTGCAGCTTGACTGCAACGGCCTGTACATCAGTTGTCAAATGTATTCTAACGGAGACAAGATCTTCACGGATCATGATCATAACCCCCCCTCTAGCTCGTATCATAGGAACAGTATCGCGACGATAGACTCTGTAGTTCTTTCTACAGTATGGTTGATCTGGCTTTAGATGTGTTTCCTGCAGACATAGACAAGCAGGAGAAAAATCTTTTAGAAATAATTTTATGTTGTCTGAATGCAATACTACGCCGTTACAGTTCCATTGAACAATGGTTTCTAAATTGTTTATATTAGCCTTTTTTTTTTTGAATAAATTTTTGGGAAAAATTGGACAACAAATGATTATTACTATTAATAAATAACATAAATAAATTACGGTGAAATGTGTATATAGGGACATCACAAATACTAAATAACACGTAAAATACATAATGAACGAGAGAACAAATAATATAGATATCACAGATAAATATCATAGGTTGATGTAACTATCACAGTTAAATATGGACTAGTATATGATTAATTTAATAAACAAACATCAACATACTTACAGTCTCTATTAACAGACCGTCTCTTATTTTTTTGACTGATTTTGTTTGGCGAGCTATTCCTAACAAACTTTTCGCTATAAAAAAGGGCGATACTTTACTAAAGTCTCCTTCTAGGCTTTTAACGAGAAGAAACCGGGGAAGATCCTCCTTTTCCTTGCTCGTAATTTTGGGTTTATTACGCGACTCCCTCGCGTCTGGTTGGGAGGCCAGAACCTCTATAGTTTTAATTTTCCTGCTCATCAACATCCCACGAGTAGGGAACAAATAAAAGTCCACCACGGCAGTCGTCCCTTATCGCAGCAAGGCAAAAATACTGTCGGGGGCTGCCAGGTACCCGACAGACACCGTTCGCGACCAACTAACGTATGGCCACTCATCCCTCGGCACGGTACGTATTACACCTTGGATTACGCCTTTGTTAACGGAGTCGGGTCTCCAAGACATGAAACAAATGACATGGGACCAAGACAACCAAAGAGACGAAGACAAACGATATGCGACCAGCGTTAGCGTTACCCGGGGAGTAACACGTGGAGGTGCTGGTTCGACTTTACTCCCCATCTATTATTATTATTATTATTATTATTATTATTATTATTATTATTATTATTATTACCTGTTTACTTTGTCTCTCGCCAATGGCATTTTCCCTTATAAATGGAAACTTACAAAGATATCGCCTATTTAAAAATAGGACGAACAAGTGAAATACAAAATTACCGCCCTACAAGTATTTTATCAAAACAATCAAACATTTTTGAACGTGTAATCTACATACGAATATTTGAACACAATGTATTATCGACATTAACCAACATGGTTTTGTTCCATTAAGTCAATTAATAAGAATTTATATTAATTAACGGATCTAAAGAGGTAACTTAGCCTTAACATGAGCGGACGAGCGCTGTAATTTATGCGCGCACTCGCGCGCATGCACCCACACACATACACACACACACAAACGCACACGCGTCCACTCACTCACGTACGCATACACACCCACACCCACGCGCAGCGCGCACAAGCACACGCACATACACACGCACACGCACACGCACACGCACACTCACACGCACACGCACACGCACACGCACAAGCACAGGCACACGCACACGCACACGCACACGCACACGCACACGCACACACGTGATAGTTATAAATTACATGGCCTTCTATACCTACGTATGTAAAGTGTGTCCCATTTTCGATGATATTTCGGGGTAACTCACTTACGAGTAAAGATACAGAGTTGCGGTTTTCACAATACACACAATACAGTAGCACGGCTATTTTTTGTGAGAAGAACGCTTGTATAAACGAAACACTCATAGCCCGCTATATTTCTGGGACCTCCTTGTATCTCCTTTATCCTTTAATGTATGGCAAAGGTAAAAATTGGCACTTATACAGTTTTTTTTTTATGTAGAATCCAGTGGCGTAGTCGTATATTTGCTGTAAGCTGTCAATTTTTAGCTATAAATAAAGCTTATGGTTTTTTAACGGAACACCCTGTATATTTTTCTTTAGTTTGATTTGAAATTTTGTAAGCTTTCCAAAAACATATAATACATGATGTGTAATAAACCTAAATTCTATGATTTCACAAAATCTGCGTAATAACATAGTCTGTGTTATATAGCATTAGAATTACTAGGTCGTGAGTTAATTATATTAGGATATTCCAAACATAGAAATTTTAAAAAACCTAAATCAATTTTAAGACAGAATAACACTGAAAAACTTAACATATTATTAACTCGATAGTAACCCCTTAATAGATTTTCACCTTAAAAGGACTGCTCAAAATGGTTGCCATTTTCCCGAACGCAATGTTGACATACAGTGGTTATTCTTTTTAAAGCATTTAAAATATTTATGAAACGTCTTCGCAAGTTTTGAAATGCCGCATTTGTGGCATTAAGTAGTTCATCTATTGTCTGATGACGAGTACTATAAACCTTATTCTGCAAGTAGCCCTATAAGAAAAAGTCTAGCATGGATAGGTCAGGTGACCGTAGAGGCCATCTAACTGGTCCATGAGTACCGTTTGGTTTTGCGGGAAATAATTGTGTAAAAAAGTTCGAACAACTATAGCATTATGTACGGGCGCGCCATCCTGTTGGAAATGTATCCTGTTAAGATGACTTCCTTCATAAATTTTGTATTCTATTTGTTGCCCCAAAATAAAACAAGCTACGTTAAATCCAAATCGGCCCTGTTGCTCTCTTTCGAATAGCACATGATGATTTTCTTGGGACAAATGCCTAGTATTATGCATGTTGAAAATACCTGCACTCGAAAAGTAAGCCTCGGCGAACCATATTATAAATCTATCAAAGTTATTAATTTTTTTCCAAATACCAGTTGCAAAACAGTAAACGACGTTTTGCATCCCCAGGATGCAAATGGTGAACAATTTTAATCTTGCATGGCTTAAATTTATATTTGGTTAATATTCTTTGAACCCGAGTCTTGGGAACATCAATCTCCAGCTGTAAAACTCTGTATGATTGTGAAGGCATTGCCTCTATACATGCTAAAACGTTGACTTCATCCGTATCGCGATTTTCCTTATTATACTTTTTTGGTCGGGGTTGGATAAATGATCCATATTCTACGAATTTTTTTTTATACAAGAAAACATTAAAAGACAAAGTTGCCTTCTTTCTGGATATCTATAAATCCAAATGATATTTAAATCAAAAATAAATTCACATAAGTCAAAGATAAATAAGTATTCAAACAGGCCTGTTGAAGTACAGTTGGGAAGCCTCACGGGAGTTTTCATTTCTCTCTATAAAACAGACTAACATGTCATATTTTTCAAAATGTTGATAATTTTCATTTTCAGCCATTGTAACGAATACAATATTACGCAGAGAATATAAATTTTACAACTGACAAGCGCTTAGCAAATGATCATTTAATTGGTCCAATAATCACGGCCTATTAAATCTAATGCTATATAAAACACACTATGTTATTAAGCAGATTTTGTGAAATCATACATTTTTTTGTTTATTACTTAAAATACACATCATGTATTATATATTTTTGTAAAGCATACAAAATTTCCAATCAAACTCAGAAAAATACGACTACGCCACTGGATTGTACGTAAAAAACTGTATAAGAATCAATTTTTATCTTTGCCATACATTAAAGGATAACGGAGATACAAGGGTCCCAAAATGCAATAATTTCAATTTCGCCCTGTATCTCAGAAATGTAGCGGGCTATGGAAGTTTTGTTTATACCAGCGTTCGTCTTACAAAAAGTACCACGGTATTGTGAAAACCACAACTCTGTATCTTTGCTCGTAAGTGAGATACTCCGAAATATCATCGAAAAAGGGACACACTGTACATGTAGGTTGGAAGGTAAAGAAATTGGATTAGGTAGCGACTACACCTTGAGGCATACAATAGACTTGCTCTTTCTGGCATTTGCTCAGATCACGTAATATGGCATTGGTCGCTAGAGTAGTTTCATTTTCTTATGAACTATGGCAGTGTAGAAAGAGGAAGGGAAAGGCCACGTATATCATTCCCTCCCCAAGGGGAGGGCGGGCTGCTCGAGCTTTCCGAGCTTCTTCAGCCACAATCATGCATTCCCATGCATGGTGGGATTAAGGATGGGTGTGGTCAGGATAGGATCGGAAGGAATGGAGTTAGGGTTCAATGGGGGAAAATACTACCCCAGAATTCGCCTAAGCAGCCGCACCTGGTATGCATGTACGCAGTGACCATGCCACTACACGTGTATGAGGAAACCCCCCCGAAAAAACCTCATACAAGGTAGACGGTAACGGGAATCGAACCCATTACCTCCCGAATGCTACGCAGGTCGTGTCAATACTACGCTACCAGCTCGGTGAAGAGTGTAGAACAAAATGATACGATTTACCCCAATCAATAATACTACTAGATTATCTGAAAATATCTATTAAATTGCTACTATTTGTTGTTGCTTTCATCGTGTTACTTGTATTTTTCACTTTATATTTTACGTTCACTTGGCATTTTTCATTTAACATTCTACATAATGAAAAAATGTACTACAAGGATGATTTAATGTTATAACCTTAGTTTAATTAAAAATAAGTTTATGTTTTTATGTATCAGTAATTTGTAACTAATAATTTTGATGCAGAATCAAATTAACATGGCGTCTAGTTTGCGATTCTAACCAACGCGAGACCACCCTAATAATAACTGCGGTTACGTACTTAATAAAAGTATTACTAATCCACAATTAAAATTAATAGTAGATTTCGCAACTAGTGCGCTGTTTACACATTTCTTGGTGCGAGGCTGTTCTTTTTTACCCGAGGCGTAGCCGAGGGATAAAATATATGGCCGAGCACCAAAAAAGTGACAACGCACGTGTTATACATTTTTGTAATCGTTCACATAAAATTAGAAAAAATTAAATTTTGAAGTATTTGTTGACAAATGTCAAATTAAATACATAAATAAAAAAGTTTATATATTTAGTTATATACCACTTTTCTCTTTATGTATTAAAAGTAACGATTACAAAAAACCAATTTTTATGTCCTTTTCTCACACTTTTATCCCATTTGTCATTCCTTACCTTTTTCATTCTTTGTTTCTTCCCCCTTTTCACCCCGCTTTTTCAACAGCTACCGTTAATCCACTACCTCACTTTTTAACAACCCCTGCTCCTCCATTCCAGTTTTCTACCGCAACGGATTGCACATTTGCACATCTCCAAGGGTTCCTGACTCTTGTTTATGTTGCATTTTCTGTCCAGCATCTAATGTCTTAAATCTTTAATTTACTTTAATATCTTGGATCCACTATCCCTTTTGTCAAGATCTCGAATCGATAACTTTAACGAACACCTAAGATCATTCTGATGGGATCAAGTAACTGGTTTCAGCACCATGCTTACTCACCCCGAGTAGACATCTTAAATATGGACCAGTTGGCAGGATCTTGAATTTTTTGAAGTAAGGTTCACTCATGACTCATACGCCCAACGTCAAGGTTATACCTTTCACTGGAATTACGGAACAACTTTCACTTTTTAATGACCGTTCGTAGCATTTTTTAAGTTTTTTAAATTACAGTTATTGGAAAATTACAAAATGCTTCCTAGACAAAGACAGTGTCACGCAACATTTACTGTTTTTCGTGAAAAATTACAAAAGGACAAAGATCAGAGTTACCTAATAGCTACCCATCACACAACTTAATTTTAAAGTTTGCCTATCTAAACCATAACCAGCAGTTTCTTAAACAAATTAGCCCCTACAAGCAGCCATACTCAAATTAGCAATGAAACATAGCAAAGAAAACAAAACATGCCAAAAAAATACAAAACCACATAAAAGCACAAACAAGGAAACTAGCAATCAAGTTAAGACGCAAACACTTAAACACACAAACATGCAAACAACAAAAATATAATCAAGGAAGCTCCCAAATACATAAACCCGGAAACACGCAAGCAAAGAAACACATTACTCAACGCCCAGACACACGCCCTCAAAGATGCAAACGCGCAAACTAACTAACATTCACAAACACGCCAACAAAAAGGCTGGCGAATAAATAAACTTCCAAGCATACAAACCCTCAAACATACAAATACACAAACAAAGAATCTAGCAAACATGCACGCACACAGACAGAAAATCGTTTTTCCACAAAAATCTCGCAAACGCACCATACTCTTAAACACGTAAACATCTAAACACCGAAAACTAACAAACAAGCAAATTAGCCAGGTATCTAACAAATACACCGAGGAAGAACCAGCATATCAAAAAAAGCTAACTAACAAACTCATCAGTAATCACTCAGATAGCGACAAACTTGTAAAGATAGCGCAATCGCAGGGAAGCAAAACAGGAAAAGAAGCCAACAAATTAAAACAAACTGTCCAACTAACATATCCCGCACACAGCGAACTACCAACAAACTAGTTAACAAACAGCTAGCACATAGTAAATCTAGAAACCAGTAAACGCGCAAACTATCTAACGAACAAACACGTAACATACAAATATCAAAACTCTATCAAACTAACCACCCACAAATAACAACAAACACACACAAACAGATTAAAATATAAACGCACAAACAAGCAAACAAAGAACTATACCAATTTTCACGAATCAGAGCAGTTGCATCATAACTAACTTTATTTCATTACCACCATTAGACCCTCCTATTATTCACGAGAAGATGCAGATAGAACTGATTTACACTGGCAATTATGTCCGGTGTTGTCAAGCATTTCTGACATTAAACATTTGACATAACACATATTTTCTGATATTTTGTGTACTTAAATTTTATTATTGTGATAAAACAAACATAACCCCTGAAGCTGATATTTGGCAGTTGTCAAACTCTTATTTTTCACAATCTGACAACATCGGCGTCCTGTGACAGTATTAATATTAGTGACGCAACTGTTCTGACTCGTCAAAGTTACTATAGCAAACAAGTAAGCACCGATACGCACAACCCTCAAGCATACACACAGCCAAACACCAACAAACACACATGCAAACAAGCAAACAGACAAATCAAAGATGTTAACCAAAACACCACAAAAAAAAAACAAACTAGCGATGAAGCAATTTATTCAACAAACTCATGCGCAACATACAAACTCCTAATATATTATAAATTATGTTAACGTTTAATCTCGGGTTAATTGAGATGAAGTGTGTTGGGGATGCAGGGGATACGCCGTTAATTGTAGCGATTATAGACTTATCCTTAATTCCTTACACCCCGTGAGTAATTGAACTAGTGGAATCTAACTTAATACTGTCTATCACATTGATATCACAACTGTGTATAGTAACGATATATTGCTTTCTCATTCCAGAGGCATACAACTTTAATGTGGCGTATAGGTGCTATTACATTATACTGCGTTTTGCTCTTGATTTCCTTATCATTGTCCTGCGGACACTGCTGATTAACTTCCTTGTGCTAAGCTATAATTACGACCGTTTGCATCTAACTTAATTACTAATGGTGGTGGCAAATATTGCCCGGTTTAACCTGAGTTTGAAATTAGCCAGATGCAGGCAGGTTCAGTTTGAGATTAAACACACTGTCGGGCCAAAGAGTTTATGTTCGGTAGTCGGCTGAACACCCTGTTACGTCGAGGAGAAGACAACTCTGGTATCCAATGGTTCCGTCGCTTTCTCTGTTGATGACTGTTTTTCCCTTCGTATTCGTGCCCATATTTTATACGTTCCCGAGATTGTAGGAATTGTTCTCTCATATTGCTTCTTTCTCGTTTCTCAACTCGCTGAGTTAATCTGTCGTCTTTAATATTATTACTTCTTGGATGTTGTTTACACTTGAGATTGATGTTTAACTGCTTCTGTAACGTTGAATCCGACTGATTTATTACAACTAGTAATCACTTACATCGTATCTTGCCGTGTTGGACTCATAATGCTTTGTTTTGTTTTTACCCGGCATTCCTTCCATATTCAGATAATCCCTGTTTGGTTTAACGTTATGTCTTGCTTGATTCCATTGCACATTACTGCTGTATTGGTGATGTCCCTTGTGATAGACAATCACATGTTGGGCATATACAGCTGTTCCCAGACTGTTCCATGCGCTTGTTGCTTTACTACTTTATATGTGCTTTCCTTTGCTCGTTGGTACAGTTGAACTATTACGCCGTTTGTACTCTGTTCTATGCTGTTTACTACCGCAGGTATGCCAATGATGATGCCCCCCCCCCCCACAATGGACACTACCTTTGAATTCCTCATCCGAGAGAAAGCATAAATCGTTATTACAATCAACTGCCGTTTCCTACTTCCATCATCTAGTACGTCCCGTTTTCCATCCGCCATTATTTCCGCCATTATGAAGTATCCTGATGTAAAGATTTAGTGATCACCCTTCTTGACAGTCATCTTTACTATTGGATGCGGTAACATTTCTATGTTAGAAGCTGGTGTTCATGATGCCGAGGTCACTAGTTCCTTTATATGCGCCTACGTAATGAGGTCGTGAAAGCTGCCTCGGACAGATCTCACGTCTAATACTTTAATGTAGTGGGAACATACTTCATTGATGATGTTTACTTCTATATGATATGAGCTTAAGCTGTGTAGGTTTAGCTGATTTTTATCTGTGGTCTTGTGCCATTTTTCCATGGTGTTAATCGTCTTCATTCCCAGATTTAATTTCTTTCTGAAGCTTTCAAGTTCACTGTTAAGCCTGATTTCGGTGTTATTGATTGTTGACAGTACTGATAACATGGACCTGGTTTGACGAACTGCGGTCTTCATTATTTCTGGTCGATTCTCATTGAACGCGCTGAAGTTATTGTAGACATCACCATTCACTCCAAATATTGATGTCAGAATATCCTCTGACATTCCCTTTTTTCAGCGAATAATTGTCTGTTTTCCACTTGTAGCCACTCCAGTTGTTTGCCTAGCTCGACTGTGTGATAGGTTACCTCCTTGTAGTATGCATCTTCCGATATTTTCGTAGCTTGTTGACATAACTTATCGAATCCTTCTGTAGTGTTTATTGCTTCCATTATGTCTTTTTCTATATTAGCCCTTCCATCTTCTGCGGGATGTACTTCTGTTATTTGTGCTAATGGCCATTTAGCTGGGTGGATCTTGTAGGCGGCTTAGGTACACTGAGTGTGCGTGTGTTCATCTGTGTGTGCGTGTGCATGAACTGTGGGATAAGAGCTAAGAAGGGGTGTTTTATTTTCTTTCGTTCCCAATAAATCAAAAACGATTGTTTTTCGTGTCGAGTTAACTTAACTTTTTACTTTCTTATGCGCGAAGCACCCAACAACAATTGTTTTCGTGAAAAAATCGATCTCGAGTTTTTAACGAATTCAACATTGCGTGTGTGTGTATGTGAGCGTGAGTTGATTTGGTGTGAGTGATGTGAGTGAGTGTGAGTGTTGGTATGTGAGTGTGGTGTGAGTGTCAGTGTGAGTGTGGTGTGTGGGTGTGGTGTAGGTGAGTGAGTGTGTGTAGTTTGTGTGAGTGTGGTGTGAGTGTGAATGTGAGTGTGAGTCTGAGTGTGAGTGTGAGTGTGACTGTGTGAGTGTGAGTGTGAGTGTGGTGTGAGTGTGAGTGTAGTATGTGGTGAGTGTGGTGTGTAGTGTGTAGTGTGAGTGTGAGTGTTAGTGTAAGAGTGAGGGTGAGTGTGAGTGTGAGAGTGTGAGTGTGGATGTGAGTGAGAGTGTGGTGTAGTGTGATGTGAGTGTGAATGTGATGTGAGTGTGAGTGAGATGTGAGTGTGAGTGTGTAGTGTGAGTGTCAGTGTGAGTGAGAATGTGAGTTAGTGCGTGTGTGAGTGTGAGTGTGAGTGTGAGTGTGAGTGTGAGTGTGAGTGTGAGTGAGTGTGAGTGTGAGTGTGAGTGTGAGTGTGAGTGTGAATGTGAGTGTGAGTCTGAGTGTGAGTGTGAGTGTGAGTGTGAGTGTGAGTGTGAGTGAGATTGAGTGTGAGTGTGTCAGTGTGAGTGTGAGTGTGAGTGTGAGTGTGAGTGTGAGTGTGAGTGTGAGTGTGGGTGTGAGTGTGAGTGTGAGTGTGAGTGTGAGTGTGAGTGTGAGTGTGAGTGTGTGTGTGTGTGTGTGTGTACTCGTGCGTGCATGCGTAGGTGTGTGTGCATGTGTGTGTGTGTGTGTGTGTACGTTTGTGTGTATGTGCGTGTATGTGTGTGTGTGTTGATAAAATTGATAGGTAGTTTTTTTATTGTTATCAAGAGATTTTGGCTTGTTGTGCATCAGTTTCGTGTTTTTCGCGTTCTTTTATCATTATGGAAAACTAGACGTCTGCTGAATTAGCAGATATGCATTTTATTTACGGTGCTGCAAACGAGAAAAGTAGAGAAGCCGCTCGTTTATATCGACAACGTTTTCCTGATCGGTAGCATCCAAACCGTAAAATTTTTCAACGCACTCATGCACATTTAAGAGAGGCTGCTGTTCTTAAGCGTCCTGCACCCTCTGGACCAATGAGGCTCAGGCGAATATTGCGTTTTGAAACGGTGGTTTTAGATCGCGTAACAGAAAATCCACCCATCAGCACTCGTGCCGCGGCTCACGATAATGGTGCTTCTCACATATTGGTTTGGAGAGTTTTACATGAAGGCCGGCAACATCCGTTTAAACGGCAGAAAGTTCAATCGCTAGATCAAACAGACCTTGCGTCTAGAACTAAATTTGGTAGCTGGTTTTTGGAGAGATTTGAAATTGTGCTTTCTTTTGCTTCGGATGTAATGTTTTCGGATGAGGTATGTTTCACAAAGGATGGTATGTGCAACACACGTAACAGCCATATCTGGAGTCATAAGAACCCTCACGCTACCCTCGCACGTGGTCACAACAACGGTTCTCAGTTAATTCTGGGGAGCGATCATTTTTGATTAGACCTTTTATTTTACCTCCCAACGTTACCGGTCAAGTTTATCTTGAATTCATAACGAATTCTCTTTTGGAATTGCAGGAGGATATTCCCCTGGATATTCGGAATAGGCTGATAGTCCAACATGATCGAGCACCGAATCATTTTTCGGCCCAAGTCCCAAATTATTTAAATAACACGACCGGTTTCTCTAATGCTCCCATTTGCAGCACCATAAATAAAATGCAGCAGATGTGTAGTTTCGCATAATAAAAAACGCGAAAAACACGAAAGTGATGCACAACAAGTCAAAATGTCATGACAACAGTAAATAAATATAGCTATAAAAAACTAACTATCAATCTTATCAATGATTGACTGATTTTGTTAACATGCATTATTTTAAATAATTCAAATGTAAGACTATCAAATATCTAAAATACCTCTGTAAATAAGCTTCTAATCAAAATTTTTCAAAAGCTATTTCTTTTTCTAAATTAAATTGAAAATTGAAAGACTTTTAGAGTTGAAAAAGGGCAGTGGCGTAAAAGATATGGAGGGAAAAGTGCGCCCACTCTGAATTTCTACGCCTCTAGGAGACATCTACAAAACGTGAAATAACCAAATTAAATATCTTTGTTTATTGTTCATGCCCAGTTTCATCAAAATCGGTTTAAATTTACACGAGTTATAACCACAAACTGTTACATTTCTTTTAACTTTGATATCCTGTAGGTTTTAAACTAAAAGTCATTTGGAGTTGAAATTTATTTTCTCAACCTATATATTAATTTAAGAAAGGAACTACCCCTTTAAGTTTGGTCCAATCTCACTGAAACAGCCTATATATATATATATATATATATATATATATATATATATATATATATATATATATATATATATATTATGCCACGAGATCACTTTCCGGCTGCAATTTTTTATTTATCTATCGATTTAAATGAAACTTGGCAGGGTTGTTACTCTAACCAAACGTCATTTTTAGGAATTTTTGACAAGCATTTCCGACTTTCGGTTTCACTGGAAATGACCTTAACTTTTGATTTGTAAATGATACCCCCTGTATATTTTTTGTTTTTCGGATTCTGGAGGTCATTTTACGGCCGATTGCGTAATATTTAAATCGATTTTTTTTCCAAATGTAATTTTAAAATTGAATTTTATTTTCTCATCCAGAGTGCCATGACCATCTTAAAATCATTCTACATACTTAACTCACTTCCAGAAAAACGCAAACTCACTTTTATCTTTGTTACCTTTTTTACTAGAACGTTCTAAACTTTATTTTTGCTGTAGCTCAAAAAAATTAAATGGAAGCATACCACTTTCATAAAACTACTAAATGCAGTATTTTAAAACGAATTTAATGACGTATAACACGTTTTGTCATTTTTACCCATTTTCGATTTAAAACATTTTTATTTTTATATTTACGTCTTACTCATTAATAAAATACACTTCCTATGTCACATCACATCACAGTTGCCATGAAAGCAATAGGTGGCTAGGTTGCCATGGAAACACTATGGTAAATTTAAAAGTTTGACAGGTAATAATAAAGGTTGTTTATTAACATAAATCTAATATTTTACTTAAAAATTAAATTAAAGTTTGTACTTAGTTTAATTATAAAATTAACAAAAATGTTTACCAAGGGTGAGCAGGTTGATATATATGTATGGACATTGTGCCAAAAATGCAGCGGAAACCGAACGAGTTTATCGGCAAGAATATCCTGAGCGTCTTCATTATCCTACAAGACAATACATTATCTACCTTATAAGAAAAATGCGCCAAGAACCAGATAATTTTATGAGAAAATAAAATTCAATTTTAAAATTACATTTGGAAAAAAATCGATTTAAATATTACGCAATCGGCCGTAAACTGACCTCCATAATATGAAAAACAAAAAATATACAGGGGGTGTCATTTAAAAATCAAAAGTTAAGGTCATTTCCGGTGAAATCGGAAGTCGGAAATGCTTGTCAAAAATTCCTAAAAAATGGTTAGAGTAACAACCTGCCAAGTTTCATTTAAATCGATAGATAAATAAAACATGGCAGCCGGATGCTCGTAGGCATGTGGTATATATATATATATATATATATATATATATATATATATATATATATATATAGTCTGATTGATTTTACGTGTCCAAGCATATAGATATTTTATCATAAAAGATAGAAAAAAGTTTAAGAAGCAAAAATACTCTACATTCAATTATTATTAATGCTACATATTCAGAAAAACAAATTACATAAAAACAAAAGAGCATCGCAAGACAAATGATTTATTAACAATTGTTTTTCATTTGTTTCCCAAGACTACTGTTCCAATTTTGTTGTTTTTGTTCATAATTATAGGAATACAGAAAACAAACTTTAAAAAATTAATGTGACTATAATTGCCAAAATAATAATAACTTATTTAGTACCATTGTAAAGAGAATTTATAGCTCTTTCAGAATGTTAAAAAAAAGTGTCCGTTCCATTTAAAAAAAATCATTTGTCTTGCGATGCTCTTTTGTTTTTATGTAATTTGTTTTTCTGAATATTATTAATAATTGTATGTAGAGTATTTTTGCTTCTTAAACTTTTTTTCTATCTTTTATGATAAAATATTTATATGTGTGGACACGTAAAATCAATCAGAATATATATATATATATATATATATATATATATATATATATATATATATATATATATATATATATATATATATATATATATATATGACAAGGTCTTCAGTTTTCACCGCTGTATATGATTTTATTGTATAAAACACGTGCTCTAATCTGTAGATATTAATCAAATGTTCAATAAGTATTAACAGCCAGCAAACAGTCAAATAGTTTTGAGTATATTTCCATATACAAAGCTTTTTTTGCACAAAGCACAAAGTACATATAATGTCGTGATCAAGTGACCGTATAATGTTAATGATGTCGACATCATGATGCGCTTAATTGAAGATGAAGAAAAAAAGAATTACGTGCCTGTAATACAACAAACCTCGGTAGGTTAGTTATGCTAACTTAGAAATTGTAACTACTGACATGGACTGTGACCAGGTCATTGGCAGTCTGTGGTTGTAAATACAGGAAAATCCTTCCTATACCAAATTACCGTTAATGCAAAATTTAATTTAGTTAAAAGAAAATAAAAAACTTTTTTTATTCATTAAAACCGTTTTAATCAACACTATTAAATTAAGAACAATACATTGAAAGGCTCCTAACCGTTAGTAGGTAACAATTTATTGTGACGCGTTTCGTTACATAATATGTATAGAATTGAGAACAGTTTACCTATATATGGAATACAGGTTCATTCTTTATGGATGAAGCATAATTTTTTTAATTCGTCTTTTTGCATTTTCCTGTATGCACGATTAGGTAATTTTTTTAAGTAATTAATTGTTCCCGTTGCACCTTCACAAATAATATCTCTTTCAAAATAACTGACCTCGTCTCCAATTTGCTTATAACAAGGTTAGGTCTGTGATCAACCAAGCGAATTAGCGTTTTTCTTCTCATTATTCTAATCTATTGTGCAGTGATTCATTTTCAATAGCCTGTTGCGGTTAGATGATTAATTGATTTTTAGTGAATACACTCTTGAGAGTGGTAGCAAAAAACAAACAGTGACTTTATGATGATGTATAGGGCGGAATGCACAGGGATCCCATTTTCGATACTTTTACAGGGTAACTCCCTTATTTTTAAAGATTAGAGGGTTGCGGTTTTCGCGACAGTGGGCTACTTTTTTTGTGAAATTAAAGATGGCACCAGCAAAATTTTGATAGCCCTTTTGGTTTCTAAGATACAGGGTGGAATTGAAAAGTATCACTTTTGAGGCACTCCTTGTATCCGAGTTATCTTTAAACTTCTCGAAGAAGTTAAAACGTATTCCTATAGAATTTGTTCCATAGAATCCATTGGTATGTAGTCAGTTCTTTTCTAACACCTTCCTTTTTTAGTTATGAAGCAAACATATATTTTTTGTAAATGGGACACTTTGTATATTATTTCTTATATCTATTAGACATAATGTGGGCGTACCAAAAATATATAATTGTATACAATTATTTTCAAAAATAAGCTCCGATTGTAAGATTTTCTAAAATTATCTGTTGTATCCAATTAGTAGGTAGTAGGCTATGGCAAATTTGTTTGGAACAAAAAAGTAAAATGTCAAAAACTCGTTAGTTTTTGATTATTAGTAAAATATTTTTGTTGTTTTGGTGTTTCTATTTTACTGTATTCTATATTTACTTTATTGTTTTACAATAATCGCGGTTTACGAAAATAATAAAAAGTAGTTAGTTTGTTTTATACGGTGCGTCTTATTTCGACGCGGCCACTTCGACGCTTCCACTTCGACACCGCAGCTTCGACGCGATATCGTTTTGACGCGACATCAGCTCGACGCGAGATCATCTCGACGAGACCTCTTCTCGACGCGAACTCATTCTTTAAATAATCACGTTTTGTATTATTGGTTCATTCAACGGTATAATATAAATTGGACCGTCTTATTTCGACGCGGTCACATCGGCGCTCCTGTTTCGACACCACTATTTCGACGCGAACTTATCTCTCCCCATCAGAATCACATATACGACTATTGTTATAATTAATACTCTAAGCGGTATCTGTTTTGGGTGGGATGTTTTCGAATTTTTTTGCTTTAATCGCTCCAAAATGGTACTAGTAATAATAATTTCACTATGCGCGGGTCCAAAAACCTGTGCTCAAATTCGTATTAAACGAAATGTTAAAAACACATGAACCACACCAAATTTGATCGGTCTGATAGTTTTTGAACAATAATTTTGCAATCTATATTTTGTAAAAAAAATTACATTCTTTAAAAATAAACAGACCTCTAGATACTTAAAAATTTAATGACATATAAAAGAGCACTCAAACTATCAAATGTCTTTGAAAAATTGAAATCCATTAATTAGGAGAGCCGTAGCAATTTTTTAAACATTTGGATAAATTTTGGACTTATAAGCTATTAGAATAACTGCGAATTATAATTTTTTTTTTTATATTTAAATTTATATTGAAAGTATTCGAAATTATTTTTTTAAAAGTTCCAAAATTGAAAAATTTTTAAAAATTAGTAAAATAGGCTTAAATATCAGTGTTTAATGTTATATGAAATTTAAAAATAAATACAAATTAAGAATATTTTTTATTTGATTTATTTTTTAAGCGCTGTATGTTTTATGTTAATACCATAGAAAATGTAATCATTTTACTTACATTTTTTTCATACGAATAATATTTTTAATTTTTTCTTATTTTTATATTTTAAGAAGCGTCTTTCTGAATATTTTCAATATAAGTTTAAATATAAAAAAATATTATATTTCGCAAAGTTATTCTAATTGTTTATAAGCCCAAAATTTACACAAATGTTTAAAAAATTGCCACGGTTCTCCTAATTAATGGATTTCAATTTTTCACGACATTTGAGAGTTTGAGTGCTCTTTATTATGTCATTAAATTTTCAAGTATCTAGAGGCTCTTTTTTTTCAAAATATAAATTGCCAAATTATTGTTCAAAAACTATCAGACCGATTTTAATGAAATTTGGTGTGGTGATTTATCATACTTGTTATATGAGTGCGCGAAAAAAAATTCAAAGATACATTTTTTCATTGTTTTTTGCTATTTTTGCAATACGAAGAATGTATTTTTCGATTTTAAATTAGCTGCTTCTTGTGTAAAACGTAATTACGATACTTTTCTCTGAAATAAATAGCTTTTGAGTTCAAAGAAAGAAAGCAAAATTTTTCACGTTTTTTTAACATTTCGTTTAATAAAAAAGTGAGCACATGTTTTTGGACCCGCGCATAGTGAAATTATTATTACTAGTACCATTTTGGAGCCATTAAAGCAAAAAAATTCGATATGGAAAACATCCAAAGATGGGCATTTTAAAACATATCGTCTGGTCTAAAATACCATTTCACATTTTTGTAAGTAAGTCGTAATTAAAATGAAAAAAAAAACACTTGTGTTATATCAATCATAAATGCCAACAATTGAGGAATTATTTGCATTATCTTCCTGTTTACAAAATGACTTAAAAGTAAAAGAAACATATTAAAAACCTTAAGAAAATTGTGTGCTATTCCTCTTAGGTATTCTGTGATTTCGCGATTTTCGTAGCCTTGCGCTAATGCCAAAATACGTCGATCTGCCAGCGCATACCTACAACATTTTCTTGGTGCATCATCACCGCGACCAAAGCGCTCATAAACGTGGTCAATAGATTTCTGAACACCGCGAATCCCATCAATAAATACGTGCATAATCCACGTTTGAACACTGGCTTTACCAAAAATGATAATTCTCATGTCGTCACCAAATCCAGAATCAGCAAGTAAAAAATTGTCTTCTCCATAATTCTTGTAATTGTCAGGTATTACAATAGATATGCGATAGAGGTTGTGCTGGTGCTGCATTAACCAACTTTCGGGAACGTTGAACTATTTGTCGCACAGCATTTTGACTTGGAAAACTACCCATAGCTCCACCCGACATGGTTTGAGTGATATTGGTACGGATTTGATTTGGGATTTCTCGAGTTTCGATAGCTCTCCGTTTAATTGCGTTAATTGTATGCACCACTTCCACCTGCGCACTACCATGACAATGGGTACTGACAATCCGAACAAACCTTAGAATATAAAACAGAAAGGAAGGAGCATACCGTAACTCCCACCACTAAAAAGCGAGGGACCAAATCGGCCATCTTGACCCTATATCTATGACTCATTGTTTTACATGTTGGTTATAAATGTTTTTAAATATTGAGAGATTTGCTCTGTTCAGTGTTCGAAGTTGGATTCTTTGCAAAAGAAGTTATACGTGTGTTTCAGTTGAAATAATTTTAATTTTATGTAGCATTGTCTGTGTCAATTAGGAGAACATTTCGATATTTGAAGACGATTTAAATTTATGAACTATGGTTAGTTGTGCATCTTGTGGCTGCTCTCTTACAACGAAAAATAAAAATTCTGGTGTAACATTTCACAAGTAAGTAGTTTTTGAAGGTTAGAACATTACGTAGTGCATGGGCGTAGCATGGGGTAGGTAACGTTTTTGAAAGTTTACCGATTACTTATCAATTAAACTAAACTAGAATACCTTACATGATTTTCACGAAATGGAATTTGTTCGAGGGCACGTGTTTCAACAACAGCACCTTTTCAGGTATTATATAAGGGTATTCTATGCTAAATTACAGGATATTAATATTGTCGAAATACATGCTCAACTTTGCAATGAATATTATCATTTCAATTTTATTTATGTTCTAGCTTTTCTAAACATGAAAAGCACAAAGCACAATGGATTGCTTTTTTGAGGGAGCCTGAATTTATACCCAAAAGAAGTAGTGTTTTATGCTCCCATCATTTTGCTAATAATTGTTTCGATCGAACATCAAAGGTGAAAGTAAGACTGTTTCCAAATGCTATTCCGACAATTGAAGTGTGTCAGGTTGCGTTGGCGCACCCTGTATGTAGGATGTTATAATGACGTGTATTACGTGTTTTGAGCACGAGTGTATTGAGTTTGAACGAAACAAAAAAAATTTTTTTGTGTGTGTGCATAAAGTATGTGGGTGTATGATACGCCACTGGAAATTTAGGAGAAATATAATTCTGTATGTAGATACGTGTATTTGAATGTTAGAGAGACTTTAGTGTTGGAATAATTAGATTTTGATGAATGTAAATGTGAAGAGAAATTTGTCTATGGGACGATAATGCTTTCCACTGGATTGCTTCTGTTTTGCTGCTGATAAAGAATGGAATGTTTGAAGATAAGATGAGTAATCTTGGTTAGAAAATGTGAAGAATAAGTGTAGAATGTTTTAGAAAATATGTAGAGAAAGATTGGGTATGTTTAAGTATTAATTTCAGAAAGTTTTGTAATGTTGTGCAATTGTTTTGAGAATAAATGTATGTATATGGAATTTGAGACCTTAGACGGTACTGATTTTTGCAAATGTTGCGGAAGCAGATCGAGCGCAGGTTGGAGATAAATGTTAAAAGTTGTGTAATGGACCAGAGTGGCTACTGAATGAATGTGGTGACGAAAAATGATTTCTTCATGAAGTAATTGTAAAATTTGTAAGTGAAAACAAATATGGCGATGTATTGTAATTACACGCGTGCTTGTATAGAGGGAAGCAGCTATCAGAACTATGGAATTTTGAATGAATATTATTGGAGAATATAACGCGGAAGGAAGACATGTTTAAAGATGGATGACTGAAGTTATAAATAGGGAAGTCAGAGATTGACGAGTGGGTTGTTGTTGAAGTTAGAGTTAGGAAGTTAGCTTTTGGCTTGTGATGAGAGCTCGGTGAGACGCGCACGCGAGGTGTAATGTGGGATAGACTGGGATGATGTTGGAGTATATTTGTGAATTTTAATGAGGCAGTAATTGTTTAAACAACTGCGTAACCCGAACCGGGGATGAATCGTAAAAGACATTCATAAATACCACGATAATAAAATTGAAGTTGAAGATAAAAATTAGTTTGTTTATTTTCAAGAAAATAATAGTGCGTAAGCAGATTTGAATAAAGATAACAGATGTTATGTTAAAGTGTTAAGGGCAGCGCGTGTTCTTGTAACGAGATCAGCTAAAAGTATTTATGAGACCACCTGTTAAGTGAACGAAGCGTTCGTTGTATATTAAGCCAAAGTTTAAGTAACGTTATATGACATTGAAAGTTTTATTTGTATAAGGGTCTAAATTGGTGTAAAGGGTTGCTAGAAATTTTAAGAGGCAACCAAATGTTTACCGTTATTACATGTTTGTGGGAGTAATAACCTTGCTTAGTGAATTACTCGCGAGTGCACAGAGGAATAAGTTTTGTTGAGCCTTTGTAATGTGCGTTCATGCAATTTAAAGGATTACCAATGGACTACACATAATGGGTTTACGGAAGAAAGAAGAAAGAAAATCCAAGGATTTATGGACAATTTTTAAGTAAGCTTTGCATATTTTAATTTTTCAGATTTAAGGAACAACCTGAAAGAACATATTAACCAGGTTGATTGCAAAATTTTCCTGTTTGTTTTAATAGCGCAATGCACTATTAACAGATCAGCTGTTAGTTTAAATTTCATTAAGTATAATAAAAGTTTGAGTTTTGAAACCTTAAATGTTTACGAATGTCAAATACGATTCAAAAGTAAATTAAATTTAAAAGATATCGTTCATGTTAAGAATTTTAAAAATTAATTACCGTTCATTGAATGAATTTGAGTGACAAATTTTATTTTGGAAGTTTTGGTATACGAGGTGTATTCAAAAAGTTTTTAATAACCTGGGTAGTACTAAATTTATTTGAGTTTGAGTTGAATTGTTTTGGACGAGCGTTTGTTTTAGAACCTTCGTATATGAGTTTATCGAGTAAGCACAATCCTACTTTCCACAATCAAGTAGGGTTAATTAACATCCAGCTTAAGACAATTATATTAACAAAGTTTCGATTGTGGTGGCGCCTAGAGACATATTTTCCCGAATTGAGCTATTTGAGTATAAGGGTAAGGTGTTTGAGCTTATTAATCATTCATTTTACTTATTATTTCGACCACGCCCATCTCCCTGTTAGCTGGCTTGGCAACCCGCTTACATTAGTAAGCATGCACGACGCCTAGTGCGGTTCGGACGTGTAACAAGTGGACCGTTTAAAATATGTGAGTAACTAAATATTATACTCAAAAAAGAAGTAGATTTTGGTGAAAATTGTTTATTAAAGATTAATTTATTTTAGGTAAGGACATTTAATCCAATGGTTACGAGTTCTGTGGTAGATGTGGAGAATGAATCTCAAAGCCCAGATATACTGCCTTCAACTTCTACTGGACAACATGTTTGTTCAATTCCTTCAGAAATAGGTTTGTTACATTTGGAAGAAACGCCTCGTGAAAGAAACTCCATGACTTGGAAAGAACTAACAGTTTGAAAAGTCACAAAATACGTAAACTGCAGAAGATCATTTGGCGACAAAAAAGACGTATATCTTCATTGAAGGCAATTACAGTAGAGCTAAAAAAGAAAAATCTATTGCAAGAAGAACATGAAAATGTGATTATAGACCACTTCAGAAAAAATAAAGAGTTGATTCAAAGGCTTTTGAACAAATCACAAAACAAGATGGTAAGCAAATCCTTTGAACAGTCTGTACGAGCTTTTGCAGTCACATTACATTATTTCTCGCCAAAAGCTTATACTTATGTTCATAAAATTGAAAATCGTGTACCACACCCAAAAACTTTGTCCAAGTGGTATTCATCTATAAATGCAAAGCCTGGATTCACTTCAGAGGCTTTTGATTTTTTAAAACTGAAGGTACAAAATTCAAATAAAAAAATTATTTGTTCTTTGATTTTTTACGAGATAGCAATCAGAAAACATTTAGAATATGTTGGAAATGAGTATTATGGGTATGTTAATTTTGGTAGTGATTTATATGGGGATTCCATGGATCTAGCCACTGAGGCTTTAGTATTCATATTAGTATGCATTAATGAACCATGGAAACTACCAATAGGCTATTGAATTGCATTGCAGGCATTAACAGCCAGCAAAAAGCATCTCTATCCAAACAAGCCCTAACATTATTACAGGATCCAGGTGTTACTGTAAGTAACATAACTTTTGGTTGTGTGGCTAATTTTAGTATGTGTAATATTTTGAACTGCCATTTTAGTCATAATAACATAGTAGCAGATTTTACATATGAAAATCATAAATATTTTTTACTCCCTGATCCAGTGCATATCATAAAACTGGTAAGAAATTGTTTTGGTGAAAAAAGAAGGTTTGTTAATATTGATGGTGAAATGATTGATTTTGACTTTGTTGAAAAACTGAATTAATTGCAAGAAAGGGAGGGGCTTCAGCTTGGAACTAAACTAAGAAAGCAACATATTCAGTTTTTCAAACAAAAAATGAAAGTAAAACTTGCTACTCAATTATTGAGCCGTTCAGTGTCGGAGGCCTTAATGTATTGCAAAAATGAACTGCATTTAAAAGAATTCGAAAATTGTAGTGCAACAGCAAAATTTATAATTGCAATCAATAATACCTTTGACATTTTGAATTCCCATAGAATTTCGGATTTTGATTTCAAACAGGCAATGTGTAGAAAAAATATTGATAATATTAGGACATTCGATGAAGAAATTACTCAATATTTTAAAAACTTAAAATTCACAGATGGCACTCTCATCCTGCATTCCCAAAGAAAGACTGGGTTTCTAGGTCTGTTAATTGGTCTGAAAGCTGTATTAGGATTGTATGATCAATATGTCTCCAAAGGAGATTTAAAATTCATTCCTACATACAAGCTTAATCAAGACCATATTGAGCTCTTCTTCGGAACAATCCGTTCTCAAGGGGGATACAATAACAACCTCACTTGCAGACAATTTACGGCAGCTTTTAAAAAAATTATAATTCATTCAGAGGTGAGGGAAGGTGGGGCTGGAAACTGTATACCTCTTGAGGATATTAATATCCAAAATGTGAGCTCGAAAACTAAACCTCCGGAACAAATTATCAACGACTCTGTATCGAATGGTTTGGAAATAAATGACCCCCAGGATGACCATATCATAAATAAGTTTTTGATTGATCATGATTACGCCTTAAGTTATGACTCTTTATCATCCTATAAATCGGCAGTAGTAACCTACATTGCTGGTTTTGTTTCCTTCAGATTAGGGCAGAAACTGAAATGTGAACACTGTGTTTCGCAATTATTTGGAGATAAAGGGGACTTCTTAAATTCGTTGATAAAGTATAAATCTATGGGCGGCTTGAGTTATCCTAGCGTACATGTTATGAGAATTTGTAAAATGACAGAAAAGTTTATTAAAATGCAGAAGGCTGCAGAAAAAAGTCTTAAAAGAAGATATCTCTTTGAAGGTGTTGAAACATTTCATTGGGGAAAAAATTTTCGAAAACATGGCTGCATATAATATCTCTCCAATATAGAATCATAAGGTTCTTTTAATTAAGAGTATTTCTAATTGTTATGTCGTTACCAGAATTCACCATATTTGTAAAAATTCTGTTACTGATGAAAGAATCAGAAATATGTATACAAAACTAATTTTATTCAAAGGACAATAAATATGATTGTAATTAAATGTGTGTATTTTTTAATACCTTTTGTCTTTCTCACAAGTGAAAATCAATAAATTTTATAACCTACGCCACTGCTCAAAGTCGGCCATATTGACCCTCCGTTCTGGTTCCACTTATTTCAGCCAATGCTCCTTCCTTTCTGTTTTATATTCTACGGAACAAACTCATCACTTACAGCGTCTGTATTTTAGACTAGGTATAATCTAAGGTCTGTATAAATACGACCTTTACATCGAATATTTTTATTTAGTTCACCGCCATGATTTTTTCGTATCGTTAGCAACTAATTTATCGAAACAATATAGGTATCCATTGTGTTAATATTTTTCCCTGTTGCGAATTGAACGTATCATTGTGAACGCAATTTAATTAATCGTAAGGCACGCGAAGAACTACTAAATGCAAAATCGAAACCTGCATATTTCTGCAAAATTCATCATCCCCTCTTTCATATATTTGAATTGTGCGTTAATAGAAACACCAAAGAATTTTAATTCATTAATCATTTGTAAGTAATTGTTTCTTAAGTTTCATTATATTATTATTTAGCAAAAAGCGTTGTTTGCTTTATCTGTGTTTAATAGTAACGGAAATCTAATACTTATCAAAGATTATTTTCAATTGTATTTAATCCCTTAATTTGCATTTTTCATTAAACGCAGATTTAATGGAAACACCTTTGCTAATGTTTGTTTAATGAGACTTCAGTATCAGTAAGAATTTTTTTCTTTGTTTATCAACCGGTTGATTGACAGACACTGTGAATGAGGATTACGAGTGCAAGAGGTATGAACTTACTTGAGATGTAACAAATTGTACATTTATCGAACTGTTACATTGATACCAGGATTATGGTTGGGTTTTTATATTTTTTATATTTCATAAATTTGTTCTAACATCCCACGTAATTTTTAAAGATTTTAACCTTAGGCAAGGAAAGTTCCTTGTCTGACATTTTAACATTTACTGAGAAAGATAAGTTTGTAATTGTTATCGAAACGTTTAAATTTACATAAAATATAAATTAAAAATACACGATTTAAACCTAAAAGTATTTTTATGTGTAATAATGGTGAAAGCATTGTCATACGTTATTTTTAGTTTGAACGTATTGTAAAGGCGGTATTAAGCTCGCGTCGAGATGATCTCGCGCCGAGATGATCTCGCATCGATGCGGCGGTGTCGAAGTGAAAACGTCGAAGTGGCCGTGTCGAAATGTACTGTTCCGGTTTTATACAATCTAATGAAAATCCCCAAGAAGCTTCGGAATTATATTTACAAACGTAACGTATTTTGAGCACTATGGTTAAGGTAATATCTTAGGGATTCTTTTTCTTTATATTAGATAACCAGAGAGACGGCAACCTTTCCTCGACTTATTTGCTCAAATTTAGTTTATCAAGCCCCGTTCCAAGGCATATACCAAACAAAATAGAGGGATTACGCAGAATCCACGCCATCATCGGCTTGCAAGCAACTAGAGGAAGCAACTCTGAGGCTCAAATAATTTTGAAAAAATATAAATATCACCCCTATAAATTCCACGAGCGCCGAATGTTGTTGTGCCAATGGTATTTACAACAAATACATACTGATGAATCCTTTGGCAGTCTCGTTATCTAGTCCGATGAATCTAATAATAATACAAGTGCGGAAATTTTCAATCGCCATAATACAAGAAATTGTTCCGCAGAAAATTAACATTTAATTTTTGAGAGGGCGCAATAAGGACGCTTTGGGGTTGGCGTCTCGTGTTTCATTTTTAGAAGACGCGTAGTCTAGAAGTTATTCCATAACTGGTGTTCCATTGACCCTTTATAATGCCGTTTATGTTCAACAAGACTGTACCCCAAGCCACAACTCTGCGATTATAAGGGCATTTTAGACTATAACTTCCTCAATGATGGATTGGTATCTACGGACCTGTAAGATGACCCCC
Organism: Vesta saturnalis; assembly: GCA_036346205.1. NCBI lineage: Eukaryota > Metazoa > Arthropoda > Insecta > Coleoptera > Lampyridae > Vesta > Vesta saturnalis. The sequence continues at coordinate 300,148 of JARFJB010002000.1, forward strand.
TCGATCTCCGAATCTTTCAATTTTGGATTTATTATTATGGGGTTTCATGCAAAATATATTCTATAAAACACAATATCAGTCTGTAGCGGAATCAATTTAACTTTCCGAAATTTGCAAAGAATGTCAACAATTCTTTTTAACGCTGTTAAAAGAATAACAAAAATGTGCCAATTTTGAATAGAAGGGAAAATGGCCGTTTGTCTGGAAAACCACCTTTAAAAAACTATTTGTTTTTTCAAAATGCTGTTTCTGTTTTGTTTTCTCTAACTTAATTTCAAGTAAGAAAGGTAATTATTGTTTTATTTTGGGTAAAATTCAATAAATAAGTTAAAATGCTGTAATAAATAATTAATAGTTGAGAATTAAAAAACATCATTTGAATTAAGTTTAACAGTATAATAAAATATAATAATTATTTATATGGATTTTTTTAATAAATTTTAGCCATAGCCTACTAGCTACTAATTGGATACAAAAAAATTTAGAAAATCTTAAATTCTGAGCTTGTTTTTGAAAATAATGTTATCCAATTAAATACTTTTGGAAAGCCCACATTATACCTAATAGATATAAAAAATAATGTACAGGAAGTTCTATTTAAAAAACAAATGTTTGCTTCATAACTAAAAAACGGAAGGTGGTAGAAAAAACTGACTACGCCACTGGATTCTACGAAAACATTCTATAGGAATACGTTTATACTTCTTCCATAAGTTTAAAGATAACTGAGATAAGAGAGGTGCCTCAAAAGTGATACTTTTCAATTCCACCGTGTTTCTCAGAAACCAAAAAGGCTATGAAAATTCTGCTGGCCTCATCTTTAATTTTATAAATAAATTAAAATAAGGGAGATACCCCGCGGAAGCACCAAAAAAGAGTACCCTGTACATATACTCTCAGTTCACATTTGCCAATTTCACGTTAAAAGCGACAAACTGTCCATAATTGAGTTTATTTTTTGGTTGATGTTTTTTGTTAAAGATAGACTATTAAAACATTGAAAGTTTTAGTGGAGTTGATCGGCCTATTTCCACAGTTTTTGCTTTTGGAGCGCGACGTTTCGGAAGCGGACTCTGCTTCTGTTATCAGGCTTAGTCCTGACAAGGACTGTTTTCGCACTAGAGTCGAATTCATATCGTATATATAATTTTTTCCCAAGCATTTAACTACCTTTCATTTACTAGTCTGACACCTTTACCGCTGAGCCACTGAGTAATCCAATATATATTTTTTAGAACTTATTTTTCAAGATATTGCGAACTGTGCTTGGTTCAATATTAATTTTTCAACAATTTTTGTACTATTGCACGAGAAATTAGTTTCTGCTCAACTACACACATTTTTCTTGAAGTTCGCGCTCTTCATTTAAGTTACGACCAGGATGCTCACCATCCATATAACTGTGTTCTCGTCTTTTGCCACTATCTGTATGTTATCCCATTGGACGCGGTGGTCTTCGTTCCAGACATGTTCGGCGATTCTTCATCTTTCTGTTTCGCCTTTGCGGACGTTGTTCTTATGTTCCTGCGTTCTCACTTTGAGTGATCTACTGCTCTCTCCTATGTATGCTCTGCCGCATTCGCATGGTAGGTTGTATACGCAATTCTTGGAGTTCTGATCGTCATTGTATGGTTTGGTTTTGGTTAGTATTCTCCTGAGCGTTCTGGTCGGTTTGAAGGCAGTGCGTATCTTGTATTTGCTGCCTATCCTTCGCAATTTGGTCTGAGGTACCTTGTATATATGGTATTATCGCTGTATATTTAGGTTTTTCTCTTTCGGTTACCCTTTCCCTGTTTAGGTTAGGTGTTAGATCGGGGTAGCCATTTTCTTTGAGTGTTCTAGCAATATTCTCTTTTTCTCTGTTCATGTCCTCTTGTCTTGAGCATATTGTTTTTACTCTATCGTACACACAGCACTTCGTGGAAACCATCAGAAACTTCCAACAAATCACGAAGAAATACTGGTAATCTTTGACATTGTGAGTTTATTCACAAATGTGCCTACCGATAAGGCACTAACGTAAGAGACAAGTTGGAAAAAGATCAAACGTTAGACGAACGCACGCAACTCTCGGTAAACACAATAATGGAACTTCTGACAATATGCATTAGAACTACACATTTCCAGGTGGAAGACAAATTCTACCAACAAGAGTTTGTGATGGCGATGGGTTCCCCACTACCACTCATAGTGAGCATATATATATATATATATATATATATATATATATATATATATATATATGAAAGACTTTGAAGACCAAGCGATATCCGAATTCACAGATAAACCAAGGATGTGGCTTAGATACGTGGACGATACTTTCGTAGTTTGGCAACACGGCAAGCATAAGCCAGATGAATTCCTAGATCATCTAAATAGCCGCGTACCTTACACAAAATTCACAATGGAATTGGAATCGCAACAAAAACTGTCATTCCTGGATGTACTTGTACACAGGAATGACAACACTTTCACGACAAGTGTATACAGGAAACCTACCCACACGGGGAGGTACCTACACTACAACTCCAATCACCACAAAAACGTGAAGTTAGGCGTAACAAAATGCGTGTACGATAGAGCAAAAACAATATGCTCAAAGCAAGAGGGCCTGAACAGAGAAAAAGAAAATATCGCTAGAACACTCAAAGAAAATGGCTACCCCGATCTAACACCTAACCTAAACAGGGAAAGGGTAACCGAAAAAAAAGAACCTAAAGATACGGCTATAATACCATATATACCAGGTACCTCAGACAACATGCGACCAGAACGTTCAGGGGAATACTAACCAAAACCAAATCATACAATGAAGATCAGAATTCCAAGAATTGTGTATAAAACCTACCATGCGAATGCGGCAGAGCATACATAGGAGAGAGCAGTAGACCACTCAAAGTGAGAACGCAGGAACATAAGAACAACGTCCGCAAGGGTGAAACAGAAAGATCAAGAATCGCCGAACATGTCTGGAACAAAGACCACCGCGTCCAATGGTATAACTTACAGATAGTGGCAAAAGACGAAAGCACAACTCGTCGAAAACTCAAAGAAGGCACATACATCGCACTAGCAGAAAATCCAATAAGCCAAGCTAGTGTAGAAATGAAACCCATATGGATTCCAATAATGCGCGAAGGGCTTAAACGCAATACACCTGCGCAAGAAGTTCCGGCGCAAAATGCGCAATAAACTTCTGCGCAACCACGAAAAGGTTTAATATACATATAAGTTCTAAAAAGTATATATTGGATTACTCAGTGGCTCAGCGGTAAAGGTGTCAGACTAGTAACTGAAAGGTACCAAGTTCAAATCTGAGAGTAGTCAAGTGCTTGGAAAAAAATTATATATAACATATGAATTCGACTCAATTGCAAGGACTAAGCCTGATGGCGGAAGCAGAATCCGCTTCCGAAACGTCGCGCTCCAAAAGCAAAAACTGTGGAAATAAGCCGATCAACTCCACTAATAGAAAACCACAGTTATAAAACACTTATGATATAGAAAAAGAAGTTTTATTGAATTCAACACTTTATTTTAAACTGGCCGAGTTTTGATATACGTATACATAGCATATCTCGAATGATATCATCCACAAACCTAAAACAAAAAAAAATTTTTAAACTATTCAAAACTCTATATCTCTTAATACGTGATAAAAATATTTGCTATTAATGGTGAAATTGAACCATCTATAAGTAGGCAAACCATTCAGTTGTAAATAAAACTTTTTATAGAATATGTAATAATTTTAACTTTCTACCGAATGGTTGAACCAACCTTAACCATTTTTGTAATCTTATAGTTTATCTATTATGAAATTATTTAATATTGAAGTGCGTACCCACATTTTTACAGCTTAAATGTATGCAGAGGGGAAGGGAAGTAATGTGCCGAAAGAAACTGGTATAAAATAGGCCTAATTTTTAACAAAAAACTCAATTGTAGGCCTGTCGTTTCTCCATCGTGGTTGGTAACACGACCTGCTTAGCATTCGGGAGGTAATGGGTTCGATTCCCGTTACCGTCTAGCCTGTATGAGGTATTTTCAGGGGGGTTTCCTCATACACATGTAGCGGTATGGTCACTGCGTATACGCACACCATGTGCGGCTATTTAGTCGAATGCGGGAGTAGCATTTGCCCCCTCGTAACCCTAACTCCGTTACCTCCGATCCTAGCCTGACCACACCCGTCCTAAATGCCATTATGAATATACACGTAATGTAGGTATATATGCTGGGAATCCATGACAAGCAGCCCGCTCTCTCTCTCTCTTGGGAAGGGAATGAAATACGTGCCCTTTTCCTTTTCATCGTGGTCGGAGGTATGGAAGTTTTTGCTTTTTAGAATGGTTTGGAACTTTATTCCCTTCAAATGAAGTTTTTCAACAACCAGTCCGTATTTTTGTAACATTTAACAAGTTTTTTGAAATATGAAAAAAATTATGACAATTTAATTTTTTCACGGAAATTTAGGGTTTATTTACACACCCATATTGAGAGATGAAAGTGGTCAAAAACCTTCCATATGCTTTAAAACAAGCCATCAATGGTCCTTTTATGTTGCTCTGATCAATTTTGATGGGCTCCAAAAGTTTAAAAAACGATTAAACAATTAGCATAGGAATTTTTTTTATTAAAATCATTTTTATCAAAAAACTTACAAAAGCTGCTCAGAGTTGGGTTCACCATTTCTGATGCACATTCTTGCCCGTTTTCGAACTTCTTTTCCCGTTGTTCGCAGTCAGTTGGTCTTTTAGCTTCTGAATAGCGTCATCAATCCTATTTGTTAATTCTTCCAATGTGGCAGCTCTTGCTTCTGAAAACCCCACACCGAAAAATCCATCGGGGTAAGATCCGCGGATCCTTCTAGCCAAGGAATTGGACTGCTGCGACCAATCCAAATGTGGTATTGCTAATTCAAGAACTCACGAAGGGTGTCCGAATAACGGGCAGGAGCTCTATCGTGCTGAAAAATATCACCTTTTTGTTCTTCAGGAAGGTTATCAAGCAGTCTTGGAAGATCATGCTGAAGAAAATGTACGTGCGTAAATTTCCTTGGGCCAATGGAACGGTCCCGAATCACTCCAGCCCAAATCTTTAAACTGAATCACTTTTGAGAAGATTTACATGACGAACAAAGGAATTTTCCAGGGCATAGTAATGCATATTATGCAAATTAAAAACACCATCTCTAGTGGAAAGGGGCTCATCATTAAGTTGAACGATACATACATTACTTATATTACAGTCACCTGATCACAATTACTCGAGTTGAATGTAATATTTCCCACGTTAATCTATAATATACAGGGTGTTACAAAAAAGTAGGCCAATCCGTTAACCACATATTCTTTGGGACAAAATAAGGGTAGTTTTCTTATGTCACTTTTCATTTGAACGCTTCCTTTTCGATATACAGGGTGTCAAACATCACTTTTTAAAAGTGTATTTTTTATTATCTCTGGTGTGTTTTAAGATATCGTTTTCAAATTTGGTACAAATCTTACTCTTTTCTAAGTGCACCTTCTGTATGATATTAAGTAAAAAATTCAAAGAACTAATAGAAAAATAAGGGGGGTGTGGTAACCTTTAACCCTCCATTTTTTCTGACGAACGCCTATGAATATCGCATCCATTTTTTATAGTAGTTTGATGATTTCTCTAACTTTTTTGGCTCTTGTAAACTTTTGATTTGATGCTTCCTTTACGACATACTTTTAGTTATTCAACTAGGTGTTGCGATTTTTTTAACATTTTTTTTATTTTATTAATCAGAATAAATTCATAATAATAACTTAAAACAATCAATTGTGCTAATAATTATAATACGAAGTTGGATGCAAATAATTAAATTAAATGTTCGATGTGTCCACCGCCTTCGCGAATGCACCTTCTGGCTCTTTTTATAACTGAAAACCGAATATTTTGGAAAATATTCGGTTTAAATATAAATACAGAGGCACCTTCTGCGATTCGATCCCTCAATTGATTTTGATTTATTATTGGAACCGTATAAACAAAATCTTTCATGAATCCCCAAAAACTGAAGTCCAGTGGATTTAAGTCGGGGGAACAAGGTGGCCAATGAATAGGCGCATCCTGTCCCCGACCAATCCAGTGGTTAGGGAAATATTTGTTCAAGTGGTTCCGAACATTATTGCCATAATGTGGCGGAGCTCCGTCAAGTTGAAACCACATATTTTGACGAATAGCTATAGGTACGTCATCAAGTAAATTTGTAAACTCATTTTGTAAAAAAAATAAAAATGTTCGTCATTTAAGTTTGGTGGCAAAAATACCGGACCTAAAAGAAAATTGTCTAAAATTCCTGCCCACATGTTTACTTTAAAATTTACTTGATCACTGGTCTCTACAAGAGCTCTTGGATTTTCATCTGCCCAAACATGGGTGTTGTGGATATTCGTTATACCATTTCGCGTAAAGGTAGCTCCATCCGAAAATAAAATGGATCTAACAAACCGGCGGTTACGGTTATTTTCATTACAGAGCCAGTTGCAAAAGATGTTTCTTGCCTGAAAATCTTGCGGCAATAAGTTCTGTACTCTTTGCACATGATATGGATGTAATGAGTGACGTTTTAAAATTCCATGCGCGTCTGTCGTATTTATATCATTTCCAATCTGTCGAGCTATAATCCTAGTACTAGTACCCGGATTTTGTTCAACTATTTGCAAAATTTGTTCCTCTTGATTTGGTGTAATTTTACGTGGCCGTCCACATATTCCTATTCGTTGTTGTTTGAATTTTCCAGTGTCTCTTAGGCGGCGTTCTAAACTTAAGAAAAATTTCGTTTTTGGGTGATACATTTCTGCATAACGCCTTGAAGCTAAACTAGCATTAGAATCACATTTTCCTAAAGTGAGAATGATTATTCAAAATGTACAATCTAGAGATTTTATTTGAAATCTTACCCATAATTAAAATCATATCAGTCATTTCAGAAAATTCCAAAATATTCTCTCTATTGGCCATACCTTATTATTCAGTTTAGCGTTTGAACTCAATAATCGTTCGAAATTTTTACAGTGATTAATTTGACAAACATTTGACAAGACGTATAAAAAATATTAGGTTTTCAATTATTTAAAAAAATAAAAAGGTGCAATCGCGAAGGCTGTGGACGCATCGAACATTAAATTTTTTTTGTATGCGACGTAGTATTGAATTATTAACTCAACTGATTGTTTTAAGCCATTATTATGGATTTATTTTTAACTAAGGTTCTATGGGTAACTTTGTTATTGTAACAGTTACAGAGTCGGTTAAATTAGCAATATTGGGCAGAATTTCAGGACCAAACAAATGCCGTTTTGAATTTTGATCAGTGTTACCAACTTTCGTAGTTATTTAGAAAAAACTAAAAATGAGCCGAATCTTCAAACTCAAATATATTTGAAACCGTTACAAATAAAGTTAAAACACATGAGAAGTAATTGACAGATATTGTTACGAACTTTAAGATAAGCCTATTTTTAAATTTATTTTGCATAATAAATAATAATAAATCAAAATCAATTGAGGGATCGCATCGCAGAAGGTGCCTCTGTATTTAGATTTAAACCGAATATTTTCCAAAATATTTGGTTTTCGGTTATAAAAAGAGCCAGAAGGTGCATTCGCGAAGGCGGTGGACACATCGAACATTTAATTTAATTATTTGCATCCAACTTCGTATTATAATTATTAGCACAATTGATTGTTTTAAGTTATTATTATGAATTTATTCTGATTAATAAAATAAAAAAAATGTTAAAAAAATCGCAACACCTAGTTGAATAACTAAAAGTATGTCGTAAAAGAAGCATCAAATCAAAAGTTTACAAGAGCCAAAAAAGTTAGATAAATCATCAAACTACTATAAAAAATGGATGCGATGTTCATAGGCGTTCGTCAGAAAAAATGGAGGGTTAAAGGTTACCACACCCCTCTTATTTTTCTATTAGTTCTTTGAATTTTTTACTTAATATCATACAGAAGGTGCACTTAGAAAAGAGTAAGATTTGTACCAAATTTGAAAACGATATCTTAAAACACACCAGAGATAATACAAAAATACACTTTTAAAAAATGAAGTTTGACACCCTGTATATCGAAAAGGAAGCGTTCAAATGAAAAGTGACATAAGAAAAGTCCCCTTATTTTGTCCCAAAGGATATGTGGTTAACGGATTGGCCTACTTTTTTGTAACACTCGGTGTGTAATATATATATATATATATATATATATATATATATATATATATATATATATATATATATATATACAGGGTACTTAAGCGGTATTGCTCCATAACTCCCTTACCATTACAAATACGAAAAAATGTCTTATATAAAAGTTGTCCACAGTCATAAACTACATTTTAAAATTTTTAGAAATGGCGGACTTCCGGTTATACCGGAAACTCATGCCAACTTCGTTATTTTAAATAAAAACAACCTATATATTATTACATTTTTAAATTCCTCGTTGAATTTAAAGGTCATTTTAATAACCATACTATGGGTCTACGTCGCATTGCTTCTGAGTTATTTGACATTTTCTAGAAAAAATGACGTTTGCAGTGCCTCCGAAAACTTTCAATAACTCGAAGACGGATACCGGCTTTCGTTTTTTAGTTCCGAAAAGGGTACCGCATCATTCTCATTCGTTTTCAAAAATCTTGCTTTTAGAATTCAATAATTTCTTTCGATCCGAAAATAATTTTTTTCAAATATGGATAACTTGATTTTTTTAAATGGAACCACCCATATTTTCTTACATCACCGGATAGGAAATTAAATTTCCTTTCTATTGATGTAACATTATCGATATTTTGGAGTGATAGTTTTCGAGATATTCACATTTTTATCTAATTTCAGTTTTTATTGTGCATTGCCGCGGTGCTTTGTGTAATAGTATATAGGTTGTTCTATTTAAAATAACGAAGTTGGCATGAGTTTCCGATATAACCGGAAGTCCGCCATTTCTGAAAATAATTTTAAAATGTGTAGTATATGACTGTGGACAACATTTATATAAGACATTTTTTCTTATTTGTAATAGTAAGGGAGTTATGGAACAATCCATAATTAAATAAAAAAATTAATAGTAAATGATGCGTCGTGACGAATGTATTATGTTATGATGAAGAAGAATGAATATTTTCCATTTCACAATTTTTTCCCGATTTGCAGTTTCAAAATGTCTTAAAATGAGTTTAGATTCAAACAGTATAAATTTAGAAACCCCACGGAAGAGGATCAAAATAGAACTTTTTTTTGTAAACTAATATTTAATACACTTAACAACACTAAAGAGCTTTTAGTAAAAAAAAATTAATTAAGAAGTTGTTTCCTGCTTAATTAAGTTACACGATTAGAATAAAATTTTATTTCAAACTGAATGAATTCTCGTTAACCGCATGTTGAAGAATAAAGAAAACATGAATAATATTAATAATTAATTATAACAAATATTCGAAATGGCAGTATTTGAATACTTTCTTGAGTTGAATACATTTCATATCAACATCATATGAAAAAATATTATCGCAGGTCTACAAAGACAGCACAATCAGTTCACGTGCTAAATGAGATAGATTACACAAAAAGCTAAAAGCGCTGATGCTACACATGCGTCTTTTGAGTAGGCTGCTATCAACGAGTCCGACACAATACTCATGTATTCCACTGAAGAAAAAATACAAATCATTAAGTGGTATTATTCAGGAAGCACCGCACAAGAAATAATGGGCAGGTTTGATTTTTCCTTTAAAAACAGGCCAATTCCACCAGAAAGTACGATTTTGCGTACTGTTTGTAAATTTGAAAGATGTGGATGTTTAAATAATTGTAGAAAATGCAGTAGCATTGATGGTAATAATGATGGTGAGCATCCTGGTCGTAACTTAAATGAAGACCGCCAACTTCAAGAAATTACAGTGTGTAGTTCAGCAGAAACTAATTTCCCGTGCAATAGTACAAAAATTGCTGAAGAAATGAATATTGAACCAAGCACAGTTCGCAATATCTTGAAAAGGAATAAATACCGTTGCTGTAAGTTGCAAACTACACAAGAAATTTTTCCAAAAGATCATCAAAAGTGTATGGAATTTTGTGAACATATGATGAATCGGGCTAATGAAAACGAAAGATTTATTGAAAATAATTTGTTTACCGACGAGTGTACTTTTAACGTACATGGCCATCACAATACGTCTGTCGCTGTTGGTTACTCTCGGGAAAACAAACACATTAGTATCCCTTACCGGGTGCAATACCCCCAAAAAGCTAATGTGTGGGCAGGAATTCTAGGCAATTCCATAATTGGTCCATTTTTTATCAACGGAAACTTGAATGCGGACAAATATTTAGAACTGTTGAGAAACCAGATAGTTCCAGCTGTTCAACACCTCAATATAAATTTTGATGACATTTGGTATTAAGAATGTGGCTGTCCTGCTCATGCTGCAATAAAAGCTCCCTAACTGTATTATTAGTGGAAAAGGTAATATTAAATATCCTCCTCGCTCACCTGATATCGCGCCGAACGACTTTTTTGTTTGGGGATACGTATCCCAGAAAATGTATGGGCACAGGGATGAACATGTTAACAATTTGGACGAACTTCCTGTCAAAATTACAGACTCTTTAAGCAGCATCACCCAGAAACGTTAGAAAACACCCGAACTGAATTTTATCACAGATTGGGTTACTGCCTTGCGCCAGGTGGGCGTCTGTTCGAAAATCTTATAAAGTAGTTTTGAAAAAAAGTGTATTCTGTTCATTTTTAAAAATAGTTGGTTTTTCAATAAGAATTATAATGCTAAAGTTAAACCTTAAACAATGTAAATGTTAATGTTATTGTTTGTAGCTCTCGTAAGTTTCTTCTTGGTTCTTCTTACGAGTAGTAATCGAACCATGTCAAAAAATTCGAAATTACAATAAACTTCGCTGTTTGAGGTATTATCATTTAATGTTTAAGGTAAAGTATTTACTTAATAGTGTTAAAGAACACGCGACTTTAAGGAGACTTAAGTAGTTCATATTTTGTGCCTACATGCAAATATGTACAAGTGGCAACATCGGTAAAGTTATGTCTCTCTCACACTCATATAATGCTTATTTTCTAGCTTATTATATAAGTCAGACCCGCAATCATGTTTTTCCATACCTGTATATTGACATTTTCTAAAAAACGCTTCAATGCATTTGTTACATTTTGAAGGGATAAAATTCCCATGATGGTCGAATTTTAGCATTCCGTTGATACTGTCGTTTTAAAACTGAACATGGTCTATGTTCATTGTTCAGAGTTAAAAAAATGTCTGTATATAGCATACAAAAGGCAATTCCGCGAAAAAAACCGATGCACGTAATAAATTTATTCGGCTAGTTCCAACAAGTTATTCATGCTACTATTTCGTATGTTCCAATGATTCAATCTATCAAAATGGTGCTGACAGTTTTTTCAAAATTTGAATTGTTTTACACAAAGCGTGTAAAAGTATTCTGCAAGTATAAATCACAGGTGTAAATGTCATCAGTTATTTAGAATTTTTGTTTTATATTAATGTACCTGTCTTAAAAATTTTATTAGCAATTACCTAAAATTAGATTTGTTGTAACATGCAAAATCTAGTTTTGTATAAAAAATAATGTAAAGTTAAAAATGATTAAAACACAAAACACCGCGTTTATTTTAATGGTGAACTGAATTATAATTTAAAACGTTACTAGAGGTTCGATCTGAATTCCGTGAAGCAGGATATGAAAGCTGAACTATTGCAATATTAATTTTGCATTCTTTCCATTGCCTCATTTAAAGCTAACAGTTTTTAACATTTGAATTGTTACACGGAAATATTACATTAATGAGAAATGCATTTTAAAAATAATTGGTTTGATTATTTATTGCATACAAGACATATAAATGATATATTTATTCAGTTTCTTTGTAGAATTTTTTTTTGCAACTTGCGCAATAAACTACTGCGCAGTTACGAAAAAGTTTAATATATAAGTTCTAAAAAATATATATTGGATTACTCAGGTTTGATTATTGATTGCATACAAGACATATAAATGATATATTTATTTAGTTTTTTTGTAGAATTTTTTTCTTCGTGATTTATTTCAAACACTTCTAAAATCTACATTCATGATACTGCTTTTACCATTTTTGTTAATAAAAAGTTATCATTTACTTTTTCAAAAAGTACACTTTGAAAATTAGTTTTTCATACATTGAAGGCGAGTGAGAACTCAAACGATGATATAAAAAATTCTATTATTCATTTCATCACTGGCGTATACTGACGCTTACCAAGAATATTTGTTAGCACATCATATGAAATATATTCTTACCACTAGGCTTGTTGTATAAACATGTGTTTTATTCCTGTGGGAAGGTTTTTTTTTGAGACAGCTCATCGCACCAACAACCACTTTCACTTGCTAATAATTTTATTAACGTGAACATATTTACTGGTATGTAGTCTTAGAATTTTATTCTAACATTTAGTTATGTACATAAATACATACATCTAGTAGAAGAATGCTTTCATTGAATAAACGATCAAAAAATTATAACTCAACAAAAAAAGCTCATATTTTGTGTAATGTTTTGGTGCAACCGCATCCATTAGATCAATTCCCGATATATGGGCTTGATAAACAACAAGAAGATATACCAATTATATCAATCCGTGATGGTGATGTCGAAAGAGATTTCGGTAGATTCTTTGAAAAGTAAGTACACTTTACATAATTTAAAGTTTTTCATAATAATTTACTTATGGACAGATACATTACTAATTTAATCAATTATTATTTTTCTAGCATTACACCTGCAACAACGACTGTAATATCACCACTGCTAACAGCACCACCAGTCAAGAAGAAAAGTGTGAGGTGGTTGCAATACATTCTAAATGACTACATAAACAGTGAGATATCCGGAATGGAAAAAGTGAGACAACTAACAATTGAATTGAATTGGCCGAGGCTAATAATTTTTTGGAAAATGTGCGACGAAACACAAGAAACACGCAAAACGTGCTTCCTACTATAGAACTTTTGGGTGTTTAGTACTGTATTTATTTTTAGTGTTACTAAATAATTTTTTTGATAGCATTCTTCTGGTTGTACGTAACTAAATTTTGAAATCAAAATGTTTAATTTTTTCAATGTCTCTTTTTACTTCTATTATTTGTGGTAAAATATACCTAGGATCCTTCAACCCTTCAAGAATTGAAAGATGCTAAAAGGTAAGTGATAACTACATTAAGAACATAATTTGAAAACACTTATTGTTAGTAAATTCAACCCTTAACATGAAATAAAATGTTAGTATAAAGGCTTATAAATATTATAATAATAATAATAAATATAATTCTCATAAGTTTGTGCAATAAAACGCAAATTTTGTTCTTGCATACCGCAGCGAGTATTTTAACACCTCAATCAACCCAATTGAACCTAAATTACCCAATTTATAGAATTTAAAAGATTTTCCGAACTTTTAACTTACGTGATTGAAATACCTTTTAAAAAATAAAAATTGAAATATTTCGTCCAAATTCATTCAGATGTGTAAATGATAGCTGTTTTGAAATCAGGATATTTAGCTTTTGAGTGATGTAGTTGCATTACATGTCTGAAATTCAACTCAGGTCCATGAATTATGTAGTAGTGTAACACTTTCTAAATAAAGTTTTACTCACTCTGAATCATACTTTATGCATATTGTTTGTTTGAGAAGAAATGCATTTAACTTAAGTAATATCTGCACGAGAAAATGCTGAATTAAGTGTTAGATGTGCCATGGAACTAAACCCGCAGTTTTGTTTTACAATCATTTTAACTTATTTATCTAAATATATTGTTTGTGAATATTAACTGATTTTTAAAAACCCTATGGTATTTAATGATGCGTAAACTTTGTAAATGTGATAAGATTTAATTTTCACATAAAACGAGTTTGTACATGCAATCTAATTTTACCTAAAATTTTTAAGACAGGTAAAGAAATTCGTCATGTCTCGAGTTTCTAATAATGAATGAATGAATACGCCAAATTATAGGAAATGTGTAATTTAGCAACAGATGTACACGTAAAAATTATAGTTTGGTTCTTTTAATACACGATGCTTTGAATTTTAGTTTTGAATTTTCTGTTAGTGCGGTCCAATAAGCCAAGCTATTGTGGAAATGAAACCCATATCGATTCCAATAATACGCGAACAGCTTAAACACCTGCGCAATTAGTTACGGTGCAACATGCGCAATAAACTACTGCGCAGTCACGAAAAAGTTTAATATATAAGTTCTAAAAAATATATATCGGATTACTCAGTGGTTCAGCGGTAAAGGGGTCAGACTTGTAAGTGAAAGGTACCAAATTCGAATCTGAGAGTAGTCAAGTGCTTGGGAAAGAATCATAACATATTAATTCGACTCAAATGCAAAAACAGTCCTTCTCAGGACTAAGCCTGATGATGCCAGCAGAGTCCGCTTCCGAAACGTCATGCTCAAAAAGCAAAAACTGTGAAAATAGGCCGATCAACTCAACTAATATGAAACCAGAAACACTTATAATACAGAACCTGAATGTCTACTCTCACAAAATTATCGTGTCTGACACAAATAACTATTTTGTTAGTACTCCTTAAATGCCTAATTCAGTTTATGCCTAGTGTAACGCAATTGGATTATTATGTGACCGAATGATTATTATGTTACTGTATCGTTAGAATGGATTGGTGAGTGGGTTGGGTGGTTGGATGGGTGGGTAGGTGCGTGCGTGTGTGTGATTATGTGTGTGTGTGTGTGTTTTATGTGTGTGTGTGTGTGTGTGTGTGTGTGTGTGTGTGTGTGTCAATGCGCGTGTGCGTGTGGGTGTGCGTATGCGTGTGCGTGTACGTGTACGTGTGCGTGTGCGTGTGCGTGTGCGTGTACGTGTGCGCGCCCGTGCGCGTGCGTGTGCGTGTGCGTGTGCGTGTGTGTGCGTGTGAATGGTACTGCAGCATTGGATACTAAAATCTAAGACACAAGGTTATGCAGGTTCATGGCTAACGGATAATTAATACATGAATTAAATTTGAAATACTGAAATAATCAAAACTCTATCATGATAAACCGTAATAAAAAAATGTGAAAGAACAGATCACTCAAAACGGGTGTGCACTCGTGATTATGTTTACGATTAGAAAACGTGAGTAGAAACCCCTTACATAAGAGCGGACATGACGTTTTGGGATAATGAGTAGTAAATTAAATTTTAGTATTAATTTTTAACGATTACCAGGTCATTACAACTAATGAATCAGGAACATTGTTTACGAGTTTGGCTGTGACATTTCTGGTAGAAGTTTTCGTATAGTAAACGTATCAGGAGAATGTGTTGACCTCGGCGTCTCTCAAACAAAACATTTTTTAAGAGAAACCTATTCATATTTTTCTTTGCCTTATTGACTCATTATTTATATGCTTGAAGATTATCTCTAGACTCTGAAATCTCATTTTTGCGGTTTTGTCCGGCAAAACGTTAAAACTTTTAGTTTCTCACTAGTCATTTGTTTATACAAGAACATTCGCTGACAGCTGTCATAGATGTTTGATACGTTGGCCTTAATGCTGCTAACATAACTTAAAATATGAGATAACGCCATCAAATAAATTTCCAAAAATATTTTTAATGGATTAATAATATATCACACGTCTCGAAACTATTTTTGCGAGCATTCGCTATTGCAGACCTTGTCCAACAATTCTACTCATACTCTCAGAATTGCCGTTTCTGGCCTTAGTGACACAAATAACTATTTTATTAGAATGTCTAGTGTAATGTAATGTACATTACGCAGGTTTAATGCGAATAGCAGTTCTCGTTTAGATTTACTTAATTTATTATCTCACCGATTAACATAACAGTTGATAATTCTGAGGTCAATTTGGTGAAAAACAAAAGCACTGTTAGATTATCATTAATGTTAACGCGACGGAAGTATGAAAAGGGGATTTATACCAATGTCGACAAAAAAGTCAGCATAGTCGTTGTTGACTTAGGTAATATTAGAAGTTCGATAAAAAAAACATGTTAAACATTTTTAAAAGATTTTATACTACTGAGGACTATAACTGTAAGTGTTATTTAAACGTTTAAATTTTATAAACATAAATACAAAAATACGCGATTTAAAAACCCAAAATGCTAGGTATTTTAAATATGTGTAATAATGGTGAAATTTTACATTTTCATATTTGATATAATTGAATTACTACCTTACTGCGAAGTTAGAATAGAATAGCCTTCACTTGCAGCGATCTCCGTCTTTTTCTTGACGTTACCACCGAATGCTGCCGTTGATTCGTTCATGCTACTGAAGCGCGACCGTAAACAGCCTGTAGTTGATCGACCTGTTTCGTAACAACGTCTGTAAACGACATCCGTGTACGTCGTAAGCATGTTACTGCCGTTCTTTATATAGTAAATCCCGAAATTCTCTGTTCCACACAAGTAACCAAATATGCGTTTCACGATGTTCCAATTTGCCTGAGTCGGTTCTTGCGTTTCGCAAGCCGTATATGAAACCGCATAAGCGATATCAGGTCTAGTCGCTATCATCAAGTGCATCAAGCTCCCGACCGCTGATCTGTACGTGAGTCTGCAAATACTTCTATTTGCGGCTCACTCTTCGTATTGTTTACACTGCCAATGCATTCGCACGGTGTCGATGTAGAATTTGCATCACTGATGCCAAAACCTTCAAGTATACACTTTGTGTACGCACGCTGAGATAGGAAAATTCCGTTGCTGCGTCTGTCGATCTGCATTCCCAAGAAACTGTCAACGGCCCAACTGATATATTGAAGTACTGCTTCAGTTCTGACAGGAACGTCTAGATTTCACCAGCATTGTCCCCTACCACCAAACCATCGTCAACGTAAAGAACCACAATCAGAGTCGCTCCATATTTACGTCGTGTAAAGAGACCCGGGTTCTCGCTCGCTGCCTTGAGATCGAACTTCCTCATAACTTCGACAAGCAGCTTGTTCTAACATCGCGCCTTGCCGCTCCCATCGTCATATCCTTCAGGTTGTGACATGAAGATCTCTTCCTCCAGCTTACCGTAGAGAAACGCTGTCTTCACTTCTATTACTTTAACACCATTTGGCTTCTCCACTAACAGCCACGTATTGTTTTCGTGCAACGATGCAATCTCGTCGTCACACGCTGCTTTCCACTTGGAAATTTCAGCCGAGTTTATCGCTTCGTCGCACGACCTGGGTGCAATACCGTCACCGACTTTCGCGATCGCGTTTGCAACACCAGCCTGATACAACGCATCATTTGTCTCGTCAATTTCGAACTCACCTGTCTTGTACATTGCCGGACGTCGACGCTGCCTTTCCGACTTACGAGGCACGCCGCGCGCATCAAGCACATTTGCAATATCGATTCGTCCATACACGTTGACGTTGTTTCCATCTGGATTCCGAAGCATCGTCAACACCGTCTTTCTCACCACTACAAGACTGACTGCTGTTTTTCTTTCAAATCCATATAACCAACTCTTTCGGTGTATCCAGTTTTTTATTTCGATTTTTTATGCGACATTACTCGATATTCAGCCGACACTGAAATTACCAAGCTCTGTACATATTTTATCACTTTTGAACAACACATCGTGTTAACGAACAATTTTTTCACGTGATGGTATATATACTACGTAACTATCTTTGTCATTTACGAAATCGACACAATGACTGAATACACTCTTTTCATCGCATTTCTTACAAAACTGTTCTGTAACGTGCACATAGCACCCTGTACCGAAAACACTCAAATGGTCAAGATTTTCGAATTTTTTGCCGCGCCACAATGCACGAGGAGTTTTACCCGGAACCATCGATTTGCCTATTGCGCAAGCACACAACCAGAACTACTTCGGGAGACCACTTACCGAAAGGATCGATCGCGCTAGGTCGACAATTATCTGATTTTCATATTGAGCAACGCCGTTCTGCTCTGGTGTATGGGACACTAAGAATTTGAAGGGCATTTCGTTTGCACTTAACACCTTTCGCGCTTGTGCACAATCAAATTTACCACCATCGCAACGAAATACTTTCGTGATGTGACCTTCCGTTTTCGTCTCACTAAGAAACGTTTTCAGGCACTCTGCCACTTCGTTTTTCTTCGCCACAAAGAACACACTAAAATCGTCTTTGAAGCACACAAAGTGGCAATGTTTGCCGCCAAAACTTAGCAACATAAATCCATTCAGATCCGCATTAACGCACTCACCGACACTAGCTGCACAGTCCTTCCGAGCACGAAATGGCTTGCGATGCATATTGCCTAGCGCACATCCGTCGCAAAACTCACTCGTCGCTGCGAAATCCACTTTAATACTAATAGACGTGAGAGAACATCCCTCACATGGCGTTTGTATTGATGACCAAGACGTTCGTGTCAGAGTTGTAGCGTTTCGCTCGATTTTGCAAAACACACGTTTGTCGGATGAGTTGGTACATCAACACACATGTCCACGATGTACACGTTATTATTCCACGTTGGCGTTGCTACGAGCCTGTCATTACGTTTAAGTAAAACTCACTCATGGCGAATAATGCTGATCATGGCGTGCTTCGATGCCATTCAGGAACAGATAATTGGCCATACCTACAAAGTACAAAACGACGTGTGACGTAGCTGTGCACTGTTGGCCACTCATTGCCATCAATACGTTGATGTCACCCATTCCGACTGCACACAACGTACCGTCTGTAGAAGCCGTGTCTACGATAAAAGGCATTTTGAACACTTCATATGTTGCAAATCAGTGTTTACTGCCAGTCATGTGATCGCCCGCGTCCGATTCACACACCCAGCCGTCAGCGTTACCTTTGACAATCGTTTGTGCAAAGAATGCGCCACTAGTTCCGTGTTCATTGTTGGTCTGCTTTTCGATTTTTCATTTAAACAATTTTTCGCCAGATGACGTTTCTTGTTGCAGTTATAGTTTGAATATCGATCCTTCTTTCCACTTTCCTAATTTTCATTTGGTTTGTTGCTGCTCTTACCTGATATGTCGACAGAATTGCCTTTCCGCTGAGCATGCTTGCGCGCATAGAACGCCTCCGAAGTCTCAGCTGAACCACCAGCTTGTAATTCCTGTTCCCTGGAACAAGGATTCAAGCGTTTGCTGTTTACGCGGTCAGATCTTCCAGATATCCTTAAGTACCTAGTAATCATCGCTAATTGAACATACGATAGTGCAGTATCGATTCAGGAATCTGATGCTTAACTGCCTGACCAGCGTTCCCTCCAGCAATTGTTGAGTCTTCTTCCGCCTGACGATCAAACTCTAGATTTAGATCGAATAATCTTTCGTCATCGATGCGATAAATGTCGCCATTGATTGCTCAATTTTCTTTACTGCCGGCATATATCTAGTTAGTATCGTATGAACGCGCTGCGTGTCATGTGTTCAAAAGTGTTCGTTACCGGCAATTGTTGTCCCTGCCGTGAGGTCGTCGTCGCACCATTTTTATTCAGCTTTCCATCCGTCATCTGAGGTTTATCGGGATCTTGTGCTAGAAGCAAATCTTGTTTGCCTTCAACAATATCAAGTACGCACTTCGATTGAAGAACCATTGCAATATGCCATCGCCAAGTCGCCCAATTTTGTGTGTGCGTGCGTGCGCGCGCGTGTGTGTGCGTGCGTATGTGTGTGTGTGTGTGTGTGTGTGTGTGTGTGTGTGGGTATGTAGTGTGTGTGTGTGTGTGTGTGTGTGTGTGTGTGTGTGTGTGTGTGTGCGTGTGCAGGTCGTGCTGACTGTGTGTCTGTGTAAGTCTGTGTAGATGTATGTTCGTTTCCACGATAACTCCAGAACGAAAATACCTACGTACTTAAAATTGTGTATTCAAGCTTGTTTTCATTTGGCTTAGAGCTGATTAGATTTTGGGAGAAATCCAGCGGCAGTGAGGGGTGTTTATTAGGGGCAGTTTTTTTGTTTTATCACATATTTCTCAAACAGCTGCATTTTGCAAAGATATAAAAATACCTAGATATACGCCTTAAAAATATCGATTAAATATGTTTTATGCAATTTTTAACAGACGCGTAATTTATCGGCAAAATACTCCTAAGATAGAATTAAAGTGTTGTTAAATTTTTTTCATTATCTGGATAACGATTAATTTTATAAGAAAAAGTGTAGAGGTATTTTTTTAAAGAATTAGTTTTGCATAAATTTTCTTTATAAATTTTTTTAATGTAAAGCGAGATAAATGTAAAAGTTAAATAAATATGATTGAAAATGCTGAAGTTGTATTATCGATATTTTTATAGAAGCGGGCCGCTTTGGAATTTTTTTACGTTAACATAACATGTATTTATGTCTATTAATCTCTACCTGACATGATGTTTGAAACGTCATTCTGACATAGAGTACTGTTTTTGTTTTTACAATGTTGCCTGTTTTGGGTATGAACGTATAAAAAAGAGGTTGCATAGTTGTTCTAAAAGAATTGAAATTAAAATTATTTCTTTTCTTTTAATTTAAGTTAGCATCTATAGTGCGAGTCACACCGCGAATGCTGTGTGGCGGGGTATAGGCAATCTATTTGTCTCGGCACATGTCGTTGCCGGTTGTCCGATGGCTGTGACAGGGTCGGCTCTGAAGTTATTATACAGTGCCGCCAAAAAGTTGGACACAAATGAAAAACTTTTTTATTTTTTGCGAACGATACGTAAGAGTAAACTGCCCTTATTTTTGAAAAAATCGTAAAATTTTAGTTGAAAAAATCACTCAAAATTCTCAAATATGAATTTAAACAATTGTATTAATAAGAAATTTACTTACAATGCATTTACCCCATTTCAAACCAAGCTTATGCGGGAAGATATCTTAATGAGTTTTTAATGTAACTGAAAAGTAAACAAACAACCCTAAATATAATACTGATTTTCAGTCTTGTTTGTGACTTATTACCGGTAACATGGAATTTAAGAAATTCAAACGCGGACAAATGCTCCATGCGAGTGCGAAAATTATAATTTTCAATATCATTTGTCATTTAGTGAATGATGAAAAATTGAGTTTGACTGCAGCGGTGAGTCGTGCTTCCAAAATGAGTGGGGTCAGTGAAAAAACAATTTTTACCATCAAGAAAGAGGAAGAGCAAAACAATGGTGAATTAAAATCTCCTGCAGCAAGAAAAAAGCGGGTAAGTCAGTCAAATTCTCGCGAATATGCATACGATGAGGGTTTTAAGAGCTTATTAAGAAGAATTGTGCACAATGACTTTTTTTTTAAAACATTCCTCCAACTTTGAAAGCTGTATATAATGTTATTCGAGGGAATGAGAATTCGCCATCGTTCTCTTTAAGTACCCTAGGTAGATTGATTAAAGATATTGGTTTTGAATATATGAAGCGTGGTCGTAAAAGCATAATGTTAGAGCGAAACGACATCATTAATTGGAGGCACAGATATTTAAGAGCCATCAAAAACTATCGCCAAGAAAATTGCAACATTATCTACTTAGATGAGACTTGGGTCAACGTGGGTCAAACGGTGAACTATGCATGGTGTGATAATACCATAACAAATCGTAGAGATGCTTTTATAAAGGGTTTAACCACAGGCCTCAAAGCACCTACACAAAGAGGTCCACGTTTCGTTATTCTTCATGCAGGATATGAAGGTGGATTTTTATTTGGCGCCGCACGTGTTTTCTTGGCAAAGAAAAACGATGGCGATTATCACGACGAAATGAACGCCGACTATTTTGAGCAATGGTTTGAAGAGTCGCTGATTCCTGCCTTACCCAAAAACGGACGGAAAAACGTTGTTGTTATGGATAACGCTTCGTATCATTCGCGTAAATTTAGTTTTCCAACTACTTCATGGAACAAACCCCAAATTAAAGATTAGCTGCTCGAAAGAAACATTTTCTTTGACGACTCCTATTTAAAATCTGAGCTGCTTGAAGTTGTCAACGCATACGACAAGTATAAAATTGAAGAAATAGTTGCAAAATACGACGTAACTGTTTTGCATTTACCACCATACCATTGTGAGCTTAACCCGATCGAGATGGTGTGGAATCAGATTTAGTACTATATTGCAACAAAGAATTCCGATTTCAAGACAGAGCACGTCCGTTTATTGATAAATGAAGCATTTGGACATGTCACTGCACAAAATTGGAGTAATTGCGTTGCACATGTCAGAGAAAAAACCGAAAAAGAAATGTGGGCTACTGATAACCTCCAAGACAACGTGAATGAACTCATAATAAGTGTAAATTTTAGCGACAGTTCTGAGAATGAGATTTCAGACCTCGATGATGACTGTGTCGACGACATGCAGGTGTAAATAGTGTAAAAAGTGTAAATATTTTATTTGTTTATAAATGTACAATTAATTCTCTGTTTATTTTTTCTTATATTAACTTTGCCTGAAATAATTCTTTTGTAATTTTGAAATTTATTGTTTATTATTATTAATTATTGAAAACATTTAAACAAAGGCGAAGGTATACACATCATCAAACTTCCAATAAGTTTTTTGCGAATCTGTGAGAGCGCCGAAATTTGCCTGAGACCGGACTTGAGGTTTAACCAATCCCAGCATAACGACAACTGGCAACGGTGTGCTCCATAAGACTCCACACTGCATTTTCAGTGTAACTTTTACTATAGAAGTCTATTAACCTCTGTCTGTTGTGAAGTTTTAAACGTTTGTTAGACATAGATTATTGTTTTTGGGTTTACACTGTTGCGTATTTTCATAATGAACTTCTTATAAAAGAGGTTACACAATTATCCTAAAAAACTGTTATTAAAATTATTTCCTTTCCTTTAATTCCCGTTTTGTAGGTTGGAAGGTTGTGTGGTTTTCCACGCCAGATATTTACTTTTGAGATTATTCGAGAAATTGGAGTGGATTGGTATGGTAAAATCAATCATGTAGATCGCCTGTTACAGAAAATACCTTTTGAAAACCATTCGGCTGTGTATTTCTGGGCTGAAGTAACACGTTTTCCTTACTTTTCATTATTAGAATAGAAAAACAAACCGAGAAAATTTTGAAAATAATAAAGACTTCCCTAAAAAATATAGTCTCTTGAATAATGTTTAAAAACTACAAAAAGATGCACTTCACTTTTAAGTAAATTGTCTAGAAATTTTTGGTGATTTTACACCAATAATCAATTCTAAACCATAATGATCATTTAATTTTATCTCATCATAATCAATGACATTCGAATATGTTGCTTAACCCTGACCCAGTTACCGAAATTGGCCGGATAAAAATAATAGTAACAACACTTCATTATAATGTCAAGTACACAAAATGATAATATAATCCAATTGTTTCTTTATATTTAATTAACTTTAAGATAATTATATAACTTTTTAAGTTAGTTAATAAAAGGAAATTGCGCATACTTTTCCTTTATGCTAAAGTTGAATTTTTTATTTAAGACAATTGAATATAATGCTTTTTAAGGCAATGTGTTGTAGTGTCCTTCATCATAAAATTTAAACAAACCTGAATACAATGTTACTTTTTATGTGCCAATTTATGAAAAAATTCAGATTTTTAATCAATTTATACAACTACAGGGTGCTAAAGTTGCACAATTGAAGTTTAACCAGGGATATTTTAACGTTTTTGATCGGTGTGCCCTGATGAACCATGTGTCCATGTATATTATACAGGACCGATCCTAGCCGAGTGCATACACTATTTTTTGTGAAATTGTGTTTATAACTTATGAACAATTACTGCATATACACGCAGCGATAACGTAACCATGGTTAACAAGTACTTTAACGGTGTCGCTACAACACTTAGCATACGGGGTAAAATCCGTGTTTGCTAACAGATGTTGCGTTAGTAACTATACCTTTACATTACGTGTATGCGGGGTTGGATTAACAACGTTGCCAATTTAGCAATATTTAAGTTATAAATATAATGTTGGCTCATTTAAATTTGATGCATTTTATTTTATAGTTGGTATTGCTTTAAATTTGTACCAGTTTTTACTTTTTGACGTTTACCAGGTTACACATAAGTCTCACGTGAGCACTATTTCACGGTTTTCTGTATTAAAATAAAATATCTGATGTGGAACAACACACGACCTTGTAATCTACAAAGAGAAAATTAAGAAAAATGAAATAATTGTTTTTTTTAGCATAATTAACCAACCTGTTTTGCAATACGTTCATAATGAAAATATGCAACATTGTAAAAACGACAACAATAATCTTTGCCCAATAAAGGCGTAGCCAGTATTATGATAGAGGGCTTGATACGACTATTATGAAACCAATATGACGTCTTTAGCTCGTGTAAGGCTTCTATAGCTCACCCTGTTTGCGTGATATAATCCGCTTTTCGTATTTTCATACGTATAATTATGGTATAAAACCTTCGAACTTTATGTTAAAGTGCAATATTAATATTAAATAGCGTGAAAATCGTTAAAGTTGTTTATTTCATTAATATGTAATTCGTTCCAATAATATTTACTGATGCGTTGTGCAAGTTTATTGTGAGGTTTTGAATTCCTGTTTCAAATTTTGTTCTTCATTCCAGTAAAACGGCAAATTTCTGGAATTAGTAAGTACATTTGTGAAACGCTCTTGTTATTAAATTAACTAATGGCTGTGGAAACTGTTTGATCTAGGTTACTAGAAATTCGGATTGTGCCTTAAATTGGAATAATTTGTCCAAAACTGAAGCGTGGAAAATTAGCGGATATTAAAAAAATTTAACAAAAGGGCT
The DNA here is from genome assembly GCA_036346205.1 of Vesta saturnalis. Taxonomy (NCBI): domain Eukaryota; kingdom Metazoa; phylum Arthropoda; class Insecta; order Coleoptera; family Lampyridae; genus Vesta; species Vesta saturnalis. The sequence continues at coordinate 324,966 of JARFJB010002000.1, forward strand.
ATTAATAGAGCCTTCAGAGTTGTTCTTTGAAGTGGCAGTTCAGGCGTTTATTCAGTATGCTCATTGCTGATAAATATAAAATTGAGATCTTAAAAAAAGGAAATACGTGAATCGATTAAATCTAAATTAGCAGCGTGTGTTGACGGACTCGATCAGAAGTATTTTTATGTCGTAAAACCCTTAAAGCAATTTTAACTAAAACGAATCATCTCAAACATATTTTTGAATAATTATTGAAAGGTAATAAATGACAAAATTAACGTAAAACAACGTGATATGTGACATACAAACTTTAGAAATTTTTTTAAGGAACTTAAACTTTTACGGAGTTATAATTCTATACAGTTAGGAACATTTTTACATGGAGATAGAGCTACCGGCAAGGCCTCCACAAGGCCAATGCCTCACTGAGGGTAAAGTGTGTGTTTTTACTATATTAAACTATCCTTCACACAACGTCAATTCTATACCCGTGTATTATGTTAAACCATATTGTATTACATCCTAAGTCTGTATAATCCAAAAAGTGTTAGAAGCACTATTGTGACGTCACAAATCTTTATTAGCGGCCCCTGTCGTAACTGTGGCTATGATAGAGGTTAATAGACATATAGTTACTAACCTAAAAAAAAATTCCAAAGCCGCCTGTTTCGATAAAAATATTGATAATAGAATTTAAGCATTTTCAATCTTATTTAATTAATTTTTAAGGTTTACTTTGCTTTGTATTAAGAAATTGTATATGGAAAATTTATGTAAAATTAAAATTATCTTTAAAAACATATATTCTATACCTGCATATGTATATGTAGTTGGAAGGTAAGAACCTAGAAACTGGTTTTTTCCTGTGTTCTGTAATAAAAACTCAATTAAAGGGGTTTGTAAACTGTTGCGGCCATAGCTAAAATACGTACGTTTTGGGTAATTAAATAGTGCATTTTCCTTATTTATGTTTTATATGAATTTACACGTTTTGATAGCACTTACCAATTAAAGATCTAGTCAAATCTAACAAAGAAATAGTTTTTGGTTAATAATTGAAATTGTTATTGTACAGTGAAAACACAATGTGTACGTTTAATATAACATTAATTTTAACTACACACGTTTAATTATTATAGCGCTGTGGTAACACTGTGTGTCTGTGCGTCTGTGTGTCTGTGTGTCCATGTGTCTGTGTTAACTTAACACATCTAATTGGTAAAGCATTTACTTGAAGGTGTAGGAAAACGCACAGAAAAATACTTAGACATACCAAAAGCTAAACTTAAAACGCCTTTTTTTAATTATAAAATGTCAAAACCTATTCAAACTGAGATATTCTTATTGCCTATTGAAGTTATTAGGATGTTTATATATCTCAATAGCTTCACGTTGTAAACGAATATAATAATCAATTTGTCTTGACAATATTTCCATATTACAAAATTGAATGTCATTCTTTAAATAATTATTAAGCATGCTCAGCTACCGCAGATTTCTCTTGTTGACCTAATCTACAAAACCTCATGTTCTTTACGTCTTGTATCAAAACTACGTTTTGTGGTTCAACTGTATAGGTACTTTTCCACAAGAACAAGATAACTTATACACTCCAGAAGGTGACAATGTGTTAGAAACATCTTTAGCCGAGTTTATGTTGTTTAAAGGTATACATTGTGTTTTCACTGTACAATAACAATTACAATTATTAACTAAACTATTTCTTTGTTAGATTTGACTAGAACTTTAATTAGTATGTCAATTTTCTATTTGGAGACGCCTCTATCAATTTGAGGCAGTTTAATAATAATGAATTTATTAAAGTTCTAGTTATTCTTTACTAAAATTAGATTCCATAGTTGGGTTTATACGTTTATCAAACTGTTATAATAATAGCAGGCTTATATTTGCGGTACCATACTTTTCATATTTCATAAATTTGTTTTAACATCTCAAGTAATTCTTAAAGATATTACCATTTACTGAGGACGATAACTGTAATTCTTATCGAAACGTTTAGATTTATATAAAAGATAAATACGAAATTATAAGATTTGATTACGCAAAAGTTAAGTATTTTGTTTATACTGTGGCCATGAATGTAGTTGCATATTTACATATTTTTTACATTTCATTTAAAAAACGAACACATCATGTTTAGCATTACAAGTAATTCTTTAGCGCACTATTGCGCTCTATGCATACGTACTATGCCAGTCATACGCGCACGCACGGACGCACGCACGCACGCACACACGCACGCACACACTCACGCAATCACGGACGCACACACGCGCACACACGCGCGCACACGCGCACGCACGCGCACACACGCGCGCACCGCCACGCGCCACACGCGCACACGCGCACGCGCACACGCACACACGCGCACGCGCACCACACACCGCAGCACACACGCGCACACACGCGCACACACGCACACACGCACACGCACACACACGCACCACTCACGCACACACGCACATACGCACACACGCACACCGCACGCACACGCTCACGCACGCACACGCACGCACGCACTCACGCACCACGCACGCACACGCGCACACACGCCCACACGCGCACACGCACACACGCACACACACGACACACGCACACACACGCACACACGCACACGCACGCACACGCACACACGACACACACACACGCACACACGCACACACGACACACACGGCTGACACACTGCAGCTACAGCAGGATACACACGCATCACGCTAGAAAAACATTGCAAACATACCTCAGCGACACGCACGACACGCAACACGCACACCGCACCACAATCCAACCACGCACACTGCACACACGCACACACGACACACGACAGCACAACAAACACACATTCATGACCGGTCAATTTGGTAAACCTTGTCATGCGTTGTAAAATGAGGTATTAAATCGATTTAGCGTTAGTAAAAAAAAGTCTATTGCATAACTTTATATACCTTCAGGTGTATATGTAGGTGGAAAAATAATGAATCCCCATCCAATATTTCATACCTCTGAAGTCTTGGAATATTGTAATATGTATTACATCACGAAATTAAATAAATACTGAGATATTTCATTCTCCCTCAAATTTTAGCACCTTAGTGACGTAGACGAGCAGCAAATAGAATCAAACAAGCAATTGTTAATAGTTCTCTGAATTAAGTACAACATTTTTAAAGTTGAATAAATGTTATTATTTGCTTATTTTTAAAACAAAATCGAAACTTATCTAAAATTAAATTATCTTTAACAAAATTGCTCTAAAGTTAATATTTTTCTATACATGTACTTGATGTATTTATTTAATACTAAAATATGGAAAAATTGTCTCAAATAGAAATTTTCTTAAGCAAGTCTCTCCACTTTTTTACAGTTAGATAGCGAATGTTTTTACAATCTTCTCTTAAGGAAACTTTTAAAAAGAAACTTGTTTAAAATTAAATTCAAAAATATTTCTACATTTTTGCTCCAAATTTGATAGATTGCAATATATTCATAAAATATGCGTTAAAAATGTGCAAATCGCAAATTTTAAGTACTAGTTAGATCAATTAATGTATGATTTGCAAAGTTCGTTTTTCGCAGTTATTTTTTTATAAATTGCACTATATAAAATATTTTATTAGTTTCCCCTGGAACACTGGTATTTTATATAAAACTGATTCCATATACTTTGCGGTGCACAGAGTACCAATCTAATTCTGCAATAAGGAAAAACTACGATAAACCGTATATTTGAATTTTTGTTTGCAAAGTAGTAAGTTGACGTCATAAAAGACCTCTAAAGAAATGAGAATGAATGTTTGTCACAGCAAAGCAGCATGACGAAATAAATCCTCTAATTATCTAATTTAAGTGTTTGCACAGAAACAAAATTACAGATAGTGATATACAGAAAATATGACTGTTACAATTAAATAAACGTACAGGCTGCTTTAAACAGAATGGAACAGAACTTAATTCAATACATGCAAACGTGATGTCCGATACCTGATTAATACCCTTCAGGTCTTTCTTTGTAAACAATTATGAAAAATTAAGTATCGTACATGTAGGAGAGCATGGAGTTTTTAGTTCTAAAATGAATTAATGTTTCTACTTAATCCCCTTTAGCTAAATGCACTTTTTCCAACGAGTCTGCAAAGAAATGAAATTTCATCCATGATTCCTGAACGTTTGGAAAATACCGATATACGGCAGTAATCATCTATTTATTTAATTGAACATGTTTTTCATTCACAAACTTCTTCAGATTTGGGAATAGATAGAACTCGGAGTGTAAAATCTGGTGAATAGGGTGAATTTTCCAAGAATTCGAATCTGTCAGTTTTCCTAATGCCAAACCACTTTAATTGGAAGCCAGGACATTTTTCACTAATGTTTCATGGTACATAAACATCACAAGCTGTTGTTCTACCATATTCCAAATAACCAAAAAAATATGTTTGCACCCCAGAAAATACCGTCAATCACAAGTTAAACCACTTTTGCCTTCTTGAAGCCGAACCACTTCTAATCAGCGCACAAAACGAAATGAATTTCCAGTTAACCATGGTTACTTACACTTAGGGTTTTGTTCAGGTATTCGTAAGAAAACCATGTGCCAGACAAATGAAATACCCTAAAGGTTTGGTATGTCTTTAAATAAATGCAAAAAATTGAAAATATTAATTAATACGATATAGAATGTTTTTTTTTTGGATAAGATAGCTAATTAAGATTAATAAATATTTATGTAACAAGTGTAAAAAGAGAGCGTTTATTGCACACGAGTGCAGTGATCACTTTGGCACCAGTTGCATACAATATTTTTTCTACGTTCATTGCAAAAAAGGCTTTACTAAGTGACCATATATATGAGTTTTCTTAATGAAATAAAGAAGCACTAGAACCATTTTATTTCATTATGATATTTGTAAAATCCTGCTATATATATATATATATATATATATATATATATATATATATATATATATATATATATATATATCTGTTGTGTGTGTGTGCTTGCGTGCGTGCGTGCGTACGTGCGTGCGTACGTGCGTGCGTGCGCGCGTGCGTGCGCGCGTGCGTGCGTGCGTACGTGCGCGCGCGCGTACGTGCGCGCGTGCGTGCGTGCGCGCGTGCCTGCGTGCGTGCGTGCGTGTGCGTGTGTGTGCCCCCAGTATAAAATGATGTACATGGGGATATTGGAAACCGTTGAAGTCAGTTAAATGGAAGGAAAGTTGCGTATTTGTCTGCCCAAAAATAATCGAGGTTTATCTTATTTCAAATCGACCGTTACGTAGATACAGGGTGAAAAGCAAAAATGTGCCTTTTTCGAAAAACCGCAAAAATTTTTTTATTATGGAAGCCCAGATCAACAAATTTTCAAAATATAGGTAAGAGGATATGCCGATTTTAAAAATGGTATAAAAAAATTCTACGCCTACTATGTTGCGAACGGCCAAAGCCAACTTTTGTTTTTCTTATGGGCACCGTATTGAGTTTTTAGATTTTTAAGATCCTCATTAGAAATGCTCTTCAACCATATATAACAAGTCTATATTAGGCTAAGATAAATACATACAAAATAAATAACAAAATTAAGATTTCCTGGTAGTAGGCTTCGATATTTTTGTTCAATTTTACTTTAAATTAGTAAAAACTAATTAAAGGGTTGTACAACCGTTTAAACGCTCTGTATCCTTACAACGAACATTGAAAATAAAGGACCTACAGCATTTTAGGATTAAGGTAAGTATTCAAATAGGCCGCCGTTTTCTCGTACGCACAATGTTCATCGTCTCACCACTGCTTCACTGAATTATCTTATCATATGCGGAGTGAGACTGTTAACAGCTTGTCGTAAATCCTCTGCGGTGTCATAGAATCTACAGTATACTTGACCCCACACAAAAAAGAGGTTAAGACCTCTTTTTTGAATAAGTGTCAGGTTATTTTGCAGGCCATCTTACTGATCCCAGATTGCCTATCTACCTGTTCGGAAATTCGTCATTTAACAAGTTCGTGATAATTTGTCCATAATGGGACGGAGCACCAACTTGTTGAAAAAACATGTACGGGGACAACAGGGTCCTGTCAGCTGATCCGCAGACCATGATGGTGGTTGCACATATCGAATGGTTAGCAATTTTTTCGAGTATTTTACGCCACGTCTATAAATACATTTTCCCTTTTCTGGTTAGCCAATGACATTAGTCTCATCGCAGTTAAACACATTTCGGGGAGGAATGTCCTTCAGCGTGTCAGTTAAGTGATCCAAATACTGGTTGATGGCGACGCTGGCAACGCATGCTAGTGCTTTATGTTTTCTGATACACGTTGTGTGACGTGCGTGCGTGCATGCGTGCGCGCGCGGGTACGCGTGTGTTTGCGTGCGTACTTGTCTGTGTGTCTGTGTGTCTGAGTATCTGTCTGTCTGTGTGTCTGTGTGTGTGTGTGTGTGTGTGTGTGTGTGTGTGTGTGTGTGTGTGTGTGTGTGTGTGTGTGTGTGTGTGTGTGTGTGTGTGTGTGTGTGTGTGTGTGTGTGTGTGTGTGTGTGTGTGTGTGTGTCTGTGTGTCTGTGCGTCTGTGTGTCTATGTGTTTGTCGTGTGTGTGTCTGTGTGTGTGTGTGTGTGTGTGTGTGTGTGTGTGTGTGTGTGTGTGTGTGTGTCTGTGTGTCTGTGTGTGTGCCTGTGTGTGTGTGTGTTGTGTGTGTGTGTGTGTGTGTGTGTGTGTGTGTGTGTGTTATGTGTGTGTCTGTGTGTGTGTCTGTGTGTGTGTGTGTGTGTGTGTGTGTCTGTGTGTGTGTGTGGGGTCTGTGTGTGTGTGTGTGTCTGTGTGTGTGTGTGTGTGTGTGTGTGTGTGTTGTGTCTGTGTGTATGTCTGTGTGTGTGTGTGTGTATGTATGTGTGTGTGTGTGTGTGTCTGTGTGTGGGTCTGTGTGTAGTCTGTGTCTGTGTGTATGTCTGTGTGTGTGTGTGTGTGTGTTGTATGTGTGTGTGTGATGTGTGTGTGTTGTGTGAGTATGTCTGTGTGTGTGTGTGTGTGTGTGTGTGTCTGTGTGTGGGTCTGTGTGTGAGTCTGTGTCTGTGTGTATGTCTGTTGTCTGTGTGTGTGTGTGTGTGTGTGTGTGTGTGTGTGTGTGTGTGTGTGTGTGTGTGTGTGTGTGTGTTGTGTGTGGGTGGGTGTGTGTGTGTGGGTGGGTGTGCCTGTGTGCGTGTCTGTGTGTCTGTGTGTCTGTGTGTGTGTGTATGTGTGCGTGTGCGTGTGCGTGTGCGTGTGCGTGTGCGTGTGCGTGTGCGTGTGCGTGCGTGTGAGTGTGCGTGTGCGTGTGCGTGCGCGTGAGTGATGACGTCTGTTTTAATCTGGACTCTTTTCAGATGGTACGTGACTATAAGCGTCAAAACTGGTCAGAGATTTCAATGAAAGAGGCTGTGAAGACAGTGGTTAATGGCGAAATGCAGACCGCATATACAATTGCAATGAAACTGGGGTTCAAGTTAATCGGAAGGCCTATTCAAAAATTATTGCTTTGAAGGGAAAACGTCAAGTGGGTACTTTAACTTCGGCTGAACGTGGGCAGATAGTTACAGCCGAAGTGTGCTTCTCGGTTTCGGCTAGCTATATGCCCCCAATGTTAATATCTCCACGCAAAAGAAAACAGCCTACCTTTGAACATAATTTACCAGCTGGGTCATTGGTGAAACTGTCTGAAAATGGTTGAATAACAACAGAAATCTTTATAATTTGGTTTAAAGAGTTTGTCAAATTTTCAACAGCGAGCAAATAGGACAACGTGCTCTTTCTTCTGGATGGGCATTCCGCGCACACAAAAAGCATTGAACTGATCTTGTGTACACGAGAGAATGGGGTAATATTTTTATGCTTCCCTCCCCATTGCTCCCATAGAATTCAACCTTAAAGTGGCTACGATGCAACTCTGTAAATGAATTTAGCTCAAATATCTACATTGTTCGGGGCTACATCCATTGAATCAGCCAAAATCAAAACTGTCATAAACGGTTTTCTCAAAACTGGCATAGCCCTCCGAATCATTTTGTTTTTAATGATGACTACATGCCGTCGATTTTTTCAACCATTTAATTGCATTAAAATAAAAGTAAAGATTTTTATTTAAATAGAATTGTTTATATGTAAATTTCTTAGTCAACCTTGTACTTTACATTACATTAATTTTTGATTACAAAACTGTTACCACCAGAATTCGTTATAGTGAAAGAAAAACCTTTTTTTTTTTTTACAGAAAGGAAAGAGTGTAGATGAATTCTATTTTTTAACTGCCAATTAAAATTAATTCAATACTTCCGTACTTCCCTAAATATTTTCTCTTAAAGTTACGTATTTTATATTTAATAGAAAAGAAAGAAATTAATAAATATTAAGTAATTGGACAAATTAATTATCTTAAATTTGTTAAAAGCAAGTCTTGATAACTTAAATCAAAATTATCAATATTAACATGAAAGAAATACAATTTTTCTTGTAATTAATCACAATTGCACTGTAAAAGTGAAAACGTCTGGCTTAAACCTAATGTTAGGATAATTGTACTTATAAAGTCTAGCTATTAAGTATACGCATTCATAAAACTTTAACCGATTTATTTTACTGTTTTGGGTTTATTCCATATAGTCCATTATGGAACCCACTTCACTTTATGAAACTTATTTTTTTGATTTGATAATGTATGCTCATATTTACATTGATTGTGGATACTTAGTGACAATAACAATGTTATCAACATGACAATCACGCAAACATAATTTTTTTAATCTTATTACAATTTTTTATGTAAGGTTTTATCTGTATTCGTAATTAAAATATGCAAAACAGAAAAAATATAAGAAACTTAACCTTTCCCGTACTCGCCCTTTATAAAACTCACGCTACGATTCCAATTACTTTCGAATACAACAGATTAATAATAGAATTAATTTTAAATGAATTTAGTGTAAATATTATGAGTTTAGTGCATTAATAGAGTTTCGTCCAATTGGTTTTAAAAGATTTAACAAATGTGTTAAACGAACTTGCAACGTTATGTTGTTGGTTGAATTGTATTTCAGAATCAAGTGGTTTCGCCTAAATTACATTATGTTGAAATTAAATAATAATTTTTTTTAGCTTTATACAAATATTTTCACCGTGTTATAATTGACGTCAATATACCGTTATATATATATATATAAAATATTTAAGTGTTATATAATTTCCATATAATTTTATTTAAATCTTATAAAGTGAATTTAGTGCGTAAATAATTTTTATTAACATTATTTTGTTCAAACTCAATCAAGTCTCCGTCTTTTAGTAAAGCCCAAAATAAGTTACGGCCATTACACGAGAATGCGACTTTGGTTTTATAATACGTACAGTTTTTAAATCATTTATTAATAGTTATTTCCCATTTTCATTTATAAGTTTTGCGATTGTTTCTGCTTATTGAGCGGAAAAACTGTGCCTTTACCTTGCGCGACAAATTGTAGTGAAACAAACACCACATTCTGTGGCAAATTATAATGAAACGTTGGGAACAAATTTATAGTATTGAGTAAGTTAAAAAATTTATTATTTACCCATTGTTGCTTAAATTTTGACAAATAACATAAAAAAACTAGTAAATCTGATTTTCCCTTTTAGGAAGCTCGAAACCTACTTCCAATATCAGGTATTGATATAAATATATGTATATATTAATAAAAATTAAACTCTGTCCACTCCAGGTAAGGTACTTTTAATTTAATTTGTGAAACAACTTTTCTCAATCTCAAAATTTAAACTTTCACTATTATTATTATTAAAGTACCTAGCTTATTGGGTGTAAATGGTGAATTTTTATATTTATATTTATACGTTTGGATAATAATTATGCCTATCAACCTCAGTAGTGGTAAAATCTTTGGTATTGTTTAGGCTGTTAACGCGTTAAACGCAAAGATAAGCTTGCTATTAATATAATATTAATATAAACCCAAAAAGCTAAGTATTTTAATTTCTCAATATCAATTTATGTAAACACACTTTAATGTAATTCCAATAGTGAACTATATTAAAAGTTATTAATATTTAATTCTGCTATTGAAGATTCTATGCATCAATAATACGCTAACTGTAAATAATATCATATTTTAATTTGCTTCCAAATCCTTCGATATAATAATATTGTAAGGTACGTCACTCAAATCTACCAGTTCGTATAAAGTTCTGTTTAACTTCTTAACTTTATTAAATTGATCTCTGACCTATAATATCAAATATTGATTCAAAATAACTGAATTAAATTGTATTAATAATTAATACACAGAATAATGTCCTAAGCCGTTTTTCAGTTAATAATTTTTGACTGAAGTTAATGCGTAACTAACTTGTTCAGTATCACAAACAAACTGCGTAAGACATTAATTAATTAAACTTATGCATAATTTATCAAGTGCCAGACTAAATAAAGATTCTTAGTTACCTTTAGAATATATTTAAACGTTTTCAAGTATGAGTCGCTTTGATTCAAACCTGAAACTTTCATTTTTATCTACATATAAAAAAAAGTATTTTGATAAACAACCTTTGCACGACCAATACTGTATATTCAAAGAAACTAGTGAAATATAAATAATTAAATTTATTTATTGTGATAAACAACCTTTACAAGGCCAATACTGTATATTCAAAGAAACTAGTGAAATATAAATAATTAAATTTATTATTCAAATTTTATTATTTTTTTATTTTATTCAAAGAAACTAATTAAATATAAGTAATTAAATTTAATAGTCGGTCTGTCCCAAAATAAACAATTCTCCGGCCAATCGTTATGAACATCACCAAAATATCAAAAGCCTTATTAATCTTAAACTGTGAGAGCCTTTATGTAATGTTACACGTGAATAAAAAAAAACAAAGGAATGTAATGCAATATTAATTAAATAAATTTTCCCGTACAAGTACACGTTCATAGAACATCAGAAATGTGTTATACGCACAACATAATTCAGTTCGTCAAAATAATCTCACTGATCTGAAATACAATTAATAATATAAATGTTTAATAAGCGTGTACACTATGCTTTTAAAATTTTATCCTCTTGTCCTCTGAAGACCTTTAAAAGATGAAGTGAAGACTACAAGCCAAATTTCACAAATTATTGGTTATCTTACTGTTTTACCATCAGGACAGCACAAATTCATTATTGCTAAGCAACGACCGGCCGCCAGGAGACACGGCGACCAGGCGCTAATGCACGGTTTACTTTCTTACGCATATTTCGCCTCAAAACCACCTTCGAGTTGGCTACCAGCCAACTATATTCTTTCTTTTCATTTCACTGAACTTAGTGTTAAAATTTGAATTTGAATTTAATTGACCCTCGGTTAAGCCACAAAATAAGAAATAACATCCTAAAGATCCCTAAAGTATCAATTTAAATGTAACAAACGTTACAAATTAATAAATTTTAGAAATACAAAAAAAAACTTAAACTGCCTACGACTCTGCTGGCTAAATAAATCTTAAAACTATTTACAATGCAGTAAAAATATTTTGTTACAACAAAACGAAATGGTTAAGTTCCAATATAACACAAGTTAATTATAATATTAAATATACATACTTATATGCATATCGTGAAGTTCAATTTCATATTAGTGCTCAACCATTAATTATTATCAATTTAATGCTACACTTAGTGTTTATAAATCGCTCTGGTCACTATTCACACATCACTAACTGTGCTTCAGTGCAAGCAGTAAGTGTATTTGATGATCCAATATCCATTTAACTTAGATTGTTCTCTTCAACTAGTTGCCCACTTATATTATAAATAAAATCGTTCAACACTTGTTTATTTCAAATGTAACTTTATGTATACGTAACTGTTAAATTATTTAATATTAAATGTCTATATAATTTAAGTTACGTAACTTTCATGCTGATGTACGATGCAATAAGGTTTTATTTTCTTGAGCTGCGTATCGATTTGATTCTTCTTAACAATGAAGTTAATTCACAGAGTTCTATTAATTAAGAAAACGTTTTCATAATTATTTCAACAATGTGATATAACACTGTTGTAATTAAACATTCAGTACGCACACACATATTCACATTTTAAATTGAATTTAACACTCAATATTTATCATTTTGGTCAGATCTATATAACCTTTAGGCTCTTTTAAATTGTTGGCGGAAAAATTTTCATAATTATTAAAATTTGGTATGACACAATTAAAAATCGCCTCGCAAACCCATTATCTACAGTCTCGCGTTGATATTGAATGAAGACTACCTCGTTCTCTTTTTTTTTTTTTTTTTTTTTTTTAGATCGTTTATTAGCTTTTAGGCTCTTTGCTTATATGTTGTTATATGATGTCTTCTTCTGCGGGCAGTTTAGGGGTCTTCTCCCTCTTCAGCCCTGGGTCTTCTTGTTTTTGTATTGGTGTTATTTTGGAATTGTTTGGTTTCAATTTTGTTGTTTTATGTGGCAAAAAAAATCTTATTTTCTTAGCTTTATTGTGTTGTTACGGGTGTGGTGTGTTTTGTGGTTGGTGTTTGTGGTGTGTTGTGGGTTTTTACAATTGGCCATTTCCGTGGGCATTGGTCGTCATCATGATAGCATGGGGGACTTGGGTATGGTTTTATCGGAGGTTGAGTGGGGTTTCGTCAAGGATTGCGTTGAAGTCTTGTGGTCGTCTAGCTGTTGGGTTAGGAGTGCTGGTAGGTGTTTTAGTTTTCTTTTCGGTTTTCTTGGGTGGAAGCGTCGTCTGTTGGTTGTATAGTAGGTTTTGAGTATGTTTTTAGTGGCGTCTGTGTTTCCGTGTACTCTGCGGTTTGTGTATTTTGTCTGTAATGTTTTTAGTCTGTTTGTGATAGGTTCTATGTTTGCTGTTTGTATTGTCAGGTCGTTGGGGAATCTGTAATGTAGTCTATGGATGTGTCGTAGTATGCTTCGTTCGCAGGAGGCAATGGTTTTGAGCTTGTTGGTTTTCAGGGAGGCGTACAATGGCGCGCGGTAGTCGATTATTGGTCTTATGTATGTTTTGTATGTATGTTGTAATGTTTTGGGGTGGCAGCCTCTGTCGTGTCCTCTTAGTGCTTTGAACATGTTTGCTCGGTTCCGTATTTTGTTTAGGGCTGTTTTGAGGTCTTGTTCCCAGTTGAGGGTTGTCGAGAAGGTCAATCCTAGGTAAATTATCGTGTCTTGCAGTTGTAGTTGGACGTTCCTTATTCGTAAGTTTATGTTGTCCGTGGATTGCCGTGGTTGTCTTGTGAGGTTGGGGTGTCTAAAGAGTATGGTTTGTGTTTTGTTGGGGTTGATGGTGATTCTCCACTGGTTGGCCCAGTTTGAGAATTGCTGTATTTGTTGGTTCATTAGTCTGTTGGCGGTCTGGCTTTTTCTGTCGGTCACCCATATCGCTGTATCGTCTGCGAATTGGGTTATTGTTGTGTCTTGGTTATTGGGTTGAGGAATGTCGTGTGCATATATGAGGTAGAGAAGAGGGGCTAATGCTGATCCTTGGGGTATGCCTGCTGTTGGTGAGAAAGGTTGAGAGTTGGTTGAGCCTATGCTGACTGTCACTGTCCTGTCTGACAGGTATGAAAGTAGGAGTTGGATGAAGTGGTGTGGGATATTGAGGACTTGGGCTTTGTGAATTAGTCCGGCGTGCCAGATTTTATCAAAAGCCAGCTTTATGTCAAGAAATACTGCTAGGCAGCAGGATTGTTGGTTGAGGGACCTGGATATTTCAGTGTAGAGTTTAACTAGGGGGTCGTGGCATGATCTGAAGCCGAATTGGCTGTTCGGGATGGAATTGTTGTCCTCAAGGAAGTCTTTGAGTCTTCTTGATATAATTGTTTCAAGGCATTTGCCTATGCAGCTTAGAAGTGATATCGGTCTATATGAGGAAGGTTGAGTGGGGTCCGAATGTGGTTTGGCTTTCATGACTGTATGGGCTGATTTCAATTGCGTTGGGAAATATGCGAGGGATAGGCATTTATTGAATATTTGTGTGAGTTGTGTGATGGCGTTTCGTGGTAGGTGTCGTAGAATGAGTCTGTTGAGGCCATCTTGCCCGGGGGCTGAGTTCCGGCCTTTTCGTAGTATGTCTATTACTGTGTCAGGAGATATTGGTTCTAGGAATGGGTCATCTTGTGTTAGGATGTGAGGGGCGTTTCTCAGTCTTAGTCTTTCGAGGTTTTGTTCGAGCTGGGTTTTGAGGTCATTGTCGAATAGTGGATCGTCGGGGGTGGTGAATCTGTCCTGTACGTGTATGCTGAATAGGTCGGCTTTTTCTTAGTCTGAGGTGATCATGTTTCCTTGGGGGTCTAGTAGATATGATCGTGGCGTTGTTTTTTGTTTGGTCAGGACCTTAAACTTGTGCCAAAAGTTTGGGCCGTCTCGGTAGTCGAGGTTGGAGGTTATTTGTATCCAGTTCTCTTGTGTGTAGCGGTTTGTTTCTAGTCGTATGTGTGCATTTAGTCTGTTGTATTCTGTTTTGAGAACTGGGTCTCTACGTTTTAGGAATTGTCTGTATACTCGTCTTTTTTGTTTGATCATGGTTACTATGTGTGGTGGGAGTGGTTTTTTTTGTATGTCTATAGTTTTCGTCGGGATGGCTGTGTTTGTTGCATCTGTTATTAAATGTGTAAGTTTGCGTATGGCGTCGTCTATGTTTTGTGGGGTGTCGATGTTGATTTCGGGTAGGTTGTTCGTGATTTGTTCGTTAAATAGGTCCCAGTTTGCGTTCTTAAAGTCTCGTCTTGTGATTGTGGTTGGAGTAGGTGGAGGGGCTGGTCCTAGTGTGGTATTGATGAGCAGGGGTAGGTGATCCGAAATAATGGTGGTACCTAAGTGGCATTGATTATGGAAGTATTGGATGAGGGGTTCGGAGCAAATAATATGGTCTACTATGGAGGTTCCGTTGTGTTTTGATGGTGGTGGGAATATTGCGGATGCAATATTTAGGGTTGGATCGGATGGTTTCGGAAGTGCTAGAGGATAAGGAAGTTGAGGATGAGGTCGGGGATCGTGTGGTTGTGTATGTCTGTGTTGTTGTAGGTGTCGTTGGTCTAGCGGTAACGGTTGCGTATGTACGTGGTGGTGTCGTAGGTAAGGGGTAGGGTTGCGGTCTCAGTTCGAGTAGCGTCGGTATGTCAGTGGGAGGTGAGGGAGGGATGGGTCTGCCGTGTTTTACCATGGCTAGTTAATGGGTTCGTGAATGTAGGGAAAGAAACTGTATTGTTAAAGGAAGAGCGGACTCTCGCCGAAGTGCAGCCTCACACCCCGCCGGGTTAAGGCTTGGGAGTCGAGAGTCCTTATACGAATGGGGGGCGTTTTGTTAGTAAGTTCAATAAACGACAACAAATTTTATATATTTTTTTATTAAATGTACCTTTTTATCGGTGTCCTGTGGTGCTGGTTAGATCGCTCGGAGCTGCTTCGGTTAGTGTGTTCGGTGTCCGGTTTCCTTTGTGCTGTCCTGTCCTGGCTGTGCTGGTTTGAGTGCGGAGTGTCCTAGTTTGGTTGATGCTGGTCCTGTGTCTGCTTAAATAGATCCGGGGTTGCTGCTGTCCGTGTGATTTGTGGTGTACTGCTCTCGTTTTACGGCTTGTAGTCGGCCCGACGGTCTTCTTATCCCTTAAAAGGAATGTTTTTTTTTCCTTTAACCGCTTTCTTTTTTTTTGTGGTATGTTAATCAGTGACCACTTAATTAGTGAAAGCGGCGAAGATATCGTTAACGACCGACCCGAGTTAATTAGGTACCCTCGTTCTCATCCCCAACAATTCTTTTATATATCTCACTCCCCCTTAATCTCCAATAAGCACTCTAAGGTATTTTTAAGATAGGCTTGGTAATATTTTACTTTCTTTATCTGGTTTGTGCGTTAATTATCATAATTTCTTGAATAATTTGTTAAAACCAATGCGAATACCTGATTTAATAATTTTTATAACACTCAAATATTCCAATACAAACAACCTAGGTTTATTAACCGGTCGAAATCTATTAGAATATTAATTTTTTAGTTAATTTTATGTTAAATTTTTAAATCCGCTCCAAAAAGGGTCTCCTTTGATCATATTTTTCCAAAAATAAAATAGACGAAAAAATTATGTGCAAAATTAATATGTAGTTGTTATTAAACAAAACACGGCCTTTCAAACGCTGTTTAAATTCTTTAATTGCGTAATAATTTTTATTAATTTTAGTACTCATTTTATTGACAAGTGGTCTCTATTGTTTGACCTTCAAACTACCAAACCATGGTTTGAGCAGTGGCGGTTAAAATCTGGTTTCCGACTTGGTTTGTAGAGAATCTGGGTGTACATGGAGATATAATTTTTTTTGCTTGTATAATATCTATTTGTAGTCTGTACAGGTACAACACAAGCAAAACATATGACATCAGATGTTTGGTGGCGTTAACAATAACATGAGTGTGGATCCAATGATTTACACTGTGCTACTACTTAAAACTGTTATGTACATATCTTCTATGAAGCGTAAGTACCGAAGGATGCATTTTACACACTAAAATCTATGTGGCAGAGCCAATGGTTTATGTCTAATCTTTGTATTAGGGCACTACTGTCTAGTAAATTTAGGGCTAGAACGTTAGGATGAGATTCTAGTTTACTAAGATATTTTTCACGGTACTTTTAAGTCGTTTTGGATGTCCACATTTCTAACAAAGTATGACTCATCACATATTGCACGTAGCACTTTCGATTGATACCTTTTTATCATTGAGATGTTTGAATTTGCTGCAGTGTCCCACAGTTGTGCTCCATATGTCCTTACGGGTTTAAAAACTGCACTGTAAACAAGGTGCTTGTTGTTGAGGGAGAGTTTGGACTTTCTGCATAGACCAAGGACCAAGGATACTTCCCTGTGGCATACCGGAATTTATTGGATGAAGGTCTCTTGAGTGTTGCCCAAATTTGACTTGGAAATATCTTTATGACAGATACGATTCTAAGATGATAAATACAGAGTGTGGCAGCCTTTTCTTTAATTTGAAAAGCAGGCCCGTGTACCACACCTTGTCAAATGCCTTAGTATCACCGAGAAAAGCAGTTGTACAGTATTTATTTTCCTCAAAGGCTTGGTTTATGGCGTCTACGACTCTATGTACCTGTTCAATGGCCGATCTGTCCTAAAACCAAATTGATGATCAGGGATAGTGGTATTTTCATTATTATAGGTGTAATTATTTGGATTAGCATTTTTTCTAATAGTTTCCCTAGAATTGGTAGTAGACTAGTTGGTCTGTAGGAGTTTGCATCGTGTAGCGGTTTACCAGGTTTGAGGATCATGATCACCTGAGCCACTTTCCACTGTGGAGGATAGTGTCCTAACCTCAATACTGCGTTAAATAGTATAGTTACCAAGACAATCTCTTTACGTGGCAATTATTTTATGAGTTGGCCTGTGATATGATCGTACCTAGGAGGTTTGTTTCGATTTAGGTTGAATCTGATTGAATTTTTGGCTTCTCGTACTGTGAAATGTTCCATATGCGGAGTAAGGTGATGGGGTTCTCCCAGGGAGCTTTGTGTTTGTAGTTCTTCATCTCTGCTGATCTGTGATGGAAGTGGCTGGAGAACCTTTCCTAGATGTTGCACGAAGAGATGGCCTTTCTCAATTTCTGTCCGTGCCCATGAGTCGTGTTCTTTTTTGAGCGGTGGGATTTGCGATTGGCATTTAATGTTTTTAGTCGCTTTACACAGAGCGTAGTTTATACTTCTGTGGCGCTCATGTTTGCAAGGTATTGATTGAAGCTATCATTTTTCAATGTATTAATCAGTTCTTTTAATTAACCTTCACTTTCTTTAATATCATTTTAAATTATGGAAATATTTACATGTGCTTAGTATTAGTTGCAGTTGTTAATTTAACAACTGTACAGTGGTGCGTTTCAGATCAATGCTTTTATCAAAAATAAATATATTTGCGTGTTTAAATGTTCAAATTAGTAAGAAGAAAATAAAAATCAGTCAATATTATTTTCCTGTTTAACTTTATGTCTGACGTTAATGTGTGATGCAAGTGGTTAATGTATTATTAATAATGTTATTCTATTCGGGATCAACACTTTTAAAAATGAATTTGATAAGATCGTATCAAATTTCGCTATTTTAACCTAATTTACAAATGTGATATATTTTAATCGAATAAATCTTCTTCATGATTGTGTACTTTCACTTTTTCTTCAAAATGAATATGTTGCCGTAACAAACTCTTCGGTAAATTTCAGTACTAAAGGAATTGAATCCACAAGAAAACAAGAAAGAATGGTGGCAATATTCCCTTAGAAACGTTTGCTTACTTTTTATTTTATAGTCAGTAGATAATTGCACAACTTTAAAAAAAAGTAATGAAGGTAACGAAAAGAATATTTATGCTATAAAAGTTGATTAAGTAATAGTTAAGTCTTCGTATTGTTTGCTATTATATTACTGATAATAGCAGCCTCTGTTTTTTATTTCAACGCTTTATTATAAAGCATGGCATTGAAAATCAAAATTATTTTAATTAATTATACAAGTTGGTACCAGGAACTACGGGTGTATTCAGTTGCGGAATTTAATTTATTTATACTATTGTACTTTATTTTAATCAAAGGAAGTATTTGAAGACGAATAAAGTAGAACCACGTATTTGAAAAAAAAAACTAGTAAATATTAATTATTCTAAATTTTCACATTGTTCACGTACAGAAGGTTACGAAAATTTTAACAGGTAGCAGATAATGTACAAACGTTGATTAGCTGTCAGGGTCGAATTTTTTTTCAATATATCTATTTTTTGCTTAACGCCATATTTTAATTCTAATTTCCTATATATATATATATATATATATATATATATATATGATAGATATATATTTATATGCGTGCGTGTGGTGTGCGTGTGGTGTGCGTGCGTGCGTACATGCGTGTGAGTGAGTGTGAGTGTGTAGTTTACATGTGTGTGTAGAGCTGCGTCAGACTTGTCACGACGTTTGTATATATACGAGCTACGTGTTCTTTAAAACAAATTTTGATAGCTTTCCTTACACTTATGATATATATATATATATATATATATATATATATATATATATATATATATATATATATATATATATATAATTTAGAAATAGTTGTGGCTGACTTTTGGCTGCATCCCACTAATTAGTCTTTAGTATATATATATATATATATATATATATATATATATATATATATAATATGAAGTTGGTGTTCTTCCGGGTTCGGTCTCGCCTAAATTCTCCTCCACGGTTCTTAAATTATATATTTGTATGCTGACTTAGTCATGTCTTGGTCATTGGTCGTTGTGCTGATACGTTCACTTTCACTTATACTTTTTCCTTTTCTTCTTCCTTGTTTAACTGATTTCTTCTTTCTCTTTTGTTTGTGACTGCGTGTTTCCTGAGAATAGGCTTCCAGATCGATGGCAATCTCTCAGTGTCGTATCGTGAATTCAAATTTTGTGATTGCTTGTCGATCTCGATAGCTTCTCTGATAATCCGGTGTGATTGCTATTGCATGTTTGCTATTACCCTTGCGTTGTCGAAATCTATCGCGTGTGAGGTCTCCTTTACATGTTGGGCCAGTGAAGATGTTTTCTAGTCTTTTTGTAACTGGCCCAACGTGTAAAGGGTAAGCCCGTGTGGAGCCAATATAGAATCAGATCACAATCCAGTTGTCGTGACAATATTAATCAAATTAAAGAAAACGAAAAAATCAAATAAAACAAGGATAGATTACAGAAGGTTAAATAATAAGGAAGTAAAAGAAAAAATAACAACAGCCATAAAGGAAAGTATGCAAAAAGTAAATATAAAGAATACATATTCACAAAATATTAATCAACAATGGGAAAAAATGTCGGAAGGTATAATAAAAGCAGCTATTAAATATCTTAAACCTGAAAAGACGAAACATAAAAGGTGGATGACAGATGAAATATTGACACTTACGAACAAAAGAAGAACATATAAGACAACTAATCATAACAAATACAGTCCGCGCGGCCAAAGAATGCCTGAACGTTGATGCGCATTCGTCCAACTTTAATTAATTATTTATTTCTGTTATTAATTTACATACGTACTTGTTAATTTAACTTTATTACAATTATTGCAACAAAACGACAGTGAACCATTTTGTGTCCTATGTGAATTTTAAAGCTCATAATACTCAAATTTATTAGACAAATATGTATAAACAACAAATACTTTCACAATACATAGTAAAATAAATAAGTACCTAGTTTTGCGGCGCATGTAATGCTAATGGCATTTGCTTAAATTCTCATTAAAGAAATCCTAACAGTTGACATTCCTTAGTATCATTAACAACAGATTAGCAAATATTCAATCCTGAATAATACTCTTAAAACACAGCCTATTCTGTTCCTATAATTAAAAATCGAACTTATACTTTTTTGATTTTCATAAACGATTAAACTGTTGTGTTCAATTGTAATTCAAATATAAAATTTATTACTTGTCAACATGGTTATTTTTTATTATATAAATGTTTAAACTACTACTGTTCATATGTAATTCACATAAATAAAATATTTTAAAATATCTTGTGGTTTGATGATGAATAATTGAAAACGCGACTCCGACGCCACTGGTAATGCTTTCAGTCGCTATTGCGTTAACGTGTACGGCCGAAGGCACGAACATCCATGCGCGACACGAGGCATTCTTTGGCCGCACGGACTATATCATGAGATAAATAAAATAATTAAACAGAAAATAAGATATGCTAAAGAGTTATGATTAAACGAACAATGTAAAGAAATAGAAGAATATCAAGCGGCTACACTTTTTCTGCTGTACATAAACGACCTTATTTCTTCAACAACTAACCCCATCCATTGCTTTGCTGACGATAGCACTCTTCACTGTAGTTCATCTCAGTCTACTCATCGTGATAATCCACCTTCTATGTCAAATCAAGAAATTAAAGCTGAAATGGCAAATTCGATCAACAAAGACATTCAACGTATTCTCGAATGGGGAAGCAATAATCTAGTTAAATTTAATGCTAACAAAACTCAGTGTTGCCTTATGTCCGCCAAAAAAGATCGATCATTTCCTATTGTAAGTATGAATGGCTCAGTTCTTAAGTTTTCAGACTCTATTACTCTGTTGGGTATGACTGTATCTTCAAATCTCTCATGGGTTGACCATCTTCTGTCAGCTACCAAAACAGCTGCTCGTAAAATAGGCTTTTTGTACAGATCTAACCAGTACTTTACCTCTCGACAACTCCTTCTGCTGTATAAGGCCCAAATTCGGCCTCATCTGGAATATAATTCTCACCTTTGGGTTAGTGCTCCCCAATACGCTCTCGATATCGTTGATCGTATTCAAAAGAGAGCGATTAGGCTTATAAATGACCCGTCCTTAACTTCTCACATACAGTCCCTTGAGCATAGAAGGATGGTTTCAGTTCTTTCTTTGTATTATCGTTATTACAACGGCTATTGTGCTGGTGAATTACATTCTTTGATACCATCTCCGGCTATCTTTGCGAGAAACACTCTGTTCGCTCATTCACATCATCAGTATGCAGTACAAATCTCCACTTGTCGTACCAAACGGGCGCAATCCACATTTTTCTACACGGCTTCTAAACTCTGGAATGATCTCCCTAGTTCCTGTTTTCCTCTCACTTATGATATGAGAAATTTAAGGTAGCTGTTCATAGGCATCTATTGGCAATTCATTATCCCTCTATCCATCCTCCTAAGTGTTCCTGAGTGTTTTAGCACGATAGGCCTTATTTAGCCTGTTCAGGTCCACAATCATAAAAAAAAAATACGATTCATTTAATACACACAAAAAGATAAAAGAAATAACAAAACTAAAGCTAAAACAACTAGTCTGCTGACAGATACGAACGGCACATTGATAGTGGATACTAAATAAAAACAAAATGGACAGAATACATAAAAGATCTATTTAAAGATGAAGATAGAAGGGAAAATATTGAAGAAATTACAAAAACGGAGAACGACACTGGACCAAAAATACTTAAAGGAGGATTGGAATACGCTTTACAAAAAACAAAAGATGGTAAGCAAGTAGGCCGGATGAAATATCAAGTGAACAGCTGAAACTGATGGACGAAGAAGCAACAGATATACTCCTAGAACTGTTTAATAATATATACGTAACCGAAGTAATACCTGAACAATGGCTTGTGTCGACTTTTGTCGCTATACCAAAGAAAACTAATGCTAAAGAATGTAACGAACATCGCACAATATCTCTAATGAGCCACACACTAAAGGTATTTCTTAGAATAATATACAACCGACTTAATACAAAATTAGAGGAAAAATTAATAACACACAGATAGAATTCCGAAAGGGACTAGGTGCGAGAAAAAGCCTTATTTGGACTTAACGTCCTAATGCAGAGATGCTTAGACATGAACCAGGACTTATACATACTAATAATAATAATAACAACAATAATAACAATAATAATAATAATAATAATAATAATAATAATAAAGAATTTAATGCCTAATAGATCCATTGATCCAATTACAGGAGAATACTTTACAGCAGTAGCGAGAAAAAGAGAAAATACAATAGGAATGACGCTAGTAAAATAAAATAAAATACTTTACCTATTACATGTTTCTAAATGGTTAAATCTAAAACTAAATTAAATTATCACTGGAATGCGCAATTTGACTACTCTGCTAACTAATAAGAATTCTATCACTGATCTTAATGTTATAACTAGCGAGAGACGTATTTGATTTCAGTAATAGTGCATTGATTAATATCACAACCATCTGAAATATTGTTGAAGTTTTTACACATAACAAATACAGGAGACTTAAGTAGAAGATTAGTATTTTCCGTAGGACAGTTAAAGGTAACTAAAGATCGAGACTAGAAACTTGCAACATGAAACTGAAGAGAAGATAATAGATATGAGCAATCAATTTTTCCATGTAAAAGTTTGTACAAGAATGCTGAACACCCTCCTCTATTCTAATGATTCTACATCATATTTCCCCAGTACGGTGTTTTGTTCAACGCCAATTTCCGGATAAGCTCCATCAACTTTGTACGATAAATATTTGAAAAACTTTCTTTGTACTGTTTCTAATGATGCTTTTTGATTTTCATAACAGGGATACCAAATTAACGCCCCATACTCCAGCTTCGAACGAACAAGAGTTGAATACAGAGATTTCAATGCCACCGTGCTAGTAAATGAGCGACAATTACGAATTAAAAATCCAAGAGTTTTAATATCAGCTAAAAGAGAATTTGCAATCAAAAGTAACCCCAAGATCTTTTATCACAGAACTACGATTAAATAAAACTGAGTTACACTCATATGGATAATATATAGGTCGGAGTTTTTTGGAATAGGTAACTACTTTGCATTTACCCATGTTAAGTCGTAATCCATTACTAATACACCATTTATATAGGTCCACGATTTTCATTTGAAGTATATCGCAATCATTCATAGAATTAATAACAGAATGCATTTTTAAATCATCAGCGTACATCAAAACATTGTAGAACAACAATTGAAGCAGATCGTTAATAAACAACAAAAACAAAAGAGGACCTAAGTTAGATCCCTGTGGGACTCCCGACGTAACTAGGATGTATTCGATTTAAAATTATTATATTGTACATATAATTACCTGTCTGTTAGATAGGATTTCAACAATTATTTTAGAGAATCTGTAAATTCAAAGTTATCTAACTTACTAATAATGATCACATGGTCAATTTTGTCAAAAACCTTGGCAAAATCCGTGTAAAGTATGTCTACTTGTTGATGATTAACCAAGGCTTGAGAAACAAATTGGGTAAAAGAAGCAAGGTTGGTCACAGTAGAGCGATGTTCTTTGAAGCCATGCTGGGCAAAATAAATGTACTGATACACTTTACGATAGATGCGTGTATATAGTATAATTTCCAATATTTTTGCAAAATTGGAAATTATGCTAATCGGTCTATAATTACAGATCTTTGTAGAATCACCTCATTTGAATAGTGGACAAATCCGCGCTAATTTCCAGTAAACAGGAAAGGTAGAAGATTTGACGGCTAGATTAAAAATGATAAGTAGAGGCATAAGAAGTATGGGAGAAAGATTCTTAATAATCCTGTTTCATTGATTTTGAGAAAGCTTTCGACATGGTAAAACACGAACAATTGAAAGAAATCTTAGAAAGCAAAAACATACACAGTAGTAATGAATCATTCTCAATTTGTACTGGAAACAGAAAGGAAGATTTAAAATTGATGGAGAACTAACAGAAGAAATCCAAATATGGCGAGGAGTACGCCAGTATTCTGTCACATTTGCTTTTTAATTTGTACAGCGCAGCCATTTGTTAAGAAATTTTAACTAAAGCTTCAGAAGGCAAATTAATCAACGCCGAAAATGTGAATAACATCCGATATGCAGATGATACCGTTATAATGGCCGAAAATCTAGAAGATATTTACAACACCGACTAGTAAAACTACCACTGTAATAAATACGGTTTAAATATGAATCCCAAGAAAATAAAACTTATGGTAATAACAAAAAACATAAATGTTAAAGACAATCTAATTCTTGACAATGTACAAATAGAGAGGGTGTTAGAGTACAAATATTTAGGAACATGCATAAAAGACGAAGAAGAGAAGATTTCTTTGCAACCGTGATGTGACTATCAATCTACGACTTAGAATGCTCCGTTATTACGTCTTCTCCACATTACTCTACGGCATTGAAGCCTGGACGTTAAAACAAAACAACACCAAAAACATAGAAGCATTCGAAATGTGGTGCTATCGACGTCTAATGAGAATATCATGGGCAGAACATAAAACAAATACTGAAGTGCTAAAACAAATAAAGTGGGTAGAAGAGAATATCTTGGTTGCGGAATCTCCGCGAATGGTTAAACTGCAACTCAAGAGAATTATTCAGAAGAGCAGAAGACAAAGTCAAAATTACCATGATGATTGCCAATCTCTGGTAGGAGTGGAACAAGAAGAAGAAGAAGAAAAAGAAGGGTAATAGCAAACATACAATACCTATCACACTGGATTATCAGAGAAGATATTGAGATCGAAAAACGACCACAAAATTTGAATTCACAAGACCACACCCTGAGACTGCCATCGACCTGGAAGCCTATTCTTAAAAAACACGCAGTCACGAACAAAAGAGAAAGGAGAAATCAGTTAAAGAAGGGAGAAGAAACGAAGAAAGTAGAAGTGAAAGTGAAAGTATCAGCACAACGTCCAATAACCAAGACACCGACCGAGAAAATCAGGACACAAATACCGCCGACCCTCAGCAAGGACCTCAGTTCAGTTCGAGTTACCAAGAGCAGAACACGAAGACTTGAAAATGGCAGATAAGATTCTGCCGAAACGTCGTCAGCTCAACACCGGTTCTTTTAAGAACCGTGGAGGAGGATTTACGGGAGACCGAACCCGGAAGTACACCAACTTCATATCCAGCACTCGCGGAAACCTGAAAACCAATATATATATATATATATATATATATATATATATATATATATATATATATATATATATATATATATATATATATATATATATATACACTCGTGTTGTGCACATCATCACGCAACAGGAAAAACCCATATAGTTGCACGTTGGTTTGTTACCAGTTTGTAAAACGCGATATTGGGACATATCAATACGCAACATACGTTAATAGGTAATAATAACGAATAAATCTTCAATTAGAGGTATACTTTATTGCAACGTGTGTAATGGTCTTCTCTTTTGGGGGTGACGTCTTGTGGTGATGGATATCTTTCATGAGTTAAATTATATTTTTATTGCTATCCGGTTTCCGTGTGAAAAAAATATCTCAATCTGCTCCAGAACAATATAAGTGAACAACTTGAAGACCTCGACCTACAAAGACTGTTGTGGTACTTTCACAATGGCTGCCCCGTGCAGAATTAAGGGCCTGTGACTCAATACTTGCGAGACTCGTTTCAAGTTCAGGTAATAGGTACCTACGAACATTTAGTCTGGCCTCCGCGTTCCCCGGACATGAATATATCAGACTTTTTTCTGTGGGGCTATATTACGAACACAGTGTATGGTGCAGCGCCCTTTCCCTAGGTCGACACCTTGTTTACGTCCATCGAGGAATGTTGTACCAATGTCTCGCACTTGCAACTTACGCGTGTCCACAGTGAGTTCTACGATAGACTGGGGTATTGTGTGGCAACATTCGGCGACGTGTTTGTATATTTATCGTAACTACATACAATTTCGGTTAGTTTTTATTCCACTTTACAATAAAGTATACGTCTAATTGAAGATTTATTCGTTATTATTACCTATTAACGTATGTTGCGTGTTGATATGTACCAATATGGCGTTTTCCAAACTGGTAGCAAATCAACGTGCAACTATATGGGATTTTCCTATGTTGCGTGATGATGTATACCACACCGTATATATACAGGGTGTCCCACGACGTTTTGACAGTCGAAAACTCGAAAACTGTTGAAAAAATTGTTAAATGACAAGTATGAGATTTGGCAGTTATAAACTGTCGAAAATGATGCTTATATCTACCATAAAAAGATTTCCGGTTTTCCTCTCATTTACGATCACGTGACTCCAATATAATTTTTTAAATGGGACAACCGGTATAACATTACATTTTTTGGTATACCTTTCAAAAATAAATTCAACCATACCACACTTGTCATGATTCTTTTGTAAAATAATAATAATGATACGAGTCATTAATTTTTTTATTAAATTTATTAAAGTAAGTTTTTGCACTGCAATATTAGGATGGCCTATAAAAAATGACATTTTATGAAAAACTTTATTTAATGATAAAATAACAAATGAAAACTTTTATTCAATAAAATATAAACCATTGTAAAGTAATACCTTCCGTCAGCTTTCTGCAAGATCATTAATGCCACGACGGTACCATGTAGCATCTTTGGAATTAAAGAATTCTCGGCATGCAGCTTCAACTTCCTCAACACTTATAAAATGCCGTTCACGAAGGAAGTGTGCCATCGATCGGAATAGGTGATAATCGGAAGGCGCAAGGTCTGAGCTATAAGCTGGATGAGAAAGAAGCTCCAAATTTAATTTCCTAATTTTTTGTTGAGCTTCAGCTGCAGTATGAGGTTTGGCGTTGTGTTGCTGCAGAATTGCCCGTCCTCTGTTCACCAATCCAGGATAACGCCGACTTAGAGCATCATGCATCCTATCCAACTGTTGACTGTAAAGGTTAGTATCAATCGTTAGCCCATCAGGAACCAACTCAAAGTGAATAACCCCTTCAAAATTCCACCATACACAAAACATAACCTTGCTTTGAAACCTTTCTCCTTTAGGAACCAGCAATGTAGGTTGCCCAACAATAATCCACTGATTTTCTGTCCTAGAATTATTGCAAGTAACGATCCGTTTAAAGAAACGTTCATCCCAAGGGTTGAAAAGCAGTTGATCACAAATCTGAGCTCACCTTTCTGCCATTTCTGGCGTTAAGTCATGAGGAACTTCTTTACAGCGTCTATTGACTTTCCCAAGTTTATTGCAAATGGCGCCTGACGGTTTTTTTGGAATACCCAAGTTCTGCTGACAACTTACGGGTACTTGTCGATGGATTTTCTTCAACAACATCTCGAAGTTCAGCGTTACTTAACGAGTTGGTAAACCTTGTTTACTCTTGAAACTTGTATCTCCGCCAATAAATTTTCGAAACCAGCGCTACGCCTTACGAATGTTCACTATTCCTTCACCTTCCACTTCGCATATTTTTTTAACTGCGGTGGCTGCAGAAACATTTTGTTTCCAGTAATGACGCAACAGTATTAAAATTTCGTATTTTTCGTCAGCCATTTTGACGTTTATTGCTAGTTAGAAACAAAAAAATATCAGAAGAAAATTAGACGGGGACATTCGCCTGCTTGATTAGCTTTTAATACTGCATACCATTAATATATAAAATGTTTTCTAGATAGGAGCAGAAGGGCTCAATAAGAAACTTTAAAAGAACGACATTTTTTATTGGCCACCCTAATAGAAAGTTGAATGTCAAAGATAAATATCTGTAATTACGGACAGTCACCTGAGATCTACTTAATTTTTTTTGTAATACATTTCAAAAATAACCATGTAACCATTATCATAGTTTAAAGTCATAATAATCTTTTTTTAATTGTGGTTAATGCTAAATCCAGATGGCTAAGAAAAAAAATAAATATCGTAGTAACACGGGTTGTTATTGGTTATTACGTAACGTTTGGTGAAGAACTGAATTATTAGTCATAATTTTGTGAAAACACTGAAATAATTAATAAATAATGCCTTCACTTTTCACTTACGACGAATATGTTGACATGATACTTATATATGGAGAATGTGGAAAAAATAAAACCCTTGCTCAAGATTTGTACAGAAATAGGTTTCCTAATAGAATAACTAACTCCAAGTAAAATTCCTTTTCCGTCTGTGGACCGAAAGCTGAGAGGTGGTTCTTTTCCAAGCGGTAAAGACAGAGTTCCTCGCCGAAAGACCGCTCAGACTACTGACAATGTTATTAATATTTTGGCTTATCTGCAGGTAAATTCACATACTTCAATACGGTTCCTTGAACAAGAAATAGGAAGAAGTAGAAGTTCAATATAAAGAGTATTAAAAAGTCATAAGTATCATCCGTATAAAATACATTGAACACAAGGTTTAGTCTCTGCAGGTCCTGAAAGGCAGTTAAATTTTATTGCTGAAATGTCTGTACAAATTGCTGATGATCCTTCTTTCTTAGAAAAAATATTATGGAGTGATGAAAGTAGATTTCATAATAATGGTATTGTTAATCGCCATAATTGTCATTACTGGTCACAGGAATATCTAAAATGGATCCGAGAAACCAATTTCCAGACAATATGCGTTGCCAATGTTTGGTGTGGTTTATTTAACGGTACGTTGATTTTTGTGAAGGAACGTTAACGGGAGAAAGATATTTGGATTTTCTTCAAAATGTTCTCCCATAATTACTTGAAGATATTCCCTTAAATGAAAGGTAAACAATGTGGTGGTAAGATGGAGCATCTCCTCACTTTTTTGGCCAAATTAAAGAATATTTTGACAATACTCCTGGAAAATGGATTGGTCGAAATGGTACAATTCTGTGGCCACTCCGTTCTCCGGCTATTACACCTTTGGATTTCTTTCCTGGGGTTACTCAAAACGCCTAGTTTATGCCACACGCCTGACTGATTTAGCTGATTTAAAGGATAAAATTGTATGTCGTACCGTAACACCTAAAATGGTAACAGCAGCATTTACAAGAAATCTTTTAACAAAGTTTGAACATTGTGTCAATTGTACAAGTAAGTACATGGTCATCAATTTGAACATTTATTATAATTAATTTTCTATTTAGGGAGTTTGTAGTTTTTAGATATTTATGTTACGTGTTTTAATAAATTTGTTATTTTTATACACCTGTCTATTTAATTGCCCATATTATAGTTCTTGCATACAGGTACCGTGACAAGTGTGTTATGGTTGAACTTGTCTACCAAAAAATGTAATGTTATACCGGCTGCAGATATTTATCTTTGACATTCATACAACTTTCTAGATATTGGAGTTCAAAAACTTACTTTAATAAATTTAATAAAAAAATTAATGGCTCGTATTATTATTATTTTACAAAAGAATCATGACAAGTGTGTATGGTTGAGTTTGTTTTTGAAAGGTCTACCAAAAAATGTAATGTTATACCGGTTGTACGGTTGTTTTACAATTAATCTTATACCAATCCTGCTTATCTTTTTGATTTTTTTTTTTAAATATTTAGAAATGATTTTAGGCAACCATTTAGGCAGTAGATAAATAAATTCATTAATATTAGAAACAATGCGTCTCATAGCATTGCCTGGTATATGGATCTTAGACAACCCAACATTCTAGATAGTACGGGATTGGATATCGTTAATAGAAACCTGAGAGAGTCATACACAACTCCTTTACATTCAAACAAAACCTTCTTAATTAGTGTAATCGTTTTCAGAAGTCAGTCTTAGGTCAAGACTGAACAGGATCCTGAATTTAAAAGTTCTTTTACTGAAGCAAAATAATCTTCTTTATCTAAAATGACTGCTACTTGATTCCCTTTATCTGCTTTGAGATAGAAATTTGTGAGACAAATCGGAATTCTGAATCATTTAAATTAAATTGTGACCTCTCTTAAATATTTTCCGAAATTTGTATTTTACAGCCTTCTTGTATACCATCAGCAACTGCCATCCAAAGATCGAACATTCTATGTCATCTATGGCTTTATCCAACGGACGTTTGTTATAGTAAAGTTTATATATCAAATCTTTATTTAACAAATCTGTATATTCTTTGTTTCTGCTTGTGAGGTTACCTTTTTGCTTGACTTTTAGGTTAAATACAGATGATGTTAACATATTCTTTTATTGAATAAGTACTTTAGCTATAAGCTTATGACGCTTCAAGTGATGCAAATAAATAATCCATTCTTTAAATTCCAGCTTTAAATAGAAATCATAATCCTCTAATTCTAGTTCTGAATAATGACATTTCATTTCTAAATCTAGCCATTTCCCCTTGGCAAATTCAAATGATTTTCTACCTGCATATGAATTGGAAAGGCCAGCAATATTGATAAAATTAGTAACAACATCTAAACTAAGGCAGTCCTTTAGAAATTTGACGTCAGCATTAATTAAAGATTTTTTTCTCTCAATTCCTCAACCTTGACCGGGAAACATTATCACTTGGAAATCTGGAACATTAGATCTGTGGTAGGAAATGGCTCCGAACAATTTGATATGTATACTTTTTTCATCATTTTTGTTCATTTTTTCAATAAATATCTTGAAATTAAATTTTGAAATGTTCGGAACCGTTTTTCTTGAAATCGGTGAGGGTCAGAGCTTCAGAATCAAAAGTATCTTTAAAAAAAAGGTAGGTTGTTACGTGCGTGTGTGTATGTGTGCGCGCGTGCATACGTGTGTGTATGTGTGTGCGTGTGCGTGTGCGTGTGCGTTTGTGTGTGCGTGTGCGTGTGCGTGCGTGAGCGTGTGCGTGTACGTGTGCCCGCGCGTGCATGTGCGTGTGCGTGGCCGTGTGCGTGTGCGTGCGTGCATGCGTCCGTGCGTGCGTGCGTACGTGCGTGTGATAGAGATATAAAGAGAAAGAGTGAGTACGTGCGGATCTTAATGGTACGGGATATTTGAAGTTACTACTGAAATATCTCGGTTGTATCAAATTTAGTGAAAAGCCATTTAGAAATAAAAATATCTTGTACTAAGCTCTAAAGTTCATTTTTTGTAAACACCATGAAAATTAAAAAATTAAATAACGTTTGTCTAGATCTAAAATGCTATCAACACTATAATGTTTTTCTAAAGGTAAAATTGCATAAATGTTTCTTACAATAGTTTTTAATACGAAATTAAATTAGTCTTAAAAGTTAATTTAAGCATATTAGTACGTATTCATATCAATAACGGGTCAAATATAACCTTGATTTTCGTATTTCACAAATGCTAATGAAACTTCATTATTTCATTAAAATAAATTTAAATTGAATTGGGCATGTTCAATTGAATTCTATGTTAATCCAAAGATTGTATTATGGCCTTGTATAAGTTCTCACTGTTTTTTCTTTTTGTGAATATTAAAACTATATTTTAAAAAAATCGTAAAAAAGCATGTCATTAAACACTGCTTTCTCCCATGTTCTTGACAGAAATTCCATTCCACGTCGGAAAAAAGAAATGTCTTTTGAGCCTATCCAAGAATCGACCAATTTTTGAAATCTTAATAAGAATGGAAGTGCTTCTCAGC
Source organism: Vesta saturnalis (assembly GCA_036346205.1). NCBI lineage: Eukaryota > Metazoa > Arthropoda > Insecta > Coleoptera > Lampyridae > Vesta > Vesta saturnalis. The sequence goes on from JARFJB010002000.1 coordinate 356,872, forward strand.
CGGGGAAAGTGCAACTGATTGGAACAAGTGATAATCGGAAGGTATAATGTTCGGTGAACACAGCGGAAGGCGGTAAGACTTCCCTTTCCAGTATTTTCAAGAAGATTTTTATTGGTTGTGCAACATGTGGCCAAGCGTTTACATATTGCAAAATCACTGTCGTACAGCGGTCGTTTTTCCTTCTAAGCTTGGCACAAACGCTGATCCCCAAAAGACAGAGCTGAAGCTTCGAACCGTGGATACTCCGCTTTGCCGACGATGTAGATGCGTATACGGGCTAACCTCACGATTGTCTACGCTTAGGGTTTTCGTAGTGTGTCCATTTTTCATCATCAGTCACAAGAAGATCCAAAAACCTATCCTTTTTACCGTTCAAGCAACTGTTCACACATCAAAAGACGGTTTTGAATCATAGGAATGATCAAACTATTTTGTGATCAACTTTTACTGATTCTACAAGACCATCTAGCATCTGAGCCTTCAAAAACCGATCTCTGCATGTTGTTTCCGACATACCATTGTCCGACTAAGTTTCCACAATATTTCAGCTGTAGATTATTTTATGTTTAACACAATATAAAAAAGTTATCTATACTTCGGCAATATGCTGTAAAAAAATTGCATACGTGCTTAACATTTTCAATTTAATTATGTGTTTTCAATGTAACAAGAAATATGAATAAGTTAGAAACAAGAAACTAAGAAATGTTTCTGCTGATCACATCAGATTTTTTTGTTACAAAGAGGATAGGTACTAAAAATACTATTAAAAATTAGAAATTGTATGCCATTTTACCGCCTCTGGTGCTTCGAAAATGGTATACATTGCATTAGTTAAACCATTTACACAGAAACTTCACACATCATTTATGTCTTGTTTGATACATGTATGCAATATTATATATGAGCCCGCAACTTATATTAAGTACATTGTAACCACAGTTCTCTTGGTTTTGAATTTTTAGGTGTCGTTTCCGTATTAACACACGCGTTCGTCATCATCATTTCCAGATGAACATTCATTTTTCTGACCTTCTTCAAGTATATAGTTGAAATATTTTTTTTCGTAGTGTCCAGCTTCAGGAAAACGAAAAGGAAAGCAACGTGTTTCATTCGAGGGGTTGCTCGAGCTTTCCAAATTCAGCCACAGCTATGGATTCCCCGCTATATATATATATATATATATATATATATATATATATATATATATATATATACATTACGTATATATGCATGGTGGGATTAAGGATGGGTGCGGTCAGGATAGGATCGGAAGAAATGGAGTTAGGGTTCTGAGGGGGAAGATACTACTCCAGCATAATAACTGCACATGATGTGCGTATACGCAGTGATCATGCCGCTATATGTGTATGATGGAAACCCCCTAAAAACATCATACAAGATAGACGGTAACGGGTATCGAAACCATTACCTCTCGAATGCTAAGCAGACTATTTTACCACAGGTCCAATTAGCTCGGTGAGTTTCAGTATTTCCCATTGTCAATTATAATAACCTTCTGTGTTACAATCATGGTGGTTAATATTTATAATTTCACCATGTACAAAAATTTAATCGGGAAAGATATTTGGGTTACAGGGATAGAAAAAACCGCTCATACCTAGCGATGGATTGTACACGAGGCATATGAGGCGCACGCCTCAGTGGCCGGTCGCTGCGAAGGCCCGGCCTTGCGGTTAACGTACTCGATCGTTATACCAGAGTCGGATATTAAAGTATGTATATTATATAAAAGGAAATTTTACTTTAATTAAAATTAACATTATTCATTATTCCTTCTTATTATTTCTTACTTTAGGTTTAGACAAACTGAATTATAAACACGCTTCTGGTTCTCAATAACGAAAAAAACGAAAAATCCTAGGAGAAGTAAAGAAACAATTGCCAAAAATAACAAACTTTTTTATAGCAAAGGATGATGCAATAGATGATGAAAGTACATCAGACAGAAAAAGGCGAACACGAACAGATGATCAACGCAACAAATAAATATTTATTGTTAGAAATTGGGGATCCTGGTTGTTCTTTTATATCTGCATCGATTAAAGTACATGAATTTATCGAGACTGATGTTAATAGGTACATCGAAAAAGAAAAGAAGAGTGAAGCTAGTCAACAACAAGTAAGACAAGAACCTCAAGATGAAGAAATAATAAATAGTAATTAATTTACGAAACTTCTCAAAGTGTCAGAATGGTCTGCTGAAATTATTAGAACTGGTAAGATAAGTTTATAGAAAGTATAATTACGAATAAACCAGAGAGCGATATTATCGACGATACAGGTAAAATATACGAAGATGTAATCGTACTGACTATAGATGTTTAAAAGAATCCGATTTTTGGCGTCTTAAATCAAATGGAGAAAAAGTAAAAAGAGAATGGTTAATATATGATTCGCATACCAAATCTGTGTACTTTTATCCCTGTAAGTTGTTTTCGAAGGAAATTACACCTTTATGTGATTCCGGCTATTGTGATTGGAAAAACCTCGTGACAACGCTTAAAAATCATGAGGAAACTAAATCTCGTTTAGGCGCTATGGTAATATTAGTTACAAGATCATCTCTAGTCAGAACAGTAGATGTAAAATTAAGAAACCAAATTCAGGAAGAAAAACAATACTGGGAAAAAGTTCTAAAGCGTATAGTCGCCACAGTCAAATTACATTCCTCTTTCCAGGCAAGGATCCGGTGAAAATCTTGAAATTCCTAATAGAGGCAATTATATAAACTGCTTAGTGTACCTTGCCGAATTCGACGAGCTACGCTGCTGTGGAAGTCAAGGAAAAGGTTCTAACAGTTATTTATCTCATCATATATGTGATGAATTTATTCAATTGATGAAGGATAAACTACTACTTGATGATTCCACGGCTGGAATTAAAGCTGCAAAATATTTTTCAATTATACTTGATTCCACTACGGATATAAACCGCTGTGATCAATTAACATTTGTCGTAAGGTATGTACCGGGTGAGTCATTAAGGAAGGACGCCGGCTATATCCCAGAAACCGCTTTAAGTTACGACTTCAAAAAAAAAAAATTCTTCAGTAAATGTGGCCAAGAGAAAATGCTGGAAATAATTTTAAAGTTTGTAAATAGACCGCTAGGTGGCGTAACTGCTGTAGTAAATTAAAAAATTTATAATAAGTAACAGAAACTTAAGGAAAAGGTATATTGGAAATATCGTAGTTGTATTTTTGGGACAATTTTACCCATTTTTTGTATAAGAAGTTTTTCTCTAACTTCACAGGTTTTCCGTAGGGTGAGCTGCGAAAGTTGTCAGGCAGAGACGTAATTATCTTCGGAACCAGTCATCGAATCTTAAAAACTAATATTTCGTTGGAAAGGTCTTTTCTTGCGCTATTCGTTGATATATTAAAAAGTTAAGTTTGATTGACGAACAAAAAGCTAGAGGACGCTTTCCAAATATTCCTGAAATTTTAGCGATTTTCTTCAAAATATTAAATAGAATGGTATATTTTTTATATTTTCAAGTCCATATCTTTGTTGGTTTCAATTTTATACCTACTTCAAGTTCAGATCCATGGTAATGATTTTGTAGTGCCACGATCATCCAATAACACTACCAGACCAACAATGCATAATGACCATTTATCCATAGTAACATTAATTTTATCAATGTCAGTGTCAAGGAAATATCCTGAAATTTCCTCACAAAATTACTTACGGTTTTGCGGTGTACGCGGGTGTGTTGTGATACGAGTTTCTTTGACTTATTGCCACATTCTTTTTGCCAATAATGCCCTCTAACCAGGAAGCTTATGATATGCTTGCAGTATATTTTGAGTGCTGCACGATTGTATGCGGCTCGTTTTCCAGAAAAACGGCATTACGAAAAGAGACTTTTTACTCGATTATCACAACGATTGAGAGCTACAGGAACAATTGATCCGCCAGTTACTCAGAGCACGCAGATCCCGAACGAAAGAAAATGTTATAAACGTTCTAGCATATATCGACATTAATCCACATAGTAGCAGAAGAGCAATAGCTCATGACTTGGGACTAACACAAACTACTGTTCAGCGTATTGTAAAAGAACATAAGTAAGTTTTAAATAAAAGGTAGCTATTAAAAGTAGTAACGTTGTAGCTATTAAAAAACCGTAACTTCAATTTTAATCTAGATTGCATCCATACCATGTAGTCCTTCATCAACCACTGACTGCAGCTGATTATGAGCAACGTTTAGACTACTGCTATTGGCTGTCGAATATGCTCGTAGATAATCAACATCTGTTATCGCAAATATTGTGAACTGACGAGGCTACATTCCGCAGTGATGGTGGAGTAAATCGTCATAACATGCATTATTGGTCCAGAACCAATCCTCGTAGGATGCAAGAAATTAAACATCAGGGCTGGTGGAGCGTCAATGTTTGGTGCGGTATTTTAGGAGGTCGAATTATTGGTTCTCACATTTTTGACGCACCACTTAATGGTGAAACGTACCTTAATTTCTTGCGGAATGATTTGCCGTTACTTTTAGAGTATGTGCCGTTGCTTACTAGGCAGCGGATGTTTTTCCAACATGACGGCTCTCCGGCACATTTTTCAGTACGCGTGCGTCAATTTTTGAGTAACACTTTTCCTGATACTGGATAGGAAGAGGGAGCTTTTTTCCATGGCCAGATAGGTACCTACATTTCCTTATTCATTCTTAACTTTAACAGCTTAATAACCATTACCATTGTTACCTTCTAGGTCCCCCGATCTAACTTGTTTAGATTTTTATTTTTGGGGAAGAATAAAGTACCTTGTTTTTACAACCAGACCAACTACGCCTGAAAATATGGTAATTAGGATAAGAAATTCCATTCGCACCCTCTCCACAGCGGAGATAAAAACCGCTGTTTTGCCAACGCAACAGCGGTTGCGGCTGTGTATTGATATGGATGGCAGACAATTTGAGCATTTAGGTCGCCACTGAGTAATGGCGTACTACTCATCTCTAGTTAATTTTCGATGGTCCACCCGGTGTAATTATTAACCAACGGTAATAAACTAACCTCAGAAACACGATGATAATAACTGTCAGTATTATCGAATTTCTGGGGTTAACTCTGGGGGCAGGGTTAACCCGTGTTTATAAAAGCTGGCCTAAGTAATAAACTATTATGTCAAAAAACCAACAGAGATATCGACTTGAAATTTTCAGGGTATAGGCGAAATTTTACACTCTTTCTGACTAAAATATAAAAAACATACCATTCTATTTAATATTTTGAAGAAAATCGCTAAAATCTCAGCAATATTTGGAAAGCGTCCTCGAGCGGTTTGTTCGTTAATCAAACTTAACTTTTTAATACATCAACGAATAGCGCAAGAAAAGACCTTTACAACGAAATATTAGTTTTTAAGATTCGATGACTGGTTCCGAAGATAATTACGTCTCTGCCTGACAACTTTCTCAGTTCCCCCTACGGAAAACCTGTGAAGTTAGAGAAAAACTTCTTATACAAAAATGGGTAAAATTGTCCCAAAAATACAACTACGATATTTCCAATATACCTTTTCCTTAAGTTTCTGTTACTTATTAGACATTTTTTAATTTACTACAGCAGTTACGCCACCTAGCGGTCTATTTACAAACTTTAAAATTATTTCCAGCATTTTCTCTTGGCCACATGTACTGAATAATTTTTTTTTGAAGTCGTAACATAAGCGGTTTCTGGGATGTAGCCGGCGTCCTTCCTTAATGACTCACCCGGTACATAAAGGGCAAATAGTAGAAAGATTTATGGGATTTTTTAGAATTGAAAAACATACTGCCGAATACCTACAAGAGATTGTTTTAAATAATCTTAGGACTTTACATTGAAAATTGTCGTGGTCAACGCTACGATAATGCTGTTAACATCTCAGGCAAATACAATGGTTTACAGGCAAGAGTAAGAACTCTATCTCCCACTGCTGTTTATGTACCCTGTAGCAATCATTCTCTTAACTTAGTTCTTAATCTTACCTGTGAGGCTTGTTCTCCAGCTGTTGACTATTTTAATTTAGTTCAATATATATATATATATATATATATATATATATATATATATATATATATATATTGCTTACAATGGCTGATAGTGTTATAGTTTTGAAAATAGTTTTGATTTAACAATTAATGGATCGATCCTCAAGAGTATCTAGAAACCTTGGTTTGCAGTTTAATAATAATTTGCGATTTAAAGAACACATAATAAATGCGTCCAAAAATCTTATACTAACCTAAAGATGTTATATCCCCATCGCCATTTATTTGCACAGACTATTAAATTAAAATTAACTGAGATCCTTATCTTAAGTCATTTTAATTTTTGTGACGAAGTATATGGTCTATGTATTGCTTTAACGGAAATTGATCACTTCCAATGAGTACAAAAGTCTTGTCTTTGTATGTGAGATAATCAACCTACAAGTTAAAAGAAGCTCAAACGTTAAATATGCAGAACAGAAGAAAGCTTCATACCGCCACATTATACGATTTTATTATATTCACAAATTCTCCATCACACATACATAACTAACATACCAAAATCAAATACCGCACCGATGTGGATAATTTAAATTTAAGATTTTGGGATTGATGTCGCCAGCTCCATGTCGTACTAGCATTACGCTTCGTTTGCACAACTTGTGTGTACAATTTCATTTTTTTGAAAATATATATTTTTGCCTATTGTACTATCCTGTTATGAATCTCCATATAATTCGTGAGACTTTCCTAATTTGTTTTATGGCTTAAGAGCACTATAAACTGACTAGTATCGGGGAATGTGAATTACTCAATCCAAGTTAATATGTGTGTAAACATACTAAGGGATCATTAGACCCCAGATCGTTGGCATTGAATAAAGACTTAAAAAACTTGTAAATTCAAAACATCTTATTCTTCATATCCAGACAATGGCAAATTTAATTAATACTTATCGTGCTACCAATATAATATATTGCACTCTTATCCTTATTTTTGTTTAACTTTCTTTAAATGTTTTTTAAACAATCAAAACTACAGTATTATTTTTCATTAGTGCAAATACATTTAAGGTTATCAACACTCGGTAAACTAATTAAGTGATAATAACATAGCAATATTTTCCTTCTTAATAATAATGTAAACATGAGGGTAATTATAAATAAAATAGTAAGCTTTTATATTGTACTTTTTAAAAAAATTACCTCACTAAATAAACCTATAAAATTGAACTCTAGACCAAGCACCATCTACGGTCACTTGGAATTTCCTTCTCCTCATTTACTTTATTGTTACAATGAACTTATACCCTTTTCGTTTGATTATTGTTTTGTTGTTAGTTTTCTGCGCTTAACGAATGTTGTCAACCACGGTACTGTAGACTATTGAAAATACAGGCATAATTCTACGTAATACAATTGGTTTATCAAGGGTCTATACCGAATTGAGTGTGATGTGGTTGTGATTTGAGGTGTGTAGTGTGTAAGTGCGTGATGTGTGATTGTGTGATTGTGTGAGTGTGTGTGATTGTGTGAGTGTGTGAGTGTTGTTGATGTGAGTTGTGAGTGTGTGAGTGTTGTGAGTGTGTTGTAGTGTGTTTATGTGTTTGTAGTGTTTGTGAGTTGTGAGTTGTTGAGTGTGTGATGTTAGTGTGTGAGTGTGTGTGAGTTGTGTGAGTGTGTGAGTTTGTGATTTAGTCTGTGATGTGTGTTTGATGTGAGTGTGAGTGTGAGTGTGTGAGTGTGTTTTGTGAGTGTGTGAGTGTGTATGTGTGTGAGTGTGTGAGTGTAGTGTAGTGTGTTTGTGTTGTGAGTCTGTGAGTGTATGTGTATGTAGTGTGTAGTGTGTGATGTGTGTAGTGTGGTGATGTGTGATGAGTGTGTGTGTGAGTGTGTGAGTGTGTGAGTGTGGAGTGTGTTGTGTGAGTGTGTGAGTGTGTAGTGTGTGTGTGAGTGTGGTGTGTGAGTGTGAGGTGTGTGAGTGTGTAGTAGTGTGAGTGTGTGAGTGTGTGAGTGTGTGAGTGTGTTGTATGTGTGAGTGTTTTTGTGAGTGTGTGAGTGTGTGAGTGTGAGTGTGATTGTGGTGTGTGTGTGTGTGTGTGTGTGTGAGTGTGTGAGTGTGAGTGTGTGAGTGTGTGAGATGTGAGTGTGAGTGTGTGAGTGTGTGTGGTGTGATGTGTGTGTGGGTGTTGTGATGTGTGTGATTGTGTGAGTGTGTATGTGTATTGTGAGTGTTGTGTGATGTGTGTGTTAATGTGTATGTAGTGTGTGTGTGTGTATGAGTGTGAGTGTGGAGTTGTTGTGTGTGTGTGTGAGTGTGTGTTAGTGTTGTGAGTGTGTGAGTGTGTGAGTGTGTGAGTGTTTATGTGTGAGTGTGTGAGTGTAGTGTGAGTGTGTATGTGTTGTGAGTGTGTTTGAGGTTGAGTGTGTGTGAGTGTAGTGAGTGTGTTGTGAGTGTGTGAGTGTTGTGAGTGTGTGAGTGGAGTGATGAGTTGTAGTGTGTGAGTGTGAGTGTGTGAGTTGTGTAGTGTGTGTGTGTGAGTGTGTGTGTGAGTTTGGTGTGGTGTGAGTGTGTGATGTGAGTGTGTGAGTGTATGTGTGTGTGTGTGTGTGATGTGTGTGTTGTGAGGTGAGTGTGAATGTGTGAGTGTGTGAGTGTGTTAGTTTGTGTGTGTGAGTTTGTGAGTGTGTGAGTGTGTAGGAGTGTGTGATGTGTTGTGTGATGTGTGATTGTGTGAGTGTGTGGAGTGTGTGATGTGTGTGAGTGTGTGAGTGTGTAGTGTGTGAGTGTGTGATGTGTGTGTGTGAGTTGTGTGAGTGTGATGTGATGTGTGAGTGTGTGAGTGTGTGAGTTGTGTGAGTGTGATTGTGAGTGAGTGTGTGAGTGTGTGAGTGTGTGAGTGTGTGAGTGTGTGATTGTGTGATTGTGTGATGTGAGTGTGTGAGTGTGTAGTGTGTGTGGTGGTGAGTGTGTTGTGTGTATGTTTGTGATTGTGTGATTGTGTGAGTGTGTATTGTGTGAGTGTGTGAGTGTGGTGTGTAGTGTGTGATGTGTGAGTGTGTGTGAGTGTGAGTGTGTGAGTTGTGTGAGTGTGTGAGTGTGGAGTGTAGTGTGTGAGTGTTGAGTGTGTGGAGTGTGTGAGTGTGAGTGTGTGAGTGTGTGATGTGTGAGTGTGTGAGTGTGTGAGTGTGTGTGTGTGAGTTGTGAGTGTGATGTGTGAGTGTGTGAGTGTGTGAGTGTGTGAGTGTGATGTTGTGAGTGTGTGAGTTGATGTGATGTGTGTGAGTTGTGTTTGTGAGTGTGTGAGTGAGTGTGAGTTGTGGTGTATGTGTGTGAGTGTGTGAGTGTGAGTGTGTAGTGTGTGAGTGTGTGTGTGTAGTTGTGAGTGTGAGTGTGTGAGTGTGTTGTGTATGTGTGTGAGTGTAGTGTGTGTGTGTGAGTGTGTGATGTGTGTGAGTGTTAAGTGTAGTGATGTGAGTGTGAGTGTGTGAGTGTGGTGTGTGATGTGAGTGTGAGTGTGATGTGTGATGTGTGAGTGTGTGAGTGTGTGTTGTGGTGTGTGTGAGTTGTGTTGAGTGTGTGAGTGTGTGTGTGTGAGTGTGTGAGTGTGTGAGTGTGGTAGTGTGTGAGTGTGTGAGTGTGATGTGATGTGTGTGATTTTGTGTGTGTGTGACTGTGTGATGTGTGTGTGTGTGTGATTGTGTGAGTGTGATGTGTGAATTGTAGTGTATGATGTTGGTAGTTGTGAGAGTATGTTAGTGTGTAGGTGTAGTGGTGATAGTGATGACTGTGTAGTGTGTGTTGTGGTTGTGTGAGATTAATCTTAGGATAAATCATGTAATTAAGTTTTGATAAGTATCAAACTTGTTATACGTTTGCAACTTTTTCATTACGTTGTAAGAAAAGGTAATTGTAGAATGAATAATGATGACGTTTAAAAGTTTGTCAGATAAGAGTTATGAGAATTGTAAAAAAAATTCAAGGTTCTTAAGTTAAATAATAGCAGTTTTAAAATTGTTATTCAATTTGAATAATTTGACTAACTTGGTTATATTAGAAATTTTGAAGTTGTAAAATTAGATGTCTTAAAAATACGTCAACGCCTTTTCTTACAAAATTAATCGTTATTCAGATATTGAAAAAATTTGAACTAACATTTAAATTATACCTTTGGAATTTTTTGTCGCTAAATTACGAGTCGTATCATAAAATTGCTTAGAACATAATTAATCGATATGTTTAAGATCTATCTTTAGGTATTTTTATATCTTTGAAATATGCGGCTCTTTTGGAAATATTTGATAAAAACCAAAATCTGCCCCTAATAGACACCCTCTCCACCGCTAGATTTCTCTCGATATCTAATCAGCTTCAAGCGAAATGAAAACAAGCTTAAATACAAAATTTCAAGTACGTAGGTGTTTTCGTTCTGGAGTAAAGTGAATGCAGAAGAACAGTTTGGGGGTGGTGCGATTGCATGTTTTGTATATATAAATAGGTGTTGAAGGCCATCTATGGTTGAAAATGGAAATGAAAAGGGAAAATATTTTAGTTGAGGTGGTAATTTCACAGCAGAAGAAGAAAGCATATTAATCGGCATGGTAAATAAATATAAATATTTGGTTGAATGCATAAAAACCGATGAAGTTCCACCGTCACTGAAAAAGGAGGCAAAACTATCCCGAGAATGTTGATGATTGCAGTCGGGTGATGAAAACAAATCTATCAATAATCCAATAATTGTTCACTCGCTGCCTAATAGTGTATTGTATTTATTTTTTAAATTAACAAGCAACAAATTTAAATTAATATATCCAAAAATTTTACTTGACGCCTCAAATTCTTATTTTTTAAGTCTATGCTCACTTGGTTAAAAAAATACTTTTTGCAAACTGGCCAAACTATATTACCGTCCGCCTTGAAAAACATAAGTTTTTTCAACATTTAATTAATTATTGTCTATGGATAAAACACAAGTGTTTTTTAGAAATCTGCGAATTATTCACTTTGCAATTGTGATGTCCACAAGACGAATAATATTGTCACTTCCCGGATACACACCAGTAACTCTGCCCAATTTCCAGTTCATCGTAGCAGCATTCTCGGATTTGACCATAACGAGTGAACCAAATGTAATTGGATCCTGGTTGACGGTCTTGCAGCTTAGAGACATATTCCTTTTTCCATCTATTCCAAAAATGTTGAATGACAAACTGTAGTTGTTCATAAACATTTAGCCTCTGCTTTGGAACATCCTAAAGTTCGTTGTCTGGCAAGGCCGTTAAACTCCGTGCAATTAAAAAATGCCCTGGAGTTAACGCTTTAAGGTCCTCAGTATCAGTGGATAGGGAGGACAGAGGACGGTTGTTCAATATAGCATCTACTTGACATAATATAATGCTTACATTTTCGTAAGTATAATCGGTGTCCGATAGAACCCTTATTAAATGGTTCGTATAATTTATATAATTCATTATTTGTTTCCAAAAAATTTGACCGGTTATCACTATAACCGTTTGCAGGATAACCTCTTCTGCTTACAATCCTTTTAAAGGTTGTTAAAAACACCTCTGTGCTGAGCCTACATACTAATTCTAAATGCAACGCCTTGGTACACATGCATACAAATAAACAAATATATGCTTTGGTTATCTTACTGCCTCTTGACTTACGGTCCTTTATAGAGAACGGGCCCCCATAATCAATATCAACATTTAAAAAGAGATAATAAGTATTAATTCTAACTTCAGGAAGATTTCCCATTAAATAGGAAGCAGTTTTAGGCTTGCTCTTCAAACATATAATACAATTTTTACAATTTTTTTTACAAATATTTTGATCTGCGATAGGCCAATACTTTTCTCGTATAGAACACAAAAGCAACTAACTACTAGCATGCAATAAACGATAATGTTCATGTCTTAAAATTAAATCAGTTAAAATATATGATTTGGGTAAAAGTATAGAATGTTTTTTTGTCAAAATTATAAGAAGAATGTTTTCGCCTTCCTCCTACTCTAATAAGATTATCTTTTATGAAAGGATTGATTGTACTTTACCAATAATAAAATTTAAAGCGTGTTCTAACTCTGTAGAATTCAAAGAATCGATCTGTTTTTTAGAATAATTATTAAGTGGTAAATTTTTACCTTGGAAATGTTTTTTACTTGTTTTTTATGAACCTAAAAACATGCTAATATTTTGTGAATTTTAGAAATACTAGAAAATGTATTCAAAAATTTGTTAACTATTGATTCTGATTGTTTAACCATTAAGCAGTAACCGATTTTTGCTCTGGAATGTCTAAATCCACCAAAATTATATTATTTTGAGGTCTCCAGATTTCAATAAGAAACAATAAAAAATCTGGACCATACCACCACAAGTTTCTATTTTTTAATAATTCTGGCTTGGTACCTCTAGACAATAAGTCAGCGGGATTTTCACCCGATTCTACATGGTACTAATTCTTGTAATTAGATAGAGTCTGAATTTCGCTCACTCGGTTTGCCACAAAGGTCTTCCATCTGGAGGGTTCGCCCTTGATCCAACACAATGCTACGGTTGAATCGGTCCAAGTTAATTTCAAGGGCTTACAAGCTTTCTCTGCAAAATGAACCGCCAAAGTAGTGGCACATAGCTCTAATTTAGGTGTTTTTTCTTGACAGGAGCAACTCGCGACTTGGCACAAAGCAATTTGCAAGAAATTTCTCCAGATGAAAGAAGAGACCTAATATATAAAAATGTCCCAAAAGCTTTTTCACAACTCTGTGCAGAACTATGTAATTCAACAGTCACATATCTTGAAATACAAACATGCCTAGGAATGATAAATTCATTTATAATAGGTAACTGTCTTAAAAAAATTAGACCATCTATATGACACAATTCAGTAGGTACAGGTTCATCCCAATCAGATTTCAATCTCCAGAGGTCTTGAATAATGCACTTGACAACAATAATAATAGGCCTGAGTAAACCCAAAGGATCGAAAATCTGACAAGTATTGGATAAAATAACTCTCTTAGTCAACATTTCCTTTTCTATCACATTATTTATGACATATTGAATAGAATCCTTAAAAGAATTCCAATAAACATCAAGAGTTTTATTTTACTCATTTTCACCAATATGTAAAATATTATAATCCTGTCCTTTATTTACATCAAATTTATTTAAAGCTCGAAACCTGCTGTAAGTAAAATATTTGAAACTTCCTTTTGAATTTTAAGGAGTTCATCTGGGCTGTCTGAACCTGTCAAAAGGTCGTCCACATAAAAATCATTGCAAATTATTTTACTTGCTAAAGGAAATTTTTGCTTATGTTGATTTGCAAGTTCTATAAGAGCAGCCACAGTGCCAAAAGTTACTGTTTGTAATTCATAACATTAATATGATCAACAGGTTCCTAAGGTATTTTGTATGATCTTCATGCATTCTAACCATATGATACATTTTTGACGCATCCACTATAGCTACATATTCATATTTACGAAACCGAAGCAATATAGAAAAAAACATCTTGCTGCAATGTCGGGCCACAATATTCGACATCGCTTAACAATAAACCCGAAGTAGACTTAGTGGATGCGTCAAATACTACGCGACACTTAGTTGTCAAAGATGAAGATTTAACCACTGCATGATGCGGTAAAAAATAATCCTCATTACAACACTTATTTAAATCTACTTCTTTCATATCACCTAAAGTTTCATATGCTTTTATGATTTTAGAGTATTCCTTTTTCAGGTATTTATCCTTTTCTAATCCTTTTTCTATATTCTTAAATAGTTTTAAGGCTATACATCTGGTACTTCCCAATGACATCTTAACAATAATTTACCTATCTCATCTCTTTTAGTATTTTGTAAGAAATGTTCTTCGCAGTATTTTTCATTTTTTTTGACAGCAAGACTTTTTTATTTTTCACTTCTTCGATTTCCCAAAATTTAACAATTTGTTTTTCTAAAGAACTTTTTTGATTCATGCTCAAATGAGATACCGAATAATTGCTGTCAGATTGAGAATTCAAGTATAAGTTTCCGGCAATACTCCAACCGAACTGTCTACTTTGCATGATAGGTAAATTTTTTCAAAGTGATTTTTGTTGGGTTCCTATAATATTCCAAAATACACTAGAACCCAATAGCATATCAATATTCCCCTGTATATTATAATAAGGATCTGCCAATTCAAATTCAGAAATATTTAAAATACTCTTATCAAAGGAAATAAGAGGTAGCTGATCAGTTATTTTAGGTAAAACTAAACAGTTAATGTTTGTAATAAATTCATTACAACAAGACCCAATTTAAAGGTGGTAGGCATGTATACTACATGCCAGCCGGGGAGGTACCACCACCCTTACTATGGGCTCCTTAATATTGGGTCTCCGATTTTCTGAGCTCGGTAAGGGCTGCCGGTTACCTTTTTCTTCATCCTTAATCTATTCTCGTCCTTATTCTTTCTTCTCGCCCTCACTGTTTTCCTATCGGATTAAAAGTCCCAAATTAAAAAATAAGATGGCTGTGGTTTCTAGGGTAATAAATTCTGGACGTAAAATCCTGCCCCATTCGGATGTCCGGGAGGGCAGGGCGAAAGTATCAACTTTCTGATTCACTACTGCAACATCCGCGGTATCAGGTCTAATCTTAATGCTATTCACCAACATCTTGAACAATTACAACCTGATATTTTGTTTCCATTTGAAACACAAATCTCCTCTGAAAGCTCCGAGTCACCCGACTTGCAATTTCCTCAATACCACCTTCACTCTAACTTTAGATATAAAGGAGGCGTATGTGCCTACATCAAGGACAGAATTGTTTGCAAAAGGGTTTCTTCCTTAGAAAATAAAAATTTTGACGTGATTTGATTTAAACATTCTGGTCCTAATTTTGTGAAATTCTACTGTTGCATTTATAGGTCTCCTAATGACAGTAACTTTCAAGACTTCTTCGATTACCTTAGTATGAAAGTTGACTAACTCCTGTCTCAGTTTCCATCTTGCGATATCTCAATTGTAGGCGATTTCAATGTTCATAACTCTAATTGGCTTCACTTTTCATCTACTACAAATCCTGCTGGTCATAGTGCAGAAACATTTGCTATTTCATGTGATCTCACACAAATGATTTCTGAACCCACAAGAATCCCTGATAACCCTAACCATACTCCACATCTTCTAGATCTCTTTCTTACATCAAACCCTCTTGTTTATAAAACTTCCGTTCTTTCGCCTTTAGGTCTTTCCGACCATTGTCTAATAGAAATCATTTCTACTGTACCTAATTCCACTGTTGTTCGCAAAACCGATAGAACCTTGTGGTGTTTTAAGTCAGCTCGATGGAGTAATTTACGTTATTTCTTTGCAACCTTTCCATGGCGTGAATATTGTTTTAAGTCGTCCTCTTCTTCGGACATCGCTCTTTCAGTATCTGAAGGCATCCTCATGGGAATGAAGTTATACATTCCCAAAAAACAGTACCGTATAGGTCATTCACGTTCCCAACCCTGGTTCAATAAGGCTTGTGCTGATGCAATATCTTATAAAAATAAATATTACATTAAATGGAAATCTAATAAACCGGTCGACAGTCATGTAGAATACGTTGGTACTAGAAATATCTCCAAAAGTGTCATCACTAAAGCTAAAAAGATGTTCGAACAACGAAAATGCAATGAACTAACTACATCTCCTTTAGGCAGTCGTAAATTTTGGTCTTTAGCTAAAACCATTAGCAAAAACTTTGGAACATCTTCATTTCCCCCCTTGACATCTATTGACGGATCGGTAGTTGCTGATTCTGTAGACAAAGCCAATGTTTTTGTGGATTTGTTTGCATCAAACTCCTGTCTCAATGATTGTGGGAAAGATGTGCCCCTAGTCAACTCTTCTTCATACGCTATGAAACCAATTCATTTTCGGTACAAGCTCTTGGAATCGATCATCAATAAGGCGACTGGCCCAGACGGTATCCCAGCTATTGTCTTAAATAAATGTTCCCCCGAACTAGTACCAGTCCTATCTAAGCTCTATACGATCTCTATGTCTTCTGGGGAATTCCCTTCATCATGGAAGTTAGCAAATGTTCAACCTATTCCCAAAAAAGGCGATAAGACCGATCCCTCAAACTACCGACCAATTGCCATCACTTCCATTTTGTCTAAAATCATGGAAAAGCCATCAATCAGCAACTGCTCACGTTCCTTGAAACTAACAAACTCCTTAGTGACCACCAATATGGGTTTAGGCAAAGTCGTTCAACAGGTGATCTTCTTTCATATGTGACCCAAGTTTGGAACAATACAGTAGAGCAGTCCGGTGAAACAGTTGTAGTCGCTTTAGATATCTCAAAGGCATTTGACCAAGTTTGGCATAAGTGTTTACTTGCCAAACTCACCTCGTTTGGGTTAAATGATACGCTCATCAACTGGATTTCTAGTTTCTTTGATAAAAGACGAATACGTGTCGTAGCTTTTTTTCAAAAGAAGTTAGCATTAATGCGGTCGTACCACAGGGATCCGTTACAGCGCCTACACTTTTTCTGCTGTACATAAATGACCTTATTTCTTCAACAACTAACCCCATCCATTGCTTTGCTGACGATAGCATTCTTCACTGTAGTTCATCTCAGTCTACTCATAGTGATAATCCACCTTCTATGTCAAATCAAGAAATTAAAGCTGAAATGGCAAATTCAATCAACAAAGACATTCAGCGTATTCTCGAATGGGGAAGCAATAATCTAGTTAAATTTAATCATAACAAAACTCAGTGTTGCCTTGTGTCCGCCAAAAAAGATCGATCATTTCCTGTTGTAAGTATGAATGACTCAGTTCTTAAGTTTTCAGACTCTATTACTCTGTTGGGTATGACTGTATCTTCAAATCTCTCATGGGTTGACCATCTTCTGTCAGCTACCAAAACAGCTGCTCAAAAATAGGCTTTTGTACAGATCTAAGCAGTACTTTACCTCTCGACAACTCCTTCTGCTGTATAAGGCCCAAATTCGGCCTCATCTGGAATATAATTCTCACCTCTGGGTTAGTGATCCCAAATACGCTCTAGATATCGTTGATCGTATTCAAAAGAGAGCGATTAGACTTATAAATGACCCGTCCTTAACTTCTCACATACAGTCCCTTGAGCATAGAAGGATGGTTTCAGTTCTTTCTTTGTATTATCGTTATTACAACGGCTATTGTGCTGCTGAATTATATTCTTTGATACCATCTCGGGCTATCTTTGCGAGAAACACTCGGTTCGCTCATTCACATTATCAGTATGCAGTACAAATCTCCACTTGTCGTACCAAACGCCCGCAATCCACATTTTTCTACACGCCTCCTAAACTCTGGAATGAGCTCCCTAGTTCCTGCTTTCCAGTTCCTGCTTTCCTGTCACTTATGATATGAGAAAATTTAAGGCAGCTATTCATAAGTATCTATTGGCAATTCATTATCCATCCTCCTAAGTGTTCCTGAGTGCTTTAGCACGATAGGCCAAATTTAGCCTGTTCAGGTCCACAATCATAAAAAAAAAGACCCTGACTTGATAGTTTATATTTATCAAACAAGTAGATAATAAAACCTGAGAAGCATTGGTTGAACTGGTAACAGCACAGTTTATATTATTCACAGAGCTTGATCCTTATCTATGAAAACCTTTTGCGACGCGAAAAATTCGCTGGCTTCTTCTAGGCATTTTCTAACTTACATTGGACGTAATGTCATTGTGCTTGTGAAACAATTTTTGAACGGAATCAAAACAGTTGTTCGCACACACAGGTGGGACCTCTGTGTTTATCGTGTTTGTGGAATTTTGTGAATCGTGCGTTTTCTCAAGATGTAATAAAATATGTGACTTTTTACATTTAATGCCTCTTTGGAATCGACATTTCCAGAAAGAATGATAATATGTAAGACAATTTAAACACAATTTTAATCCTTTAATTAAAGATATTCTATGCGGTATAGAAAGTCTTAAAAGAGAGGAGCACCTAGTAAGCATGTGATTTTATCGCAATTTTTACAACCGAAGGCGTTTTGCGATGTTAACTGTTCAGTGACGACGTAATTATTGCTAAAAGTAATTTTTCAAATTTTACAAAATTGTTTACAACATCTTTAACAATTTTTAACAAACATTACTACTGACGAAGATAACTGTAAGTGTTATCCAAACGTTTAGATTGTATAATTTAAAGTACACCATTAAAAACCCCCAAAAAAGTTAAGTATTTTATAGATTTTTTTAAATTCTGAAATCATGGTTTACCGTAGTTTTTTGTAAACTCTAGTTTTTCTAAAATTCGCAACGATTTTTTTTTTAATTTAGTTATATTGCCCCCCGTAGATAAATCACGTGCATGCTGATATGGTTCCCAATGTCTCTTAGTTATACTATCAAATTTATTGGAAAAAACATAAATTAAAACTGGATCCCATTCATTTTAGTGATTGTTTATGTTTATTGGTGTTATCGTACAGTTGTCTTAAAGCTTTATGCGATTCGACATTAATTCACGGATACTCAAAAATTGCTCGAATATGATTGTGAATAATATTTTTTTTATTTTCAAATCGATCAACAATTAGATCCCACGCCTTTTTATAATTATTTGCAGATAACTCTAGCCATTTTATAGCTCTACCGGCCCGGTAGCTAAAGATGATCTTAAATGTATTAATTTTTGAACATCTGACAAATTTTGATTGTTATTAACAAGCAAAATAAAAGGTTCTTTAAAATCTAACCAATTAGTACGATCACCTGAAAATGTTGGCATTTTTATAGGGGGTAATTGCACATTTTACGCACAAGTTTGATTTTGTATATTCTGCACCTGTTGCGAAAGATGTTGCATATCATAAGCGGGTGCATCGGTGGTAGTATGAGACGTTTCAACCTTTTGGGAATCTAAAAAAGCATTACAAATTGCCATAACCTCACCTACCAACACACAGTAAGTATCTTCAAACATAGCACGATTATCAGGGTATAATTTGTCTTCTAAAACTTCAATTTCCCCTTGAATAGAATTATACTCGTCCCAGAGAGGCTCATTTTTTCTAATCCCAATGCGTAATAATGCTCGCATTTGAATTAATTTTATCTATATCCGCTAAAAAAGTATTTACTCTAGTTAAAGTGGCCTTAATTAATCCCCCTTTTATTCTTTAAAACTCAGCCATATTCTGTTAAATAAAAAACTATTGGAACAAACTTACAGATAGAATTTCTGAGGATTAGGTGGACAACGGTATAGTATGGGTATTATTAAGTAACGATGTGATAGCCCTCCTGAATTCGAAGAAATCCTTTATAAAAATTCAGTCTGTCCAGATTTCCAGCTGCTTGAATAAGGAAAAATTATCCAATCTTCTATCCGGCTCGATTGGACCAAAATGGTGATTGCAGTCCGGCGATGAAAAGAAATATATCAATAATCCAATAATTCTTCACTCGCTGCTTAATAGTGGGATGTATATATTTTTTAAATTAACAAGCAACAGATTTAAATTAATATATCGAAAAATTTTACTTGACATCTCTAATTCTTATTTTTTAAGTGTATGCTCACTTGGTTAAAAAAAATACTTTTTACAAACTGGTCAAAGCAGGTGTAATGCCGAGGTTAGCCAATATCGAGATGAAAAGCGTCTGAAGACGAAGTGCGGGAACATGAAAAAAGGACCAAACAAGAAAAGGAAAATATGTGTGGAACTGGTGATGTGCCTTTTAAGAAACTAAATATACTGATAAAGAAGAAAATATTAAGGATATTCTTGGGACTCGTTTAATTGGAGTGATGTCCAAGTTGGACGATGATTGTGAGAATTTCTCTGTAGTGGTGTTGGGTGCGCAAAACCATCGTTGCCTATCAGAATACATTTGTCATTATATAATAACTTTTTTAAGACATGGGTATGGAATTTTTTTCAAAATCAGCTTCTGCGAACACCATTAAAAGAAAAAATGGAAATTAATGAGCCAACCGTAGCATGTTCAAAAATGTCCGATGCAAATGAAGAAATGGAACGGGAGGAACCAGCACCATCATGTTCAGGGAAATAGGATACATATAATCTGAAAATGCTACGATCGAAATAAACGGAATTGTGAAGAACGGGCTTAAAAAAGAAAAGTTGGTTTGAACAGAAATATTATTGCTGATTTACGTAACTACCTTGTTGAATTTACTTTCTTTAAATATAAGGCAACGCCGTTGAAATTAGACAACGAACTGACTTCCTAGGCGTCCTAAAAATTGGAACTTGTAAATGAAAAAAAAAGGGATTTGCGGAAATGCACGCAACCAAATCAAACATGAGAAAGAAAAATATCTACAGCAACTTGAACTTGAAAAAAAAATTATGGAAGAAAAACTGAAGAAGTTAAAGTGAAAATGGAAATTTTAGTGTTAATATTATAGGATAAGTTGATAGGTGTAGTAATCTATGTTTGTATTTTATTTTCACAATATATGAATTTTACTTTATGTATGTTGTTCCCCAGTCCTTCTGTTATCACAGAGCTTAAGTAAAGAAAATTAGTTTATTAATGTTTGATCACAATTACAACATATTTTGAAAGTAGTCGTGGATTAAAGAATGTCTTGTAATATTTGGTAAGCCGCCTATTTCAACTGTCGTTGCCCTAATAGTTACTTCAAGTTCTTCACTGGCAATAAATTCTCCATCATCATGTAACATTACAGCTGTGTCGTGTAAAATGGTTACGGTGACTGCTTCTCCCTCCTCAAGGTTTAAATGAATTCCAAAGGACGACAGTGGGAATCTACGTTTTATAACCCCAAAGCATCTTTCAATCGGGTTTTGTGTACGAATCTGAGCTTCATTGTATAAAATTCAGCATGTGTTTAGATAATTCGTAAAGGTGTTACCAAATATTTAATAACATCGTATCCAGCATCGCTCACAAGCAAAATATTTACGAAAACTTTTCGTTCAGATTGGGTTATTGAAAAAAAAATGTATCCGTAGTTTTTTATGTATTTTAAAACTTTACCATAAACTATATTAATAATCGATGCAAGAAACTCTTAAAAAATTTTATTTTGACTTATAAGCAATTTAAAATTGATTATATTTTAAAAAGAATCACGCGTCTACAAACGCGCCACGATTGGTCGGCATGTTTGTGACGTCATAATGTTAAATTAATTCTCAATAGTACAGTGCCAACGGCTTCTACATGTAAGTTGACTAAAAATGTCCGAAATTTAGCAAACAAATTATTTATAATAGCTTGTTTAGTCATGTGTGATAAAGTATACCAACAGGTTGACAACTAAACTTGTACGGTACTACATCAACTTTTGCTCTACTTCCTATTGTAGTATAGTAAATATAATTCTCCATGTCTTCGTTCAGCTAAAAAAACATCAAATCATGAGAATTATTATTTAAATGACATTATAACAACGGAAGAACCACTATTATATACACTTTTAAAATTTCGATTTCGTATAGTACATAACCTAGCGCGTAATTAAAACATAAAATACTAAATTAAACCGAAACCATTCAATAACCGTGTACAAATTTATTACTTAATCGTTTTTAATTATTCATAGAAATTTTTTTGGTGCTACGTTATTTAAGAGTTATGGTTCTCGAGTTTAGTTAAAAAATTTTATTATCGAATTCTATTTATTCAATTTATACGTTTACATAAAAAATTTTTAATTACTATATTATTATAAACGCAAGATAACTTTTAAGGTTTAACATTTTTGATATATTTATCAATATATTGACGATAATAACAAGATTTAATCGATTAAACGTCAAAACACCATATCAGCTGTATGCTACGATGAGTAAAAATAAACATTGTGACGTTACATGCGCTCTGGTTTGTTTGGGAACTTTCGGCGGTACCGGGTTCAATAATGCATTTTTAGTGTAATATAACTAATCAATTAGAGGGAAAAAAAACTAAAAATAGTTTTGTTATAAAACGTACCTTTCCATTTATTACAAACAAAATTTTTTTTCAAAAACCCAATTCTAATGGAGTCTTAAATTTCGGAAAATTGTCGAATCATGTGCAGATGCGGGCCACCTACATACAATATTTTGTATTGTCAAATTTGCATCACACACCATATGAGTATTAATCGAAAAGAAGTTTTTCCTATTTCGGAAATTTTTGCTTCTTCGTCACCTGCAGAGCATATATTAATGTGGGTGGAATCAATTACACAACACAGCGGGGAAATCTGGCCATATTTAAAAAATACTGCATTGTTCTTTATATTTCGTTTTCATTAGTGGGAATTGAAATGAAATCGTTTCTTAAAGAGACGATGGCATTTGCAACTTTTGTAATTGCACGACTCACTGTAGATATACTAACTCCATCTGCATCTCTAATTAATTTTAACATGGACCCAGTTGCTAGGTATCTCGGCGTTATCAAAATCATTACTTCTGGTGTTAATGCATGATTTCTGTGTGAGGAATTGTAGGTATATGAGGTAACCTTCGATATAATGCAGGTACGTACGTTTCCGGATTTGAAACTATAATATGTGAAATTCTTCGGCAGAGACACCGTACAATTGGTTTCGATAAAGAATACCTATCCTTAAATTCACGGTCATTCCATTTCTCAAAGTTATCTGGTCGTAACCTCATGATCCTTTTGGGTCTGCGGTGTCTAACCTACATTTGATTGTAAATAATTTTTTTCTTGTAGTAACATAGAAGGCACGATAGAACCGGTAATACAACGTATAATTATGCCACCCTACCTGTTCAATTAATTCGAGGAGGTCTTCATCGTCTGTTATTATATTTAGTTCCATTTTGTAGACTATGTTACATCTGTCAATCAATCGTTGAACGACACTTGAACGCTCGAAATCGGGTGCTCAGTGTCTAGTCTAGTCTAGAACTAGAAATCGACGTTGAAATTTTTTCAAACAACCCGTATTTTCCCTTGATTTTTGTTCAATGTTGATCTATACTTGAACTGTTTTGGTGCAGCCGACCCTACGCGATTTACTTGTTTACGTGTTTATAACATTTTTAAAATGCACAATGTTTGTGTTGCTTTGCTCTTAAATGACGTTATTGAATTATACGATCTCAACGGCGTCTTACTCCTTTAAAATCTGTCGGGTGCTAGACCTGTTATTGCACGCATAGATTTTGTCTTGAGACTTTAGTTTAGGGTTCGGAGAATGTATGCACTACTGTATCTACAGGTTTTCAAACCTAATCCAATTAAAATAATGTTAAGTTACATTGTGAGGTAGTGAGTTTTTACTTATGTAACGGTTTTGTTTGGCATGGCGACATGTTAGTTTGAAAATTCTCGCCAAATTTGACTTTTCAGTTTTTCAATTGGTGGATTAAATAACGTATTAACAAATTATGGGATGGTGTTCAGTTAGTTGGTTTCCTTAGGGAGTTGATGTTGGAATCTCAAACTGTTAAGGTATAGTAGGCAGTATTAGAAACATAATGTAGACGCGAGGTGCAGGGTCACCCATGAGTAGCGTCATTATTATCAATAGGATCACACACAAACACACGCACGCAGACGCAGACGCAGACGCAGACGCAGACGCAGACGCAGAACGCAGACGCAGACGCAAACGCACAACGCAGAAGCGCACAACGCAAACGCAACACAACACCACACACACACACACACACACACACACACACACACACACTCACACACACACACACACATACGCACACGCACACGCACACTCACACGCACACGCACACGCACACACACACGCACACGCACACACACGCACACGCACACACACGCGCGTTTTTTTCTGGTATTGTTCTTTGTTTGACTGTTTGTTTACGACTAAAATCCTCAAATTCTAATTTCCAGCCCTCGTGTATTATAGCTCCGCCACTGTTCGTCGTACAACAAAACTGAATGCATGTTTGAAAAGGTCTTTTGTTATAGAACGCGGTTTGTTAGAATCATTTTTGCGATATCTCCTTCGGGGACATACCCATTGTCGAAAAAGGTGAAAATTGCCTCATGTTTTGAATGTCGAGGATTTTTATCGCTTCCTGGCAGACCAGAAGTGACGCCATTTTGTTACTAGTAAGCTATAATGATAGCTTGCTTTTCTGCATTTCATTTGAGACCACTCTAGGCAATATCGGCCTTTGAATTTGCTGGCAATTCCCATTCCAGGACTTCTAGGCAGAATTGCAGACCCTGGAATTCTAGGAAGCCGGCACTTTAAAGGTGGGGAGATTTGATATGTTGTTCAGTGCATCAAGTAGAACAGCTATCCCAATTTCTAGCTGTACAAAAATTTGTTTGAGGTAAAAACCTAAAGTTAATGGAGTAAGTGAGTTCATTATATTTATTGTCGAAGCTCTATATATTAATATGGAAAATATTTAAAGAATTCTTTTTGATTGAAAAGGAGAACTTCAGTTTGTGAATGCTTTTTAACTTGCTTGAGTTATCTTGGCTTCCTCCGAAAAAAATTATTTATTTTAACACCGACTGGCCAAATAATTGGATCCTTGATTTTTCTGTCTGTTCCTCCCCTATACGTATTTTGAGAGAAGAGTAGATTTCGGGTTAATGACTGCAGGTACGCTGACCGTACTATCAGTTTTATTTACATGTATAATCGAGTTCATATCAGATTTATTTGAACTCTGGTTATCAATGTTATCGCCACCTTTGCCGTTATAGGTTACGTGAGATTTAGCAATAGCGTAATTTTCATTTGTACCATTGTATTGATTTTGCGTTTTAGACAAAACCCTGCTATTTTTTTGAGATGAAGGTCCGTGATTTTTACCCACAATACCTTTAACAATGTTTGTAGATAAAATTAATTTTTCGGTTTCTGCTTGTCAAGTGAATATTAGTGCTATGAATATATAGTTTGATTCAAATAAAGCTGTGTATGACTCATTCTTAAAAGAACACGGGTTAAGATTTAGGCAACGTAAATCTTCATTAAATCAGTATCTTTTAGTTAATATTTTTATCGGCAGATGTGTACACAACAATTTTCAACACACACACACAAAAGTTGAAAATATTGAATGTTATATTTTAAACTAGAAAATTATATTATATCTACTTATTTATATAGAAATATTATTATACAGTGAATTGTTATAATTTAGGACATGGTTTGATTATAATTACATACCATCATGCATACCTATATATGTATATACTTTTGTTTATTATAAATTAAATCATTTCAGGTCGGAAAATTGTTCAAAGTTGCAATTCGTTTGTTACTCTCAAGATTTATAACAACCCTTCTAGAAGCATAATTATTGCTTTATAATCGACATAATTCTAGTAGATACGATAACATAAATATCGATACATTTGTGTTTATTTCATTCTTGTAGAAGAAAGTGTGTACAGTATAATGTAGTTATAGATGTTTAATATTTCTATTTAGCACATAATTTAAATAGATTTCATATTGCTCCAAGTTAAATGAAAAGCAATTTACATAAATCAGTACATGTATTCAGTCCACCTATTGTAGAGTTATCAATATATCAAAAATTAGAATATTTATATTACATTTGAATTAAAACATTTAAATTAAAAAAAATTATTCACTATCAGTGTCACTCTCAGAAGTGGAATCATTAATAGATATAATTAATGGTTGCATAACCTCAAAATGTTTTTCAATTTCCCACCACTCTAACATAGACACTTCGACATGTTTAAGCATTTCTGCCAATATGTCCCGTCAATTCGTTGCAAGAATTCCATCCATATTTTTTACATGGCCATCGTTAAATTTAGAATTATGTCTTCCTATATTTTTGTTGTAGTATTCTTTGCAGTTTGTCCACACCAGTTCAATTGGATTAAATTGACAGTGATATGGTGGTAACCGTAATACTCCGTGTCCACACTATTTTATCTACATATTTCGTACACCTTTGGTATCGCAGTATCCGCAACTAATTGCACTAATTCTTTTTTAAACATGCTACGTTGTGCTTTAATAGATTATTGCTTAGATGAATTATTTGGAATTTTTTCTAGAAGTTTGAAATGATAACTAGCATTGTCCATTACAATTAAAGATGGTTCTTTTAAGTTTGCAATTAAATTATTTTCAAACCACTTTGTAAACAACTCCGCACACATATCTCCATGACTTTGTAGAAAACAAATGTGAAGCATTGGAAATAAATCCATCTTCATTACCTGCATGAACAACCGTAAATCTAAAAAATACAGTTATTTTATTAGGAATTATAATGTAATAACTAAATTACAACAAACCTTTTTCCTTCACTCATTGGTTTCAAATTCACGCTTTCCTTAGATTTATCAAGCCAGCTTCTTTTCTGCGATCCTTGACTGAAAATCCAAGTTTTATTTTTGTAATATTCTCTTAAGAATCGTACACGATTGACAGCAATATGTGATTGTTACAGAAAACCTCTCCTACCATCATTCTAGATGAAAACCAATGGAATGTAACAGTGATCTTAAACTTGATCTACTGAAATCGAAAACTACTATTGCTTAATTCTTTTTGTAATGAATAGCGCAACATGTATACCTACAAAAACAGGTATAGTGCTAACATGTCTTGGATGTTTGTATTTACATTTTGAATGCATTTCATAAATTTTTACGATTGCTTGGACTTAGATTTCGTACGTTTTCTCCGCTTATCTGTGTGACTGGAGGTTTATTTTCTTTTGGGTCTATCTTTGTAACACCTTTTTTATAGCGTGCTTCAGACGTGCGCTAAAAGCAGTCCTTCCAAGTATCATATTTTACACAATAATGTACTGCATACCTGTATAACAGATTCAAATGGAATGAGTGTCCCTTGATTGTCACGTTTCCGTTCAAAATAATTAAGCACGTTCATAACTATAAGCTGCTTGAGATTTAAGGTGCTTATTACGTAGCATATATAAATTTTGTAAATTTTATATAAATTATGTAAAATGTTACCAGATTACCAATAATTCACTGTACTGTTTTTATAAAAGTAAAGCAAAACGCATAAACAATACTTTCAAAAATGACAAGAGTGATAAATACTGCTTCTAATCACGACACGTTTTAGTGCACTAATATGAATTGTGCAGCAAATTTATATTTTATGGCCATTCTTCTCTAATACATGTAGTTGAGCAGAGAGAGAGAGAGATAAAATATGTAATTCTATTATGGAGTTTTACATCGAGAGTCATACCCAACTTTATTTGAATCAAACTTTACACGTATTCACTGTATACTGTATAGAAATAGTATATTATTCTATAAAGCTAGTGACACTTTTTGTGGCGAATCTGTAGGTTTGACGGACGAACGTACTGAATCCGGCAAATACAGATGAGCCACAAAAGTCACTTTTCCGCATAAAATATACTATTTTTTCAGACGTTTTTACACTTAAATGTGAAATAAGGAAAAATAATTAGGTTGTGAAAATACGGAATAGTTAGATTTACTTAGCGTGCTCTGGAAGCAGCAGTAGACGTTGCTAGGCTTCGTTGAAAACAATGCATTAAACAAGTTGAAAATTGTGAAGATTCTCCGTTTATTGTAAGTATTTTATTAAACTTTTGTTCCTATTTGTTAAATTAAAATATTACATTGTTAGAGTATGATGGATTTGGAAAACTACACGCCATCAGAAATTACTGAAGCGGCTAATACTGCAATAAATGATCCATTACCTACAATATCGAGCAAAATCTATATGCTTTTCAGCAATTTATAAATGATGCGATGAAAAATATTAAAGCTACCTGAAACCCGTAATGTTAGCTTATTTTGCGAATTAGCAACAAAATGAAAATGAAAAGCTGACAATGTGGTCCCAATATTCGATGATAAAATCATTATTGAGCATTCGACTTGGCGTAGATACAAGCAAATACTTGAAACTTCGTGCATATCTAAAGAAGCAGAATGAAGATACAAAAGCAGGAAAATATTTACAAAAGCCAATTTAACAATTTTATCGGAAGCGTCGGACGAAAATACTTGGCAATGAAGGTAAGTTTTAGAAATAGAATGAAAACAAGTCTTTATATTTTGTATTTTTAGATAGTTTTGATTATTGGTATCTCAGGGGCATGTCGTTGCGATGAATTGGTGAAGATTAAGGTAAACGACATTGAGAACCTGAAAACTCTGCTACATATTAAAATTCCAGATAGCAAACAAAAAAATTAATCATTACAGTTGTAGGGAATCTTTCCTAAATTTATATAACAAATATGTTGCTTTGCGCCCACGAGATATGAATGATCGCCGATTTTTTTAAATATGGAATGGAAAATGCTCAAGAGCGGTGATGGGAATCCATAAATAGTAGTGTTCCTAGGGGTAGATTTTTCTTAAAATTAGCGAACTATACAGAATACACAGGCATTGTCCAAGAAGAACCTCAGCTACACTGTTGGTGGACGGCAGATTTAATGTGCTTGAAGCCATGGTGGCTGGAAATCCAGCACTGTAGCTGAGCATTATATTGAAGACTCTCTAGCAACAAAAAAGACAGTTGAAAATTTTGCACCTAGTGCAAGCGCTACGAGTACAAAAGTTCATGTAGAAGAGGAAGAATTAAAGACCATTTCCTTAGAACGCAGCGAGACCTCCATTGTTACCTCTGGTGGATTTTATTTTGTAGAAAATGTTTAATCATTGCACTTTTAATCTTTATAACTCTAAACAATAAATTTTTTCGTTGTTTTCCAAATTGTGTTTGAGTTATTAACACTTACTTTTGCATCAATGAAAAGACTTTATGAAAATGTCAAACTTTAACGTTGTCAGGTGAAGTTTAAAATGCCATCTTTTATTGACGTCTGAAGAAAAAATTCTTTATGAGCAAAATAATAGCTTGTGTGCAGTACTACAGTAAACATAAGCAAACCCTATAATAATTAAATCTAAAAGGTTCGAGGGGCCCAACTATCTTCAGGTCATTACAAAGTTTCTTGTAGAATTCAAATAGTTGTTGTAAAGTCTCTAAAAAATAATAACTAAATACACAATACAAAAGCATTAATCTATCGTTTAAATGAACTTAACATCCGCCACTCTTTCAACAATCGCAACTATACACTGCTTTGCGTTATTGCAGTCACCGACGTACCGTTTTTTTATGGGAACACAGCTTCTTGATTTATAATAATACTGGGAGTAGCAGGAGCCTGCGCCTACAAAAGTTAACTAAAATCACCGTGCAGAATATTCAAGCCGAAGATACTTGTTTACTGGTAACAATTTCTGACTCATGTTTATATTCGTTCGTGGTATTACTAAAAAAAATGCAAGTTAGCTGAAATTTCCAAATCATTTTGCAGTTACGGATCACTGTTTTCACCGTACTACCGCAACGCTACTTACTAATGCAAGGACTGAACTTTTGCCCCTTATATAGCATGGAAGCTGGCGGTGTTCGATGGTAGCGGATTGATACATAGACGATTCTCCCCAAGGCAACGTAGAAGTAAATAATGAAATCATTGGTAAACTTTGCAAGTTGATGATGATCCGTCCACATGGTCTTTGACGTCTCCATCCCCCACTTTAATACCTTCTAACTATTTTGCTTTAGTCATCAGTGCCAGATGTTAGTATAAGTTCGTCGTTTATCATTAATTTTAATATTAATAGTCAGTTAACAACTTAACATCAGTTAGAAACTATTATGTATTCAACTAACTATTAAAAAAGTATTAACATAATAAATTGCACCCACTTCCTTCCTTGTTTTTAATTAGCGTATGGAAACTGAGTACAGAAATTTTTGGAAAGTTGCATATTCAACGGATGTAGAACAGGAAGGTGCTGTAGATAGTAGTTGGCTTCCTAATTTTGTTTTACTCTCTATCGATTATTCGATGTACGCCTCTACTGCATTGGTGGGCTTCCATCCACCATGGCCCTTGATACTCTAGTAATATCTGCCCCCGAGTCTACAAAAAACTACTTGATCTCACCAAAGAAAATCAAGCATGACACACAATATCGTAAAAGCTGAACATACGAAGTTTCAATTTAGATATTTATGATATCTGTTTGTACGATTGTAGAAAAAACTTCTCATAACACATGAGCAAAGCGCAACTCCGAAACTAGTGCAGTTACCGAAACTCGCTGAGCTCGTTTCGGTAACGCTAAACACGTTTGAGAATCTCGCACTTGTTATGAAAATAACTATTTTTTATTTAATAAACGAACACTTTTTGCATACTTTTTAGTGTTTCTACGGCTACCAATGTATAAATAAGGGTCTGTAAAATATGGATTGATAAGAGAACTAAACTTCATTTGTACGATGCTAAAATTTGTAGGTTATTATGCTTTTAATTTTATATTTTGAGTGATACTGTTTAATTAGGTGAAACGTAATTAAGTGTGTAGATAATAAACCATTTCATTTAAAATTCTTACAAAGAATAATTAGGTTGATCTAGTGTACGAAGGTTGTTTCATGCACACTCTATCGCTACTTTTTATTTTTATATTTTTCTTTACGGAAAGTGGGACACGGATAACAAACAAGTTGTAGGGAAAGAAGACGCGTAAAAATAGCTTAAAATGAGAAATATTATTAAAACAAGAATGACGGTAACAATAAACATTTTTTTTGACACCGCACCAGAAATCATCGTACTGTCAAATAAAGCATCTCTTAATTTAATATCCAGCAAATCATGTTAAATAATAAATATTACATTATTATAAAATATTTTATATTTATCGACATTAACATACACTTAGTAAAACCGTTTTTTAATGAACGTAGAGAAAGTATTGTACGCAACTCTTACAAAAAGTGTTCATTGCACTCGACCTTAAGTCCTAGTTGGACAAATGCGTATCACGTGCAATAAACACTCAGTTTTTGCATTTGTTGCATAAATAAATATTATTTAAAATCATTTAATAATGATGCATGGATTTCAATCTATCATGAAAGTTTGAAAATGCTCAATCGTTTACAAATCTACTTTTTGAACCGGTTGGAAAGTGCATATTTTCTGGCCTCTAAATTCCAGAATACGCGAATGTCAGACCTATGCCATATTTGGTGTAAGATACAATTAGTGATATAGACACCCAGTTTACGTTTACAACTCATGTTGGCGGTTATCTAAAACTATTATAAATATAAGTAAATAGGGAGTGCTACTATAAAAATGAAAGGATAAACAATTTACATTATTATTTTATAGAGTATATTAGGAATATATAGCTTAAAGTGAGTTGATTAATTATGAATAAAATAGGTTGTGAATGTATAAAGGATTTAGCAATTATTAGAATAATACTTTAACACAATAACAAGATTACAGGAATAAGTTCAGTACCACAAGATTGAAATTATTATTAGAACTACAGTGCGTATTAAAATAAGAATTAAACACTCAGACATTTTATAAGCAAACTGGTTTTCAATCATATAATATATAAGAGATGTCAAAAATGTATAAAATTGTCATTAATTGTATGAATAATCAACTATTTCAATACATACTAGATGCAAACATTTTCACTCTAATTGCAATAAATTATATTATTCTCGCCCTGCGTCATTAGTTTATGAAGCTAGCTATCCAAATTGTTTATCCTGCCATCTCATATCAAAGCGTCTTTAAAAAAGGGATAGAAACATACTTGAAGTGCATTTGCCACAATCGACATATGTCATTGAATAATTTCATGCAATGAAAAGAGAAATAAAATACACGTTGGTATTGTTTAACATGCATTTTAATTCTAATTTTCCTTTAGCTAGACTTATGTTATGCAATATGTAAAGGTTACAAAATAGTTTCATAACTCATTAATAACTAAATTTGAGTATTAATATGTCGACATATCCCTCTATTGTACATGACCACAGAGTTGTAAGCAAATTAAACTTTTTAACAAAAACGTTTTTATTTTAATTAGAAGGATTACTTATTATTTATCTATAAACAAGCTCACATTTTATTTAAAATACACAAAGTATGTATTTATAAAGGTGCCTAAACACAATGAAGCTGTAGCAACATTCGGAACTTCAAATAGGGAAACCTAAAATTGCGATTATCTTTAGTTATCAATTAATGTAGATGTTTTAACACCCACTTACATGATATTGGACATAAATGTTCTCTAAATATTTACACAAACTTGCTGCAATGCATTTTGTTGAATATAAGCATTGTTCAAACAATGTAAGTACTCATAAATTATAACCTACAAAAACCATTAAGATAAAATATCTGCTATTTGTTGCTCACCATGGTCATTAATACGTTAATTATCATGAACAATTTTCTTCGATTTTCACAAAGTAAACGTTGTTTTCTTTTACGTTGTAAATTTGGAATAAACAGTATTTATATTTATAATCACACGGAAACCTGTAACTGCACTACCGCCATCTGGGAATTATTAAAAGAAATTATTACGGAAATGAATCCGATGCCTGCCAATGACTTTTGGGTAAAATGAATGCTGCTACGAAAAAGGTAAATTGTTCGTCTTTCAAGATACGCTGTCTTCTAGGTTGTCCTACATCCTACTAGATACAACCGTTGGTCAACCCTTGAATCTGACAAACGCGACTAGCTATATAGATAGTAGTACATGTTGCTGGAGTTTTGGTGATCAGTGCGACTATATTGGATTCTCTCTATGTCTCATGTTCTTGATAGAAATGCTGAATTTTGCCCTTATTTTGTTGGTCAGTTTTGAGAGCAGTGAGCACTACAAAGTTCGACAACCTAAGCCTTTGACCGAGTAGAAGTCACTCGATCGCGAACAAAATAAGAGATGGATGATGCCTTTAACATTGATATTTGAACTAAATTTGTAATAAATAGGTCTTGTGTTCATGTCAAAGAAGTGCATATTTGAACTCTCCACGAAAAATGCTTTAGAACCTCAATCCATATTAATTAGGAATTAATCAGCAATATAAGTCATGTCAAATATCTAAGAACATGATTTTTTTATTTTTTAAAAGAATTGCTTCACTACATCTTGAGCTACTTACATTACATGTATTGCAAATGCTGTAGTTTAGTTTTTTCTAACTTCAAATATGAATGAAATATGTGATCAACCTTTTCATGCAAAATAGGATTTCGTACATTAATTGAAAAAGTCACAATTAGAAATATAAATTATAGTACTCATTTAGTAAATTAAAACATTCTCACAAAATGTCTGTTACAAAAGTACAAGAAAATTTTACATACACTACCTGCCAAACATCGGACTGATCTCACAACGACCGCTACGTCAAATACAACTGTAACACGGATATAGTAAAGCATGCTAAACAACAAGGACAATACAACACCCGCTGGAGCGCGCAACGGCTACTTCAAGGTAAATTTAAAAACGAGAGTTATGAAGTGTATTCATAAGATTTATATGGATAACCATAGCAAGATAACATGTAGTAAATCCCATTAACCTGCAACTAATGAAAAAGGTAGATCTCTCAAGACACCCGTTTCCAAATGGATCTCGTAACAGACCAAAATGGCCGTATGTATATGTGTGTGGATGTGTGCTAGTATCCACGATAACTTCAGACCCGTAATGCGTACGTACTTGCAATTTTGTGTTTAAGCCTCATATCATTTCTCCTGGAGCTGATTAGATTTTGGGAGAAATCCAATGGCAGTGTGGGGGGGGGGGGGTATTTGGGGCAGTTTTTTGTTTTTATCAAATATTTCTAAAACAGCTGCATATTTCAAAGATATAAAAATACCTAGAAATAGACCTTAAACATATCGATTAATCATGTTCTATTCAATTTTTTGATACGACGCGTAATTTAGCGGCAAAAAGTCTTAACTTTTCTTCATCAAATTTCTTAATGTAACGCAAGGTAAGTTTAAAAATTAATTAAATATAAACGAAAATGGTTAAACTGTATTACTGATATCTTATAGAAGCGGGCGGCTTTGGAATTTTAAGTTAACATGTATTTATCTCTATTAATCTCAATTCTGACATAGACCATTGTTTTTGTTTTTACAATGTTGCCTGTTTTCGTTATGAACGTATAAAAAAGAGGTTGCATAATTATCGTAAAAAAATTATAATTAAAATTATATTTTTTCTTTTAATTTGTTAAGTTATCATCTCTAGTAACCTCTGTCTGACATGAAGTTTTAAACGCCTGTTTGGCAAAAATAATTGTTTTTGTTTTTACAATGTTGCCTATTTTCATAATGAACTTATAAAACAGATTGCATAATTATCCTAAAAAAATTTTTATTAAAATTATTTCATTTCTTTTAATTTCCATTTTGTAGGTTGGAAGGACGTGCGGTCTTCCACGCCAGATATTTATAGAAGCGAAGGGCTTTGGCATTTTTTTCCAGTTAGCATCTAGGTCGCTATTACACCTCTATCTGACATGAAGTTCTTAACGTCCATCTGACATAGATTGTTGTTGAACATATTAAAAAAGAGGTTGCATAAATATCCTAAAAATTATTATTATTGAAATTATTTCATTGCTTTCAATTTCCACTTTGTAGTTTGGAAAGTCGTGTGTTGTTCCACACCGGGTATTTATTGTAGATATTGCAAGTTTTTAATATTTATGTAATAATTGTCAATCACAACAATTCCTTAGTGTTTAACAATTTGTAGTGCATAATTATCTGTGCCAACTTGCTAATTCCTTAGTGTTTAACTAATTGTTGTTAGTTTCTGATTACTCATATTATCTGATCTAGTTTCTACTTATTCAGAAGTTTCCGTAAATGAGGCGTACGAAGGTATACAATAAATGAGCAATACAGCTGATTATTTAGTTATTTTTCTCTTGTGCTTAAGTTCAACAAGTTAACCAGAGAATTCCACAATATTATTGCTACCGAAGCAACTGCTTCGAGATTTCTTCAGCAACACCACCTTTTGCAAACAGAATATGAATGCGATCCTTGTTTGCGATTTAGCTGCGTCATGGCACAAAGAGGAAGCGCCATAGATATGGAGAGTTCCGGCTAATCTTCCGCTGCCCAGGAAGGACTTCCAAACAACTCGCTCTGATCGGGAAACGATTTCTTTCATTACACCGACTTAAAGATAAGTTGCGTTGCAATTTAAGTTTGTGCACAATTTTGGAAATTATATATTACTTCCTGATGGATACTACAATCGAAGTTGCAAGTGCACAACCGGAATGGTTTGTTCAAATATCGTATCAGTACAGCGTAGAGGAAGACTGAGAGGTATATAAACGCCGATCTTGTGCAGATTGACTAGTCTCTTTGTGCAGGGCGTCGAAAGTATAACAGAGGGACGCCTCCTTTATGGCGATGAAGCAGCGTAGTTGAAGAATTTCGATGTTCACATTGAAAATAATCAGAACTACAGAAAATGGATTGACGTTACATGGGTATTTGGTTTGGGTACTAAGGTGGAGATCAAGAGATCAAGCGACATTGCTCCCTCTCATACAGAAAGAGGTGCAAAATTGTTCTCTTGTACATTCGAACGAGTTACCAGTTTACCGAAAAATGCAAACATTAGCGTACCGGCATAACACCATGAACTGAGAGGAGGTGGGTAGATGCGAAAATGCACGCCATGAAGTAATTACGCAACGTTCCTTTACAATAACTGCAGTGCCATTTAGATTATATCGTGGGCTTACTGCAAGAACACCCTAACCCCACTTTCTACTGGCAAAACCTTACAGGTGTAGAAAAATTATTAACAAGTTGTATTAGGGTACCAAAACTGATAAGTTCGAACCAACAAACATAGACTACCAAAAATGTATAAGTGCACAGAAATTGATTTCGCAGTTAAAATTTTTTATTTTTCGATTAAATTTAAAATGTAAAAAGCATATAGGTGAACTTTATGCTTTTTGAGCGCGACGTTTCGGAAGCGGACTCTGCTTCCGTCATCAGGCTTAGTCCTGAGAAGGACTGTTTTGGCACTTGAGTCGAATTCATATGTTATATATATAATTTTTTCCCAAGCACTTGACTACTCTCAGATTCGAACTTGGTACCTTTCACTTACTAGTCTGACACCGTTACCGCTGAGCCAATGAGTAATCCAGTAATATTTAGAACTATATATATATATATATATATATATATATATATATATATATATATATATATATATATATATATATATATATATATATATAATTTTTCGTGGTTGCGCAGAAGTTTATTGCGCATGTTGCGCCGTAACTTCTTGCGCAGGTGTATTGCGCTTAAGCTCTTCGCGCATTATTAGAATCCATATGGGTTTCATTTCTACACTAGCTTGGCTTATTGGATTTTCTGCTAGTGCGATGTATGTTGCTTTTTTGAGTTCCCGACGAGTTGTGTTCTCGTCCTTTGCCACTATCTGTATGTTATCCCATTGGATGCGGTCGTCTTCGTTCCAGACATGTTCGGCGATTCTTGATCTTTCTGTTTCCCCCGTCACGGACGTTCTTATGTTCCTGAGGTCTCACTTTGAGTGGTCTACTGCTCTCTCCTATGTATGCTCTGCCGCATTCGCATGGTAAGTTGTATACACAATTCTTGGAATTCCGATCTTCATTGTATGGTTTGGTTTTGATTAGTATTTCCCTGAGCGTTCTGGTGAAGGCAGTGCGTATATTGTATTTGCTACCTATCCTTCGTATTTTGTCTGAGGTACCTTGTATATATGGTATTATCGCTGTATATTTAGGTTCTTCTTTTTCGGTTACCCTTTCCCTGTTTAGGTTAGGTGTTAGATCGGGGTAGCCATTTTCTTTGAGTGTTCTAGCGATATTTTCTTTTTCTTTGTTCAGGTCCTCTTGTTTTGAGCATATTGTTTTTGCTATATCGTACAAGGATTTTGCCACGCCTAACTTCTCGTTTTTGTGGTGATTGGAGTTGTAGTGCAGGTACCTCCCCGTGTGGGTAGGTTTCCTGTATACACTTGTCGTGAAAGTGTTGTCATTCCTGTGTACAAGTACATCCATGAATGGCAGTTTTTGTTCCGACTCCAATTCCATTGTGAATTTGATGGAAGGTGCGCGGCTATTTAGATGATCTAGGAATTCATCTAGACTATGCTTGCCGTGTTGCCAAACTACGAAGGTATCGTCCACGTATCTAAGCCACATCCTTGGTTTTTCTGTGAATTCGGATATCGCTTGGTCTTTAAAGTCTTCCATATATATATATATATATATATATATATATATATATATTGCTCACTATGGGTGATAGTGGGGAACCCATCGCCATCCCAAACTCTTGTTGGTAGAATTTGTCTTCTACCTGGAAGTATGTAGTTCTAATGCATATTTGTCAGAAGTTCCATTATTGTGTTTACCGAGAGTTGCGTACGTTCGTCTAATGTTTGATCCTTTTCCGGCTTGTCCCTTATGATAGTTAGTGCCTTATCGGTAGGCACATTTGTGAATAGACTCACAATGTCGAAGCTTACCAGTGGTTTGGTTGGAAGTCTGATGGTTTCCACAAAGTGCTGCGTATTCTTGACCATACACTAGGTTTTTCCCTATAAGGATGTGATGATACCTAGCAGATAGTGTGCTAATGGGTGACAAGGTGAATTTCTCGAGCTCACAATTGGTTTCAGAGAAATTCCTTCCTTGTGAATCTTTGGTAGGCCGTACAGATGCGGAGGTTTGCGGTAGTCTGGAGTAAGTCTAGTTCTCTGGTAATCGGAGAACTCGCCCTTATGTTTTGCCAGCGTCAGGTATATCCGTCTTTCGATTGATGGTATGAGGTCTTTTGGTATTTGTTTGTACTCGCCTCCGTCTAGTAGTTCTTGGATCTTACTATTGTAAGTGTCCATATCCATTACCACAGTCGCGTTTCTTTGTCTGCCGGGAGAATTTTGATCGTTGGGTCATTCTTAAGGGAAATGGCCGCTCTCCTTTAGGTTAGATTTAGTTCGCCTAGATGAATCTAGGACTGATCTAACCTTACTTCTGTATTCTTCGGTTTCTTCAGGATTTAATTTTATAGCTGTTTCTTCGACTGCGGTTATTAAATCTACTTTCGAAATATACCTCGGTGTCATCGCATAGTTCAAGCATTTGTCCAGAACCTGCATTTCGTTTTCGTTCAACTGTCGTTTAGAGATGTTTATGACAGTGTTTTTTCGATTGATGTTGGTTAGTTCTTTCTTTTCCTTCATTCGTTTTTCGAGTTTATTCTGCTGAATTTCCTTGTGCATTGCCTTGATTTTCGAATATTTACTTCTGGTAGCCGTGTTTATCCTATCAAAGTCTTGTCAGTTCACTCGATTTCGAATGGTTTCTCTAATCTCGTTGGATTAGTGTTCGAGCTGGTACTTTCTGAAACGGCGATTAATGATTTTTTCCGACTGTGTATCGGAGTTTTGATGTTGAGCCCGGTGGATATTACGTTATCACGGGCTTTGCAGAGGTAGGTTAGTTGGTTCTCCTCTAGTGCTAGCTTGTTCATTGATGTTTCAAACTTTCTGAAAAGTTGTTTGACTTCGGGTGCATACCGAGTTACTAATTCTGTATTATAAGTGTTTTGTAACTGTGGTTTCCTATTGGTGGAGTTTATCGGCCTATTTCCACAGTTTATGTTTTTTGAGCGCGACCTCAATCGGACAGCGAAGAAGAAACAACTGTAATTTCAGAACAAAATTCCAAGGAAACAGAGAATAGAAAAGAGAACGTAACTAGTGGAGAAATTGAGTATGACTCAGAAATAGGAGGTGAAGGAGTCTCGGTACAAGAAAACGGAAACATCGAAAGAAAAAGATCCCGATGGAAAAAAGTGAACCAGAGAAATGGAAAAGGAATTTAAAGAAGAAGCAAAGGATGGAGAGTAAAATTCCTGAAGAAGTGAACTGTGATAGCTGCAGATATAAATGTGGAAGTAATATTACAGAAGCAGTGAGGTTATCCATTTGTAAAAATTTGTCGAAAGCCGATTATATTCGTCAAAAAGAATTTATCTTAGCTAACAGTGAGAGCAAACCACCTGCGAGAAGGCGTGTAATAACAACAGGTTCCAGAAAAATACGATCTGACTCTAAAGGTTACTTCCTACATAACGGAGAACAAAGGTTTCGGGTCTGCAAAAAGTTTCTTGTTACTACCTTATCGATTACTCAGAGGCAATTGTTAATGCTTATAAAAGAAAAGGAGAACGCAAAATGTTTATAAGAATCGATGGAAGAGGAAAGAAAATGCCGCATAATAAAACCGATGCTGAAAACAAAATTATTGTTCGATAACTTATAGAAAAATTTCCAACTAAGGAGTCACACTACGCACGGAAGGAAACAAAACGATTATACCTTAACCCTCAACCGAGTATAACAAAAATGTATAACTTGTATAAAGAAGAATGTTTAGGTACTAAATCAAAACCGGTTAGTGAGATTACTTATAGGAGGATATTCTCAACTGAGTACAACTTATCATTTTACAAGCCTAAAAAAGAAGTGTCAGTTGTGTACGAGATACAATACTACAAAAAATATCAATGAGAAGCAGTCGTTAAAAAAAGAATATAAAGAGCACGTTAAGAGAAAGGAAGAGTGTAATCAAGCAAAAGCAATTGACAAGCAAAGTTGTGAAATGGAACCTTTATTCATGTGATGCACCTTCGATTTGCAATCTGTTTTACAGATACCGAGCAGTGATGTTAGTTCCATGTATTATAGCTTAAAAATCTGTATGTACAATCTAATTATTTATAAATTAGCAAAACCGAATGATGCCTTTTTTATGGATGGACAGAGCTCAATGGAAGACGTTGTAGCTCTGAAATTGGTTCGTATCTCCTAAAATATAGTCGTGTCGAAAAGGAGATATTCCTTTAGAATTCCATGGTTCCATGTCTGCCAACATCAAGTAGTGCCAAAAATTTAATTCTTGAAGACAGTAAAAAATTCTCTG
Organism: Vesta saturnalis; assembly: GCA_036346205.1. NCBI lineage: Eukaryota > Metazoa > Arthropoda > Insecta > Coleoptera > Lampyridae > Vesta > Vesta saturnalis. The sequence continues at coordinate 396,819 of JARFJB010002000.1, forward strand.
AGTGAACTGTTGACATTATTCTATTTTATCTGACATTTTTTTAAATAAATTTAGTTACTTTGTAAAATTTCTGAATAAAAAGTTTAACAACCAGTTACTCCGCATTGATTTCTGCCAAAACTAAGTGTGCTTTTTTTAGAATAAAAAATTTATTTCAAAGAAACAACTAAACTACAACAGTTAAATACTGTAGCAGTGTATTAAGAAAATATAAGTCCATTTATTGATAAAATCAAAAATTTTTATTTCGTAAGTGTCGATTTTTCTTTATCTGTAAAACTTGTAACATCGTTGTTTTCGAAACTAACTTTTATGAACTTAGCAAGTTTTTGCATCAAGCCCACGATATGTCGTATAAAATTTTACGTATAGCCAGGAAAGATACATTTGTTGCATTTCTCGAAGACATAAGAAGCGTTAATGTAAATTAATTTTTTGTATATACTCATTTTCTACTTTCAATTAAAGGATAAATGTCTGTGTTTAATATTTTATGTAACATAACATCATACGTAAGGTAAACCACACCCAACATTGTGATCAGTATGGTAAACCCTTAGATTAGGAAAGGGATCGACATCAGTAGCGCATAACAAAAGCACCTGAAAAATTAGGGTTTACTTACAATATTGATAAATTTGAACTTTGATAATCTGTCATAGAAACGTATTCTACAAACACAAAATGGCAGTTGAAAATTTATTGGTTAGAGTTACATTTACATCAAGAAAGCACAAAACACGTAAAAATAAAAGCTGATTAAAATATTTATGTATTAAATAATCAGAAATTATTTGAGGAATGTTAAAGGACGCGAAGCGATTATAATATTTTGAAGCTATTAACTAATTATGTTAATTAATGTTTATTTTATTTGTCACCATGAAACTGGAACAAAATTATAAAAAAAAGATTCGGATTTTCGGCAAGTTTTAAATGCAAATGCAGTGAAATAAAGTCGACAGTAGGTAATTTTTGTTACTAAGATACTGTGATATTGCTATTATATATCATGTCATGCGTTTGCTGTCAATCATGCCTAGCATCAATGACATTTCCGTGCTATAAAGACCACATTACGCCCACATTTGAGTCGTATAATGTATTTACGCTGCTAGGGAGTATGTGGCATTTTACAGTCGAAGCTTGAGGTTGCGCAACGTAGCTGACGTAACAATGACCTAAAATTACCTGTAGCGCGTACAATATTTTTCCGCCTGAAGAGATTTTATTTTGCATCTAATTTCAAACACATTTTTATTAAATACTATTACTTAATTGTTAGACTGACGTTTATTTGACAAACATCTACGCATTTATTTCATGGCAACTAAATTTCGAGAAAAGGTAAATTTACATCTTTCAGCGCATTTATTAATAATTTTCTGTCTCTATCTAAAGAATTTTCAGTTTCGATGGTAACGGAAAGTTATTACGGGCCTATGGAGTAATGAGTAACATTACATCTAAATTAACGTGGTTGTAATGATTTGATAACATATCGAAAGGCGGAAAAGAACATTATGATGGCAAAATAAAATAAAGAACATTATGGTGGCAAAATAAAATAAAATTATTATTAATTTTATTAAATACATAAATAAAAGTTTACCTCGAGTAGGATTTGAACCTACGACCTATACTTTGCTAGAGTACCGCGCTAACCAACTGCGCCACCAAGGTTCAAGCTCTAATCGATGCAAATTTTGCCTTTATGTATGTAGAACTAATGTAATTCTAAATATACTTATAATAATACAAAGCTGATTATTATCATTGAAATTCACATTACAGGACACACGTTTATTTACCTTTTACACCCGCATGTACAGTCCGCGCGGCCAAAGAATGCCTGAACGTTGGATGCGCATTCGTCCAACTTCAAGTCTCTTAAGCGCGGCATGTCAGTGGCGTCGCCACCAAAAGCGCGTTCCGTTTATTGTCATGTATTACACTAATTAATTATTTATTTCTGTTATTAATTTATATACGTACTTGTTAATTTAACTTTATTACAATTATTGCAACAAAACGACAGTGAACCATTTTGTGTCCTATGTGAATTTTAAAGCTCATAATACTCAAATTTATTAGACAAATATGTGTAAACCCCTTCATCATGGAAGTTAGCAAATGTTCAACCTATTCCCAAAACAGGTGATAAGACCGATCCCTCAAATTACAGACCAATTGCCATCACTTCCATTTTGTCTAAAATCATGGAAAAAGCCATCAATCAGCAACTGCTCACGTTCCTTGAAACTAACAAACTCCTTAGTGACCACCAATATGGGTTTAGGCAAAGTCGTTCAACAGGCGATCTTCTTTCATATGTGACCCAAGTTTGGAACAATACAGTAGAGCAGTCCGGTGAAACAGTTGTAGTCGCTTTAGATATCTCAAAGGCATTTGACCAAGTTTGGCATAAGTGTTTACTTGCCAAACTCACCTCGTTTGGGTTAAATGATACGCTCATCAACTGGATTTCTAGTTTCCTTGATAAAAGACGAATACGTGTCGTAGTTGATGGCTTTTTTTCAAAAGAAGTTAGCATTAACGCGGGCGTACCACAGGGATCCGTGATAGCGCCTACACTTTTTCTACTGTACATAAATGACCTTATTTCTTCAACACCTAACCCCATCCATTGCTTTGCTGACGATAGCACTCTTCACTGTAGTTCATCTCAGTCTACTCATGGTGATAATCCACCTCCTATGTCAAATGAAGAAATTAAAGCTGAAATGGCAAATTCAATCAACAAAGACATTCAACGTATTCTCGAATGGGGAAGCAATAATCTAGTTAAATTTAATGCTAACAAAACTCAGTGTTGCCTTATGTCCGCCAAAAAAAGATCGATCATTTCCTGTTGTAAGTATGAATGGCTCAGTTCTTAAGTTTTCAGACTCTATTACTCTGTTGGGTATGACTGTATCTTCAAATCTCTCATGGGTTGACCATCTTCTGTCAGCTACCAAAACTCCTTCTGCTGTATAAGGCCCAAATTCGGCTTCATCTGGAATATGATTCTCACCTCTGGGTTAGTGCTCCCCAATACGCTCTCGATATCGTTGATCGTATTCAAAAGAGAGCGATTAGGCCTATAAATGACCCGTCCTTAACTTCTCACATACAGTCCCTTGAGCATAGAAGGATAGTTTCAGTTCTTTCTTTGTATAATCGTTATTACAACGGCTATTGTGCTGGTGAATTACATTATTTGATACCATCTCCGGCTATCTTTGCGAGAAACACTCGGTTCGCTCATTCACATCATCAGTATGCAGTACAAATCTCCACTTGTCGTACCAAACGGGCGCAATCCACATTTTTCTACACGGCTTCTAAACTCTGGAATGATCTCCGTAGTTCCTGTTTTCCTCTCACTTATGATATGAGAAAATTTAAGGTAGCTGTTCATAGGCATCTATTGGCAATTCATTATCCCTCTATCCATCCTCCTAAGTGTTCCTGAGTGCTTTAGCACGATAGGCCTTATTTAGCCTGTTCAGGTCCACAATCATAAAAAAAAACAACAACAAATACTTTCACCATACATAGTAAAATAAATAAGTAGTTTTGCCGCGCATGTAATGCTAATGGCATTTGCTTAAATTCTCATTAAAGAAATCCTAATAGTTGACATTCCTTAGTATCATTAACAACAGATTAGCAAATATTCAAAAATGTTTTTATTAGTTAGTTCGTTTTCAACTGTGATTTAAAAGCCAGTGTAGTAATATGAGTTCTACATTGGGAAAAAGTGGCCAAGTAGTAAGTGGTCAAACGCGTGAGGTGATATATAATGTGTACAGTTATTTGAAAAACTTACACCCCACATATACCTTGAAACAATTAAAAGAAACCGTGTCTGAAGCAACAAAAGTGTCTGTTAGATCAGTGGCAAATATGATTACTGTTCATATGTAATTCAAATAAATAAAATATTTTAAAATTTCTTGAGGTTTGGTGACGAATAATTGAAAACACGACACCGACGCCACTGGTAATGATTTCAGTCGCTATTGCGTTAACGAGTGCGGCCGAATGCCCGAACATCCATGCGCAACACGAGGCATTCTTTGGCCGCGCGGACTGTACATTGTGATCAAAAAAGGCTTATTGGACTGTTTTTGTGAAATATGACATTAGTAACTATTTGCCACCACACCTAAATGTTGCACCAAACACTACACATAAGCTAAAGTCAAACATATTCAGCGTAATACACTAAAAAAGGAATTTGCAGTTTGAATCATAATTTGGTTAAATTATGAAATACACCAGGAAAGTGGAAGTGGATATTGTACCCTTAAAATTAATTCCTTTTGGAGAAGGATTAGAAGTTATGTAATGAAATAGGAATTGTACCTTTAAAATCCCGGTGAGCTGTTTTGGATCACAAAGTATAAAAAACCAATTTTGCAAAATCATATTTAGGTACTTAACCTATAATTTAACCGATTGGAATGAATACAGTAGGTGCGAAGGTGTAGTGCACTAGGAATACTTTCGCATTAACAAACTCTAAAGATGTGCTTAAGTTATCGCTCGGGGTTTTTTCAATGTTTGTAAAACGTATAGAGCTCAGAAAATTTTGAGTTTTGAAACGCCGTTTGCGAATCTGAATTCTTCTTTAAAAAACCGAGTGACGTTGATATACCATACGAAAACATAACTTGAAAGTGCCGTTTTTAGGTACTAAACGTCACTTTTACAGCTTTTGTTTAAAATAGGAGGAGGTGCTGTGTACTCAATTTGATATACACATAGAGTAAGTAAGTTTACTCTATGATATATATATATATATATATATATATATATATATATATATATATATATATATATATATATATATCAGGGTCCGGCAACAAGAGCGCCTTCTTCTATATCTTCCGTTTCATATAAGCTAGATTAAAAACATTTGGGGTAGGGTTAAAGTCTAGTTGTGTGCATATTTAAAAATTATTCACGTGTATACAGGTTGTTTATTTAAAGATGACCAAACTGTAATAAAAAAAATTTTAATGGAACACCATTTCTTTTTTGAATTCTACACATTGTTCCTAATACATTCGTAACATATTTCCCTATCCCTAAATATAGCCGTTTTTTGAGTTATGTCGATTTTTATAAAAAAAAATTGAAATTACAGAGATAGCTTTGAAAATGTACCTCCTTAACCGTTGAAAAACAAAAGTTATCTAATTTATATCAGAACAAGTACACAGATAGAGCTCTCTTATAATGCAACAAAATGTCATAATTGCATACAGGGTGTTTACAATTGACTTGCCAATCAGACATTATTCCAACTAGTAAAAGTTTACTTTTTCAAATAGAACACCCTGTACATTATTCCGTTTTTGGTTTCTACATATTAACCCTTATCAATTCGATATACAATTCCCTATCCCTAAATACAGCCATTTCCGAATTATTTTCAATTTTTCAAAATGTATAAGATTATTGGAACATTTTTTAAATCCATGGCCTCGTATAAATAGAAAAAAAAAACAGTGGAAAACAATTGTATTGCAAATTAAAAAACGCAACAGAAACTAATACACTATAATTATTAAAATTATTTCTAAAAATACAAAACTAATAAAATAAAAAAAAATAATTTAATGCTAATCATTAGCGATAATGATTTATAATAATTCTTCAAAATGTTGTCCGTTTTCTCGGATGCTGTCCTGAAGTCGATCTTTAAAATTCCGAAAATTAAAGCAATAAAACGTTATCTGCATACTTTCTAAGTAACCTTCGTATACATATAGGTTAATATTTATACCAGTCATAAAAATTCTAAAATAAACAGATTTTACCCAATTTAGAAAAATAATAAGTGGGTCAATTAATTTTTGAGCACATTAGCTCGTTTCTGAAAAATTTTAACACGTAGCAATCAATACTTTTTCATAGTTCATATATTTCCTATCAATTTTACTTGAATAATTTCTCTTTAAAATTGTATTTAGACATTCACCAATATGGCGGAATAATTAAATCTGAAATTTTTGCTTCATAAATGTCTTATCGGTGTTCTATATTTATTGACTGTGAAAGAATTCCAAAACTCTCCGCAACAACTCAGGAGTAATGCTATGAAAAGCCTGTGTTATACGATTACGCATATCTTCGGCAGTGGTTGGTGGTTCCTTTTAGACAATACTTTTTATGTATCCCCGTAAAAAGAAATCTATTCTTGTCAGAACAGGGGACCTAGTTCGCCACCTTACTGGTCCATTTCGCCCAATCCATTTATTTGGAAAGACTCTATTGAGATCATCTCTTACATCTGAAGAGTAATGAGCAGGAGCGCCATCATGTTGATACCACATTGCGGCTCTAATATCAAGAGTAATATTTTCTAATAAGCCCGGTAAATCGTTACGCAAAAAGTTAAGGTACTTCTCACCATTCAAGTGTCCATCAAAAAAGAATGGACCGATGACATAATCACCAACGATGGCACCCCAGACACTTAAAGACCACTTATGTTGATTATCAACTTGTCTTAATAAATGTGGATTTTCTGAGGAATAATAATGAAAATTATGTGTAGTAACAAATCCATTCTTATGAAATGTTGATTGGTCTGTCCATTAAATATTAAAAAAAAAATTTGGGTTTTGAGTAATTTTTTTTCTGGCCCAGTTACAAAATCTTACTCGATGATCGAAGTCTGCATCGCTCAATTCTTGGTGTAACTGAATATGATAGGGATGTAAGCGATTCTTGTTTAAAAAACGACCTACTGATCTCTCACTTATACCAACTATTTCACTTATGTCCCTTTGGCTTCTGTGGTGATCCTCTTCGATGACTAGAAGAACCCTCAATTCACTATCTTCATTTGTAGAATGTTTAACACGTTCATGTTTGGAGTAATTGGCACATGAAGTTGCAATAAATCTACTCATAACTTTCTGAAACGATCTTGCGTTTGGATGTCTTCTATCTGCATATCTTTCAGCATAAATTCTGCTGGCCAATAACCAGTTTCTTTCTGCAGCACCCAACACGTATATCATATCAACTAACTCATTTTGTGTAAAATTCATTTTATAAAAATCTTGATTACTAACAATAACACTCGTAAATGGTTAACTACAGTTTTATTTATTTACGTCAAACATTCAATTTTATAAGAAGCACTTGATTTTAGAATTTTACTTGAAATTGAAGTTAGAATTTTTACTGAAATGTCAGTACAAAATTGTAATTAGTCTTCTATCATAATATATTAGTTTCTGTTGCGTTTTGTAATGTATAATACAATTATTTTATGATGTTCTTTTTTATCTATCGAGGCCATAGATTTAAAAATGTCTCAATAATCTTATACATTTTGAAAAATTGAAAATAATTTGGAAACGGCTATATTTAGGGATAGGGAGTTGTATGGCGAACTGATAAGGGTTAATATGTAGAAACCAAAAATGTAATAATATACAGGGTGTTTTATTTGAAAAAGTAAACTTTTACTAGTTCGAATAATGGTTGATTGGCAAGTCAATTATAAACAGCCTGTATGCAATTATGTCATTTTCTTCACATTAAAAGGAAGCTCTATCTGTGTACTTATTCTCATATAAATTAGATAACTTTTATTTTTCAACAGTTAAGGAGGTACATTTTCAAAGCAAACTCTGTAATTTCAATTTTTTTTAGAAAATCGATATAACTCAAAAACTACTATATTTAGGGATAGGGAAATATATTGCAAATTTGTTAGGAACAATGTGTAGAATTCAAAAAAGTAATAATATACAGAGTGTTCCATTTAAATTTTTTATAATAATTTTCTTTAATAAATATTATATAATATTTTATAAATATATATAAATATAATATATAAGACGAAAATATAGCTCTTTAGCCGACCCAAACGACTGTAATTTTTCGATTAAATCTAGTTTGCAGAATTATAAAAAAGTTCTAAACAAGTTCTAAATTAGTTTTTTATCAGGGTTTACAAATTTTAATTTTTTATTCTTAAAGTTATATTAAATTTTAAAATGAAATAAATCCAAATTTTAAATTTTTTTTAATATTTAGAATAAGTTTAAAATAAGGTAGACTTTCATTGAGTTTATACCTAAATATAAGTTTAAATATTTAACAATAATTTAAGAAAATGTTATTGTCAAAAATTGCAGATTTTGTCGATTTACAAGAAAAAGAAGACAATATAAATCTAAGTCAATAAACTAACGATAATTGAATAAACGTATCGTATTTATTGTTTCAAATCATAATTTATAAAATAGAAAGAATAACCGTAAAGTTAACAAACTTAAAAGTTAAATATCTTTGTTATTTTAAATACAATCCAAATAATTTTTATCAATGGAATAGTCTTTTGACAATAGTTCGAACTGTATTAGGGTTCATACCTTACTTCAATACTTTTCGAGAAATTAGTGTATTTGTTACATTTTAGAAATTACGCCATTAATTCATGTCGATCAGTTAGAATTCTTTGATTTATAAACATTTCTGTCATCATTGACGTATTTCAAAATACGACAGTGTTTATAACTATTGATGATTTTTTCATTATAATGAAATATTCAGTGAAGAAAATGGATATGGTGTTGACCAAGGAGAATGCCATGAAAATTGTCTTTGGCTTCCAGGGTTTACGCCCAAAAGTACCCTGATCAACCATCCTGATACAGAGCTTTTGAAAGGCTTTTACAAACATTTCGAGCCACAGGTAACACTGCCTATCAAAACCTAATAAAAGTAAACCGGTAACTGGCAATGAAGATTTTTAGTATTAGGATCTATGCTGAAAATTCCTAACTAGTACTAGAGTAATTGCTAGACAAACAGATTTAAGTGAAAAGTGAGAAGAGTTCTCAAAACACAAATTTCATACTTATCACTAGAAATTCATCAAAATTTGTATGGCAATGACTTTCAACAACGAATAGATTTCTGTTTGTGGGCAATTGAAAAATAGGATCAACAAGATTTTTAAATTTCGTTTTGTTTACTGATGAATCAACATTTCACAACAACGGTTTGATAAATAGACATAATTTTCACTATTATGATACCGAGAATAGATGCATTTTTAATACTGTTGACCTCAAAATCGTTGGAGCATAAACGTATGGGCAGGAATTATTGGAGATCAGGTAATTGGACCATACTTTTTCAATGGTCTTTTAAATGGTAGAAAATTGTTGAGATTTTTAAAGCGAGACTTTTGGACACTTCTCAAAAACGTTCCGTTGAACATTAGAGGGAATATGTGGCTACAATTAGATGGGGCACCGGCACACTTTGATCGTAGAGTTAGAAATTATTTAACTAGGAAATTTGTTAATAAATGGATTGGAAGGAACGCACCATGTCATTGGCCACCAATATCGCCTTGTCTTACTCCAATGGATTACTTTTTATGGGACTATATTAAAAATATTGTTTACAATATTCCTGCTACTACTGCAGACAATATGAAAGAGAGAATTAGAAATGCGTTGGACACAATTACTCCAGATATGTTAAGAAACGTCAGACAAAATTTGGAAGAAAGAATTAGACTATGCATTCAAGAAGACGGTCATCAGTTTGAACATTTACTGTAGTGACAAATCCAGCAGTAGGCTGTGCATAATGTAAAACGGTCTTTTCAAGACCAGCAACCGTATAACTTCTAACCTTAATAAACCAAAAACCGTTTAACACATTTGTAACCTTTGTAAATCAAAGAATTCTAACTGATCGACATGAGTTAATGGCGTAATTTCTAAAAATGTAACAAATACACTAATTTCTCGAAAAGTATTAAAGTTAGGTATAGGGAATCCTAATACAGTTCGAACTATTGTCAAAAGACTATTCCATTACGATCAAAATTTCTTGGGCGTTGTATTTAAAATAACAAAGATATTTAACTTTGAGGTTTGTTAACTTTACGCGTTATTCTTTGTATTTTATAAATTATGATTTAGAAACATATTTAATTTACAACATGAATACGTACTTCAAATATCCTTATTACGATGACCTAGATTAGATTGTTCTCATCTTTTCTAATCGAAAAATACTTAGAATTTTTGACAACCCTACATTTTCAAAAATGTTAAATAATTTCGGAAACTGTAAGGTTTAGGTATAGGATAACTCTAATGAAAGTCTACCTTCATTATTTCACGGTTTATTTAAAAAAAAAATTAAAAGGGTATTCCATTTAAAATAATATAACTTTGATAAGTAACAAGCTTTGTAGATCACCTTATAAATCAAACTAATTTTAGATTTAGTCCTAGAGTACATTTCAAACTGAATTACAATTTTTGAAAAAAATATCAATCGTTTGGGTGACTAGATGCACTTGTTGGACATTGGATCATATATATATATATAGTTCATATATATATATATATATATATATATGCTTATAATACTGTATATATATTATATATATAATATATATAATATATATATATATATAAGAATATATATATTTATCGATGATATTACAGTTTTTGTAGCAGGACTTTAATAGTCGATAGAGCTTTCAAGATTAAACAAAAGTTCATAAACATAGGTTGCCAAACGCTTAGTTTTTTTTTTTTTTTTTTTTTTTTTTTTTTTTTTTTTTTTTTTTTTTTTTTTTTTTTTTTTTTTTTTTTTTTTTTTTTTTTTTTTTTTTTTTTTTTTTTTTTTTTTTTTTTTTTTTTTTTTTTTTTTTTTTTTTTTTTTTTTTTTTTTTTAAAAAAAAAAAAAAAAAAAAAAAAAAAAAAAAAAAAAAAAAAAAAAAAAAAAAAAAAAAAAAAAAAAAAAAAAAAAAAAAAAAAAAAAAAAAAAAAAAAAAAAAAAAAAAAAAAAAAAAAAAAAAAAAAAAAAAAAAAAAAAAAAAAAAAAAAAAAAAAAAAAAAAAAAAAAATACTACACAAAAATATCTAGGAGATTTAGATCTGGAGACCTTGGCGGCCAGGCAACTAGGCCTGCACGACTGATCCATCTTCCTGATAATGGTTGCCCAGCCAGTTTATAACGATTCTGCTATAATGAGAATGACAACCATAGGCTGGAACCAAACGTTTTTAAGACATGTTCACATTTACATTTTCATTCTCTAAGAATTCCAAGAAACCACATTCAACCGAGGTGAAAAAGTAGGGCCCAAAAGTGATTAATGGTAATATCAGACTTCACACTAATTTCTTATTGAAATGTTTCAGAACTATGTGGATTTTCTAATCCCAAACGTGCTGGTGAAAATTTACCACACACGAGTGAAGCAGATTCATCGGTCCATAAACATTATTTAAACTTGGATTTGTTATTTTCATAATCCATCGACAATACGCAATTACGTTTTGCATCCTGGTTGTAGTCCTTGAACAGGTTGTAGATGGTAAGGATATCGGTGATCCGTCTTAATGTTCGGTGAATAATGGTATTTGAGACTCCACCTAAACTACGGATACTCTTCTAATGCTAGTTTGGATCTCTGTCGAATTAACGCAAAATTCGTCGTGCAATATTTTTGCTGCCTATGATTATTATTTTGATGAAAATGCACATTATTTAACCCTGACTTATAATTTGTTGGTGAACTCATACAATTACTGAAGAATACTTTCTAAAGGAAATCTTCGCCTATATTCACGTACTGCTGCTGAACTTCCATTTACAAAGCCATAAATAAAATGGATATCCGCTATTTCTGATTAAAAACAAAATGGCATTTTAATGATCACTTTAATAAAATTAAACAATAAAATATGTAAATAAATTACATTCTTTCTTATGTATTTAAAATAAAACGTGAATTTGACATAATTTGATTCTTTTTTATTGTTCTTTTCATGGCACACTATTTTTGCGGAAGCATAAGTTCTTTACCTACCATTTGAAGCTGTTCATGGATTACAGCTAATTTATCTCAAAAACTATGCATTTTCGAAAAAAGCAGAAGACAAAAAGTTCCTAAATCAAATGGGCAATCTAAATTTTTAAGAGTTAGAGGCGTCGCATGAAAAAGTTCGGGGATAAAGGTGTACCACCCCAGAAAATGTACTACCCTGTAGATATTGATAAACGTTAAACTACTCTTAATATTGAGTTTAAGGAGTGTAATATGTACTAAATTTGGATTTATTATTTTAAATAGTTTTGAAGATAAATTAAAAGAACTGAAAAAATTAAAACTTTGAAACCCTGTATCTCCAAAACTTTGGCAACCTATGTTTATATGAACTTTTGTCTTAATTTTGAAAGCTCTATCGACTAGTAAAGTTCTGCTACAAAAATTGGAACACCTTATGTATATATATATATATATATATATATATATATATATATATATATATATATATATATATATATATATATATATATAATTATTATAAGTTTTTTATGAACGAATAAGTTCATAACAAAAACTTATAATAATTTAATATTAGTCAAGTTGGTTTGGTATGTGTGAATCCTTGCGATATTGCAGGCTCATATTCCATTAATATAAGTAATTTGATCGTTATCTCATTAAATTTAGAATTTACATTAGTTCTACATACATAAAGACAAAATTTACATCGATAGAGCAGTTGGTTAGCGCGGTACTCTAGCACACTACCTACATGTCGTAGGTTCAAATCCTACTCGAGATAAACTTTTATTTATGTATTTAAAAAAATTAAGAATAATTTTTGATGTACATACACGGTTTTTATCAATTAGTATTAAAGTTTCAGGTACCGTTATGGCCCAGGCAAAGCTGAGAAACCCTATAAAACAATTATTGCTAAGCGGTGCGCCATTTCTTCTCACGAGCCATCCAAAGTTCGAAATTTGACCGACTTCATTAGCTTTTATCTGGGAAAGTATCTGATGAAAAATTTATTTTCAAACAAAATATTGATGTTGAATATTTTTGCAATTTTTTGGTTACATTCCGCACCTTCTAAAATCTCAGATTAAGATTTTAAAAGATGCAGAATTTAAGAAAAATACGCTTGGCAACTAGGCCAATTTTGTGGTGACGTTTGTATACATCAGTGTGACAGGCATTTTTTGCACCCGTTGCGTCGTTCGATTTCATATTTCACTGGTGATCATGTACTCATTCAACGAGTACGCAGATATGTACATGGTGTACGGTCCAATTGCCTGGCCAGCGAGGTCGCCCGCCCTGAATCTTTTAGATTTTTTCGTACGGAGCTTCCTCAAGGACAAAGTATACAAGACGCCCCCGGAGAATGAGCAGGATGTCCAGGGCAGACTTCGTGCTGCCGTTCAGCAAATAACCCTGGAAATGTTGGAACGTGTTTTGGATTCAATCCCTCTTCGATTGTAATTGTGCGTGGTCATTTTCAACAATATGTTCAATAATAAAAAACGTGTTTTGTACTTTTTGTATTGTTTTGATCACCAATATGCTTCCGACGCCTTGTGTCACGTATCATGTGGTGAATTTGTTTACATGTAGCGTCCAACGTTGCAATTTGATGTCATTTTTGGATGGCGCGTTAGAAGAAACGGCGCATCGCCTAGCATTAATTCTTTTATGAGGCTTCTCAGATTCGCACTATTTAATAAACACCGTGTATATTAAATTTATTGAGCTACGTACAAAAATCTAACTTGAAACCTGTTTCATACGTTACAAAAAATACAAAATTCGTTGTCACAACTTATTTTCGATTTATTTGCTATTTACTATGCTTTGGTGTTGACAGAGCATTATGTGATATTCTGATAATTTCATCATGTCAGTTTGATCCCGCACGTCCGTTGGTCGTTACCGTAGTTACAAAAAAAGCGGCTCGACATTTTTCAAATTTCAAATTGCTTTTCGCTTATGATAGCAAACTAACTAAAGACCTATTATTTTGAGCCCTACTAGGCCAAAGCTGAAGATTAACATTTTGAATGGATAACCTATGGCAATACGAGTGTCACTTCTGTGTAGATTTCAGATATGTATTTTGTTGACCTCTACACATGGCCTATTTATCGCAAATGGAGGTCAATGTTTGTATTCACGATTACTGGATAAACGATTCAACTGTTTCCATTCTAAGTTAATATGCGCACTTTATATTTTAACCTCAATCAGGTGATCCTAGTAGGTCAAAGGTCAAGGTCAACCAAATATTTAATGACACCATATAATAATATGACCCTCATTCAAAAGCGGTTTTCCAGGAGATTCCAAATACGTGTGGCGTACTGGACGTATCTATAGAACTAAGCGAGATTTTAATTTGAAAATTTGCATTACGGTCTAGCACGTGAAGATAATTTCAAAATGGTAGCACTTCCGCTTATACCGGAAGCCGACAACTTTCTTATTTTAAATGAGACTAATTTTAATTTTTAATTTGTATCCACTATAAAACTTTAAAACTATCTAGAACACATTTACAAATTACTAACTATTCATATATTGACTTCCATAAGAATTTATTGAATTCATTGAACGATTTTATTGAAATTTTCGTCAACGATGTCTTTCATTAGAACAAACAAACGATTAAAATTTGAAAAGAAAAGAACAAAAACTAAAAATGTTTTTTTCAATAATGGGTTGGTCCGCCACGATTTGTAATGCACTCATTTAGACGGCGTGGCATACTATCAATTAAGTGATCTATAGCTGCCTGTGGTATATCAACCCTAGCTTCTTGAATCCGTAGCCGGAGATCGTGTAAGTTATCTGGAGGGTATGGTAAATTACCCAGTCGCCTACCGACCTCGTCCCATACATGTTCAATGGGCGACAAATCAGGCGACCGAGTGGGCCATGGGAGAACGGCAATGTTAGATTCTTCCAAAAAACGTGTTGTAGCCCTTGCCTTACGAGGGCGCGCATTATCCTGTTGGAAAATGGAATTTTCCAGCCCCTAAAGATATGAAAGCGCAACGGGTTCTAGCATATTGGCAATATAACCAGCGGCGTTTAAGCTGCCATCAATGAAGACCAAGGGTGATCTGCTACCGTATGATCACTCCTTGTGTGAGGGCTGTATTGCGTTCTACAAGAAATGTTGGATTTTTACGTTCTCCACGCATCCGTCTGACCCTCCTACGACCATCGTGGGCCCACAAACAACATCGGGACTCGTCACTAAACACAATTCGATGCCATTCTTGCGCCCAATTCGCTCTTTCGTTGCTGCATTCCAGCCTGCGTAAACGGTGAAGTGGTGTAAGAGGAAGACATAAAAATGAACGATATGAACGCAGCCCATAAGACGTTATCCGGCGATAAACAGGTGACATTGACATTGGGTCCTATCCAATCATTTGCAATCGATCGAGTTGTTGAAAATTTGTCTCTTGTGGCCAAAACTCTTAAGCGACGTTCTTCGCGATCTATAGCCCCGCGAGGACGTCCAAATCCAGGACGACGTTGTTGCACCCCTTCCTTGGAGCATTTGGACCAACATCTCAATACCGTTCTAACATTTTGGTTTACACGACCAGCAATTTCTCTTAGCGAAAGTCCGGGATCTCTCATGCCAATAATACGGCCACGTTCAAAATCAGTCAATTGGGAAAAATGTTGATGTTGACGTACTCTTGGCATTGTTCCCAAGTTCAGAACGAAATTGTGAACAAACAATTTGCAAAATTGACAGTTAATTACACACCGATTGGTTTATTTCTTCAAATTTATTGTTGCTAAGTGCAAAGAAAAAAACAAAAAAAAAACTACTAGCTAGATTTTATTCAAATTTTAATCGTTTGTTCTAATGAAAGACATGGTTGACGAAAATTTCAATAAAATCGTTCAACAAATTCTAGGTGTTGCAATTTTTATGGAAGTCAGTATATGTGGTATACGTATTTCATTGGTTTACCTTCAAACCCTCTATTTTATTATAAAACAGTCGTCAAATAGTTTTTGTTCGAGAAATTATACAAAATATTAAATAAGTAAAATATCTACCTTCCAACGTACAAAATGGAAATTAAAAGAAAAGCAATAATTTTAATAACAAGTTAGTTACGAAAACAAGCAACATTGTAAAAACAAAAACAATAATCTAAGCCAAACAGACGTTTAAAACTTCATGTCTAGCTTATAAAAAATTCCAAAGCCTCCCACTTCTATAAAAATATCAGTAATACAGTTTAAGCATTTTTAAGCATATTTATTTCATTTTTGCAGTTATTTCGCTTTATATTAAGACACTTTATAAAGATAAGTTATGTAAAATTAAATTTTCTTCAAAGAAGATATCCATACATTTTCTGAAAAAAAATGAATCATTATTCAGATATTGAAAATATTTGAACACTTAAATTCTACCTCAAAAATTTTTTTATCCGTAAATTGCGTGTCGTGTCAAAATTGCATAGAACGCAATTAATCTATATAATTAAAGTCGATATATTGGTATTTTTATCTTTGAAAAAAACAAACATGATATATCAATCACCACGGATGCGTACGCGTATCATCATTTTATAGTGTGATATTGCAATGTTCTTGTGAACCACAATAATCCGTTTGACCAAGTAAATTTGTGAATAAATAAAGTTTTTTGAAATCATTAACTCTATATGATGAACAATGCCCTAAAACTATAAATGTCGTTCCTGCTCATCGAACCGATGCGATTGGCCATCTTCACAAACCTTAAAAGATAGTTTTGTCCACATTGAGGAAATGCGCTTGGACGTTGATTTACCAAGATTGGTGTGTAAATAAAAATTTAGAGATCCTTAACGCTAAGTAATGGCCAAAGACCTAATTACTATTAGGTAACCATCACCGTAAAACCGTAACATTTATTTTTTGTCCATTTCTGAAATACTTTTGACCGTTTCCACGACCTTTGTGTATAAATGAGGTTTTTGGTCGTATTTCGCTCCAAATAATAACCAACGCCTTAAAACCATAAAATATCGTTCTAATCTATTGAGAAGTCCTTTTGACAGTTTCATCCACAAAATTGGTGTATAAATAAATTTTTTGGGGTCTTTCACCCTAAATAATGAACAACGCTTTAATACCATGAAAATTCGTTCTTGGCCATCGAAGCAATAGTTTTAGTCGTTTTCCTAACAAATTAGGGTATAAATAAAGTTTTTAGTCATAGTCACTACAGACCGATTTGAGGGTACTGAAGGTTACACATCTGAAACTTGGTTTTCAGAGGCGTGGAGGGTTCCAATACCAAAACAATTGACGAAGGTTGTCGCCTCCGACATGCTACGTTTATTACTAACTCAGAAACCGTTTTAGCTACAGGTTAATTAAAAAAGTTTTAGAGAACTCTATTACATATTTAAATCTACCTAAGGATTTGATTTATCTTTTTTTAGAAAATGGGGAAAAAACAAAATGAGCCGACAGCTCATAAATAAGTAATATATTTACATGCACTTTTTTTTCTTACCGACGCCATATTGGATTTTTGCATTTTTGAAGAAATCTTGAATAACTTTCTCCAAAAAGAGCCTTTCAGTCATGCATTACAAGTTTTGTTAAAAGTTTTCTTAAGCTTCATGATTCTAAATTATTGTTTTTTCCATAGTAGGCTTTGATTACGCCTGTACGCCATCATAAAAAAAAAGAACGACTCGTGTAATTATTCCATTTCGTTAAGTTTAAATAGGCTTATTTGTTTAAAAATTGATATGAAGGCAACAAGAGACATTTTAGATTTCTAGTGAAGAACATATTATTCATTACTAAGCTTACACCAACAATCTAATTACGTAATAATTAAATAGAACTTTAATAGATTTAATTAATATAACTATGGAACACAAATTAATATAAAAAAGCTAATAAACGAATCTAATAAAGAAATTTAGATCACGTGTCTTCCTCCATTTAAAGACATTTTTCATATTTCCCAACCTTATGAGTAACTCTGCTTAACATATTTCTGTTGATGTTCGTTAAAACAAGTTGTTCTAATTCCTAAAGATTTTCATAAATAAAAATCGTGAGGTGTAATGTGTGGCGACTGTAATGGATGCATTAGAAATTCGAATTTCGCGCTGTTATATGACATTAAATGGTTGGTGATTATTTGTGTGTAGATGTAATTAATATTAAGATGAAAAGCTTCAGTTTGTTTTGACGAGACACATTAAATTAGAAAGCTTTAAATAAACGCGGCAATTTGCGGGTCATGACTGTTCTGTAAAAGGGGGTAAGTAGAGACGCTGTCATAACGACATGTATTTGTTAATGAGTCGCTTTAAGTAACCGATCAGGGTTGGTTAAAAGTAACAAACGGTTGGAAATCGATTGCTGCAGGTTAAGTTATACTGCAATAAAAATTGTGAAATTATAACGAAAATTCAGTTAGTATTGTTTTAAGAGAATATAAGTAATATTTTCCTTATTAATGTGAGAAAAAAAACTAAAGGAAATTAAAGTGTAAATATTATCAAGTTGGTGATAATAAAAAAAAGATTACGCAATAATTTACAACGGCGGATTAAGTGCGTATTGAATGTTCTCCAAATTGATGTTTCGATAGCGAGTGATAAATATAAAATAATACAGTCGATTCAGTATAATAGATCGATATATAAGGTATAATAATCAGAAAACATTGACAATTAAAAGCATAGCCGTTCGTAGCTCGCTTGCATTTTGTCGCGCTCGCCGTTTGTAATTAAAACTGAACAATTAAGTAAAAAAAAACTGGATAGTGTAAATATATCAAGCAATTATTTACAAAGATCATTAAATTGTGGGAAAGAAAATTAGAGTTGTATTCATCTATAACAAAGGTATAAGGAGAACAAAGGAGAGCGGCTCCAGCTCGGCGGCATAGAACGTCATCAACCTATACAAGGACTCAAATGGTCAGTGGGAAGCGAAGAACTACGTCACCAGCTCGAACGAAGTGATACACAAGTAAGATCTATTTATTGTGTAAATAAACGAAATTTGTGTGTTTTATTTATTTTTAAAGGACCCTGCATACCTCTTATGGGTTTTTAGACCACAGTCAAATTTAATGAAATTTTAGTATGTTATAGACTAAAACTATCTGAACAATATTTGTCATTGGACCAACTTAATCTAATGGCTAGTTTTTGATATAAAGGGCGTTAAAGTGGTAGTGCCTAATAAGCATTATGGCTTTTCAGTGAGTTTTAGCATGGATATACACAAGTGTTACAATTACATATTATACTGTTTAGTAATTTTTCATTATCCTGTACTTTCTATCATTCTATACATGGTGTTTTAATAAAAATTAGTAGTTAATACTATTAAAAATTACAGATATAGCCATAAGCCTGATACATATCTACACTTTCGATTGCTAATAACAACCAGTTACTTAAAATGACAATGTCACCTGTAACTAAGTTTCCTTAAAGTCATTATTTAAGTTTGCATTAAAATGGCTTTTCGATTAAACTTTCAGTGTTATGCATGTGAAATAGTGGGGAATCCCAGACAAATGACTGTTTTACGACAAAATGCCGACCAGAAGATAAATATTGCTCAGAGAAGACGACAGGAACTTTCACTTCCGTCAATGGACATAAATGGTAATACCAGGCTATGTACAAATTGCAATCAAGGTATGATAGATGAAATTCAGGTCTATGAAAATGATCCAGATCCAACAATTATGAAGCTTCCTCTAAAGTATAGTGCTAATCATTGTTTAATATGCAATAATGCTGCAAATATTCAACATTTATCAGGAGAGGCAAGGACAAATATTTTTATGCGAAAGGGAGTATACATACCTCGTATTTGTAAGGTTTGTCCTGTCCATCTTGATGCGAATGGTTTATTACTTTTTCCATTAGAAAATGGTATAAGGTCCATCAAAAAGCCATACAATTTAAAAGGGGCAGAGTTGGATCAGGTGTTGACAACAATACGAGAAAGTAACACAAAAAATGAAACTTTTTCGGATGAAAACAATTTCAGTGATGAGAAGCTAAGTGCGCTGTCATCCTTAAACGGGAATTGTTCAACCTTTGTGCTAATGTTAATATTTACGGAAGAAGGGGAGAAGTTAAAAAAAAAGATTTACTTGTGTTTTTTATGTAAATTACGTCAAGGACTTTCAGACACGTTTTTAGCGGCGATGTTTTCTTATGGTAGCAGACAGGGTGGCTCATTGGCAATTCAAAAAGTTAAGGAATCATTATCCAATAATTTTGTGCCCCAGAATTTAGGACCTCGTCACATAAACCGTAACCAATTTATTGATGAACACGTTACCAGATTTGCAAATGAGTTATTTAATGAGGAACCTGAAAACCCAAAAGCCATTATTTGTATCGATGCCACTTATGTTAACATAGAGCGTAGCAAAAATTTTCAGACCCTCAGGCAGTCCTATTCAGTTCACAAACATTGCCATCTTGTTAAGCCAGTGCTAGTTGTTGCCCCAGATGGATATATTTTGGATGTTCATGGTCCATACTTTTCCGACCCAAGAAATAATGATGCGAGTATATTAAGATACCGATATAATCAGGATCAAGAACTAAGACACTGGCTGCAACCTGGCGATGTTGTGATTGTGGATAGAGGCTACCGAGATGCTCGGGAATTTTTAAATAATGTTGGCATAAATGTGCAAATTCCACCAGCGCTAGAAGGTAGACGTCAATTGCCAACTGCAGAAGCCAACGCTATCAGAATTATTACTAAGCAAAGGTGGGTGGTAGAAGCTCGAAACGGACACGTTCAGTCAATATTTAAAATTTTTCGTAACTGCTTTTCAATTGCCCAAATACCCAATTTGCGGACATTTTTCCGTGTTGCCTGTGCCCTAATAAACCGCTACCATCCTCCATTACATATGGAAGAAGCAAATGAAGAACTAGCACAGGAAATGCTTCAAATGGTAAACGAACCTAATCATGTACAAGCTAGAGCGGAAAATGAAGGCTTGTTGAGGCGGCACGGCAGATGGGCACCTTTAGAACAAAACCAATTAGAAAATTTTCCATTTCTAAATATAGCTCAATTAAGACGCATAACTTACGGAACTTTCCTACTGAAACTAGCACCTTCTTACATACAGGATAACAATCACCAACTGGGCAACCACTTTTTCGAAATTGATACGGCGTTCAACGAATTAAATCTCGTTCGGCTTAGAATTAGATCTAGACATAGAAATCAAATTAAATATCAAATAATAATTAGCTATAATCATGTTCCTGATAATGATGCCGAACAAGAAGATGGTCCTATATTTGGCTACTATTGCCAATGCAAAACAGGAGCGCGAACTATAAGAATGTGTGCACATATAGCAGCAGTTATTTGGTTTTTGGGCTATGCAAGGCACGAAGAAGTTATTAGGCTACCGCAAACCAAAGTGCTAGCCGCTACTCAAGATGTTTTAAACAGACATGCTGCCGTCTAAATGTTCCGTTTCTTGTATATAAATCATGTAAATATTAGGTTGTTTATTTTATGTATAAGTTTCACTTTTTATCATGTAAATAATCATATTTAATGTTAATACTAATTTTGGTGAAACACCCTGTATAAAATGTTAGAAAGTACAGAATAATAAAAATTACAAAAAAGTATAATATGTAATGGTAACACTTGCGTATATCAATGTTAAAACCCACTGAACAGCCATTATTCTTATTAGGCACTATTACTTTAACGCCCTGTATATCAAAAACTAGCCATTATTTTAAGTTAGTCCCATGACAAATATTGTTCAGATAGTTTTAGTCTATAATATACTAAAATTTCATTAAATTTGACTGTGGTCTAAAAACCCATAAGAGGTGTGCAGTGTCCTTTATGTTGAATGCTGAACGGAAATATAGTTCGCTCCTCATGTACAAAGGATTGTTTTTGCATGTTACTATTAAAAAATACTAACATAGAATTAGAATCATTTTTATATAATTATAACAATATGTAAACAAAACAGTCTGCATTTAGAATTTGACTTAATTAAATGTTATTACTTTTGATTCATTTTTATTATTGACCATTACAAATATTAAAAACCTATACAAACACTGAATATGTAAATACTGAAGGAGGCAAGTTCAATTGATTACAAAGTACAGGTAATTAATAACATCAGATTGAGGATAATTTTAATAAATGATAGCAATAACCATTTATTATATTATTGAGCTAGCTGGAGCGTCCTGATAAAAGGAAAAAGGAATTTGTTAAGCAATTATTAAAGTTCATTTACTCAGACAGAAATGTGATAACAATAAAAGTAAAGTTTAGTTTATGAACGCTGCCTTTATAAATTAAAACCACTTAGTTAAAACTGAAAGGTAATCATTTCACATTTCATAAGAACAATATAAAATTTTTACTCAATGATTTTGAAATTATAAAAGATTGAAAAAGAACCCAAATATTATTCTTTGTAGCCAGGTGTATGCAAGCAAAATAATAGTCGCAGGTAATACGCCCGTTACAAAACGATCCTTAACAGCGGACAAAAAGACCGTAACAAAATGATGCCCAACGTGAGAATCGTCACACGACCTCGGTGGCTAAACAATGATGCGGATTTATATAATTACATAATAAGACTACGTACAATGCAAAAATGAAACTGAATTTTTTTAATGTCATGACTTTCAACACTTTAATTCTACTAGAAAACAAAAATTACAATACGTTTCTTGATTTTCAGTTTTTGTTTAATACATATTAGTAGACTGACACCTTGGCCGCAATTTTGTTTTTGTGACGTCATTTGACCTTGGACATACTCAAGGCCGTCCACGTGGGGGGCATATTTTGACCTCCGCGGCCCCCTTATTATAATATTGTTTCCTGCCAAGGGGGCCCCGACAAGAGGGCGCAGACCCTAACACGATTTCTTATACCTGTCTTACAAGCTCATTACGACCCTTACTATTAGAATACTATTTACAGTTAAGGGGAGCCAGGACAAGGGTAAAGGCCCGGGAACAAGTTCCTATACGAAGGCTGACCTCAAGATAAAATAAGTATGTTGTCGTTGTTGTTACTTAATTAGTCATTTATATTAAAGTAATTTTGCATGTATACTGCTGAAGGTTAACTTCAAGGTGAAATCGCTAGACATAAATAAATACATGTTACCTTAAAAAAAGGTCGATACTTCTATAAGATATCAATAATACAGTTTAACGATTTTAATTCATATTTAATTAATTATTTTTTAGGCTTACCTTGTGTTATATTAATAGACATAAATAAATACATGTTAACTTAAAAATTCCAAGGCTGACCGCTTCTATAAGATATCAATAATACAGGGTCATTTCAAAATTTCACCCATTACAATGCATTCGTTTTATGTTGATGGTGACTTCTTACAATCTCAGATATTGAAAAAAATTGAGGCAAGACTTAAATTCAACCTTATGAATTTTTTGTTGCGATAGGTTTACCGTACGCTATCTGTAATAATTTTAATAACATTTTTAGGATAATTATGCAGTCTCTTCTATAATAAACTCATTACCAAAAATAAAATCACGCTGTAAAACAAAAAGCAGTTATCCTTGTCAGAATGACATTTAAACTTCATGTTTGATAGATAAAAATAGGCATAAACGCTTTGTTAACTTTAAAAACTGCCAAGGTCATCTGTTTATATCAATAATACAATTTAATCACTCATTCATATTTAATTTTTAGTCTTACGCTATGTATACCTGCCTTACGAAACTAGAATACAAATTCAAATCAGAGGCTCAGGCCGGAGAACAAGTTCCTATACCTGTATTACAACCTAGCATTAGGCTCCTTATTCAAATTTCGCGCGGACGTCCCGAACTCGATTGTTTTCGGCTCTGGGTCAGCTCCAGGCCAGACCCGAGGTCGAAATATGCCCCCACGTGGACGGCCTTGGGTATTTCCAAGGTCAAATCACGTCACAAACACAAAATGGTGGTCAAGGTGCCTGTCTATTAGTCGTATTTTAATGGTGCTCATGCTTATGATTAGTTTCTTATTTATTTTAGCTTATCTAGATGTTGTGCGTAGACTGATCAGGAGTCCTTCTCCTTTTCAGCCCTGGCCATTCTTTGCTTGTTGGTGTTGCGCTGTTTTGTATAGCGATCACGCTTATGATGCAGTATTAGGTATCATGTCTAGTGCGAAAAGAATGTGCTTGCGATAGTGTCTTGTACGTGTGGAAAATAAATATACCGGTGCGTGTAAATAAATAGTTCGTTAGTTAAAGTGTTAATAAATAACTGTTTTTAAATAAAGAATCGTTATAATGTAGTATGTATCTAGGACGGCAAAATGTGAATTTGTTAATGTTGAACACCAGAAACTGTTGGGATACGGTAAAGCTAGACGGTTAGCGTTGTTATCTTCGATAGATAGAATATTAAAAATGTTCAAACCGCTACAAGTTACTTTCTCTCTCAAGAAAAACGTCCCACATTGATTCTTTACAGTTTTAAAAACAATTTTTTTTGAAGTTTTGGCTGTGGTTCTTCACTCACTAGCTTCTACATTTCATAAATATGTGCTGCAAGTGAAATCTGAAAGTGATGCGTCATTGTCCCGTATTTCCGTTTTACATGAATGGCCACCTTATTTAAGATGCATTCTCAAATGTTAATCTAAAATGCTGTATTTAAAACAAAAGTTTTACGATTTTATTGATTCCAATCGAAAATCTTAGTTGTCTCAATTTATATAAGAGTTTTTGTAGTGCCTCGACCAGCTTAAAGTTTGACATCTAATAGTTTTTCATTGGCTTTCATGCGTGTAAGAAATTTACATTTAAACGACCAGTTTACTTGAGAAAATTTGAAAACTGTGCAGGTTAACCGGTACTTCCGGTGGTTCTGCATATCCCAAAAGTTGTTACGTATCTACTATACTTCTTATGTTGTACGAGAACGTAAAAAACGTATATGGGTTTAACTAAACTTTTGCTTACAAACCCAAAATTTCTAACTACGCCACTGAAAAAAATGTCTAATACTGCTAAGCATTAGAAATTCGTCAGCACGACACACTTTTGGGGAGATAACATTTATTTAAAAATGCTTTTACAGCAAAGCAATTGAACCGACAAAGAATTCCAGTAGAACAAACCAGAACTGTCGATGGGGTTCAAAAGTACGTTAGTACGATACACATTTACGGAGTGTCGTGCTGGTGCCAAATATTATTATAGTTTGTCCAAACCTCCAAATTCAGTACGGGTTCTAATGGAGTAAGTCTCTTTTACTATCTTTAGTCATTTCTAAATAACGGTATCCTTGTTTTTTATAGCGATGTTGTCAAACGTAAAATATAATTTAATAACAAATCAATAATTTCTATAATTGTATGATTGAGGTTATTTTGTACAATTTTGTATCATATGAAGATGGAAGCTGAATGTGGTCCTGCAAACTACACAGTGAAAAACACTGTTACAGAAGCCAGCAAAGCTTTATGTTGCATAGAGCGTAGTATCTATGCTATCAAACTAACCCGGAGCAGTAGCTATTCCAAAAAAATGCTTGAAACAAAAAGGTGCATAACTCAATGATCGTCTTCAGGTACATGACCAGAATATATGCAGTCAATTATTCGACGTAAAGTGCACAATTCTTTCATTGAAAATATTCCACCAACGGTGAAAAGTATCCTTTCTTCCATCAATGGTGATGATGATCTACCAAATTTTAAACGCAGTACACTATTCAACCTCTTGAAAGATATGGGTTTTGAGTTTCAAAAGATGCGACGCAAGAGTATCTTTGTTGAACGTGATGACATTATAAGATGGAGGCATAAATACTTAAAATGCATCTGAAAGTTCTGAGAAGAAGGTACTTAATCTTTTTATTCGATCTCTGATTACATGTTTATAACATAATGTCGTATTTTGCACAATACTATATACACCGATGAATCGTGGGTTAACGTGGGACACACAGTTAGTAAGGCATGGTATGACACCACTATTGAAAGTGGTCTGCAGACATTTGTTCAAGGACTCAGTAGAGGTTTAAAATCACCAAGTGGTCTTGGACCCCTATTTGTCTTAGTTCATGTTGGTGGCGATAATGGTTTTATTCCTGGTGCAGAAGTTACTTTCCTCTGTAAAAGAACACATCCGATGTGCACAATGAAATGGATGCAGACACTTACGAGAAGTGGTTTACCAATCAACTCAATCCAAATATACCACCAAATTCAATTATCCTTATTCCTGTATGAAACAGGCAATGTTGATACTATACCGTCGTCTGCCAGACCTTTGCGTTTTGGCGAATCCCTAATATCATCTTCATGGCCGCTCATTGTTATACCAGTGGGCTGACGTAACTGATTGGAAAAGTGTATGTATCTTTGAAGAACATGATTGTGCTGCTGCCATTTGTTATGGTCGGTCATTTTGGTTTTTAATACTTTATCCATGTCGTTACCCAACTGCGTTAATATGTTGTTTTGCGTGATATCTGGCGCTTGCAGGCGTTGTATAATATCCATAGGTAGAATAATCATCTCCTTCAGATTGTTGTCCATGGTTATTGAAACAAATTACCTAGAATTCCGCCAAGTAATGATCCTAACAGGAGCGAAAGAAACACGCCACACTTCTGTACGAGAAACTGTTTCTTCTTTTTTATAGATTCACATCTCTGTGCCAGCCGCCTTAAAGTGTGCTTATGTTGAGAGAGTCGCTGCTTCAGATCAGCTAACAGAGGTACACGATCTTTTAAATTGTTATGTGTACACTCGCAAATGCATTCCACCTGCTTACTATTCAGACATTTCAATAAAGCGGCACGTTGGCTTTTACTTAATCTGCCTAATGCGAGCAGGATATCGGTGTTTTCGATTAAAGCGTCAACCATAATATATGATCTTTATGACTGTGAGGCTTAAACCCTTTTTCGCTATATATACATGGAAACCTTGAGGCCCGAATATGTTTGTTCTATAGCGTAACACATCCGGTGTATTCTGTTTTGAATCGAACAATAAATATCCGTGCGGATTAGAAAGTCATCTTGGTTACGCTGCCTCGCGTTGAGTGAGCATAATCTTGCTGTCAACGTCCTTGATGAAATAGTCGTTTTGCAGTTAAGAAAACATCACGCTTACTATTTTTATAACTTGTTTTGTAAAAATATCAACCACCGAACCGTTAGTCTCGCGAATTAGATCGTCAATTATTATTTAAGGAAACCAGTTATTCTTGCACTTCAGAATTGTTTTCATATCACGGTAATCGTTTCTGAAATAATCCACTGATAGAGATCTTTGAACTATTGGTTGCCATTCTGCCGTAAAACCAGATAATTTTTTCTAAAAGCAGTATCGCAGACAGTTTCGATATTTTTAGAAAATCAACGACAAAACTACGATTTCCATATATACCAGATGGACTCTCAATGTTCTACGTATTGTTCAGAAATCAGGGATGCTTAGACTTGGCCTTCCATCTCGAAACGCTAATCGATACTAAAGAGTATTCTGTTAAGATATTAGCTAGAAAAAATCTGACAATATTGTGTTTATTTATAATGTCTAATTACCTGTTTACTTAGTCGCAAGCTCATTTATTTATGCTTCATTCAAAAGCAATTTAGGTGTGTGTGTGTTGTGTGTGTGTGTGTGTGATGTGTGTGTGTGTATGTGTGTATGTGTACTGTGTGTGTGTGTGTGTGTGTGTGTGTGTGTGTGTGTGTGTGTGTGTGTGTGTGTGTGTGTGTGTGTGTGTGGTGTGCGTGTGTGTGTGCGTGTGTGTGTGCTGTGTGGTGTGCGTGTGTGTGCGTGTGCGTGTGCGTGTGCGTGTGCGTGTGCTGTGTGTGCGTGGCGTGTTGTGTGTCTGCGTGTGTGTGTGTGTGGTGGTCGCTAATATGACCATACAGATAAATCAGATATAATTTCGAATGTAAAGGTGATGACCGCTTAGATAGAGAATGTATAAAACGCTTGGGTAGAAAATGATTATTATTCCACTTAATATCTGGGGCTTAATGTTTTTGCAACAGCAAATTTTAAAATATTTGTAAACACATACATTAACACGATTTTGACGGGTGATTGTTACTTTCAATTTGCAAGTTGTATAACTCTTTAATAATAAACTGAATTCCATAAAAACAGTTTTATCATGTAGGTGAAATCATTTTAAAAATGTATGTAAATAACAAACATCGTTTTGTATAGAAATTCATATACGGTGGCTCTAAGTAGTTTGCGAAAGTGAAAGGTGAATACGCACTGCAGTAAGTGTAATAGAGATAATTATGTCTACCTTCTAAATTAGTTAATGATGGAAAGCAATTGCCAGTTTATATCCAACCATTCATAAGTAGAAAACGTGTTTAGTGAGCTGTATAAAATATTTCAGTTCAACTTATGGTTATTATTAGAACTGTTGAAAGAAAACACTTCTGAAGGTATGCGTATTATTTTTTTGCACTTCGAGACTAAAATAGATACTTTAGTCTGTCTACAGGGACTAAAGTGGGTCATTTATTCCTAGGGATTAAATATGGACTGAACCCCTAGAGAGTTCATTGACAGATGTCAAACTTCAAATATTTTTATTAATTTTTTACGAAACAATATTATTACAGTTAATAAATATCGGACGATTGATTTACGAAACGATTCTGCTGGATGTAAGGTTGAACGCATTTCCAAATGAATCAGTACCTGTGGGCCGTTCAGATTGGCACGAGGGTCCTGGTGAGGTAGCAGGTGTTTTTGATCACCTCCACCTCCAAAAATTTTTCGGCGATAAGGTTCTTATTATTCAGGGAGTTTTCCACATACCCTTCTGTAACAGTTGCAGACTTCCATCCCCATGTCTTTTAAAACGTCAACAGTCGCACCTGAATCAGCTAGTATAGATGCAGAGGTTCACCTCAACAATGTCCTGTATATGACAACGCTTCTGGTAGGTTTAAAAATGTTGCAACTTTCTGGGGCAATTTTCAAATATATTTTTCCTACAGCTTGCACTGTACACTGCTTGTTAACGTAAAGAATAAAAAATGTTGAATGGGGAGTTTCGGCTTTTCTCAATGACATATATTTCTTGCAGTTATAGTTAGTTTTATCTGAATCTTTTACAACGAAGTTCCTCTCTGTTCCATTTTTGGTAGCTCTAATGTTAACAAGAAGTCTGTTGCCCAAATCAGTCACATGATTAATTGACAATTCGGCTAATTCAAGTCCTCTACAAGCCCCTGCCACACCAAATATGAAGGCTACCTACAAAAAATCATTTTAAAAGTAGGTACAATGATTTTTGGACATACTCACTTTTGTCATTAAAATGTGTCATCCGAAGCTTCCTTTAGAAACGTATCAATCTGTTCTATAGTTAGGACCTTTGACTTCTTCAGTTTGTAACCAAAATTTTTCCTTTTCAGAAGCGTCGTCAATTAGTGGAATTTACTTATATTAACATTATGTTTAACGTTAAGCATAGTTTTTAACATTGAATATTGGATCCACAATGTAGAAACAGCAAATTTGTTTACCTTTTCATTAAAAATACCAGCACAGCATCTTCGTTAAAAGTTCTAATTTTCTTTTCACAGCACCACTTTAAAATATATCATACTCTTTGTCGTAAATTTTACGAGATTTAGAAGGCAGTAAGTCTTCTAAAGGCTCTTCAGCGGCTTTTTCTAGATCAAATTCGTCGTACATATTTATTACTCTTTTGTAAAAAATTTTTCAAATATGGCTACCGCTGTTAACTAATTTCCATGCTAACCGACTGTTTTTTTCAAATAGCAAGATTTCTAGATAATTTTATACAAATTTGTCACATTGACACGAACAAATATGGAACTATTGTACATAAAAATAAATACCTTGGAAATGCAAAAATAGCGTATATCTTCCGGACCAGTGCTAAATCCCTTGAGTGGTTGTTGCTCGGCTTCGCCCTCGAGACAACAAACCCCACTCGGGATTAAATGCTGCACTTTGGTCCCTCTATATAATATACTATTAATATATGTTTTACTTGATATTGCAAACAAAATGTGGATAAAGATTTTTAAATATATTATTACTCTTATAGGATGAAGTCACAAAATCAGATCTACAATACAATAGCAGGTACGTATTCGTGGACTTTAAACTTGTACTTATATATATATATATATATATATATATATATATATATATATATATATAATAATAATAATAAACCGTTAAAAGCTTTGGTCTTTTATTTCCATTATATCAATTTGATATTTTTAAAACATGTTAATTTAATTTAACTCTCTGAGAGAAAGAGAGAGGTGTGCATGATAAACTTTTTTACAGAAAATGTTCATTACTCTATACGCACTAGATGGCGCTAAAATCAATTTTAACTCAAAGGGAGCAGGGCGCTGACCTAACACAAGTCCTGTATTAAAGTTAGCATTAGGTCCACCTTATTAGAATAAACATTTTTATGACGGGAAGGCCTAACCCGTAAGATTATGTTAGAACCCACGTACAATTGACCAAGGGGCCACGATAGAAGTTTCTGCACTTGTCTTATAAGGTTAGGGCCCCATACCATTTAACCAAGGCCCGACGGAGGCGAAGGCCCGCGAACAAGTTTGGAAGATCTACACTTGTCTTGCAAGTTAGAATTAGGACCCCTTATTTCAAATTTCCCGCCATAACCAATCAGAATGCAGAGACTTAGTCCTCAATCGGAGCACAGCGGCTGAATGGTGGGGCTAAGACCAATCAGAACCAGGCAGGTGCCACGACCAATCGGTTAAAAGTGGGGCGTGGCCTAGTTTTAATCCCTCCAATCAGAACACTGCATGTACGCGCAATTACCTAACCTCCAAGGGGTATACAGCCAAAAAGGCTCTTAATACAACCAAATTAGGGGCTCAACTCCGCTCAAGGCTTGAAAATGACCTCCGAAAAGAAAACCACCCTCAAAATATACGCCCCCCACGTGGGCAAGTACAAAAAGTTTAGGGGCTTGTGACGTAAAAAATCTGGTGGGGAGGGTGTCGGTGTACTACTGACGAGTGGGCAGAAAAGTGTGGACACAAAGTCTTACGTCTTCCTCCTTACGATTGCATATTCAACCCTATTGAATTAATTTGGGGCACAGCAAAAAATTATTGCAATAGGCATATTGGTAGGGATGGTAACAGTGAGAATGACTGCCTGAGTATGTGGCACGAGGCATTACTGATATGTGGAAAAATTCTGTAAAACGTACCGAAGAAGAAAGTTTTAAGTGGTATGAGAGGGAACGAATATTTGAGCGCGTAGAAGTCCGTCTTCTGATTATGAATTTTGAAAGTGATAACAATGACACATAATAACGAATCAGATTTAGAAAATGAATCAGGTTTTGACGCTTTTTAATGAAAATTTTGAAATAGCTTACATATCTGTTAATAGATCACTTAATTATTTACTTGTTTATTTATCTATTCATTTACTTATAGAAAAAATGTGAGAATAGTTACAAATATATGTGTCGTTATTTATGCAACCAACAATTAGGTAATTAATATTTATTTGTGGTTGAAAAGGAAATACTATTTGCAGGGAAATTAGATATTTCCTGATCAATCTGGCAATACTGTAAATGTAAACGTCATCAAACGCCGATGACGTACGCGCCACTTTGTTTGGCTTTAACTATATACAGATTATGTTTTGTATCTACTTCTTGCACCTTAGGGCGGGTGGTGTAGTCCTGGAATGTCAAGTTAGAATACATTATATTATTTTCTATTTTGTGTTATAAGCAGTGCTGAACCTTTTTTTTGTTGTTTATCGAGAACATGATTTAAAAAAAATTTTTATCGAACGTCTTGCTAACTTCAGAGACACTAAATCTATCCCGTGTTGTAGTTCTTTACAAATGACAGACCATTACTGATTACGTCTGATACATCTATTCGGTGTGCAATCTATGTTATATTACCTCGACATAAATGATTCATTATGTACGATTGCGATAATAACATTGACCATTCAGACTGCTTTTCCGGCTTAAGTGCATATTGCATTAAAAACGACCATGACTAACTTTATTAAGAAATATTGCATAAGCGTAAGAAGCAAAAAAAAACGAATGTTTCTGCTGTGTGCTAAAAATGCAAATTGGTGTCTACCACAAGCCAATTCGTTTTTCTTGACAATGTAATTATATAATTGGCAAGATGATCTTTTGTAAAAGCCCATATCAGCTTTGTATTTATTTAATTAAAACATTAATGCGAAGTAATGCTCCACGTGTCTTTAATCTGTAACTTATCAAGATTAAAACACATTTCCTGTTTGAAAAATAAGATAAGAATTAAGGTGAATATTTTTTCCAAAAGGCCGATTTAGCTTGAATAAATTCCCAGAACCGTAACATATCACTTTTTCCGAAAAGTTTTAATGCGCGATTTGTAATCATAAGTCATAAATTGATAGCGTTAGCTGTTATCTAAAAATAACCTTATTATTCACTCCCTCTTCTCATTTTTTTTTGTATTTGAGTGTTCAATGGCCACAACAAGGACACCGTTATACATTTATGTTAGTGAATTGAATATTTAATGTTGGTTTTTCAAAACAATAAGTTTGCAGTGTCCGTGTTAAGGCGATCGCATATTTTTGTTTGTAAACAGTTTGAACCGATAACAAAGGCGATTATTCATCGAATACAAAGAGCGAATGTATACACAAACCGTCTTAATATCTGAAAATGCTCGTGTGCCATTCGTCCTAAACTCTTGCGTCTCTTCACGCGTCATTTAATTTTGTGATTTGTGCTAGAAGATTTCGACATTTTGTTTAATAAACACGACAATACGTAAGTCTGCTTATATTTACTCTACTTATAAAATGGTGTCGCCCGAACTTGCTGCTATGCCAGAACGATGCGCTCTTAATACAGAGAGTGCCATCGGTATTTTATTATAACTTTCATAAGTTTATAAATTACGTCATAATTGATCATTTCGTAACCCTTTTGTGTAATGAAATGAGAGAAAGCTTACGCAGTTGCGTATTCATTTATATAATTCTTTTGTTTTTAATCTAAACATTATTATTCTTTATGCAGTTCCTTAAAAAAATTGGATGACTTTTTATGAAAGAAAGTTGCTATTTTATTGTTTGTTATATCATGTGCTACATCTGTTAATCCGTTTAAATTGTTCGTGTTCGTTTAATGAACTTTTGTAAGCTAGGAGTAGAGGGGGAAGGCGGAGGGGTTTATTTACAAACATATCTGGTAATTAATATGAATGAATTTTATTAGAGCGAAAAGTTAAAATTGTACAGATTTAGCTATAATTACTGTTTAATTGTAATTAAATACAGGCTGTCCTTTATCTCACTAATCACATGTAAATTGCAATTTTTCGGTAAAAAACGGGGCTTTAATCCATTAAGGTATATCAGCATGTGAAAATAATAATTATGATAACAGTTTCCGTTTTTCCGTGACCAAAACAGAAATTGTTTTAAGATCTAAATAAACATACCAGAATGTTTCCTTGTTGTTATCCCAATATCGCTTCTTGCTCCAATTGAAAATGTAGATCACGATATAATCGACAGGAAACATTTTACTACTGTGTTCTTATTAAAATTATGTGCAATAATACATTTTCTTACAAAACTTTTCATTTTTCTAAGGACCATTTCAGATTACACGACAGTATTAAACAAACCTCGTCAGAGGTCACTTTTAAAACGAGAACAAAATTGCAATAACTATAATAGTATCTTGTGTTTCCTTATTGAGGTCAAGAACGTACCATCTACCGGTTCTTAACGTTCACCTTGTCCATAAAGCCCACATCTCGTTTTGATCATACGACCCACTCAGATCACAACGTCCATCGATACTTTCTGATCTTAATGTTCAACAACATTGGGCACAAGGGCCACTTTGGTTATAAGGTCCATTTCTCGATTTGGCTGTAGGTTCCACTTCTCCAACTTGGTCACAACATAGATTATTTTTGAAAACGTTCTATAAGGTTTATAGATAGCGCAAATACAAGTAACTAGTAAGTCGTACAAAATATAATTAACGGATACCTCGATGAAATAATCTATTATAGTTAACCAGGAGGAGCGTTTTGAAAATTTCCCGCATAAAAGATTAATTTCTATTGGCTTTTAAGACGCCATTTTTACACTCGCCCAATATAACATATGACGTTGGACATATATATTTATTGCAACAAAGGTCTTAACTATGTTTATACTTTACGATATACATCAGTTCTTATAAGAACTAAATTCGCTATATCTGTATCAAGTCCTAATATTGCAAGATATGGATTCGACCACAGGTACAAGTAAAGCGAACGTATCTACTGTATAAAAAACGTACGCGGTTGAATTTGGGTCATTTGTCAATATCGGAAAACCAGTTCATATTAAACAAATGCTGTTATAAGTTTTACCAATAACAACATATATATATATATATATATATATATATATATATATATATATATATATATATATATATTTCATGTTTGGCACTTTATTAAAGTTGCTAGTTATCATACCTATAGCATACGGATAAATGTAGCATTATATTGCAAGTAGAGGGCTGTGGAGAGTTCTTCTCTTTCTAACCCGTTCTAACGAAACAATTGTTTGTTTGGATTACTTGTCAGTTTGTTGACTTATTGTGCAAATTTGGTATCAAAATTTTGTGCGTTACTAATTCTTAATGTCTAAACGTAAATTAACATCTGACGAAGTAAATAAACCAATTGGTTTGCTACAGAGTGATCAACGACAGAGTGACGTAACAACTTTTTTCACGTTAGCAAAAGTGTCATTTCTAGACTTTTTAACCGTTTTCAAGAAACTGGATCTGATGAAGAAAGACCTAGAATTGGGCGCCCATCAATACCTACCCCTGCTGAAGACCGATATGTCACCATTTCTGCACTCCGAGAACCTTTGAGCACATGTCGAATTGTTGAGTAGGAGGCTCGTAGAAGCCACAGGAACATTAATATCAGCTGAAACTGTCAGTAGACGTTTATGGGATGTCAATTTACGTTCTAGACGACTTTTAGAGGTGTACCATTGACTCGCGAACATAGGCGACAAAGATTAGAATGGGCAAGAGAGCGTGTCAATTGGACAGAAGAGTGGAAGTTGGTACTGTTCACTGATGAGTCGAGGTATGGTCGTTTTTCGGATAGTCGTCGAACGCGTGTCTGGACACAACCTTTGGTGTCAAATACAAGAAGTTCACCCTTTCAGAAGAGGGACTGTTTATGTATGGGGAGGCATTTGTTATGATGGCCGTACCGACTTCCTGGTTATTCCGGGAAACATTAATTCAGACGTATACTTCAATCAGGTGATCAACAATATTGTGCCAGAGTTTCATGCTGCTGTGGGTCCTGGTTTCCTTTTTTTTGGACGATAACGCTCGTTCACACCGATCCATGGCAGTTATGGATGCAATTGAAACCAATGGAATTCCTCATTTAGCTTTGCCTGTTCTATCACTTGATTTAAATCCGATAAAACATGCTTGGATCACTTGCAGAGAGCTTTGGATCATCATAATCCCCAACCACAAACAATGGAACAATTGAGAAATTTGTTTCCACAACTCTGGCAACTGATTCCGCAAGAAAACTTTAATAATCTCATAGCCAGCATGCAAAGACGTTGCCAAGTTGTCATTGAAGCCCACGGAGGACATACTCGTTATTGCTGAAAGAGAAATTTGTGTTCATTTTCTTTGTTTTTTAATTAATTTGAAATTAGGTTATTAGTCACTTTCACCTAATTTTCAGTTTTTCTTGTCTTTTTGTTTAAAAAAGTATTTTTTAATTTGTAAACATTTTTATAATAAAAAACAAGCATTTAAAAACTAAATAGCTTAAAATCGTCTGAACAAATTTTTTTTCTTTTGAAAAATTAAATTTTCTATAATATCCCTAACTTATGTGGAGCAGTTTATATGTATATATATATATATATATATATATATATATATATATATATATATATATATATATATATATATATATATACATGGTGTTGTCCGACCGCTCGGTAATAGCATTTTACATGTAAAATCGCGCTTATGCAATTCCCTGCTCCCCTAATTGTTTTAGAGGAAAAACATAAGAGATCAAAGTTTTTCAGAATTAAAAATACTATATGATACATTAGTTTTTTATTCTCAAAATAGTACTTGAAAAATGAAAACGATAAATTAAATTAATAATAATTTAAAAAAAACAATTGCCATGAAACAAAATGTTACGTTATCAACAACTGACAAGTTTTGACGTTTTTAATAGTACAGAAAACAAGTTAACAAAGAATTAAATAAATCCACACTTATACACGGTTTAAAACGGATCCATATTTTTCTTGGTTTGAAATCAAGTTCTGAATTGTTGAAATGGCGGGTTTCGGAGAAATCCGCGCTTGAAAATCGGAGCGTTCGGGATTTTAAAAAACTGTTAAAACTGACAGTTGATAACGTAACATTTTGTTTTAATATCATGGCAATTGCGTTTTTTTTTAATTATTATTAATTTAATTCTTTTCTTTTCTTTTTTCAAGTACTATTTTGAGAATAAAAACTGATTTATCGCATAGCATTTTTAATTCTAAAAAGCTTTGATCTCTTATGTTTTTGCTCTAAACCAATTAGGGGAGCAGGAAATGGCATAAGTGTGATTTTACATGTAAAATGCTATTACCGAGCGGTCGGATCAGCACCCTGTGTGTGTGTGCGTGTGCGTGTGGGTGCCCCCGGAAATAGCATGTACCTAGAGAAGGATGTGAATCTACATGAAAAAATAAGACTTTTTTTTCCTATGAACTTATAAGCCCAGACGTACCGTTTTCAATATACAGGGGGTCAAAGTTTACTTTTTTTTTCAGTTTTTGAACAATATCGCGAGAACCATATGAGATATGATGTTCAGCTCTTATACACAATTTGTGCTCATTAAGTCACTTGTTTTTGCTGTAAAATGAAGGTTTTTAAAAATTCAGTGGCGTGGATTTTGGGTATTTTGAGGGTTTCAACCCCCCTAATTCTACGCCACTGAATTAAATGCAATTTTTAGAACCTGCCATCTCTTCTACACCAAAAAGGTGCTCTTGACTGATAGCTCTAAACTCAACTGTTTCCGAGAAAAATGGCATTCAATGAGAGAAAACATTATTTTTAAGAATCATTTAAGAATCAAACTATATTGAAGTGGACGGAGCCCACGTAGAACACTTTTAGCATTTGTTTTTCATTCAATTAGTAGTTATTTGTATTAGTATACTTTCAGTTTTCTCGAAATGTTGTACCTACTGTTAATAAATTGTTAAAAAAAATTATTCTTAAAATTATGGTTTTTTTCTCGGAAATGATCAACTTTAGAGCTGTTAACCAAGAGTGCCTTTTTGGTAGAGAAAATAAAGGCGGTTCTAACACGCTCCTTGAAATTGCATTTATTTCAGTGGCGTAGAAAGTAGATTGAAACCCTCAAAATACCCAAAATCCACGCCACTGAATTTTCAAAAAATTTTATTTTACGGTGAAAACAAGGGACTCAATGAGCACAAATTGTGTATGAGAGTTGAACATCATATCTCAAACGGTTCTCGAGATATTGTCCAAAAACTTAAAAAAATTCAACTTTGACCCCTGCATATTGAAAACGGTATGTCTGGGCATATAAGTTCATAGGAAAAAAGTCTTATTTTTCATGTAGAATCACCTCCTTCTAGGTACATTTTTTATATATATATATATATATATATATATATATATATATATATATATATATATATATATATATATATACATATACATATATATACAGGGTGATTCACGTCGATGGTACCTTAGACGTTTACGGAAAACGAGACATGGGATCTTTTTGAAAATTTGGTCACTTGCATGGCTGGCTCGGATCTATCGATATAAAATATTTTCAGCGTTGCGACGTTGTCTCTTATGTGGAAAAGTGGCATCACCTTTGATATTTTTAATGAGACGCCCTGTATATTATTACATTGTTGGGTTCGCTATTATTTTTAAATTATTTTTGCATCACACATCCCTATGCTTATCTTCAAACGTTTTTGAGTAATTAATTAATTTCCTTATTTTTTAGCCAAAACATGGTTCCAATCGAATGTTCATTATTGTGGTGTTTGAATTTGTAGAATGTTGAAATTCTGGATGCACTCTATGAATAAGCTGTTCATCAGTTCTGAGTAACGAATTTGTTTCCTTATTGTACAGGGTCGTTCGAAATTCGTTACGTTTCCGCAAGGTACAAAAATGCAGAAAAGTTCATTATTTCAAATAGGGCACCCGGTATATTATCGAATCTTCTGATATACAATTGAAGTCCGTTTGAAATGATATATCATGTTCCTATACCTAAACAGTAAGGTTTCCGAAATAGAAGCATGTTCCTATAAAAATTTGTAATCTAGTCACATGTTTGTATTGTTACAATGAAGTGTCAAGATTTTTTGACATTATTAAATTCTGACATCAGTATTGTTGACATTAGCACGCGTCTACATTCGTTAACAAGAGTAGTAGCGAAAAGTATTAAAATGGAAAGGAATAATTATTCTAAAGAAGTTTTGATCAAACTCTTCATTCTTCATGGACAATGTGACCAAATTATACCGAGAACGTGCAGGAAGTTCAACGAAATGTATCCTAATTTTCAACCAATGGACAAAAGAAAGTTTGTACGATTATACAATAATTTCAATAATTATGGATCGAAACTGGTTGCGGAACGAACAAAGTATATCACTTCAGACGAAGACAATATTATAAACGTTCTGGTCTATTTTCACGCTCATCCCCAAGCTTCCATAAGGAGTGCAGAAGAAGATTTAGGCCTATCTTATGCTTCAATTCAAAGGATTCTTCAATATCAAGAGATGCACGCATACAAGTAAATGACAGTTCAAGCTCTCAAACCGGAAGATTATCAAAATAAGATAAGCTTGTGTGAAGACATTCTGATCCGTATCCAACAAGATCCGAACTTTTTAAAAAGAATAATTGGGACAGACGAAGCTAAATTTTCTAGGGAAGGCATTTTCAACAGAAAAAACCAACATTTCTGGGCAGAACAAAATCCAAAAGTTGTTAGAGACACGGGATTCCAAGAAAAGTTTAGTTTCAATGTTTTTTGTCTTTTTAAAGATAATAAAATAAGTTATTATATTTATGATAAATCTTTGAACTCTCAAAAATATCTCGACATTTTAAGAACGGTAGTGAACAATTTCTTGGATAATTTTAACATTAGAAGATTATCGTACCTGCTGGTTTCAACTGGTTGGAGCACCAGCTCATTGCTCTGCAGAAGTAACTGAAGAGTTGATCCAAATGTTCGACGATCGCTGGTTCAGGCGGTTACGACCGTGGAATTGGCGTGCGAGATCACCCGACCTCACACCTCTTGATTGTTACTTGTGGGGTAATTTGAAGAGGAAGGTTTATATGGCACCGGTACTCACGAAACAAGACCTGCGTCAACGAGTTATCAGGAGCATTGAGGAGCTAGATCCCACAGAGATAAGGCGGGCCACAATTTCATCAACGATTATTCGTATTCTGAAATGTTTGAAACCAACGGTCGTCATTTTGAAAATTTATTGTAAATGCTTTCTAGTTTTGTTAGTTATTGTTTGATATTATTTGCATTGCGATTCATATTTAACTGAATTTGTTATTTGACGTTCTTTTTTTATAAATAACAGTAGGTATTAATAATTAATGAAATTATTGTATATTCGTACAAACTTTCTTTTGTCCATTGGTCGCAAATTAGGATACATATCGTTGAACTTCCTGCATGTTCTCGCTATAATTTGGTCACATTTTCTATGAAAAATAAATAGTTTTATCAAAACTTGAATTGTGTGGTAATTTCCTGCTATTTTGACCCTTTTCAAATTTCTCCCGTTAATAAACACCCGAATGTTTTATTATTAGTGCACTAATTGTGACAGAAGAGACATAATAGTGCGATTTTTATAGCAGCATGCTTCTATTTCGGAAACCTTACTGTTTAAGTATAGGAACATGATATATCATTTTAAAGGGACTTCAATTGTCTATTAGAATATTTGATAATATACATGGTATCCCATTTGAAATAATGAACTTTTCTGCATTTTTGTACCTTGCGGGAACGGAACGAATTTCGAACGACCCTGTCCGATAAGGAACCAATTTCGTTACGCAGAACTGATGAACAGCTTATTCATAGAGTGCATCCAGAATTTCAACTTTCTACAAATCCAAACACCATAATAATAAATATTCGATGAATCGATTGGAACCATGTTTTGGCTAAAAAATAAGGAAATTAATTAATTACTCAAAAACGGTTGAAGATCGGCATAGGAATGTATGTGTAAGGCAAAAATAATCTAAAAGTAATAGCGAACCCAAAAATGTAATAATATACAAGGCGTCTCATTAAAGATATCAAAGGTGATGCCACTTTTCCACATAAGCGACAAAGTTGCAACGCTGAAAATATTTTAGATCGATATATCCGAGCCAGCCATGCAAGTGACCAAATTTTCAAAAAGATCCCATGTCTCGTTTTCCGTAAACGTCTAAGGTACCATCGACGTGAATCACCCTGTATATATATATATATATATATATATATATATATATATATATATATATATATGTATGTTTGTGGTGAGCCAGGCAACTGATCACTCTGAATATTTGATGTATGGCATATTTGGACATTCTCTGCCCAACTAAAATATTTTCGACAATGCAGTATTGCCACTTCTATTGGCAAGTAGTAGCAACTTTATATTATTTTTAGAATCTTCAACAATTTCACGACAACTTCTCTTAATTAAATATTTAGAATTTACATCAGTTCTACATACATACAGAATAAATTTACATCGATTGGGGCTTGAACCTTGATGGCGCAGTTGGTTAGCGCGGTACTCTAGCAAAGTACAGGTCGTAGGTTCAAATCCTACTCGAGGTAAACTTTTTATTTATGTATTTAATAAAATTAATAATAATTTTTAATTACATATTTACCTTTGAACTAATTCGTTCATAACAAAAACTTATAATAACTTGTCTTAATATTTCCTTTACCTATCTGTAACCGTTTTCAACAAAAGCAATTTTTTTCGTCGGAAAACATGATCTTTAAAGATAGCTTCGTGCTCAGTGATACAATGATACGGAAATTTGGTGTAAAGTAAGGCAATACTTAGAGGCTTTCCACGCTTTTGCTGAATCCCAGTTACTTCAATACGGGATGGTTCAAGAATGTGGT
Source organism: Vesta saturnalis (assembly GCA_036346205.1). Classification (NCBI taxonomy): domain Eukaryota; kingdom Metazoa; phylum Arthropoda; class Insecta; order Coleoptera; family Lampyridae; genus Vesta; species Vesta saturnalis. The sequence continues at coordinate 438,063 of JARFJB010002000.1, forward strand.
TATCTCGTTTGCTTGAAAAAGTGACTAAAAATGGATTATTTTTAATGGAGCTTAACACATCTTTATTTAGTTACATGAAGAATCACTTCAAGTTACTTTTAGATCGCGCGGGTTCATTTTAAATACTTTTCCCAAAATGGGTTTATTATCACTAATATATATTGTGGCACTAATTATTTACAAATAAAAACCTATGTAGATCATTGTGCTCTCACAAAATACTCGCGCGCGATCACTCTTTTGAGTAAAACTGAGCCCGAGTGTCTCCTCCATTATCCTATCACTCTTTTCCTTGTATACTTTCGGCCAACCATTTTGCAAAAAATCATATTTTATCCCGCTCAAACCAAAACAGCCTAACGCGCGGCTTTGCCGGACATATAAGCGGGAAACGGCCCCAACGAAACGAATACTTCAAAATCCCTGCCATCTTTAAATTTTTCCAAAATCTCAATAATTCTTCGAAACGACCAAATTCCGCATTCATACTCACTCCACATGCTGTCCAAATCTAGATCTAGTTCCTTAGACAAAATTCAGTAAATTTTACCATTTGTCCTTGAACATACATTACAATTTTCCATTATGCAATAGCAAAAATATACATACATATTCTTCCTCTACACTTTAATACAATATCAACATATCATAAATTCACACTCTATCCATTTACAGCAATTTTAAACTCACATTCATTAAAATAAAGTAGTTCAAATACAGTAGTGTTCATTATCGTCTCAATAGGGGTGTCACTAAAATACTATTTCTCATTCAAATGTATTACTTTCAACTTATAAATCTTTATACAACATTTAAATACTCTTTTAAATCATACTTAACGTTTTACTCAACTTTCCAGTAGCGTAGCACACCAACTTACATTATGTATACAAAAAAAAAGTTTTCGGCAAACTCACGCTCATATATTATCCAAAAACCGGTGTGAAAAGAGCGGCCAGTTTCAGCAGCCAAAATTTACGGAAATACACGACAACCCAGTGGCGTTCGTGAATAAATTAGTTACCAAATCTATAATCATTACTTATGTCATTAAGCATAAAAATAATACAAAAACCGCTCTTCACAAAGCCGTTTAAAGGGTTGTTAATCGCTACCCCCTTTTATACATCTCGTAAACTAAACATAGTATCAGGATGAAATTTTCAGGATAAAAACTTTATTAATGAAGAATAACAATGATGCAAAAGTTGTTTTTTTGCAAAACCGTCTAAGGGTTGTTTATAGCTACCCCCTTTTATACATCATGAAAACTAAACATAGTATCAGGATGAAATTTTCAGGATAAATACTTTATTAATTAAGGATGACAATGATGCAAATGTTGTTTTCTGCAAAGCTGTCTAAGGGTTGTTAATTGACACCCTCTTTAATACATCTGGGAAACTAAACATAGTATCAGGATAAAATTATGTGGATAAATACTTTATTAATTATGGATAACAATGAAGCAAACGCCGTTTTTTACAAAGCCGTCTAAGGGTTGTTCATAGCTACCCCTTTTATACATCTTGAAAACTAAACATCGTATCAGGATGAAATTCTCAGGATAAATACTTTATTAATTAAGGGTAACAATGATGCAAACGTTTTTTTTTTTGCAAAGCCGTTTAAGGCTTGTTCATAGCTACCCCCTTTTATACATCTTGAAAACTAAACATAGTATCAGGATGAAATTTTCAGGATAAATACTTTATTGATTAAGGATGACAATGGAGCAAAAGCCGGTTTTTGCAAAGCCGTCTAAGGGTTGTTCATAGCTACTCCTTTCATACATCTGGAAAACTGAACATAGTATCAGGATGAAATTCGGTGGATAAATACTTTATTAATTATGGATAACAATGAAGCAAACGGCGTTTTTTACAAAGCCGTCTAAGGGTTGTTCATAGCTACCCCCTTTTATACATCTTGAAAACTAAACATAGTATCAGGATGTAAGTCTCAGGATAAATACTTTATTAATTAAGGATAACAATCATGCAAAAGTTGTTTTTTGCAATGCCGTCTAATGGTTGTTCATAGCTACCCCTTTTGTACATCTTGAAAACTAAACATACTATCAGGATGAAATTTTCAGGATAAATACTTTATTAATTAAGGATAACAATGATGCAAAAGTTGTTTTTTGCAAAGTCGTTTAAGGGTTGTTCATAGCTACCCCTTTTATACATCTTGAAAGCTAAACATAATATCAGGATGAAATTCTCAGGAGAAATACTTTATTAATTAAGGATGACAATTAAGCAAAAGCGGTTTTTTCCAAAGCCGTCTAAGGGTTGTTAATAGCTACCCCTTTTACACATCTTGAAAATTAAACATAGTATCAGGATGAAATTTTCAGGATAAATACTTTATTGATTAAGGATGACAATGGAGTAAAAGCCGGGTTTTGCAAAGCCGTCTAAGGGTTGTTCATAGCTACCCCTTTTATATATCTTGAAAACTAAACATATTATCAGGATGAAATTTTTAAGATAAATACTTTATTAAGGATAACAATGATGCAAAAGTTGTTTTTTGCAAAGCCGTTTAAGGGTTGTTCATAGCTACCCCTTTTATACATCTTGAAAGCTAAACATAATATCAGGATGAAATTCTCAGGAGAAATACTTTATTAATTAAGGATGACAATTAAGCAAAAGCGGTTTTTCCAAAGCCGTCTAAGGGTTGTTAATAGCTACCCTTTTACATCTTGAAAATTAAACATAGTATCAGGATGAAATTTTCAGGATAAATACTTTATTGATTAAGGATGACAATGGAGTAAAAGCCGTTTTGCAAACCGTCTAAGGGTTGTTCATAGCTACCCTTTTATATATCTTGAAAACTAAACATATTATCAGGATGAAATTTTTAGATAAATACTTTATTAAGGATAACAATGTGCAAAAGTTTTGCAAAGCCGTTAAGGGTTGTCATAGCTACTTTTATATCTTGAAAGCTAAACATATATCAGGATGAAATTTCAGATGAAATACTTTATTAATTAAGGATACAATGATGAAAAAGGGTTGTTTTCAAACCGTCTAAGGTTGTTCATAGCTACCCTTTAGTCATCTTTGAAAACTTAATACATAGTATCAGGATGAAATTTTCAGGATAAATACTTTATTATTAAGGATGACAATGATAAAAGTGTTTTGCAAAAAGTTAAGTTAGTTCATAGCTACCCTTTGTATATCTTGAAAACTAAACATTATCAGGATGAAATTTTAATAAATACTTTATTAAATAACATGATGCAAAAGTTTTTTGCAAACCGTTTAAGGGTTTTCATAGCTACCCTTTTATACATCTTGAAGGTAGCTAAACAATTAACTTTAAAACAACTAAATTCAGATATATCTTATTAATAAAGTAATTATCCGTGAAAATTTCATCCTGATACTATGTTTTAGTATCTTGAAAACAAACTAGTATCAGGTGAAATTAATAAATACTTTATTAATTAAGAGTAAAATGAAAACTGTTTTGCAAACATCTGTTATCTAATTAATTAAAGTATTTATCCTGAAATTTCATCCTGATACTATGTTTAGTTTTCAAGATGTATAAAATTAGTAACAAAAGCTTATTGATGAATTTTCAATTAATAAAGATTTATCAATTTCATCCTGATCAGTTGTTTTCAGATATACTAAAACTAACGGCTTTGCTAAACTTGTACATTTTCTAATTAATAAAGTATTTATCCTGAAATTTCATCCTGATACTATGTTTAGTTTTCAAGATGTATAAAAGTGTGCTATGAACAACTTAGACGCTTTGCAAAAACGTTTGCTCATTGTATCCTAAATTAATAAAGTATTTATCGAATTTCATCCTGATACTATGTTTATTTTCAAGATGTATAAAAGGGTGGCTATTAACAACTCGTTGTAAAACAATTTGCTCATTGTTATCCATAATTAATAAATATTTATCTCAAGAATTTCATCCTGATACTATGTTTAATTTAGATGTATAAAAGGTTAACAAAGCTTTCAACATACATTGTAATAATAAAGATTTTCCGAAATCTCTGATATTTTTTACATGTATAAAGGGATAATTAAAAACTTTTGTAAAGAAGTTTTTGTATTATTTTGATGCTTAATGACATAAGTATTTGAATAAGTAATGATTATAGATTTGGTAACTAATTTATTCACGAACGCCACTGGGTTGTCGTGTATTTTCGTAAATTTTGGCTGCTGAAACTGGCCGCTCTTTTCACACCGGTTATCCAAAATACGTTCTACGTACAACGCAAGACTGCATATACCTAGTGCGTCAAAATAATTTCACGCCGTAGAATCATTTATTTAATCCAAAGCGCATTGTTATATTGACACTAAATATCTTTGTAATATTAATTAAACCTGCTAATTGTTGTTTTGAATGGGCAAATAGCTTAAGGTTATGCATATACCACGTGATTCATTAATACTGATGACAGTTTGAATGTCGCGCGTACGATTCTAGTTTTTTTTTCGGTGTTGAATTGACGATTAAATATTTTTAGGTTTTTTGACATCAGTGCTGTCGTTAATTCGTTCTTCTTTGTTTTTCAATTCTGTATTATCAACGTTCCTTAAAACAGTTCTTTTCAGAGTTACTCCGCAATTCAAGAATTTATTAATATAAAGTAAGTGATTAGATATTGTTTACATCGGACTAATTTGCATTTTCAGGTTAAAAACTGAGTTAAAAACCTTCTTGGCGGTGCCCTTTACTCAAGAATAAGGCGCCTTTATTTTGAAGGCTACGAGCAGCGATTAGTGAGGAACTTGAGATAATTACACCTGCAACTCTGGAAAAATTGTGTAACGATATGAAGCGTAGAATGGAACTGTGTCGTGAACGTAACGGTGGACATTTTGAGCAATTTTTATAGTTTATTTAATAAAATGTTAATAACGTAACTGTGCTTAGTGTAAATGTAAAATTTGTTGTAAAACAGGAGATTTATTTGTAAATTATAAATTATTAATTTAGAGACTAATACTACATACATTACTGGAATTAAATAAATGACTATGTATAACTGTCATCAGTATTAAAGAATCACCCGGTATAAAAGATGATTAAATCTAATATCATCTTGTCGTTGCAGTCTGTATCCGGAGTTGGAATTGTTTAGTAAATAAGGAAGAGGGTTAAGAACTAGACAAAATCATAGAGGACTTAGACTCCCTCTTCTAATATCAACTTCTCCTATAACTTTCCCATTATCTTTCAAAGTCGTTTTCCAGTACCTCGCTTCGATTGGATTTCTAATATTTTAATATTTTTTCGAATATTAGATGTGTAACACTAACAGTAATAAATAAATCTAAGTAAAGTATTTGGATCTTAAATCTAGAAAAATATTTGCAAGATGATAATCGCGCGCTTCGTAAAGAAAGTTAACAGTTTTTCATCGAACTTTGAGATGCGGTTGTGTAAAGTCGAAATCAGCTGGGATGTCAATAACGTCGACGAACTCCTTTGCATCCGGACGAAGATCCTTGAAAAAATTGTACAATATTTCATTAGGTCAATAGCAGGTGATAAATCATAGTCTTTGGTTTGTAGTATCTTGCTGATCGGATTAATACGATTTAATATTGTATACCGAATTACAATAGAGCAATGCAGTGCAACAGGCCAGAATCCTTATCTCTTATAGAAGTGTCAATTTCAGTATCGTTATAAATACTTAATAAAACATCGGAAATATTTTCCAATTGATACCTTGAGGGTTTAGTGCTTCTACTCGACTTTTCCAACGAGTATCACTCAGTGGTTTTAGAGATAGTCACTTAACATATTTTAATATGGCCCATCTAAAGGTTGGTGAAGTAAAAAAACAGTAAATTTTTTGAAGTATATTAAAAGAATTTGCGGCTTCTAAGCACGCCTTTGCCATATCGTTGACTAAATTTAACGAATGGCTACTACATGGCAAGTAAATGGTCCTGGATTCATCGCCCTTATTCTAGATTGTACCAGATTTATCGCCTCTTATATAGGCCCCGTTGTCGTAAGCCGCGCCTCTCATATCCTGCAAATTTAACCCCAATTGGGTTTTTGAACATTTTTTTTTGTAATAAATGGAATGATCATATATACGTTTTATAATAAAACTATTTTTAGTTTTTTCGCTCTAATTCAAAAGTTATATTACATTAAAAATACATTTTTGAACCCAGTAGCGGTACACGCCGAAAGTTCCCGAACAAACCAGAGCGCGTATGACGTCACACTGTTTATTTTTACTCATCGTAGCATACAGCTGATACAGTGTTTTGACTTTTAATCGATTAAATCTTGTTATTGTTGTCAATATATTGATAAATGTATCAAAAATGTCAAACCTTAAACGTTATCGTGCTTTTATAATAATATAGTAATTAATAATTATTTATGTAAACGTATAAATTGAATAAATAGAATTCGATAATAAAATTTTTTAACTAAACTCCAGAATCATAAGTTTTGAAAATCATAGCATCAAAAAAATTTCTATGAATAATTTAAAACAATTAAATAATAAATTTGTACACGGTTATTGAATGGTTTCGGTTTAATTTAGTATTTTATATTTTAATTACGCGCTAGGTTATGTACTGTACAAAATTGCAATTTTAAAAGTGTATATAATGGTGGTTCTTCCGTAATTTGAATAATTCTCATGATTTGATGTTTTTTTAGCTGAAAGAAGACATGGAGAATTATATTTACTATACTACAATGGGAAGTACTGCAAAAATTAAATTTGATGTAGTACCGCACAACCTAACCGTAAACTTTATCACATATGACTAAACAAAAGTAGCTATTATAAATAATTTTTATCCGCAAACGTCACAAAAGTGACACTTTTATGACTCATTGTCGAAGGTAAAAGTTTTACTTTTCAGACATGGAGTAAAAGTTGTACTTTTGTGCCTAGGCATTTTTATTTTTACCAAATGTTCTTATTAAATGTGCGTTGTTATGGTTTCATTACTTGCCAAGCGTTTACTTGCAAAGCGTCTTGATTATCTTATTCTTTTACCTGGTAATTATGTTTGATCTTTCCTTTCGATCTTTACCAATTATTTTTACGTTTGCGGATAAAAAAGTATGTTATTCGGAGTAAAAGTGACTTTATGTAGCTCAGCTGAATTATTTGCCTCACTTCATTCGGCAAAATAAACATTCAGCTTCGCCACATAAAGTATCACTTTTACTCCTAATAACATAATATACTATTTTGCACTAAATTTCGGATGTTTTTGTCAATTTACATGTAGAAGTCGTTGACACTGTACTATAGAGGATTAATTTAACATTATGACGTCATAAACATGGCGACCAATCGTGGTGCGTTTGTAGTTGGGTGGTTATTTTTAAAATTTTATCAATTTTATAATGCTTATAATAAGTCAAACAAAATTTTTTTAAGAGTTTTTTGCACCGACTTAATATAATTTGTGGTAAAGTTTTAAAATACATAAAAAACAATGGATACATTTTTTTCAATGGCCCAATGTTGCAAGTTTTTCAATTATTACATTTGAAAGTTTTGTCCCGTCGATCTCTCTACTGGAAGAAAGCCTAACAGGCTTTCATTAATCTTAATGATAATATCATTGGGGTTAGGTTTGTCACTGGTGCCTCTAATGGCTAAACAATTTTGAACAAGCGTTTTTTATCGCATAGAAAGTTGAAATATTTTTATGAATTTGTTTTTTATTCAAATATTTTGTTAGAAATTTTTTTTTTCTAAGGACGAACAGCCCGCTGGGCGAACCGTCCAGGGCCGAACAGTTCTGGACGAATCGTCCGTGGACGAAAAGTCCAGATATACCATACTTGAACCATAAAGAAAAACAATGACACTTTACACTATATCCTTGCTTTTTGTGGAACTCCAACCTCTAGGAGATAATTTTACTTCCACATAGTACTGTATAGCTAACAAATTTTCAAAAAATTGTATTTGCCCAATCGCTTTAAAATGTTCGAAAACATCCAAAACAAAATTTGAGCAAAAAAATCTTGTCTGTGTGTGTGTGTGTCTGTGTGTATATATACTCCATAACATTCAAAGGACTTAATATATCAACTTGAAATTTGGCACATATATAGATGTCAACTGCTCAAAGCGACTGATTGTTTTGGAGTCAGTGGGGTATGGGGAAAGGGGTTAAATTGGGGGGGAAGTGCCCTTTTTGAAATTTTTTTTTTTTTTTAGATTTTTTTTAGATTTTTTTCTTTTTAATTTGTGATTAGTAATATAATTGTGAGTATTTTTTGTCCCTATAATTTTTATGTACAAACAGTTTACAAGAAAAACCGTCACTTTAGACACAAGGGTTTTTCCTAAATATCTCCGGAACTACTTAACATATTCAAAAAGTGAAAATACCATTAGATTGGAAATACAATTTCTCACAAAAAGTGTTTTTACAAATTTTTTGAAAATTTTGTCATTTTCGAAATATTTCCAAAAAACTCGATTTTGGAACCCGTCCACACAATTTATTCATTTGTGATGATTATTTATTTCTTTACAAGCTTAAAAATGGAGGAGGAATAATGAATAATGAATAATGAATAATGGTAGTCGCGTTATTACGTGTGCGCGAATGTAATTTCACCTGTCACGAGTCAGTAAAAAATAGAAAAATGGACTTCATCCAGAAAAATAAAAAAAATAAAAATAAGAAGAGTGTAGTTTAGTCATTAGCCATAAATTGAAAATACCTTTTAGAGCCTTTAACTGGCATGAATTGATTCGAAAAATTAATCGCACTTTTCTAGAATCCAGTATAAATTCTTACCTGTTGTGTTTTTAGAGGATAAAGAACAGATTTTTACAGTAACGAAATAATATTTATTTCTTGAATAGTCCATACTATAATACAACAGCTAAGGTAAAGTACCATTTATTGACACCCAATCATTTATTGACAGCATTATTTCTAACCTGCAATATAAGAAAACCACAATGCATTAATTTGAATTTACCGCGTCAATAACTACCCATGCATTTGGCAACACTGCTTTCTTTCATCTAAATTATAACGACACTATTTGTGTTCAATCCAAGTTGATATCAACAGGTGTCAATAAATCATAAAAATTACAGATTGTTAACTTACCCCTTAAGGTAAGTACTCCCATGTATTATTTTTTGCTACCAAAACATTTGTTGCATGGTTTTTAAATCAAAACCGCAAGTTTGTAAAAAGTTGGAGGTTAATGTGGTGGCTTTAAATTTACCCCAACTTTGACGATACATTTGAAAATGAGCATGTCCATAATTGGTTTTAATATAAATTCGCGGGTTTTTTAATAGTCTGTTTCTTCATCTCAGGGCAATGTTGCCAATACTCACTTTTTTTAGCTACAAACCAGTACAACCAGTTATTGACACCTATGTCAATATTTGGTTTAAAGGTGTCAGTAGTTAGATATTGACATCTTACAACCAAAGATTGACTTAACAAAAACGTTTTTTTTAATACCAACGGTTTTATTTTACAATTTCTTTCAGAAATGGCTACCAGAAAACAATTATTCACTTGAAAATATGGCAAAGGCTTTGGAAGAAGTCCAGCACGGAGTTCCCGTAGCAACAGCTGGAAAAAATATAGTGTTCCTAGAACCAATACTTCTACATAAAAAGCAGGGCAAAACGCCTTTAATTTGCTCTCCAGGTCCTGCCACCATACTTACTTCAGAAGAGGAATCTATTTTAGTCCATTGGATATTGGCACTAGCGGAGAGGCATTTTACTGTTACAAAAATACAATTAATGGACTCAGTTCAAAAGATTAAGAGAGATTCAAACAAAGCAAAACATTTTGAAAAAAACAACAGACCAAGCGATAAATGGTATCGATTATTTTTAAAACGGCATCCAGAAATAACCCCAAGAATGTGTCAAACTCTTACTCCATGTAGAGGAATTGTTAACGAATCGCGGGTTAGAAACTGGTTTTCTGAAATAAAGACTTATTTGAATGCAAGGGATTGTTTCGATATTAAAAGACATCCTACTAGAGTATTTAATGCTGACGAGAGCGGATTTTACCTTTCTCCAAAATCGGATAGTTTTAACAAAAAAAGGTGAAAAAAGCGTTTATTCAACTGCGGGTGATGAGAAAGAAAACCTAATAGTTCTGGTAACAACAAATGCTGATGGCAATATGGCTCCTCCAATGATCGTATTTTCATATTCCAGAGTTTCCGGATATATAGCTTCTAGCATTCGAGATAAATGGGGATAAATAGGAACATCCGAAAACGGTTGGGTATGTGCGGCCACATTCTACGAATATATTACAAACATATTCATTCCATGGCTTGAAGAATAAAAGATTCAAAAACCTGTGATTTTTATTTGGACGGAGATTCCTCACATTTGACGCTTCATGTATCCAACTGGTAGTTTTATACCCAAACTCTACACATCTTTTGCAGCCGCTCGACTTCGCAGTGTTTAGACCACTCAAGCTCGCATATAAAAATGAAGTTCAAAAATGGAGGATTGAACATTTTGGCAACAAACGTCAAAAACAACATTTTTCAGCAATTTTTCAACAAGCCCTTAATCATATAACTGCTGAAACAGTTAGAAACGGGTTTCGGGCTTGTGGTTTATGTCTATTCGATGTTGACAGTGTCCACTTTGAAAAAATATCAAAAACAAACATCCTATCTGTACAACCAAAAAAGTTTCAAATATCACAAAGGGACACATTAAAGGGTCTAGAGGAAAGAATGGATGCAGTCAAACTAACTATTTTTAGAAAATGTTTCTCTGAAAATGTAGGTTAGAATGACGCCATTGAAGACAAGAGTCTTTTTGAAGTTTGGAACGATTTATGCAATGAAAGCTTGTCAATTACAACAGAAAATGAACAACAAGAGAATGCACAAATTGAAAACCAGAAAAATACAGAAGAAAATAATATAGAAAACCCTGAAAAAGATTCAGAAAGAAATATAGTTGGCGATATTACAATAGAGTCAAGGCCACAATCTGTCAACCAAGAACTTCCTAAAGTAATTTCTGAGTATAATGCCGTACAAAAAGAAAAACAAGTTGTAATTTCTAATCAATGTATCCCTCAAAAGGAAAGTCAAGAAGGACCAGACAACACGCATTACGCCATTCCGAGTACGTCAGGTGATCAACTGGGTTGTAACATTCCTACGCCGTTATTTTGCCCGGAAGTATAACCTTTCACACGGAAGCGAAAAGCAAGTGAAAAAGTTCCATCCGTTATTACCTAAGAGGCTTGGAGAAGCTACCATACAAAAAAGGAAAATGAGAAGAAGCATAAACTAGAAGAAAAAGAAGAAAGGATTGCACGTAGAAAAGAAAAAAATATGGAAAAGAAGTTACCAAAGAACAACAAAAAATAAAACCAAATTTCTGAAAGCTCAGAAGAAGAGGATAGAAAGTGGGCATAGTTCAGATGACGTGGATCTGTTTGGGGAAAATTATTCAGGTTACTGTGAATTAACAAATACTAACAATATATCTTTTGGAGATTATATATTGACCAAGTTTTCAGGCGGAAAACCAACATGTCAACTTTCAGATACCTTTGTGTTGTCCAAAATTTTCTTCAAACGAGGATATTGAAGTTATGAGTATGAAATGTATTAACGAAGATAAAACCACTTTTATTTTCAATGAGAATGATGTATCTTACATAAACAAAAACTGAATTTATGGCATATTGCCAATACCAGAAATTATAGGCACTGAAGGCAGGGAAAAGTATAAGTTTTTATTACCTGTTAATATTACTGAAGCTTGAAACCAAAAATAATTAGAGAAGTATCTATGTCAGTAGAATGTTACCTAATTAGGTTAGGTTAAGTATAAGTAACATACCATAAATATAATATACATGATCAGTCAATTGTTCTTCATAAGTTAAGTTGCTAATAAATGGTGTAATCGAGTGTCAATAAATGGTTTTAGTCAAAAACAGTATGTCAATACTTGGTTTCTCTAATATTCTTTTCCTTTGTAAAAAATTTTAGTTCTGATTTGAAATAAATGTTGTTTTCTTTCAAGAAATGTGTAAAGGAACACTTGTTTCAAGCAGAAACTTTAAAACAATTAAAAATAGAAAGGAGAAACCATAAAAAACTATCATTTTCTGCTAAAATTGTTAATAATCGGTCATTTACCTTAGCACCATAGAATGGTAATTAAAGGTGCATCACCATTTACTGAATGACATGAAATTCTAATTTGGATCCTTATAATATAATCATTTTATTTTGTTTTTTTGTTATGTTCGTCCAAAAATGTCCGAGGCACTATACAAATCAGTTATTTTCCTGCCATGTATCCAATATTGCCTATGTATTCTTTCAAGTTTAAGAAAATTTGGGAGCAAACGCTTTTTCTTATATATATATATATATATATATATATATATATATATATATATATATATATATATTGTAGCGTATTATGATTGACTTGATAAATCCTACTGTTATTGAATTTAATAAATCTCGACTTGGGGATAGGGTTCAATTTGAATTTCGTAGGCAAATAGAAATAAAACATTTAAACTTTTTCATTATTGTTAAATTGAAATGTTAAAGTGAAATCATAAAAATTTAATTCACACAAGGTAATATTCCTGTGTATAATTTAATAGTTCTTTACAATTATTTGTTTTAACGTGTACCAGACTTCTATGGAATTTGCAACAAGTACGCATGCGTTGCGTCCTTACTAAATTAAATATGTGCAGCTCGTCAAAATTCCAAACAACGATCATTTCTTAGTAAGTACAATTTTACTTTAATTAAAATTAGAATTATTATACTTATGATTACACTTGTTCATTACCTTTCCAGATATTGATACACGTCGTCGCAAAAACAATTATACAGAAATTAAAAAAAAATACATACATACAGGACATCAAAAGAATAATCAATGCAATGTATTGGGTTATGATAATAAAATTAACTCTCATGTATTTTCGAAATTTCCATTACAACCTTAAGCTTGTTCCATGTTAACATTGGATGTAAACTTCATTCCATCTAACAATGATACTGCCTTCCTGTAGAAATTAGTACTGCTTAATTTCCATAAATTCATCCAGCTTCACTAACTTGTGGTTAATCTTCTTTGCGGTAAATACGTTGCACTTTGGTAATATGCACATCACCCGATGTTGAACAAAATTTCGAAATGAAACAAAACAATAGTGTCGAATATTATAACCGGTAACCTTAGTTTATTGTTTCGGAAATCTCAGACTCTACGTTGCTCGCGGTTCACTTCCGATAATGTTAACGATGTTTACAAATGCACTATTCGCACTATGACTTGTTAGCCACAAAAAAAAAATAGATGAGAAGAGAGTGAGAAATCAGGAGCAATTCCTTTTATACTTTCTCATAGCTACTATAACTTTCAATTTTTTTTTTTACATTACATACAAAAGATCCTGGCATTCGATTGGTCTAAACAAAAAAATTAATTTAACTAAAACGTAAATTATGCCATAACTTTTTTAATTCAATTCGCATTTGCTTTTAAATACATTTTTGAACTCATGACAAATTTCTGCATAAATAGACACCTCACATGCTACAATTCGCTTCATGAATTCATATTTTGAAAGTTTTATACCTAAATTTACTAATATCTAATAAATATTGTATTTTACAACTAAACTGATGACATATTCAGCTTCTACATAAAAAACTGTATAAGAATACACTTATCTCTACCCATTTTACATAGTTTTAGCAAATTTTCTACTTTAATACCTTAATTTTATGTACTTAACCTAACTTTTCTAAATTTATGTTTAAACTACATATTTAAAGTTAATTTCTTTGTACAAATAAGGAAAACCTATTATTATATGCTTTTATAGTTTATTCTGAACTTATCTTGCCCTAAATAAGATATAAATTTGTAAATTTCTTAATTATAGTATTTAACCTAACTTTATATAATTTAATTTAAACTTGTGTTTTAAACGTTTATATCACTTGCAATGTTTATTTAATATGTTCCTATATATGTCTCTAACACAATCACTGTTTATCTGTACTTTATAGTTTCTAATTCTGTATTGTCACACTTTCATATTGTTATCATATTTTATAAGTTTTTGTACACAAATTGTATTTATGTTGTTAATATCACATTGCACATGTAATGTTCAAGTTCTTAGATATGTTTCTAAGGCACTTTAACTTCTTAAGCACTTTTTTAAACACTTAGTCTAACATGACGTCTTCGTACCATAACCCTTTATAGTTCGCAGGGTAATTGTACCAATTACTATACATGTTCTACACATTAGAATTATTGTACTTCATGTAATCAATATCTGTTATGTCTTCAATGGCTTAATTATATTGATTTATATGTGAAATTTCTTATTTATCTTTAACGAATCTGAACGTACACACTAATATGTATCGTGTTGACTTTTTTAACATGCTGCTGCTATAGCTCAATGCTTTTCTGAATACAACATCATTTGCAAACCCCATAAAGTCTGTTTTGTTGTATAAAAACCATATTTTTATATTCGTATATTATATTTTCTCATAACAAAGTATATAACTTCTTCAACTTTATTTGAACTTGCCTACGATATAATATTTGAACTCGATACAACTCTACCTCTATTATACCTATTTATAACCATCACAATATATATATATATATATATATATATATATATATATATATATATATATATATATATATATATATATATATATATATATATATATATATATATATATATATATACAGGTCCGCCTTTGGGAGCTGATCCTATGAGTATCTGCTAAACCAAACTTACTATAATTTTGAAAATTTGGTGACAGGGTAATGATGTTAGGGCTAACTCATCTAAAATATTTTCACGTTCGTACCACTTCCGGTTATACCGGAAGTCGGTACTAGTCGCTTATTTTAAATGGAATACCCGTATATTAATACATTTTTGGATTCTATGTCGAATTTTAAGGTAAGTTTGTTAAATAAACTAGATACGAAATTTCAGTCGTTTAAAAAAACATTTTCTAAAAAATTGACAGATGCGGTCTTAGTAATAACTCGTTAATTGTTCTGTTCCTGTCAAACAATTTGAATGAAACTTTGAGGTGTTGTAGGCAAAGGTTTATTGCAACAGTCTGCAAGAAATGACATTTGTATTTTTCATGAAAATAAACTTGATTATCAAAAAATGCAAGTTACTCAAAAAATCAAATGGAAACCCCTATTTTTATTACTCAGATCGATTTAACGTCAAAAATTAAGGTAAGTTTGTTTAAAACTTATTTGCCTAAACGTAACAGTTTCATACTTATTATCAATAAAGTCCCAATTTTAAAATTTGTGATAAAATGAGCTACATACTTAAATCTAGTATTCCTTGTTCGTGGTCACCATGGAAACCAAATAATTGAGAATTGAAATAAAGAAAAATATTTGAATAAGTTACTGCAAAAATTATAAAATTGATAATTTTGTGATTCAAAAGTCATTTTGCCAAAAGAAATTTTCTGTCATTTTTCAAATTCGATATACAACATAAGTGTAAAAATTTAATACTTTATGAGTAAATCGAAAAAAACTACTTTTTACTGCGGAGGTAATACATACTTATCAGCGGATCATTACACGATAAAGATGCTTATTTATTTTGTTTTTCTTTTGTAGTCAATAATTTAATAAAATTGTTGACAGTTTGTGTTTTTCTTGATGAAATGGCTCGACATGAATATTCTAATATAGATTATTTGAAGTTAATTTTAATTCACGGAGAATGTCATAGAGTTTAAAACGAACAGTAAGAACATTTATCGAACGCTATCCTGAGCGCCCCCGACCCATCAGCAGATACAACAAGACGTGTGGTTCAAAATTTGGAACAGTTTGGCACATTTAAAGACTCTGCGCCTCGCAAAAAAACTGCTATTGATAACGAACAGAATTAAGTTACAACTTTAGGATATTTCCGTGCCTATCATTGTAATTCCATGAACGACGCGAAAACAGATATTGGCTTAACACCAACAACTAGAATTCTTAAGAAACATAAGTTCAGACCATACTGTTTAAAATTAGTTCAACATTTGAAAGAAGCGGATTTTTTGAAAAGTATCGAATTTTGTGAAACAAATTTGCTCAAAATACAAGAAATTCCTAATTTTTTTACTAATCTCATATGGACGGACGAATCTAAATTTACGAAAAATGGCATATTTAATCGCCGAAACTCGCATTACTGGAATAACGAAAATATCAATCCAATTCGCGAATGCCATTTTCAGGAAATTTGGAATTTTAACATATTTTGTGCTATTCGGAATAACGAAATCTTTGACGTGTATTTTTACAACGAAAATTTGAGAGGTTTAAAATAGTTGATTGTTGCGATTTATGATTACAAATTTAATTTCTAGGAGAAAATTATCTTGAGATATTAAACACTCGAATTCAACCCCGATTAAATCTAGAAAGGGAAAATTTATGGTACCAAGACGGTGCGCCCCCTCACAACATCAACGCTGTTTCCATGAAACTTTATGAAATTTTTGAAGATCGTTGGTTTGCCAACAATGGTCCCTTTCCATGGCCACCTAGGTCACCTGATCTTACGCCAATGGATTTTTATCTTTGGGGTCGAATTAAAAATATTGTTTATGCTACACCACTAATGACTAAAGAAGATTGCATTGCAAGAGTTCAAAATGATTTCAATTCTCTTTCTCCACAAGAAATTCAAAGGGCTACAAATGAAGCCGTTATAAGACGGGTTCAATAATGTCTTGCGTCTAACGGGCAACATTTTGAACATTTATTGTAAATTAATTTACATTTGATCACGAACAAGGAATACTAAATAAGCGACTTTATCGTGTAAGAATGCACTGATAAGTATGTAGTTACTACCTCCGCAGTAAAAAGTAGTTTTTTTCGATTTACTCATAAAGTATTAAATTTTTACACTTATGTTGTATATCGAATTTGAAAAAAATGACTTAGAAAATTTCTATTTGGCAAAAATGACTTTTAAATCACAAAATTATCAATTTTCATAATTTTTTCAGTAACTTATTCTTTTTCTTAATTTCAATTCTCAATTATTTGGTTTCCATGGTGACCACGAACAAGGAATACTAGATTTAAGTATGTAGCTCATTTTTATCACAAATTTTAAAATTGGGACTTTTTTGATAATAAGTATGAAACTGTTACGTTTAGGCAAATAAAGTTTTAAACAAACTTACCTTAATTTTTGACGTTACATCGATCTAAGTAATAAAAATAGGGTTTCATTTGATTTTTTGAGTAACTTGCATTTTTGATAGTCAAGTTTAGATATTCATAACTTTATTTTTATGAAAAATATAAATGTCATTTTTTGCAGACTGTTGCAATAAACCTTTGCCTATAACACCTCAAAGTTTTATTCAAATTGTTTGACAGGAACAGAACAATTAACGAGTTATTACTAAGACCGCATCTGTCAATTTTTTTAGAAAAATGTTTTTTTTTTAAACGACAGAAATTTCGTATCTAGTTTATTTAACAAACTTACCTTAAAATTCGACATAGAATCCAAAATGTATTAATATACGGGTGTTCCATTTAAAATAAGCGACTATACCGACTTCCGGTATAACCGGAAGTGGTACGAACGTGAAAATGTTTTATATGAGTTAGCCCTAACATCATTACCCTGTCACCAAATTTTCAAAATTATAATAAGTTTGGTTTAGCAGATACTCATAGGATCAGCTCCCAAAGGCGGACCCTGTATATTCCTAAAAAAATATATATCTCAAAAAATACGTAGTCAAAATGCCGCCTCCAAAATTTGCCGCCCGTTGTAGGGACACCGGCCTATCGTCTGTCCTGATGTCAATGTATTACCCTCCTCAGAATCCGTAGGGCTGACCGCAAATACGATGCAGGATTCTGCCCTATTTACCTATAACTTATAGGCTATAAGTACAATTAATAGAGACGTTCCTCTCACGCAATGCAGTTGTTATGGCGTACGGAGGATTGAGTTTTAAGGAGAAACGGTATGGCGTATGTATCCTGGCTTAACTACTTTTCGTAGTAGTGTCTACTGAACCCCATTAATGCAACAAGATTGTTACTATTTTATTTGATATTTGAGTATAATAATAGTGGTTATTATTATTATAAAAATACGCTTTGGCCATATGCCAATTTTTTTTATTTTGTAAGGTTATTCTTAGACATTATGTACCTACTCTACTTATAAAAAAGCTGTAATTTGCACATGTTGCATAATTTTTGTCATCTTTAGCCTTATCAGAGAGCGATTATTTTGACGTTTACTTATGTTACAAAAACGTCATCATTTAAAAGTTTATACAATTTAATTTGTTTGCATGACCTCCTCCTTTCTTAATTTGTTGTAAACACTATCATATTAAACAAATATAATACAATCCACGTTGCCCTTGAGATGGCGTAGAATTTAATGTACGTGTAACATAAATAATATTATCTAATATTTATTTAATATAAGAGAGGACTAAATGATTGATAAATAATATTATCGTTACACAATATACAGTTACCTGTAATAATTTCTAAATATTGCATTTGAAGATTTAATTATGTTACGGGTTTATTTAAAAAATATTTAAAAATTAATCAACGTATCAACTGTCCGATAATTACGGTTTTGTTTAATTACTTAACTAATGGCTTTATTTCATCATGGCCTACTACCATCAATGAGTAAAAAATTATTTATCATCTCCTAATAGAAATTTGATTAATTTTAATCAAGCCAAGGTTTTAAATACTCACGGAAGTATCAAGTGTAATAAAGGCAGATAAGGTGAATAAGGTCATTTTGCAGAAAATTTAGATAAGATTTATAGGTGATGAATTATTAATATCTTGCTTTTGTTTACATTAGTTTTCTTGAAAATGTTTTTCTGTCATTTTTGTGACATCATACTTTTAAGGAAAGTTTAATTTGTACGAATCAATAAAAAAATTCCGCAATCTAATAAAGACGTGTTTTGATGTTTCGATACAATAAAAATTAAATTGGATCGATCATCAATAAATAATTTAAGTAATTACAATTACTTGAAAATAATCACGAAATACTGCTTGAGTCGGTTCTTCCAAATGAGTGAATTTTGACAAGCACAAATCCATTTCAATTTACACAATCTTTCCACGTAAGGCCCCAAGGTTTGTTTCCTTTGTTCACCCTTCAAATAAAAGTTAGGCGGAAATAATAATTTTTGATTTTTTTTTTCACTTGTACCTTCAAATGAAAAATTTAACAAATTAAATAATCGATTAAAAATTATTATAAATTTTATTAAATACATAAATAAAAAGTTTACCTGCGACATCTACTTTGCTAAAGTAGCGCTCTAACCAATTGAGCTATCGAGATACAAGCCAATCGATTTAAATTTTGTCTTTATGTATGTAGAACTGATCTAAATCATGTATATTATGAGATTACAGTCAAACTACTTATATTAATGGAATGTGAGCCTGCAATTTCGCAAGGATTCGCACATACCAAAGCAACTTGACTAATATTAAATTATTATAATAATTAAATAATCGATTATCATCGATTTGTCCACGGAAGTTCACACGTTTCTTTCATCTGTTCACCTTCCAAAAGAAATACTTTCATTTCAAATAAAAAATGTTAAAACTAACTACGCTAATCGATTACCCACGATATCGTGTATAATTAGGCGTTAATTATGCGCCACTCCAATAGGAAATTATTTGTAGCAAAAATTCTGTAAATACGGCAAACTTCACGGAGCCGCAAACTTTTGGATATATCATTCTTTTCTCATTCAGTAATTAGGCACCAGTTAATCGTCATTTTGCTCCGTTAAAATAAAACTCTGCGCTCCTAAGAAAAGAATTTGTAAAAGTATACTGAAACGACTAACTCCACAGCCGTGAATTTCTGCATAAATCAATTTTTAATACAGTAATTAGGCGCTAATTGTGCACCGTTTTGCGCCGCTAAATTAAAGTTGTTCAAAAATAACATCGACAAGGCCTTATGAATAAGTTACTCTTTTCTTGCACAATAATAACGCACCCATTATGTACTGTTTGCGCCTTCAAAATACAATTTTGTGCCTTTATAGAAAAGCAGTTATTGTAAAATTACGTTGACACAACTAACAGTACCGTGAATTTCTGCATAAATCAATTTTTTCTTATGCACTAATTAGGCTCCTATTATACGCCATTTTGCACCGTTGTTCAGTCGACAACCGAACATAAACTGCTCGGCCCGGCAGGATGTTCACTCTTAAACTGAACAGGACCTGCATCATTTTGCAATCATTATTAACAGTTAAGTAGCAACTTTCATAATTATAATTAGCATATAAAAATTGTAACATAAAATTAGTCAGCAGTGGGTCATTAATATCAAAAACGCAACGTAGCATAATGTAATATAAATTATGCGCCACATTGAATTTCAATTATTCATTTTTTGTAAATAGGACAGTAGGATAACTACACTATAAATAGTTGTGATATTAGATTTAATAAACAGTATTGAGTTAGATAGCACTAGTTCAATTAGTCACAGGGTGCAAGGACCAGTTTATAATCGATACAACTGACGCGGTGCCCCTTGCATACCCAAAACATATAGCCTCAAATAACCCGAGATTAAACAGCCGTTGAACCAAAATTTTGAGAGGAAATAAGTTATTGCAAAAATTACACATTTTATACCGTTAAATTTTAATTAGGCGCCCCTATAGCAAACAAGCTATTGTACGACGCGGTTAATTTCACAGCCTTGAACCTCTCATAAGTCTTTTTTTTCTTACGCAGTAATTAGGCTAATTATGCGCTATTTTGCGCCACAAAAAATATCTCGCACCCCATGGGAAATGTTATTGCAGTTCTTACATCTACAAAGCTAACTTCACAGCCATGAATTTCTGCTTAAATCAATCTTTTTCTTATTTAGTAAATAGGTGGCACTTAGCGCAGTTTTGCGCTACTATGGGAGATAAGGTATTCCAAACTTTACATGAATACACTAATGTGCGCCGTTAAGTTAAATTTTGGACCCCTGTAGGAAACAAGTTATTGTAAAAAATACATCGACAGGGCGAACTTCACGGTAATGAACGTATGTAGAAAATTAGTCTTTCCTTGTGCGTTAATTCGATGCTAATTATGACCTTTTTGTGTAAAACAATACACAATTGGTGTCTAATAACTGCATTTTAGTGGGTACACCTACCATTAAAATTAAATAGGAATTTGTACATTAGAATACTTCAAGTAATTTATAACTAATGGTTAAGATTGATAAGTACTATGTAGAATCCAATTAAGTTAGTATTATAAAAAATGTGTATAGCCATATTGTAAGAAAATGGGTTGATTATCATAAATTATAAATATATTTATATGGAAGAAGTGTAGTTTTATAATAAAGCATTAAGTAAATAAACAAGTAAACAACAACATATTTAAATAAATCCATTAGGGGATAACAAAAAATTGACTTACGTAGAAGTTCACGAGTCGGTAAAATTAGCGGTGTCGATATATTTTTTACGGTAGAAACTTTGGGAAGTTGTTGAGTACACTCCTTCGAAGGTTTCTGGCATATTTTTTTTTAAATGTCGAACCCCTAAGGGGGGCTGTCATATGTATAGTAATTCATCCGATCACCATGAAAGTGAAAGGGAGAATGTGTTTTATATTAGAGCGCATTAAATCGCGAGAGGTACCCTAGTATATTTTATTTCTTTTTTTTTATTTCATGCGCGCGAGACGAAGCACCTAAGTAATGCCGATAAAATCCGTGTTACAGAGGAATTCCCATTACCATCGAATGTACCTACACAACATTCGACAATTACGAAGACTAACGAGCTATTTCCGACACTTTGTGGAAAATTACGCGCTGATTGCTAAGCCTTTAATAACTCTCACCAAGAAGAACTACATTTCAAGCTTTCCGGCCAGATTTTTGTAGAGCTCACAGTTCTCGACTGACTTGGAAGAGATAAGAAAGGAGTGTGTGGTGCATTCCATGAAGGATCTACCGAAAGATTATTGTAGATTATTGCAGAGCTTACTATTTTCGAAGAACCTGTCTGAAGTGCAGATAAAGGAGCAAAACCTTTTGGTAGGCTACTGGTTTTTTCAGCTGCTTATTCAGTACTAAGGAAATCTGAATTGGCGAACGTGTTCCTGCTGTGAGAGCAAATCTCTGTCACTTTGAACTCATTCACTACTATCTGACGAGTTTAAGCTAGCACAAAATCTTTGTTGAATAACACTATCACTTCATAAGCTGTAATGGGTTTATACTGAAATATATTTTGAAAGGACATATAAACGTTTTGTCTAGGGACTGAAACATATATGTCGCATGGGGTGGCAGTGAAATTCTCTCAATCACTTACTGGTTTCAGGCATAGCTGTAGTAACCGTTTAATATGGGGAGGACCGTTCATTAGGCTTGGCATTTTCAATGTTCGAAACGCTCAGTAAACAAGTAGCTTTCAACTAGCTTTGAATGGTGGGCTCTACTGATAGATCTTGGAGGAGAGATTCTTTCATCAGCCCCTCTGACATGTTCATCCTCGGAAAAATTATATAAATGAATAAAATTGCCTCCGGAACTAATGTACGCAATGAAAGTAATTGCTCAATATCTTTGTATGAAGACATAAAGACAAAATTTTCATCGATAGCTCAGTTGGTTAGAACGGTACTCTAGCGCAGTGCATGTCGTAGATTCAAGTCCTATTCGAGGTAAACTTTTTATTTATGTATTTAATAAAATTAATAATTAAATTATTCGTTCATAAAATAAATTTATCAGAACTATAGTAATTTGCTAAAATTTTTTGAAAACGAAAAATCGGTATTCAAAATAGACACTTCTTGACGATAACTCTAACAAATTTAAAATCCATTTAGGTTTAAGGAAATTGAGTAAAAGTGAACAGAAAAATAATAATAAATGTGTGAAGTTTTCTTAAAATAGCACAAATTTTTTAAGAATTATTTACAGCTACAGGATACACAATTACAGTACTATAATAATTTCAATTTTAAGCTAGACATTTAAAAGCTACATACTGGATTGGAATTCAGATCAAATTTATTGAACACTATTGTTGATTTAGCAAAAGATTGCCTAAATTTGGAGGGTTCAAAATGTATGTATGATTCGATCCGGTAGCTCTGACTTCTAATCTTTAAATCGTTCAAAAACTGATTGTTTCTAGCAATTCTAGCCTATGTCGGATAATAATAATAATAATAATAATAATAATAATAATAATAATGTCTTTATTTGGACACAAAGAATATACATAAGCTAATTAACCAGCTGCTATGCGGATTACGATGTCCAAAGGGCGAAGTTCACTTTCGGGATGCTCAATCCGTCAGTGCTCTTCCACTTTGCCCGACAAATTATAAATTCCAATAGACGGATGAGCTGAGTAATACATGCAATGAAAAAGTTTTAAATAAGGAAATGAAATGACAATAGAGATGAAATGGGACGTGTATATATGTAGTAACTTAACGGTGTCTAAGTCTAAGTGCACAGCAGGTTTTTACGAAGTGTTTTTTTAAAATTAGTTGGTGAAAGATGTTTGATACTCGGCGGAAGTGAATTATATAAATTACATACATTGTATGAAAATGATTTTTTAAACAGCTCTAAATTATGTTTAGGAACAGTAATTAAATCCTTCCGCCGTATGTTGACATGATGTATTATACAGATATGGAGTTGATTTATTCATTATAATTTTTTTTTGATATAATTTAGCTGAGTGAAGAAGTCGACCTTGTTCCATATTAAGCCAAGGAATAGCTGTTAATTTATGTGAGATACGATCGTATCGTTTAAGACCATAAATTAAACGCACGCACGAGTTTTGGATAACCTGTACTCTCCTAACAAGTTGTTTAGATAGACAACTGCCATACACAGCACTACAAAAGGAAAAATGAGACAACACAAGAGATTTTCACAATAAAATTTTTGAAGATTGGGATAGTAAATACCTAATTCCGTATATGTACCTAAGGTTGGCAAATGCTCTTTGTGTGCAATTTTGAATATGTGTTGCAAAACTAAGGTTCGAATCCAGAGTTAGCCCCAGATTTTTTGCTTCTTTTACAAATTCTAATTTTTCGCTTCCAATTTTAATATTTATTAATGAATATATTTCCGTTTGTTCTACTGAGTTATTCGCTGCTCCAAATAGCATTAGCTTACTCTTTTTCGGATTTATATGCAGAGAGTGTTGAGTAGCGTAGTTAATAAAGTTACGTAAATCTTCATTAATTTCCTTGTTGGCTATCAGGGTATGTTCCTTGGAGAACATATAAAATAGCTGTGTATCGTCCGCATAAAGGTGATAATTGCAAAATTTTAATTTTTTTACAATGTTGGAAGTGTAGATCGAAAATAGAAGGGGACCTAGAATGGAACCTTGAGGGACTCCACGCCGAAATTCAGTGACTTTTGAGTAGCGGTTTTCGCTTACCACCATCTGCCTTCTACCATAAAGGTAACTGAATAATAATGATATAGAATTTGGATCAAAACCAATAAAGTGCAGCATTGCTAATAAGGTATTATGACAGATAGTGTCAAACGCTTTCGAAAAGTCTAAGAGTATCAATATAGTATACCGGTTATTATCAATAGAAGATAAAATATCATCCGTTACCTTTAGTAATGCAGTTTCACAGCTGTATCCAGCTCTAAAGCCCGATTGGAATTCAGGAAATATATGAAATCTGTCCAAATACTCTTTTATTTGTAGGTAGAGAACTTTTTCAAGAACTTTGGATATGACAGGTAGGAAACTAATAGGTCGTAGATCAGAAAATGATTTTGGGGAAGAAACTTTGGGCAATGGATGAATAATGGATGTTTTCCAGTAGTCAGGAAAATAAGAACATTCTATGCAATAATTCACAATGTGTGTAATGACAGGGATGATACTGGGGCAGCATAACCTAATCATTTGTAGGGATATGTAGTCCACTCCACAAGCATTAGAATGGAAGGATTCTAAAATATTAATTATGACTGTTTCATCTACTATATAAAATGAAAAGGGCTCAGTAATTTGTTCACATGTATGTGTATTATAGAATTGTGCTAACCAGCTATTACTGCTGAAATGTCCATTAGACGAAGCCTTAAAAAAATCATCGATCTGATCAACATCACTCAGACTCTGAGGGAGCTGTGTGTTTGACTTGTTATGCCCCAGTCCCATGTTGGACAACAACCTGTACAAATTGCTACTTTTGGAATCATTTTTTATATTATGTGCAATATAAGCCCGCTTTTCCTTTATGATTGCCTTGTTGACTACATTTCTCAAGTTTTTTTAGTAACACCAATGGGATTCAACTTTTGTACGTGAATAACGGCGATGAACATTATCACGCAGTTTCATAATAATCTTTATATTGTCAGTCAACCAAGGCGCTGGCTTCTTGGTAATACGGGATCTCTTAATAGGAGCATGGTATAATAGGTTTAATATATGAGTAGTGAAATAATATACTTTTTCATTTATATCGGAAAGTTTGTATAAGATATGCCAATCTATAGCCAGAAGATCTACAGCAAATAGATCCATATTTAATGACTTGAACAATCTATACTCTATAAAGATAGGATTATGGAAAGATGTCGTAACATTCAAATCTGCGAAAATCACGCCATGGTCTGAGATAGTGTGGCTTGTGTCAACAGTACAAGATTTAATCAATTTTAAGTCGGATGTAAGAATATGGTCTATTAGTGTACTAGTAGTATTAGTGATCCGTGTAGGTTCTGTGACAACTTGAGTTATATTGAAATTAGCTAACATATCAACATATTGTTGAACACCAGGCTTATTTAAATTCATTATGTCGAGATTAAAATCACCCATACATATTACATTATTAGACAACAGCATCAGTTGTGAATAAAACAATTCAAATTCTTCAATAAACACATTAAAGTTATGGAATGATGGCGAGCGGTAAATTATTGCGATTATGTAAATAGAATCTTTTAGTGAAATTTTAGAGACTAGATATTGAAAATTAGTGATCATTACAGTGATATGTAATTTTTCGATTTTTAAGTTATTTTTATAAAACAGTGCGACTCCTCCACCTCTAACATTTCTATCGTTTCGTATTATATTATAAGTACTCCTTAGATAATAAAATTAAATTATCAGGGATACGTTCATCAAGTCTAGACTCAGAAATACCTAGCAGATCAGTATCAACTTTTTGAAAGTATTCACTATAGGGAATATAATTTTTTAAAAGTGACCTGGTATTTAAGTGTGCGATATTTAAGTTACTCATATACACGATGTGATACGATGAAAAGAAGAAAAATAAAAGTATACGTGTATAAACAAAAGTGATGTAATTCACAACAAAGACTCAGCTGATCTGTTAAAAATTAAGTGCAAACGCCAATTAAACAGATTATTAGGTACAGATTATGTATAATATAGGAGTATTGCCACTACAATTCAATAATAAATAAACAGTATTAGATTATTAGCATAAATATATAAAATAAAAGTTAAGCGCAAAACGTCAGTTAAACAGATTATAAAGTACGAATTATTTAAGATATATATGGGTTTACCATTACAAATCAATAATCAAAATTCATTTGCCCACAGTAAGAAAAGTAACAGCGATAAGTTTAGGTTATTTCTACATAAAATTAATCAACTCACTTTTAACTGCTTAACGAAAAATAATGCATCGAAATGTAAATCAGTTCTTTTTCAAATTAAAATTAAAATAGGTTTAACATCATAAAGACTCCGATATAGGACCTTCATTCTTATATTGAATCGGCTTATCGATTTGCTTTGAAATTAGTTCAATGAGAGTATCCATTTCGTGCTTTGAAGCTAATTTCCTTTTTCCATTATTAGGCAGAAGAACCATAATTTTACCATTTCACGTCCATACATGATTGACACCAAATTTTTCTCTTGCCATCTTGAGTAAATCATACCTACCGTTAGTTAATGACTCATTGATAAAAATCTTGGTACCCTTTAACATTTTTTTTCTTAACCAAATTTTCTGGCGCTGTTTGTATGACGTAAACTTTACTATTATTGGCCGAGGTTTACCCATTTGTTTGCCAATACGATGACATCGGTCTACATGTGATAAAGAAAATTCACTTAAATTTAACTTCTTAATGCAGGTGTCGTAAATAACGTCTTCGGCATTTTCACCGCTAATTTCCGGGATTCCAAGAAACAAGAGACAATTACGCCAAGAATATTTTCCAAATTTTCTAATTTCATCTCCATTAAAACGTTAAAATTCTTAGTTTGGCACCAATACATGAAAAAATTGCCCACGGCTATCGCACATATTAAAGCCGTTGGATCAGTGGTAACAATCTGCTTAGCATTCGTGAGGTAATGGTGTGCGATCCCCCTTACTGTCTACCTCGCATGAGGTTCTTTCAGGGGTTTTCCTCATACACATATAGCGGCATGCTCACTGCTTATACGCACAAAATGTGCGGCTATTTAGGCGAATTCTTCCCCCTCAGAACCCTAACCCCATTCCTCCCGATCCTATCCTGACCGCTGTGCTGTGAATCCATCGATTCTTCCTTTTTTGGGGAGGGAATGAAACACGTAGCTTTCCTTTTTCCATGTTAAGGTTCAGTACTTCTCAAGAATATTTGTAATAAATTCGCCAGTAAAAAAAAATTGTGTATCACACGTCCAGAAACAATTGTTTTGTAACTTTCGAAATTCTGTTCATACTAGCAAAACTGCCACTTCTGCCCAGGATACATATAGCTATTGCTATTTTATTTTATTCTGTAACCTTCTTTAATTTATTGGAGGTTATTTGAAGGTGCATTAGGGTTTTTAGAATTAGGTATTAAAAATTAAAAACAAGATTAATATTAATATAACACTAAAGGATGCCCATAAAACAACAAAAATTAAGAAAAACTTATTTTAGTTTCGTTAACGTATCTGAAATAAAAAAAAGTTAATGGATATTTTTCTAACGTATTAATAAGATATGTAGGTGTACACGCTTTTGCAAAAAAAAGTACATTAACGGTTAAATAATTTAAATAGTTTTTATCTTGAAACTACTGGAGTATTCAAATTATATTTACTAGTTCCTAGAGTTGCGTTAATGCAACATGATTTTTTTAACCATCGCATTCGACGGTCACTTTTAAATTTTCGCGCCAATTCTGCTTCGAGCCCCTACACCTTCGCCGGTCTGCCAAGTCTGAACCGTTCGACTTTTTTTATTTTTCTCGTTTGATGACACATCTACTGACCAAGATCCTTTTTCAGACACCTCAACAAAATTTTCACACCTAGCCGTTCTCTCAATTTGATGGATACAGCATTTTACACGTTTCATATTAATTATATATATATATATATATATATATATATATATATATATATATATAAAGCCCAGGCTTGGCGGACCGGCAAAGGTGTACGGGCTCGAAGCTTAATTAGCGCAAAAATTTAAAAGTGACGGTCGAATGCGATGGTGAAACGCTGGGAACTAATAAATATAATTTGAATACGCCGGTAGTTTCAAGATTAAAACGATTGAATAAATTTAAATTATTTAACCGTTAGTGTACTTTTTTTTGCAAAAGCGTGTACACCTACATAACTTATTAATACATTAGAAACATATCCATTAACTTTTTTTATTTCACATACGTCAACGAAACTAAAATAAATTTTTCATAATTTTTCTTGTTTTATCGGTAACGTTTATCCGACATAGACCAGAAACAATGAGTTTCTGGACGATTTTAAAATTAGAAGTCAGAGCTGCCGGGTCGAATCACGAAAAATTAAATATATTTGTTGACATAACATTTTGAACCCTCCAAATTTAGGCAATTTTGCTAAATCAACAATAGTGTTCAATAAATTTGATCTGAATTCCAGTCCAGTATGTAGTTTTTAAATGTCTAGCTTAAAATTGAAATTATTATAATACTGTAATTGTATATCCTGTAGCTGTAAATAATTCTTATAAATTTTGTGCTATTTAAAGAAAATTTCACACATAATTGTTTCTCTGTTCAATTTTAATCAATTTCCTTAAACCTAAATCGATTTTAAATTTGTAAGAGTTATCGTCTATTTTGAATGCCGATTTTCAGTTTTCAAAAATTTTTATCCAATTACTATAATTCTGATAAGTTTTGTTATAAACGAATAAGTGCAAAAGTAAATATGTAATTAAAAATTATTATTAATTTTATTAAATACATACATAAAAAGTTTACCTCGAGTAGGATTTGAATCTATGACATGTACTTTGCTAGAGTACCAACTGAGCTATCGAGATACACGCCCCAATCCATGATAATTTTGTCTTTATGTCTACATACAAAGATATTGAGCAAGTACTTTCATTGCGTATATTTGTGCCTGAGGCAATTTTATCCTTTTATATAATTTTTTCGAGGACGGGTATGTCAGAGGGGCTGATGAAAGAATCTCTCCTCCAAGATCTATCAGTAGAGCCCATCATTCAAAGCTAGTTGAAAGCTACTTGTTTACTGAGCGTTTCGAACATTGTAAATGTCAAGCCTTCTGAACGGTTCTCCCCATATTAAACGGTTACTACAGCTATGCCTGGAACAAGTAAGTGAGTGAGAGAGCGTCTGCTTAAATTCACTCTTCCAAGTCAGTCGAGAACTGTGAGCTCTACAAAAATCTGACAGGAAAGCTTGTTGTTAAAGGCTTAGCAATGAGCGCGTACTTTTCCACAAAGTGTCGGAAATAGCTCGTTAGTCTTCGAAATTGTCGAATGTTGTCTGGGTACATTCGATGGTAATGGGAATTCCTCTGTAACACGGATTTTATCGGCATCTTATGCATTACTAAGGCGCTTCGTTTCGCGCTTATGAAATAAAAAAAGAGAAATAAAATATACCAGCAGTACCTCTCGCGATTTAATGCGCTCTAATATAAAACACATTCTCCCTTTCACTTTCATGGCGATCGGATGAATTACTATGCATATGAGAGTCCCCCGTAGGGGTTCGACATTTCAAAAAAATTATGCCAGAAACCTTCGCGGGAGTGTTTTCAACAACTCCCCAAAGTTTCTGTTACTGTAAAAATATATCGACACCGCTAATTTTACCGACTCGTTAACTTCTACGTAAATCAATTTTTTGTTATCCTCTAATGGATTTATTTAAATGTTGTTGTTTACTTGTTTATTTACTTAATGTTTTATATTATAAAACTACACTTCTTCCATATAAATATATTTATAATTTATGATATTCAACCCATTTTCTTACACTATGGCTATACAAATTTTTTTCTAATATTAACTTAATTGGATTCTACATAGTTCTTATTAATATTAACCCTTAGTGAATCGTTGTAAATTACTTGAAGTATTCTAATGTACAATGTACAAATTCCTATTTAATTTTAATGTTAGGTTTACCCTCTAAAATGCACACCAATTGTGTACTGTTTTACACAAAAAGGCCATAATTAGCATCTAATTAACGCACAAGGGAAGACTAATTTTCTACATACGTTCATTAACGTGAAGTTCACCCTGTCGATGTATTTTTTACAATAACTTGTTTCCTATAGGGGTGCAAAATTTAACTTAACGGCGCAAATTAGTTTATTTATGTATATTTTGGAATAACTTATTTCCCATAGTAGCGCAAAACTGCGCATAAGTGGCACCTATTTACTAAATAAGAGAAATATTGATTTAAGCAGACATTCATGGCTGTGAAGTTGGCTTTGTAGGTGTAACAACTGCAATAACATTTGCTATGAGGGGCGAAATATTTTTTGTGACGCAAACTAGCGCATAATTAGCCTAATTACTGCGTAAGACAAAAAAAAAGACTTACGAGTGATTCACGGCTGTGAAATTAACCGCGTCATACAATAGCTTGTTTCCTATAGGGGCGTATATTTTAACTTTAATGGTATAAAATGTGTAATTTTTGCAATAACTTATTTCCTCTCAAAATTTTAGTTTAACGGCTGTTTAATCTCGGGTTATTTGAGACTATATGTATTGGGAATGCAAGGGCACAGCGTCACTTGTACCGATTATAAACTGGTCCTTGCACCCTGTGACTAATTGAACTAGTGCTATCTAACTCAATACTGTTTATTAAATCTTATATCACAACTGTTTATAGTAGTTATCCAACTGTCCTATTTACAAAAAATAAATAATTGCAATTCAATGTGGCGCGTAATTTCTATTACATTATGCTACGTTGCGTTCTTGATATTATTGACCCACCGCTGACTTATGTTTATGTTACAATTTCGTTATGCTAATTATAATTATGAAAGTTGCTATTTAGCTTAATTGTTAATAATAATTGCAAAATGATGCAGGTCCTGTTCAATTTAAGAGTGAACATCCTGCGGGGCCGAGGAGTTTATGTTCGGTTGTCGACTGAACAACGGCGCAAAATGGCGTATAATAAAACTGATTTATGTAGAAGTTCACGGTACTGAAGTTAGTCGTGTCAACGTAATTTTACAATAACTACTTTTCTATAAAGGTGTACAAGAAAAGACTAATTTATTCATAAGGCTTTGTCGATGTTATTTTTGGAAGCATTTTAATTTAGCAGCGCAATTAGCGCCTAATTACTGCATTAAAAAATTGATATGTGCAGAAAATTCACCGCTGTGGAGTTGGTCACGCCAGTATACTTTTCCAACGTCTTTTCTTAGGGGCGCAGAATTTTTATTTTAACGGAGCAAAATGACGATTAAATTTTCGCGCCAATTCAGCTTCGAGTCCGTGCACCCTCCCCGATCCGCCAAACCTGAATCGTTCGACTTTTTTAATTTTTCTCGTTTGACGACACATCTATATATATATATATATATATATATATATATATATATATATATATATATATATATATATATATATTTAGGGTGGATCGAAAATATTTTTTTTTATTTTTTATTGACCTTACACACCGAAAGTCGACAATAAGTAAAGTGTTTACGTTAGCAAAATCTCAGAATTTTTGAAGGTCATCTTCAGGTTCCCCTCGAGCATCAAAATTTGATAAAATTTACTATGTTTTGTACTTCGTAAAAAAAATCCAAATATTTTCTGTTTAACAATTTCAAGTGACCTGACGTGGGAAAGTATTTTAGATGATACTCTTTACTATATATAAAAAATGCGGATCTTTTAAAGTACATTTAGAGGTTCCCTACAAGCATCAAATATTGACAAATATGACTAAATTGTCACGGGATAACCATCGAGATTATACACAAGGAAAATGACACCAATAAACACTTTAACTTTCTCTCTGTTGTCTACTCCCATTTTAGACCCCCCTATCCTCAGCCCCCATTACCACTTCACCGTCAATCGTCCCATGCGCCTAAAAGAGACAACACCTTTAGTCAGTTACTTGTTGTATCTTGCGTATGCGTAAGCTTGTTTCGAGCGTTTACTTTAATCTGTTAGTTACAATATGAGTAGTCGAGTACCTAGTGCAGTAAAATGTCTCGTGCAAGGCAGCATGCAGTTTGTCCTTTATTTGGACATCCCAAAGAGCTACCAACTACTGTTTTACTTACATACGATGATATCATGAAGTATTACATATTAGTTAAAAATGAATTTCTTCAGCGAAGTAATAAAGATTCAAGTGTTCAAGACATATTAAATGTAATATTAACTGATGTAAAAAAATTATGGAACAAAGCGTCTATCCCAGTGTTGTCAGACCAACGGATTTTAGAGCTTCTTAGAAACTACCACGATAAACGTCAAAAATTTAAAAAACGTTTAAAAGACCCGTTACCAGAAAAATCCAACATATTTGTATCTCACGCTAAAAATACTCTTTTTGCCATTGCCATTTGTAAATGTGTGGACTACACCCTGTGTCGCTGCACAATGAAGATAGCTTGCAAGAGCACCAATTTCTTGTCGATCAACGCACAACGCGGAAAATGATGACTGGACTACTACAAAACAGATAGCTAAGAGATTACAACGAAAGGAAAATACCAAGCCAATTAATAAAACTATTACAATCGAATCCACGACAACTGATTCATCTCCTCATTTTCAAGATACCAATGAGCAAGTTTTATTTGAAAATGCACCTTCGACGTCTCAGCTTGTAACTGATAGTAAATCAACGCCTTGTACTTCGCAAATGAGACTTAATTTACCTAAATTAGCTGCAGCTTGTGACTGAACTGGCGTTTCAGATTGAACTGCAGCTCTGCTCGTAAGCTCCGTTCTTGAGGACTTCGGTGTGGTTAGTGCAGAGGATTCTTCAAAAATTGTGGACCGAAACAAGATAAGACGGATTCGAAAAAAGTATCGAGGAGAATTGCTGCAGACACAAATGCTCGAGTTTGAACTTTTACAAGGTATTTATTTATTTCTTCTCTACATTAGCTTTCAGTTGCTATTTATAATAAGAGTTTAAACTAAAGTGGGGGAATTTTGCTTTATTTCATTTCTAAGAATTTTATAGTAAGCTGTACTGTGGCTTGATGTAGTCTTCTTTACAGGTGTTTACTTTGACGGCCGCAAAGACAGAACTTTGACTTACCATACAAACGGAAATAAACTGATGCGCTTATAGTAAGCGCACCATAACAGAAGAACACATCGTGTTACTGCAGAACCTGTTTCTAAATATATGGGGCATGTAACGCCACAATCTGGAACTGCAGCCAATATCAAGCGAAGTATTTTGGAGATGCTACAAAACAGTTACAATTATTCGGCGCTCGTTGCGGTTGGTGCCGATGGGACAGTTGTAAATACAGGAGCAAAAAACGGAGTTATCTGTATGTTAGAGTCAGAAATTGGTAGACCATTGCACTGGTTCATTTGTCTGTTACATGCGAATGAGCTTCCGCTTTGCCACCTACTACATTCGTTGGATGGTGTAACAGCAGATCCACGTGGGTTTTCTGGCCCTATAGGAAAGATGTTGGAATCATGTGAGAAACTTCCTTAAACACAGTTTAAACCAATTAACCAAATTTTATCAGAAGTGAATGTAAAGCAATTGAGTACAGATCAAACATATCTTTTCGACATATGTGTGATTGTAGTTTCTGGTAAGTGCCCTGTAGACTTTATTGAAATGAGTCCAGGTAACATAAATCACTCTAGGTGGGTAACTTGTGCAAACAGGATTTTGCGCTTACAGAAACACTCACTGTCAATCTTATTATTTTAAGTGAATTTATAATAAAAGTCTACGCACCGACTTGGTTCGATATTAACGACATTTACTAAAGATGATACAACGTTCGAGATATCTTCCAGCACACCTTTTGAATCCGGTACTGCAACGAAATGCATATTTTGCGCACCCCGAGAATATACTGCTTCCCATGCTTCACGATAATAGGCAGTATATAAGAAAGCTGGCACTGAGACGAATTCTGAAAGCCCGTTCAAATGGTAACCCAGGAGTTATCAGACAGTTGAAGACGCCTACGTTAAATTTTAAAGCTGAAACCTATGAAGATTTGATAGACTGGCAAAACTGCAAGTTAAGTGAACCTCCCCTGCTGATCTCCATAACTTCTGCAATAATAAAGGATTGGATTGATGACAAGGTCGGCATGGAACTGTCAATGCCCTTATTTCCTTGCTACACCCAGGCTGTGGAACGATGTATTCAACTGGTGACAGAAGCTTCCAAAGCTGTTTCAGGCCACGAAGCTAGAGATGGGTTTCTAAGAGTCAAACTCGAGTCGAGGCGTAAATTACCACAGTTTCTCTTCAATAAAACTAATCATCAAACTATAATTTTCTTATACCAATACTTACTTTAAATACATTTATGTTTGGAATACTTTTCTATTATTTTAACCCTTTATGTCTAAATACTTGTACATGCAGGGGAACCTCTAAACGTATTTTAAAAGATTCGCATTTTTTATATGTAGTAAAGAGTATCATCTAAACTACTTTCCCACGTCAGGTTACTAGAAATTGTTAAACAGAAAATATTTGGATTTTTTTACAAAGTACAAAACATAGTAGATTTTATCAAATTTTGATGCTCGAGTGGAACCTGAAGATGACCTTCAAAAATTCTAAGATTTTGCTAACGTAAACACTTTACCTATTGTCAACTTTCGGTGTCAATCAAAAATAAAAAAAAATTTTTTTCGATCCACCCTAATGTATATACACATATGCAGAGTGATTCACGTCGATGGTACCTTAGACGTTTACGGAAAACGAGACATGGGATCTTTTTGAAAATTTGGTCCCTTACATGGCTGGCTCGGATCTATCGATCTAAAATATTTTCAGCGTTGCGACGTTGTAGCTTATGTGGAAAAGTGGCATCACCTTTGATATTTTAATGAAACGCCCTGTATATTATTACATTTTTGGGTTCGCTATTACTTTTAAATTATTTTTGCCTCACACATTCCTATGCCTATCTTCAACCGTTTTTGAATAATTAATTAATTTCCTTATTTTTTAGCCAAAACATGGTTCCAATCGAATGTTCATTATTGTGGTGTTTGAATTTGTAGAAAGTTGAAATTCTGAATGCACTCTATGAATAAGCTGTTCATCAGTTCTGCGTAACGAAATTGGTTCCATATTGTGCAGAAAAGTTCATTATTTCAAATGGGACACCCTGTATATTATCGAATATTCTGATAGACAATTGAAGTTCTTTTAAAATGATGTATCATGTTCCGATACTTAAACAGTAAGGTTTCCGAAATAGAAGTATGTTCCTATAAAAATCGCACTATCTGTCTTTTCTGTCACAATTAGACTAATAATAAAACATTCAGGTGTTTCTTAACGGGAGAAATTTGAAAAGGGTTAAAATAGCAGGAAATTACTACACAATTCAAGTTTTGATAAAACTATTTATTTTTCATGGACAATGTGACCAAATTATAGCGAGAACTTGCAGGAAGTTCAACGAAATATATTCTAATTTGCGACCAATGGACAAAAGAAAGTTTGTACGATTATACAATAATTTCATTAATTATTAATACCTACTGTTATTTATCAAAAAAGAACGTCAAATAACAAATTCAGTTAAACATGAATCGTAATGCAAATAATATCAAACAATCACTAACAAAACTAGAAAGCATTTACAATAAATTTTCAAAATGACGACCGTTGGTTTCCAAACATTTCAGAATACGAATAATGGTTGATGAAATTGTGGCCCGCCTTATCTCTGTGGGATCTAGCTCTTCAATGCTCCTGATAGCTCGTTGATGTAGATCTTGTTTCGTGAGTACCGGTGTCATATAAACCTTCCTCTTCAAATTACCCCACAAGTAAAAATCAAGAGGTGTGAAGTCGGGTGATCTGTTTAGGTATAGGAACATGATACATCATTTTAAAGGGACTTCAAATGTCTATCAGAATATTCGATAATATACAGGGTGTCCCACTTGAAATAATGAACTTTTCTGCATTTTTGTACCTTGCGCAAACGTAACGAATTTCGAACGACCCTGTACAATATGGAACCAATTTCGTTACGTAGAACTGATGAACAGCTTATTCATAGAGTGCATTCAGAATTACAACTTTCTACAAATTCAAACCCCACAATAATGAACATTCGATTGGAACCATGTTTTGGCTAAAAAATAAGGAAATTAATTAATTACTCAAAACGGTTGAAAATATTTTAGATCGATAGATCCGAGCCAGGCATGCAAGTGACCAAATTTTCAAAAAGATCCCATGTCTCGTTTTCCGTAAACGTCTAAGGTACCATCGATGTGAATCACCCGGTATATATATATATATATATATATATATATGTTATTGCAAAAATTACACATTTTATACCGTTAAATTTTAATTATGCGCCCCTATAGGAAACAAGCTATTGTACGACGCGGTTAATTTCACAGCCTTGAACCTCTGATAAGTCTTTTTTTTTCTTACGCAGTAATTAGGCTAATTATGCGCTATTTTGCGCCGCAAAAAATATATCTCGCGCCCCCATAGGAAATGTTATTGCAGTTGTTACATATGCGCAGTTTTGCGCTACTATGGGAAATAAGTTATATTCCAAAATATACATGAATAAACTAATTGGGGTCGTTAAGTTAAGTTTTGCACCCCTCTAGGAAACAAGTTATTGTAAAAAACACATCGACAGGGTGAACTTCCCGGTAATGAACGTATGTAGAAAATTAGTCTTTCCTTGTGCGTTATTATGACCTTTTTGTGTAAAACAGTACACAATTGGTGTCTGATAACTGCATTTTAGAGGGTAAACCTAACATTAAAATTAAATAGGAATTTGTACATTAGAATACTTCAAGTGATTTATAACGATTCACTAAGGGTTAAGATTAATAAGAACTATGTAGAATCCAATTAAGTTAGTATTAGAAAAAAATTTGTATAGCCATAATGTAAGAAAATGGGTTGAATGTCATTAATTATAAATATATTTATATGGAAGAAGTGTAGTTTTATAATAAAACTTTAAGTAAATAAACAAGTAAACAACAACATATTTAAATAAATCCATTAGATGATAACAAAAAATTGATTTACGTAGAAGTTGCCTCGGGCACTAATGTACGTAATTGCTCCATATCTTTGTATGTAGACAAAAAGACAAAATTTTCATCGATTGGGGCGTGTATCTCAATAACTCAGTTGGTTAGAGCGGTACTCTAGCAAAGTACATGTCGTAGATTCAAATCCTACTCGAGGTAAACTTTTTATGTATGTATTTAATAAAATTAATAATAATTTTTAATTACAAAACTTATCAGAATTATAGTAATTGGATAAAATTTTTTGAAAACGGAAAATCGGGTTCAAAATGTATACTGCTTGACGATAACTCTAACAAATTTAAAATCGATTTAGGTTTAAAGAAATTGATTAAAATTGAACAGAGAAACAATTATAAATGTGTGAAATTTTCTTTAAATAGCACAATTTTTTTAAGAATTGTTTACAGCTACAGGATATACAATTACAGTATTATAATATATAATATTATATATAATTACAAATACAATTAATTTTTCGTGATTCGATCCGGCAGCTCTGACTTTTAATCTTGAAATCGTCCAGAAACTCATTGTTTCTGGCCTATGTCGGATAAACGTTACCGATAAAACAAGAAAAATTAAGAAAAACTTATTTTAGTTTCGTTGACGTATGTGAAATAAAAAAAGTTAATGGATATTTTTCTAATGTATTAATAAGTTATGTAGGTGTACACGTTTTTGCAAAAAAAAGTACACTAACGGTTAAATAATTTAAATTTATTCAATCGTTTTAATCTTGAAACTACCGGCGTATTCAAATTATATTTATTAGTTCCCAGCGTTTAACAATCGCATTCGACCGTCACTTTTAAATTTTTGCGCCAATTCAGCTTCGAGCCCGTACACCTTCGCCGGTCCGCCAAGTCTGGGCTTTTATATATATATATATATATATATATATATATATATATATATATATATATATATATATATATATATATATAACACACACGTACAATTAATTTGAAACGTGTAAAATGCTGTATCCATCAAATTGAGAGAACGGCTAGGTGTAAACATTTTGTTGAGGTGTCTGAAAAAGGGTTCTGGTCTGTAGATGTGTCCATCAAACAAGAAAAATAAAAGTCGAACGGTTCGGGTTTGGCGGACCGGCGTAGGTGCACGAGCACGAGTATTTTTGATAATATTGTTAATTTAACTAATAAAGAATGTTATGCGTTACTTTATGAGCACACACAAAACTATTGTATTCTTGTTCACCCTGTACCACTTGGAATCAACATATGATACATTTTTGGAATCAGCTCAGCTAGAGCAATTCGAAAATTGAAACAAAATTGGGGTGTTCCATTTAAAAAAAAATGGCGGTGACGTCATTACTCGAAAGTAATTCACCCTGTATATTAGATTATTATTTTAAAATACGGTAAATTAAAATCAAAAATCGACGTGTTTCAGGATTATTTCTTAAAATGGTCTGTTTAGCTAAAAATTAATTTGTTCCATACTTTACGGACACAGTGGTTGTACATTAGTCTGAGATTTTAACACATACTGACCCTAATTCACAGTAATTAGTGAGATGGTTCTGCTAAATCCCGTGGCCAGTTTCTTTTAGTCGTTTGTAGTGCCTAGCTTCCAGTAGCGGTTGGACCATTTCGTTTGGATGTGATTCCAGTTTATTTTGGTGTTTGATTGCCATTTTCTGAATGACCTCTGATACAAAGGGTATGTTTAAATCTGTATGAATTGTCTGGTTAGACACAAACCAGGGGGCGTTAACAATGTTACGTAATGTTTTTGATTGAAAACGTTGAATAATGTTGATGTTTGATTTACATGAACATCCCCAAAGTTCTATACCGCATGTCCACACTGGTTTAATAATTGCCTTATAAATGAGCACTTTGTTTCAATAGATAACGGTGCTTTCCTACCTAATAGCTAATACATTTTCTTGACCTTCAGATCCATTTCTTTGCTTTTTTTATTTATATGTGTCTTCCACGTGCGTTAGTTTGGAATCTAAGTGCATCCGCAGATGCGTGGTTTCTTTGGTTTTTGATACTAGTGAATTATTTATTGTGACTTGAGGGCATTTTTGACGTCTGAATGTGAATGTTATATTTACTGTCTTTGTCTCGTTCACTTTAATCTTTCACTTTTGTAGCCAGTCTTCAAGTAAGTAGATATGTCTATGGAGCATTTGGCTGGCTACCACTGCGTCTGCGTCAGTTGCCAGTATAGCCGTGTCGTCTGCGAAAGTTCTAATTAATGTATCTTCCATCTTTGGTATGTCAGCTGTCTATAGTATGTAGAGGACAGGACCCAGTACGCTTCCCTGAGGAACGCCAGAGTTGATACTACAGGGATTTGATGTTGCATTTCCGTGACGAACATGAAAACTACGCTTTGTCAGGTAGTATTTTAGGAGCAGGAAGTATTTGTGGGAAAGTACTGTTTTGATTTTAAATAGAAGTCCTCTGTGCCACACCTTGTCGAATGCTTGAATAATATCAAGAAACAGTGCTGAACAATATTTCTTTTCTTCGAAGGTTTTGTTTATTTTATCTATTACGCGGTGACACTGTTGGACGGTCGAGTGCTCATGTCGAAATCCAAATTGATAACTAGGTATCCAACTTTCTTCTACATGTTCTGTACGTATTCTTTGGAGGAGTAGTTTTTCTAGCAATTTGGATAAAATTGGTAAAAGACTTATAGGTCGATACGACGAGACTTCATTCGGTGGCTTTCCAGGTTTCAGCAGTAATATGATTTCTGCCATTTTAAAGCTGAATTGGCGCGAAAATTTAAAAGTGACGTCGAATGCGATGGTTAAAAAAAATCATGGGAACTAGTAAATATAATTTGAATACTCCAGTAGTTTCAAAATAAAAACTATTTTTCATTCAATAAATTTAACTTATATAACCGTTAATGTACTTTTTTTTGCAAAAACGTGTACACCTACATAACTTAGTAATACGTTAGAAAAATATCCATTAACTTTTTTTTATTTCAAATACGCCAACGAAACTAAAATTTAGTTTTATATTAATATTAATCTTGTTTTTAATTTTTAATACCTAATTCTAAAAACCCTAATGCACCTTCAAATAACCTCCAATAAATTAATGAAGGTTACAGAATAAAATAAAATAGCAATAGCTATATGTATTCTAGCCGGAAGCGGTAGTTTTGCTAGTATGAACAAAATTGCGAAATTCACAAAACAATTGTTTCTGGACGTGTGATACATAATTTTGTTTTACTGGTGAATTTATTACAAATATTTTTGAGAAGTACTGAACCTTAACATGGAAAAAGGAAAGCTACGTGTTTTATTCCCTCCCTAAAAAGGAAGAATCGATGGATTCACAGCACAGCGGTCAAGATAGGATCGGGAGGAATGGGGTTAGGGTTCTGAGGGGGAAGAATTCGCCTAAATATCAGGGAGCATGCCGCTATATGTGTAATAATAATAATAATAATATTATGTATGAGGAAAACCCCTGAAAGAGCCTCATGCGAGGTAGACAGTAAGGGGGATCGCACACCATTACCTCCCGAATGCTAAGCAGATTGTGTTACCACTGATCCAACGGCTTTAATATGTGCGATAGCCGTGGGCAATTTTTTCATGTATTGGTGCTAAACTAGGAATTTTAACGTTTATCCGACATAGGCTAGAATTGCTAGAAACAATCAGTTTCTGAACGATTTAAAGATTAGAGGTCAGAGCTGCCGGATCGAATCATACATACATTTTGAACCCTCCAAATTTAGACAATTTTGCTAAATCAACAATAGTGTTCAATAAATTTGATCTGAATTCCAATCCAGTATGTAGTTTTTAAATGTCTAGCTTGAAATTGAAATTATTATAATACTGTAATTGTATATCCTGTAGCTGTAAATAATTCTTAAAAAATTTGTGCTATTTTAAAAAAATTTCGCACATTTATAATTATTTTTCTGTTCACTTTTAATCAATTTCCTTAAACCTAAATCGATTTTAAATTTGTTAGAGTTATCGTCAAGAAGTGTCTATTTTGAATGCCGATTTTCCGTTTTCAAAAAATTTTATCAAATTACTATAGTTTTGATAAATTTATTTTATGAACGAATAAGTTAATTATTAATTTTATTAAATACATAAATAAAAAGTTTACCTCGAATAGGACTTGAATCTACGACATGCACTGCGCTAGAGTACCGCTCTAACCAACTGAGCTATCGAGATACACGCCCCAATCGATGAAAATTTTGTCTTTATGTCTTCATACAAAGATATTGAGCAATTACTTTCATTGCGTACATTAGTGCCTGAGGCAATTTTATTCTTTTATATAATTTTTCCGAGGAAGAACTTGTCAGAGGGGCTGATCAAAGCTAGTTGAAAGCTACTTGTTTACTGAGCGTTTCGAACATTGAAAATGCCAAGCTTACTGAACGGTCCTCCCCATATTAAACGTTTACTACAGCTATGCCTGGAACCAGTAAGTGATTGAGAGAGCGTCTGCTTAATTTCACTGCCACCCCATGCGACACATATGTTTCAGTCCCTAGACAAAACGTCTATATGTCCTTTCAAAATATATTTCAGCTTATGAAGTGATGGTGTTATTCAACAAAGATTTTGTGCTAGCTTAAACTCGTCAGATAGTAGTGAATGAGTTCAAAGTGACAGAGATTTGCCCTCACAGCAGGGACAGGTTCGCCAATTCATATTTCCTTACTACTGGATAAGCAGCTGAAAAACCAGTAGCCTACCAAACGCTTTTGCTCCTTCATCTGCACTTCAGACAGGTTCTTCGAAAATAGTAAGCTCTGCGATAATCTACAATAATCTTTCTGTAGATCCTTCATGGAATGCGCCACACACTCCTTTCTTATCTCTTCCAGGTCAATCGAGAACTGTGAGCTCTACAAAAATCTGCCCGGAAAGCTTGAAATGTAGTTCTTCTTGGTCAGAGTTGTTAAAGGCTTAGCCATCAGCGCGTACTTTTCCACAAAGTGTCGGAAATAGCTCGTTAGTCTTCGAAATTGTCAAATGTTGTGTAGCTACATTCGATTGTAATGGGAATTCCTCTGTAACACGGATTTTATCGGCATCTTATGCATTACGTAGGCGCTTCGTCTCGCGCGTATGAAATAAAAAAAATATATATACTAGCAGTACCCGTCTCGATTTAATGCGCTCTAATATAAAACACATTCTCCCTTTCACTTTCATGGCGATCGGATGAATTAGTATGCATATGAGAGCCCCCCTACGGGTTCGACATTTAAAAAATAATATGCCAGAAACCTTCGCGGGAGTGTACTCAATAACTTCCCAAAGTTTCTGTTATTGTAAAACCCGCACTACGTTTTAATTATCTCTGCAGACCGTGGCATTTTTAAGGAAGATGCACTTAAAGTTTGTTGAAAAATGGTGATTTAAAAATGATCTCATATCGGAATGATATTTATATTATGTGAATTCACTTTGGCAAAAAATATGCAGTCGAAAGCGTTCGACCAGCAGACGCAATTGAATCGCTAAAAGTCGATATTTGAAGATTCATGATAACGATGACGAATGACCTTATACCAGACACAATTTCATACCAAAAATTAAGGGCGTTTCTTCCGCAGACGCAGGTGACTGGAATAAGCACTGAGATGCGGGAAAGGAGAGTAAAGGACGGGAGATACGACGGTAGTAAACCGTTGTAACGGGCATTCCACCTATAATCTCCTTAGACAAACATTCTCTCTTTGCCTAAGAGATGCGATACCACACTTATCCATATACCTCATTAGTCTGTCTCGGTCTTGGGTTGAATCAGACTGGGTCCGGATTTCCTCGCTGATGGCCTCGTATCTCGTGAACGCGATCCCCGTCGGTCAATTTCTTGCGAGAAATCGACCCAATTGTTCCTCCGAAGAAGCATTACCGGGGGCTTATACTTCCTGGTATTGGTTACGGTCTTCGTCTGCTTCATCGTTGCTCGACTGTTCAGTGGCGTGAACGCGCTGATAGTAGCCTCTCTCCTCTCTACTGTATGACATCTTAAAAAACCGAAGTTTTTAAATTTTTGCCTGAATGATTTAAGTGAAATCTACTTCACTCTTCGGACCTGAATCTCAAAGTGTTACTACGGTGTATCGCCACCCTTATGATGTATCTCCCATTTGCGCTCAAGCTGCACCTGCTCTTTATTTGACATTTTGTAAGCGTCTGCTGAAGAGACGGCTCTATCTGCAGAATAACTTCATAAATAAAAATTACAGAACTTAACGTAAGTAATTTTTGTATCAAATAGAGTCTGGTATGAGGTTATTTCTGTTATCGTGAATATTTAGACTTTTTAGCGATTCAAGGCGTCTTATGATCAAACGCTCTCGCCTGCATATTTTTTTGTTAAAATTTATAATTTATAATATAAATTTCATTTCAATATGAGGTCCTTTATAATTCACTATTTTTTAACGAATTTTAAGTGCGTCTTCTTTAAATATATTTCAATACAAAAAATTAACATCACCATTGTTTAACATCGCCTTTTCGGCTTATGACCGCCTCGGTACGTTTAGACATGGTATCAACTAAAGTTTGACATTCAGTAGAAGTAAGACTAACCCTAATTTAGTGAACACGAGCTTCAAGTTGAACAAAGTTTATTAACATTTTCATGATACATAACAATATATAGGTATTCACAATACGTATTACAAGATATAATATTGTACAATAAAATAAAATAAGTAATAATGTATTGTGTAATGTTGGTGGTGCGCTGCTCAGGATTATTCATCCTCGTCAGCGCGTGGATTGCGTGGTTGTTGGGATTCGTGATTGTGTGTAATGCCTGTTGACATCTTTGTGTTGAGATTTTTTGTGGTATTTAAAAAAAAGCGTTATTGTGGTGATGCTGTGGGTGATGTCTTTGTTGTGTGGACTGTCCTGTTGTCGCTCGGTTGTGGCTGATGTTGTTGATGCCCGTTGTATCTGAAATAAATAGAAACATGTGTCAGATGTGTGAATACATTATCGGTGTTAAC
Source organism: Vesta saturnalis (assembly GCA_036346205.1). NCBI lineage: Eukaryota > Metazoa > Arthropoda > Insecta > Coleoptera > Lampyridae > Vesta > Vesta saturnalis. Next base: position 482,790 of record JARFJB010002000.1, read on the forward strand.
AGAACAGAATTAATAAATTATCGATACTGTATACTTAGCACCAATCTTCACTCCGGACATTTGTATGATTACCCGAAAAGGGCAACCACCTCTGAACCGTGCGTAAGGATCACTACAGGTTCATCACAGTTTGTGCCTGAGCGAGCACCGCTTCCACCTTGCGGATGGGTAGGGTCTTCTCCATATCGAAACCTCCGAGGAGGCCCAATATGGCGTCGAACCCTAAGGCGGGTTAGGCAGGCGGGGTAACGACAGCGGCGGGAGCCGTTCTCGGTACTTCTGCCTTCTCAACCTTGTCTGCTGTCGCTCGGGCGTAACAGACGCCGGTCCGGGTTGAAGAAGACGCTGTTGTCCTTCCGCCTTCTTCCGTTGTGGAGGCCGAGGGAAATTCGGGCAGCTCCTGTAGCTAGCGGGGTGGTCCCCACGCAGTTAACACACTTAGCCCGGCCTGTACGGGGTTTCGTGCATTCACTAGAGTGGTGATTTCCGGCGCACTTTACACAGCGTGCAGCCGCCCTGCAGCAACGTCTGTCTACAGTCGCGCCAAGGCGGGCGACTGCTTTTCACCTCCCGGGTCACGAGGGGGATCGGACGTCCTCGCTGCTTCATCCTGTAAACATAAAGTACATTAATACCTTGCATTTTTAGCTCTGAGCTAGTGTCAACCTCGGTTAGTTCTACAGGCACGCCACCTTAGTCAATCGCTCACTCTTTGCTTGATAACTGTGGTACGGAGTACCACACTTATCCATATACCCCATCAGTCTGTCTCTGTCCTGGAGTGAGACAGGCTGAATCCGGATTTCGTCGCTGAATGCCTTGGCTCTCGTGAAGGCGATCCGTTGTCGGTCGATTTCTCAGGAGAATGCGACCCAGTTCTCATTCTAACCAAGGATTACCGGAGGCACTTTCTCCCTGGTGTCCTCTTGCGTCGTCTGCTCTATCGCTGCAGGGCTGTCAGTGAAGAGTTCCAGGGCCTGTAATCCGTTGTCCGTGGGCGGCGGCGGGCGAACCTTTGGGGTCTTCTTCGGCTTCTTCTTCTGTAGCACGAAGTCGTCGGGGCTGGTAGATCCGGGGCGGGTCTCTTCTTTGATTTTGTCGGTTATGGCTGCGGCGGCGGACGTGGCCGGCGTGTCTTCCGTTTGGTGCTCAACTTCTAGGGGGGCGATGCCTTCTAACGGTGGCGGTCTCGTCTTCTTTTGTCGCCTCCTCTTCTATGCGGTGGCGCCATTGTTATTGTTTTCTGCCATCAATTCTTTCACTTTCTTAGCCGTATGGCAAACAGCGCCATCTTGTTGAAAGACACAATTAACGTTTTTCAAAAGCATTTCTTCTATTTGTGTTTTCAAATTAACTTTTAAGACGTTGATCTATTTATCAGCATGCATTATTCCCATTATTCCGTGTAAAAGTGTAATTTGCCCACATCTCTTGCTGATGTACAACCCCAGACCATCACGGAAGCAGGGAACTTAACATTCTTTTTAAAATAATAATCATTGTGGAAAACTTCTTCTTTGGCTCTTACGACTCAACTTCAACAATCGCCAATGCAAATCTCGCTTCATCACCACACTTGATTTTAAGACCAACATCTGTGCTCTCTTGCCCAAAGAAGTCTGTGTAAGTAAAGGTTTTTTCTTTGCCTACAAATTGGAAAAATTAGTGCGTTTAATAATCGTAATGTTTCAATTTACTTTGTAAGTTTTAAACCCTAGTTCTTTAGCAACCCTATGACGTAGTTGCTGAAAAATGTTTGCCTATTGCTTCACTCCACATGTAGTTAGCGTGGAGATTTTCTTAATTATCCTTCGTAAAGCTCATAAATTTGTATTAGAATATCGTGACTTGCATCAATTTCTTTGCTTCTGGTCTAAAGAACCAGCCGTTTTCGGAGGTTTAATAATATTTTGCACCGTATATCGGAACAAACTAACATTTTCAGCGATTTTCGCAACAGACTTTCGTTTACAAATGCAAATGGTGAAATGAATGATCACTTTTCTTATTCCTTCACAAACAGCTTTGCCCCGAATCATTTCTAATCCTCATCAACAACTGTGCTTAATCTAAAAAATGTCACAGTTAGGATATTTACGGTTACTGAAACGTTAACTTTTTCATTTGTTTTCAAACGGCACCTTGATTTAAAAAACGCGATCTGCATGTTTAAGCTATTTTGATCATTATACCAATTTTCACTTGTCAGAGCAGTTGCGTCATAACTAACTTTGTTTCATATCACCTTTAGAACCCGCCTATTGTTCACGAGAGGATGCAGATAGAACAGAAGCGACTAAGGAGAGCAACTCGTTCCTGATCTACGCATGCACTCAAAACCTTTTAGTCTAATGGTGTCGTTTATCTAATCTAATTCTGTTAGGTTACAGTAGTTTTGTTTATATAATCTAAAGTAGATAAACAGATAATTAGACCAAAAGTTTTTAAGTGCATGCGCAGATCAAGGAACGACTTCCTTGTCACTCCTGATAGAACTGGTTTAGGTTGGCCATTCTGTCAGGTCTTGTCAAGCATTTCTGATATTAAACACTTGACACAACACATATTTTCTGATATTTTGTTTACTTAAATGTTATCATTGTTATAAAATAAACATAACCCCTGAAGCTGTGATTTGACAGTATTAATATTAGTGACACAACTACTCTGACGTGAAAATTACTATACTTCCGCAGTTGAAGTTTTTTTGATTAGGTTTTTTATCCGTACTATGAGCTTATAGCTACGTGACATTTCCTGAAATTAAAAGCTTGATAGTTAATGACTTTTTTGAAAAAGTTGTAATAAGTTGCTATTGTACAAAATTTAGGCGAGATTCTATCAAGAGGGGTGACTTTGATCAGGCAAGATATTTTTGATCAAAGTGGTTCCGCACTAAGAAATCCTGAATTTTCGCTATAAAGATTTCTTGAATCTATTTCCTGAAACATCTATCCTTCAGAGGTGCAGATAATCATGTTAAAAAAAATAATTATTACGCATCTTAATTGACTCACATTTCACATTTCCACAAAATTTCGAGCTCCAACTTTGGCATACGGCCTCTAAGACAGTGTAGAAACTAACCCAAAATAGCGTAAAATATGTTATTTAGCTATTCATACTGCCATATAGTTTCATTTGAAATAATTTTTTTCAAGGATTTACAATGGCACAAAATTTAAATAGAAACACCGTTGAGCAAGTTTCCTATAGTGTCTATATAACTAATTTATGTATCTTGACTTTACTGATAAAAACGCTACTCTTACTCAAATTATTGTCGTGCATCCCATTGACTTCCTCACAGTAATTAAAACCTAGCGTTTATTTACAAATCTACAAATCAATTACTTGTAAAATTCAAATCTGATAAAAAGAATTGGCCGCGTAGCGGTAGGATACGTTATTTTTTACAATTTGACAACATCGGCGCCCTCTTACAGCATTAATATTAATGACTCGTGAAAATTACTATGACATTAAAACGCATGTACCTATTGTATCAAATGCCCCAATGTAATATTTAAATAAAATACAATGGCGCGTATATTATGGGGGCTCAAAATCGTATATGTCAAAAAATAGCTTAGTTTATTAAGACTTAAATCGAGAAATTCGATATTTTGGGTCGTTGTGCCAACTTCAGTGAGACAGTCATATTTATTAAAACTTGATCAAAAAAAATATTGCGTCAACCGGAAATGGAACCTGCACCACCCTTTTTAGTATAATATAAATATATTTAAAATACTCCAGCAATTTCAACATCATAACGATATATTAATGAATAAATTTAAATTATTTAACCGTTAGTGTATTTTTTTGTTTTGGAAAAACGTATATCTACGTAGCTTGTTAATACATTAGAAAAGTATCCATTAACTTTTTTATTTCACATACGTAAATAAAGCTAAAATAATATTTTCTTATTTTTGTTTATTTATAGGCATCCTTTAGTTTTTTGTGTTGCATGGCGTATTAATACTAATCTTATTTTTAATTTTTAGTACATAATTCTAAAAACCGTAATGTATCTTAAAATAACCTCCATTGCCTTAAACAGGTTACAAAATAAAATAAATAGCAACAGTTATTTGTATCCTACGCCAGAAGAGATAGTTTTGCTAGTATCAACAGAATTTCGAAATTCACAAAACTGTTCTTTCTGACGTGTGATACACAATTTGTTTGTACTGACGTTATTTTCAATCGTTTGAAACGTTTTTGAGAACTGTTTGTGACGCCATCACATTTAAAGTTATGTTGGCAGCTCTGAAAATCAGTAGGTAAGCGGCTTTAATATATGTGACAGCTATTACGAAATTATCATGTATGAAAAATCATTGGTACCAAACTAAAAATTTTAACGTTTTGCCGATCTAGGCCAGAAACGATTTTGAAGATTAAAAAGTCGTCAGTGCTGCCGAACGGAATCACAAAAAATTAATTGTTTTTTGACATACATTTTGAACCCTTTAAATTTAGATAATTTTGCAAAATCAACAATATTGTTCAACAAATCCAATAAATTTAATTTTAATTCCAATCTAGTTTTTTTAATATCTAGCTAAAATTTTAAATTATTATAATACTGCAATTGAATTTGTCGAATTTTAATCAAATTTCACACATTCATTTTGCTATTAAATTTTAATCAATTTCGTTGAGCCTAAATTTTACCCAATTATTTCAATTCTTGAATAATCATAAAGTAATTTTTAACTAACTGACACCATTAAATTAGAGGAGGCGGTAGATTGAGACTTTCCGTCCATGACGTCATGTATGTTAGACGTCATCATTTTGGCGCCATACTACTGTAAACCCCATACACTGTAAATCATAGCAAAAGTAGATTAGATAAACAAAACTACAGTAACCTAAAAGTAGATTAGATAAACAAAACTACAGTAACCTAAAAGTAGATTAGATAAACAAAACTACAGTAAGCTAAAAAAAAATTGTATGGCCGGGGATTCGAACCCGCACCAAAAGCGTTGTAAGTGACTCCGCTTCCACGACACCACTAGCGTATTCATGTAGATAAGGCATGCGCATAAAAGAAATAATGACATCATAACATGTATGACGTCACCGAAGGAAAGTCTCAATCTACCGTCTCCTTAAATTAGACTTCCATTTTGGGTCCACAAACTGGCAGTAAAACGAAATAACAGATAAAATTTTTATATTGATAAAATATATTGAGAATACGTATAAAATAGAAACACTTCTTAGAAGTATTTATTTATAATGCAAGTGTATTAATACTGCTCCCTTAAAAGACGAGTATCTCGCGACAGTAAAATTTTTGGCTGTCATCGAGATAAAAAAACTAAAATCTACTGTAACCAATCCAAGCTACGGTACTGTACAATTCATTAAAAGGATCCTAGGTTACCGTAGATTTTAGTTTTCCTTTTTAATTTTCCATTTTTCGACAGATTGAGGTTTTGTTACAGCCAAAAATTTTAGTATCGCGAGACACTCGTGTTAAAAGGCATTCGGCTTCGTCTCGTGCTTCTAAACCCGTTGCACGTGCTTTAATGGCGCTTATACACGTGTATTACACGCTATTTTTTATTATACCTGAACCACAACGCAAAAATTGTAAAAAAAATACTTCCCCATCGGTAATGTGGAAGTAAAAGTAAATTGAAATCAGTTTTTCGGAGCAACATGTTGCTATAGAAACAGTTAGCAATTGTTGTTTAGTTGCTATTTACATTAATTTATTAAAAATCCGTGACACTTGTTTCGTGAATTACAAAATGATTGAAAACGAGGGTATTTCATGCGAGATTAAAATTTAAAACAATAGCAATTGAGTGGGTATTTATGAGTGTTCAAAATTTGGAGGTGAATTCGTTGTTACCGAGGCTACTTTCAAGCATTAGTGTTTTTCGCACGGATTAGAGTGTTCAAAATGGAGATTATGATTCAGGTATAATAAAAAATTACTTTCTGCCAATTTTTTTATGTTTGAGGGTAAATGCTTTAACAGCAATTTTGGGTTATAATTTTTGAGTGTGTGCAATTACCCCATATTGTAAATTAACTTAATCCGAATGTTAAGTAACTATCCATCCAAAACGAATACAAAATAAATTACGTAACTACTCATCTCAATTTACTCCCTGTAATTTTGGACCTTTTCAATTTTTACTTCCAACCTACATATACATATGTCGGGCTGGTGAGAGGTATCTTATGACTCATCTTTTAGTAAAGCATGGTTTAAGATTTTAAAAACGTATGTCGTTATTGGTTCATATAGTTAGTAATTTTGAATACCAACGAAACATTGTCAATGTTTCTAAGTTATTTTCAAATTTAAGCCGCGCTGTCAAATTTAAATAGTGAAAATTATTAGTGTACCTGGATAATGGAAGTTAAAGGTAAACTTGGCCCCCCGTTATCGTGTTCCATCTCGAAATAATGCAGTATATTCATTACTTGTTTGGCTTTTCAAAGATTTACCTTTTAATGACATCATTATTTGCTGCAAAATAGGTAAATAGATGCATTCAATCAATTGTAAATACACTTTGCATTATAAACTTACCGCCTAATAGTGAATATTAATACAGAGTGATCAATCTCAAGTGTATACCACGTGATCAAAATATTTAAGTTGGTACCACTGATAGGTTGGTAAGAAGCTGTATTGCTCTAGCTACTCTAGAGCATGGTTCGAGTAAAAACTACGATCAGTTTCAAATCTGTATGAAGGCGATTAACTTGTACATACTATAAAATATTATTTTAATTTAAATAATGACTATATTGTATTTGATTAGACTGCATCCCTATAAAATACAACAAAATAAATAAAATATTATTTAATGATTGGATTACATCATTACAAAATAATGAAGTATTTAAATGTTAGGTATAATTTCATTATAATTAAATAAAATTTCCAGTACATGTGTATGGAATGACAATGTCTTTTACAAATTTTTTTTAACTCCTTAGGTACACATTAGTTATCAATCACACTTTGCTTTACAGCATATGTTCAAAATGACCGCCATTAAATTGTAAACATAAGTTCACCCTACGTTGCATATTCGCAAATACATTTTGTAACATTTCGGCACCAAGAAAATACAAAAGTGAAAAACGAAGGTATAATATGACATAAACTGACATAAACTAAAACGACTAAAACCACACTAAAAATCCAAAGCAGCCAACTGCAAAACACAACAATATTAACAACTAGGGATTTTTGTCATACCACTACAGTACACTTGAGATTGATCACGTTGTAATAATAGTTTTGAAAAAAACTGCTGTTTACAAATGCAATGGAAACTAATAAATTATGAACCGAAAGATAAATTAGCGTCATGCGCTTTGACTTTAGAATCGACATACGTCCTGCATTAAAAATATATAGCAGACGTAATATTATAACCTGTCTTTCTTTAAGTGGGAACTTCGCACTAAGATAAAGGGAAACGGATGCATTTCACAGTAGTAATTATATCCCCATTCTCGAGTCCGCCACCTCTCCCCGGCGCTATTATATAGAAGGTTATGCAATCGACTTTTTTTTTCACTATGGCTAAATCGACTTGTTAGCTCATTTTACAACTTTTGGCCAAGTTTCGCCAAGATCGGCCATCATGTCTGGATGTGTGTGTACGTCTGTGTGTGTCTGTGTGTATGTGTGGATGCATGTTAGCACCCACGATAACTCCAGAACGAAGATACCTACGTACTTAAAAATTTGTTTGCTAGTTCTCATTTGGCTTAGAGATGATTAGATTTTGGGAGAAATCCAGGGGCGGAGAGGAGGGGTTTATTACGGTCAGTTTTTGGTTTTAACACATATTTCTAAAACAGCTGCATATTTCAATAAAATACCTAAATATACACCTTAAACATATCTATTATGTTCTATTCAATTTGTTAATATCACGCGTAATTTACTGGTAAAAAAATTCCTAAGGTAGAATTTAAGTGTAAGTTCAAATTTTTTCATTATCTGAATAACGATTAATTTTATAAGCAAAAGTGTAGCCGTATTTTTTAAAGAAAATGTAATTTTACATAAATTCTCTTTATGAAATTTTTAATATAACGCAAGGTAAGTAAAAAAATTAAATATGAATGAAAATGGTTATACCGCATTATTGATATCTTATATAAGCGGGCGGCTTTGAAATTTTTTTTAAGTTAACATGTATAATTATATTATCTATATGACATGAAGTTTTAAACGTTATTCTGACAGATTATTTTTTTGTTTTTACATTGTTGCCTGTTTTTTTTATGAGCGTATAAAAAAGAGGCTGCATAGTTACCCTATAGTATACTCAGTATCAAGAACCGTAAGGGACGTTTACCGGTCGACGGCCATGTTTGGAGGCTGAGCGACAGCGAACCCTTAATTTTCTTCAATCTCATACTGTTTTTTGCACGATTGTATTAAATTTATCACAATTGAGATTTTTTAATTTCTAAAAAGTAAACGAAAAGTCAAAAGTTACGTTTTAAATAGAAGTGTCCAAATTTTTTGTTCTTAGTGTTGTGAAATATAGGTAGTATATCTAATTTTTACGTTGGTAAGTAAAAGACTTCGCAACTAGTAAACATATCCTACTGTCTTGGAAACAGATATGGTAAATAAACGAAAAAGCTCAATCGTGCAAAAAAAAATTATAATTCAAATTATTTCATTTCTTTTAATTTTTTAAGCTAGCATCTAGATGTCTATTAACCTCTGTCAGACATGAAGTTTTAAACGCCTGTTTGACATAGATTATTGTTTCCGTTTTGCATATTTTCGTAATTAACTTATTGTAAAATAGGTTGCATAATTATCCTTATAAAAATGTTATTAAAATTATTTCATTTCTGTTAATTTCCATTTTGTAGGTTATAATACTCACTCTAAACCAGTTCTGAATCTTGAATTATTCTTAATTTTTTAATATGATTTTAAACAATTTCTTGCAATTTAAATTAAAGTCAATTTTTAGTGTTTGGTTAGTTTGAGTATCATTATGTGGGTGTTTTATGGTACGTTACGAGTTTTGTTCAGTGTCTCAACGACAGAGAAAAGTTTTTATTATTTGCATTAAAATCATATCTTACATAGAGTAAAGATAAAAAACAAGCTTTTTTTTTACAAAATTTTGTAATTATACAGGGTGCGTCAGAAGAAAAACATTTTTTTCAAACGAAACACCCTATATTAAAATTCATTTTTGAATTCTTCTTGTTTCATTAAACATTTCTGTCATATAGAATAGGGGTTGAAATTTCATAGTTTTTGAGATATTTTGACAACCATGAAAATAAGCATGGCAGTTTTTCTGTCATTGGATAGTAAAAATTTCTACGTTCGACAGCAACAAAAGAATAATCCTATATTAGCACCTGGTCAATATCTATCTTAATTAATTATTGAGATAAACGTATGTCAAAATAAAATCAGAGCTCAGATGCTATAGTTACAATTATTTCAACAATGTTACATCCATCAAAGTATCAGTTGGATTTAACCATCACCTATTCAACTGACACCAAAAATACTGCTTTTCAAGTTTTTATTAAATAGGCTACCGTTGTGTTGAATTCACTCATCAATCCGTTTTTGAATGACGCTTCTCAACATAAGAAGTGTAACTTTTCGGCAAGCTTCTCGAATTCCATTCTTCATGTCTTTTCTGGTGGTCGGTTTATCCAACGGAGTTAAATCGCATGACCTTGGTGGCTACCAATAAAGCCTCCACGTTTAATCCATTTATCTAAGAACTCCGCGATCTTTTCTAAAATGTGGCTGCGGCCACATGTTTTGCTAAACATTGAAATTTTCAAGGCAAGTCTTCACGTACTACACGTAGCAATACATAATTGTCAGTTGCATAATAGTGCATATTACGCCGATTTACAACCCCATTACTCCTTAACATCGCCATATCGCAGGAACAGAACGTTTTAGTAATAAGAAAATGTAAACTTTCACCATTATTACACATAAACTGACTTCCATAAAAATTGCAACACCTAGAATTTATTGAACGATTTTATTGAAATTTTCGTCAACGATGTCTTTCATTGGAATAAACAAACTATTAAAATTTGAAACCAAAAGAACAAAAACTAAAAATGTTTTTTTCAATAATGAGTTGCTCCACCACGATTTGTAATGCACTCATTTGGACGGCGTGGCATGCTATCAATCAAGTGGTATATCAACCCAAGCTTCTTGAATCCGTAACCGGAGATCGTGTAAGTTATCTGGAGGGTGTGGTAAATTACCCAGTCGCCTATTGACCTCATCCCATACATGTTTAATGGGCGACGAATCAGGCGACCGAGCAGGCCATGGGAGGACGGCAATGTAAGCTTCTTCCAAAAACGTGTTGTAGCCCTTGTCGTATGAGGGCGCGCATTATCCTGTTAGAAAATGGAATTTTCTAGCCCCTGAAGATATGTAAGCACAACGGGTTTTACCACATTGGCAATATAACCAGCGGCGTTTAAGTTGCCATCAATGAAGAACAAGGGTGATCTGCTACCGTAACTTATTGCACCATATATCATCACGCCTTGTGTGAGGGCTGTGTTGCGTTCCACAAAAAATGTTTTTAGGTTCTCCACGCATCCCTCTGACCTCCTACGACCATCGTGGGCCCACAAGCAAAATCGGGACTCGTCACTAAACACAATTCGATGCCAATCTTGCGCCCAATTCGCTCTTTCGTTGCTCCATTCTAGCCTGCGTAGAGGAAGATATAAAAATGGACGATATGAACGTAGCCCATAAGGCCTTATCCGGCGATAAACAGATGACATTGACATTATGGACCCTATACTTCTCATCAAATCATTTGCAATCGATCGAGTTGTTGAAAATCTGTCTCTTGTGGCCAAAAGTCTTAAGCGACGTTATTCGCAATTTGTAGTCCTGCGGTGACGTCCAGATCCAGGGCGACGTTGTTGCAACCCTTCCTCGGACCATTTGGACCAACATCTCAATACCGTTGTAACATTTCGGTTTACACGACGAGCAATATCTCTTAGCGAAAGTCCGGACTCTCATGCCAATAATACGGCCACGTTCAAAATCAGTCAGTTGGGAAAAGTGTTGATGTTGACGTACTCTTGGCATTGTTCCCAAGTTCAGAACGAAATTGTGAACAAACAATTTGTAAAATTGATAGTTAATTACACACTGATTGGTTTATTTGTTCAAATTTATTGTTACAAAGGAAAAAAAATTCTAGGTGTTGCAATTTTTATGGAAGGCAGTATATTTAAAATACTTTTTTGGGTTTTTAATGGCGTATTTTTGTATTAATGTTTAATACAAATCTTAACGTTTCGATAACACTTACAGTTATCGTCCTCAGTAGTAATTAAATTTTTCAGAGTTGTTTAAGACTTGAAACAAATTTATAAAATTTGAAAAAGTGAAAACGCAAACATAAGTCCGCTATTAACATAACAATTCAATAAACGTATAAATAATACAATTTTAATAAAGAGTAAGTAGATCCTTAATACATTAAATATTGTTAACTGAAGATGACAAATCACCATCTAATGAAGGCTAACAGTGATAAATTGAAACTATTTCAAGTTTTAAATAAAATTTACAAAATTGGATTTATCTATCGAAATCCTTATCTTTACAATTCATGATGAAGCTCGATATGATATGGATGATATTTATACTTTTTTGGTGCACGATTGACAATAGATTTGGATGTGGTGCATAACGTTGCTCAACTGGGGATTTTCTTGAATGTTTTAACATCTCTAATTCTGTTTCTTCAGTCATTACATTTTTGTTTATTGAAGATAGGTTCAGGACGCATATATCAAAATTTAAGGTGTTTTAATCTTTAATAAAACGGAAAAAATGTACAGGGTGTCTCGTTTAAAGAAGTTTTTTTAAATTCCAAAACATACGAATTTGGAAGATTATAATTATCACCCTGCAAATGAGCAATATTGAGCAGGCACTACATTGATAAGGATTAGTTCTTTAAATATAGGAATTTTTACTATTCAAATGACCGCAATTGCCCATTTATCAACACCAAAAACTATGACATTTCAACCCATGTTCTATAGACAAGAACCGTTTCATTAAACACGAAGGATTCTAAAGTGAAATTAAAGGCACAGTGAAGTCAAAAACGGCATATGGCTAAGCGAGTTTGAAATGTTAGGTGTACAAGTGTGTAAATAATATCTTCTTAACGAGTTTAATAATATTTAAAATGATACAAGTCGCACGGTAGTACATATGCTAACCCATTGAGTCTTAGCTTGATTTTAAGTGACTTAAGTTGAAATTACGTCAGTTGTAACACCATATTTGTATGAACCACGTTAACTAAATCTCCAAAAAAACCGATAGAGATGACGGTAAAAGAGAAAGAGAAAGGATGACATGCGTTGGTGTAAATGTGGCAGTTGCATTTAGATAACAAATGATTTTGAATGTGTGTCCTGCAAAGAAGTGATGGGAGACCTAGATTGCGTTACACTGCGTGAATTATTTGAAAGTGTCGTTTTGAACATCGACTGCCCCAAAGCTTCCCTATATCAAAAGCTTCTACGAGCCGAAAAAGAATGCAGAAAAAAATTAAATAATGAAATAAATGATATTTGGGGACATGTTGGATACAAAAAATTTATTTACTGGATCAACGGTTGGGTACCATTCCTACTTGTGAAATCAATAAAATCAGACAGAATTATCCCGAGGAAAATGGAATGTACAAAGGATTCATTTCGCTGGAAAGCAGTGGTCCAGATTATTTTGATTAGTGATTCGATTTGTTCTTACTGGGTTATTGAAAAAAATGATGTTTGTCACGTCATAATGTTAACTTAATTCTCAATAGTACAGTGTCAACGGCTTCTACATGAAAATTGACTAAAAATATCCGAAATTTAGTGCAAAAAAATTATTTATAATAGCTACTTTTGTTTAGTCATGTGTGATAAAGTTGACGGTTAGGTTGACAACTAAACTTGTGCGGTACTACATCGACTTTAATTTGTGCTCTACTTCCCATTGTAGTATAGTAAATATAATTCTCCATGTCTTCTTTCAGCTAAAAAAAACATCAAACCATGAGAATTACTTAAATGACATTATAACGGAAGAACCACCATTATATACACTTTTAAAATTTCAATTTCGTATAGTACATAACCTAGCGCGTAATTAAAATATAAAATAATAATTAAACAGAAACCGTTCAATAACCGTGAACAAATTTATTATCTAATAGTTTTAAATTATTCATAGACATTTTTTTGATGCTATGATTTTTAAAAGTTATGATTCTAGAGTTTAGTTAAAAAATTTTATTGTCGAATTCTAGTTATTCAATTTACACGTTTACATAAATAATTATTAATTACTATATTATTATAAAGTACTTACATCAAAATGATCTTTACAACAACAAACATTTGATGTTGTTTGAGGATTAGTCGTCTCACTGCTTGAAACCATTTATTTCGACGTTAACATCTTGTGGAACATTTAAAAACATTTTTTGGGGAATTGTTTTTGTAGTATTCGTACATAATGGTTCGAAAGATGCACGATAACTTTTAAGGTTTGACATTTTTGATATATTTATCAATATATTGACGATAATAACAAGATTTAATCGATTAAAAGTTAAAACACTGCATCAAATGTATGCTACGATGAGTTAAAATAAACATTGTGACGTCACACGCGCTCTGGTTTATTCAGGAACTGTCGGGTTCAAAAATGTATTTTTAAAGTAATATAACTTTTGAATTAGAGCGAAAAAAAAGCGCGGTTCACAGTTATCGTAACATCTCCTAACTAAATCAGAAATTGTTCTTAACAGTTCCTTGCGCCATTCATTAGATTTTTGCTCGTATATAGGAACATATACCTATTTTTTTGTGATTTAGAATATCTTCGCCCTTCATTAATTTTTTTCTTTCAACGTTGTGATTGTGGTCTAAAATCGCTAGCATACCGCATACAACCATACCATCATATAAGAAATGATTTCCCTTTAGTGAGTACTTTAATTGCTCATTATGATAAGATTCAAGAGTTCCAGTATGACAATAACGATTGATGTGTTTTATGTCTTTTAAAAACTTTCCTGCTCAATTGTTGATTTTAAAATTCGAAAATTATTAGAATGTGGTGATAATCATACAAGATCCCGATCATCCTCTTCAGAAATTGGGCCTTGGTTGCATTTACTAAATACGTTTCCATTCCATAGGTGTATGTTGTATACATGTTTTAGAAGAGAAGTGAACGTTTCAACCAACAAATCTTAATTCACATCACAATTTTGTGCTGACCATAACTGTTAAACGTTCTGCCTTATGTCACACTGTAACAACCTTTTTTTTTGTGGTTGTATTAAAAAATACATTAATTTAAGATCGTTCATTTATTTGGCGTAATATTAGAAAAGTTTTTAATTATTAATATGTAGAATTGAGAAAGGCAACTTAATTTGCATTTCCTAGAACACATCTTTTGGGTGTAATATTTCATAAAAAGTTATAGTTCCCTTTCTTAAAAAAATTGGACTCTGATTTTTGTATCCGCGCAACGCGTGACAACTCTTAGGGTGAATACTCACTTGAGTTATTCTGAAAGCCTTTTTTTAATTCACTTAATGCTCAATGTTACAGCAGAAAGCATGTTTTTTACCTAATTTTTTTATATTTTCTAATTCATTATATTTTAAAACTAAAGCATTTGTTTTTTTTAGGCACTTATTTGCACTCCTATTTCGTTAATTTGGACTCCTATTTTACTCATGTTTCACTCATATTTGACTTATATTTTACTTATATTTTTTAATGCATACTTTTATATGGCATTTTTATAATAATTATTTTTAATGGCACGTATAAGTCACAAATTTACTATTCTATTATTTTTCTAATTTAAATGGAAATTTTTACTTGAATTACATTTTACAACGCAAGTTCTACATACTTAAACTTCAAAGAAATTCAATAAATTTATGGACACAATACGTTAAGGATAAATAAGCAAGACATTGACCTCACCAAGTTCACCATTCTGCTTCATAGTTACCAGTTATAGTTTATGTACCGAGCCGTTCAAAGGTAATGTTTTTATATAATTTTAGAATAGTATAAGACTTCTGATTTTTTAACCTTTTCAATCAGATATTGAATAAACTTAAGTATATCATGTTATTTTATTTTCATTTTGATAAATTGTTTATTATTATTCATTAACTAGGTTTTGTTGTTCCTATATAAAAAAAAAAGACAACATGGCGCTCGAGATTTTATCATTTTTTCATAATTTTTTATATTGCATTTTTTTTATTAATTAAGTGCAGTGAAAATAACTAAGCAGATGGGAAGCAAGTAGCATTTCAGGTAGGTTAACAACTCAGTATATTAGAACTCTCCCTATCTTAATTTACCGATTGAGCCAACGGCAGTAGCGATTGTTATTTGGTAATATTTTTATATTAATTAAAATTATTTGATCAATTGCAAATTGTTTATTACATTTGCGTTTTGGTTATTACATCATCGCTTTTTTTTAATGTTATAAGTTGGCCCAGTTATTTGTTTTAGTGTTTATACTTTGGCAGCCGCTTTTAATGTTACAACACATCGAATTGATGAGTAATATTTACAAACTTAATCCTAATTCCTCGATGTCTATCAGAAAGCGAATAATTTTCTTATTTTCTTCCTGTGTTAGTAGCCGCAACGAGCTGTTTTTTTCAAGATTCCCTGTTACCATTTCCCTTTGAGCAACAGTGAAATCTACGATTTTTTAAATTCATGACAGAATATGTTGCATATTTTGCATAAAATCCTGGGGAATCATACTGTCCATTACCACTAATCCAAATGTCTTCACCACTCGTATTAAATAAAACGTCTATGAAATTGTTTTTTTGGTCATGAAAGTTTGTGATACCTGGCCCTACGAATTTCCTCATTATTGAATAAAACGTTGAATTGGAAAAGATTTTCAAGTAGGGTTTTTACTATTAAAAGTGTTTCCTCCATGGAGCATATTCTTTGCGTAGTTTCTTCCCCGCCACTTTGGAATTTCTTAAATAAGAATAAAACACTTTCTCCGGAATGTTCACATTTTCTACCAAAATCTCTAAACCGTCACTGGATTCATTGTCACTAGTCATTAATTTCGCTAAAATCCGAACGTGAAGTGTCCAAGTCCTCACCTAGGCGTTTATTTGCACACTGCAACGTTTCTTTTCAGAGTTCGCATTGAACAGTGCAAACTGACCTTTGTAGTTCCTTCGCTATCACTCTCAAAGGACAACGCATCCATTTCTATAATTGGATTAGCAGCAAAATTACCATTTTACACAGACGAAGATGAACTTTATACGTCAAAATATGATGTACCTCCGGATATACTAGGGTCCTCCTGAGATTGCATGATTTCTGAAACAATTGCTTTTTTGCGCAAATAGCTACTGCATTTTCTCTTTGTTCGGTGTCGATGCGGATAATAATGAGGTTTTGACTTTGTTTTCGCCAGTTAGGAACAATGAAGGAACAGAATTTTTTAATTTATTTTGAAATGTCCATTAGATAGATTAGATTAGATAGATTAGATGTTTTTTAAAACCGAAGAAGTTTCGAAACACATTCGGCTAGATTTTGTGGGGACAAAATATTTCCTTTTTTTTGAGCATTCAGATTCTGGATATTTTTCTCGTGAAGGAAATTTATTAACTTGTATTTTCCTTCAAACCCTAAGTTGATTTTTTCTTCTATTAGAATTACTCCTATAACTGACCATGCAACAGTAAATCATCTTAATTGTTCCTACATTGTTATTGTGATACAATTAATACGAATTCTTAATCAAAAATACAGGGTGTCCGAAATGTATGGAACATTTTATATATCTCGGTAAATATTTATTTTATAAAAAAATGTCTGAAATAAAAGTTGTCTAGTATTTAGTTCTTCATTACAGGAAGATATTTAGTTAGTGTAAAACAAAGGAGCAGCGAATATCACCAATAATTTTTTGACAAGGTACTCATTTTATGAAGATGTTTTTTTCTCTCTTCAATGATATAAAACTAATAGTTTTACTGAACTAGTTTTTGAGAAAAAGCGAAAAAGTAATGATAGAGTAATGTTAAGTGTATTATGCAATCTACAATATTCACATAATAACTAAATTAATCTGAAATAACTCAAACAAGTTTATTTAAAGTTAATATTAATCGAGACACAACAAAAAAAGGAAACTACAATAAGTATTCAAATTGAGCACCGTTGACAGTCTGGCAGTGATAAATTCTACGTTGAAATTCATCAATCGCATTTGAAACAGTTTCAGGTGTGATGGCCCTCATCTCTGTACGAATGCGTTTTTTAAGCTCTCAATGTCTTCCAGCCTATTTACGTAAACCTTACTTTTAAGGTCGCCCCAAAGAAAGAAATCCAGTGGACTTAAATCTGATGATCGATTCTACTGGACCTCTTTTGCCTCTCCAACGATTTGGAAAGATACCATTAAGGTACCGGCGGACATTAATCCCATAATGTAGAGGGGTCCCGTCTTGCTGGAACCATATTCCGTTGTGGGGTATATCCGGATCGTCTTCATTTTGGATAATGCAGGAAGTACCTCAAATCGTAAAAAATTTACATACACTTCGGCCGTTAGATTACCCTCTAACAAATAAGATCCGAAAATCTGGTTTCCCATCATTCCTGCCCACACATTAAGTTTCTGCTGGTACTGCGTGTGTCCTAGATACCAGTCAGGATTTGTTGAAGACCAGTATCGTGTGTTTTGCTTATTAACTGTGCCGTTTAAGCAAAACGTTGCCTCGTCAGTAAACAGAATGTTTTATTTGTATTTGAATGTTGTATTTCTTCAGAAAATTCCAATCTACGATCCAAGTTGTCTGCAAATAACTCCTGAACTACACATTCTTCGTATAGGTGCCCCTTTTCCTTTGTTAGGACACTGTGAAAAGTGGATTTGCTAGTATTACAATCTCGCGCAATTTGTCTAACGGAAACGTATGGATTTTCTACGACGGCCAACATCACATTTAATTTTCAGTTTTTTCACTATTTAAAGCTGTAGCTCTGCCCGTTTTCTGGTAAATGTTTAACAGAGCCTGTGAAATTTGTCCAAATTTTACTTACAGTTGATTGCATAATGTAAAATTCGGGGTACAAATGGTTAAACAAATTGCAGACTTCTGTCTGCGCCCACCTTCTTTTCCATATCCTAGTATCGTTAAAATTTCAGTACGTTGCCTTTCGAATAAATGAGCCATTTCTGTTTACTTCAAAAGCTTATTTCACTCACAAATGGATGTTAACCAATGTAAATAAGTTACTTTTTACTTGAAGTGCACGTACTACCTTGACAGTTCTAAAGCCCAATCAATTGCTCCCACAATTAAAAGTAATCATAGGTGTCTAGATTAATGACTATTAAAATAAACTT
The DNA here is from genome assembly GCA_036346205.1 of Vesta saturnalis. Lineage (NCBI taxonomy): Eukaryota > Metazoa > Arthropoda > Insecta > Coleoptera > Lampyridae > Vesta > Vesta saturnalis. The sequence goes on from JARFJB010002000.1 coordinate 501,292, forward strand.
AACATCACTCTGCCAGCACTTTTTCGCTTTTTTCTCAAAAACTAGTTTACTAAAAGTATTAAAGTTTTATATATATATATATATATATATATATATATATATATATATATATATATATATATATATTTTTTTATGATTGTGGACCTGAACAGGCTAAATTAGGCCTATCGTGCTAAAGCACTCAGAAACACTTAGGAGGGTGGATAGAGGGATAATGAATTGCCAATAGATGCCTATGAACAGCTACCTTAAATTTTCTCATATCATAAGTGAGAAGAAAACAGGAACTAGGGAGATCATTCCAGAGTTTAGAAGCCGTGTAGAAAAATGTGGATTGCGCCCGTTTGGTACGACAAGTGGAGATTTGTACTGCATACTGATGATGTGAATCAGCGAACCGAGTGTTTCTCGCAAAGATAGACCGAGATGGTATCAAAGAATATAATTCAGCAGCACAATAGCCGTTGTAATAACGATTATACAAAGAAAGAACTGAAACCATCCTTCTATGCTCAAGGGACTGTATGTGAGAAGTTAAGGACGGGTCATTTATAAGCCTAATCGCTCTCTTTTGAATACGATCAACAATATCGAGAGCGTATTGGGGAGCACTAACCCAGAGGTGAGAATTATATTCCAGATGAGGCCGAATTTGGACCTTATACAGCAGAAGGAGTTGTCGAGAGGTAAAGTACTGCTTAGATCTGTACAAAAAGCCTATTTTACGAGCAACTGTTTTGGTAGCTGACAGAAGATGGTCAACCCATGATAGATTTGAAGATACAGTCATACCCAACAGAGTAATAGAGTCTGAAAACTTAAGAACTGAACCATTCATACTTACAACAGGAAATGATCGATCTTTTTTGGCGGGCATAAGGCAACACTGAGTTTTGTTAGCATTAAATTTAACTAGATTATTGCTTCCCCATTCGAGAATACGTTGAATGTCTTTGTTGATTGAATTTGCCATTTCAGCTTTAATTTCTTGATTTGACGTAGACGGTGGATTATCACCATGAGTAGACTGAGATGAACTACAGTGAAGAGTGCTATCGTCAGCAAAGCAATGGATGGGGTTAGTTGTTGAAGAAATAAGGTCATTTATGTACAGTAGAAAAAGTGTAGGCGCTATCACGGATCCCTGTGGTACGCCCGCGTTAATGCTAACTTTTTTTGAAAAAAAGCCATCAACTACGACACGTATTCGTCTTTTATCAAGGAAACTAGAAATCCAGTTGATGAGCGTATCATTTAACCCAAACGAGGTGAGTTTGGCAAGTAAACACTTATGCCAAACTTGGTCAAATGCCTTTAAGATATCTAAAGCGACTACAACTGTTTCACCGGACTGCTTTACTGTATTGTTCCAAACTTGGGTCACATATGAAAGAAGATCGCCTGTTGAAAGACTTTGCTTAAACCCATATTGGTGGTCACTAAGGTTTTTTTTAGTTTCAAGGAACGTGAGCAGTTGCTGATTGATGGCTTTTTCCATGATTTTAGATAAAATGGAAGTGATGGCAATTGGTTGGTAATTTGAGGGATCGGTCTTATCTCCTTTTTTTGGGACTAGGTTGAACATTTGCTAACTTCCATGATAAAGGGAATTCCCCAGAAGACATAGAGATCGTATAGAGCTTAGATAGGACTGGTACTAGTTCGGGGGAACATTTCTTTAAGACAATAGCTGGGATACCGTCTGGGCCAGTCGCCTTATTGAGATCAAGCCTACTGATGATCGATTTCAAGAGCTTGTACCGAATATGAATTGATTTCATAGCGTATGAAGAAGAGTTGACTAGGGGCACATCTTTTCCAGAATCATTGAGACACGAGTTTGATGCAAACAAATCCACAAAAACGTTGGCTTTGTCTACAGAATCAGCAACTACTGATCCGTCAATAGACGTCAGGGGGGGAAATGAAGATGTTCCAAAGTTTTTACTAATGGCTTTAGCTAAAGACCGAAATTTTCGACTGCCTAAAGGAGATGTAGCTAGTTCATTGCATTTTCGTTGTTCGAACAACTTTTTAGTTTTAGTGATGACACTTTTGCAGATATTTCTAGCACCAATGTATTCCACATGACTGTTGACCGATTTATTAGATTTCCATTTAATGTAACATTTATTTTTTAGAGATATTGCATCAGCACAAGCCTTATTGAACCAGGGTTGGGAAAATATCATTGCAAAGTGAAAAAAAAACATCTGTATCAAATGAGTACAATATAAAGACCTTGTCATTTAAAAATTTTTAGTGGTATTCGCTGCTCCTTTGTTTTTTAAGAAACCGCCAACCAAATATCTTCCTGTAATGAAGAACTAAATACTAGAGAAGTTTTATTTCAGACATTTTTTGATAGAATAAATATTTACCTACCGAGATATATAGAATATTCCATACCCTGTATAAAAAAGTATTACCTTAGTTAGGTGCAGATTTTTCTGTATTAATTAACACAAAATACGAGTGTGTAAGTACCAAGTATTTTAGCACAAAATTGCATAGATTGTGTCAATCGTATTGTTTGTTATACACGGCATTGTTCGGTGTATCAAAAGTGACGTCAAACGGTAACTTTGTTCTTGCTTTTGAAAGCTCTATTTGTTACAGGTTTGCGAGAAACGTATGGTAATTGACGGAAGTTAAGATGCTGCATCTATTAAGCAATAAAATTTTTTACTTCACCATGCCTTTACACTTTTTTGACACGCTCTTTATAATTCCAAATATGCGTCGTTTGCTACCGTTGCCCTGTGTAAGGTATAATTTTAATACAAATATCATCAGTTACTTCATCGTTGAGATACGGTACGTGTTTTAATAATCTTTTAAAGAGTTTTGATGCAATTACCTTTAAGTAATTTCAGTACTTTTTAACAATGACAAAATTATTTATGATCAAATTAAATTGTACGTTACAAAAAGTGAATTAGATCAGAATAATACAATCATACACAGTTACAGTTACCTCTTCCTCACTTTCTACTATTATCATAAAATATCTTTAATAAAACTGTGTGTTGTGAATTTCAATTAATTATAGTTACTTTTAAGCAATTTCATTGGGTTTTCTAATGACATTTAATACAATAATAAGATTATGTTATTAGTTTATATTCGTAAAAATTACATAAGTACTTTAATTTCTTTTGAAATTTATTATTTTATCTAAGGCAAAGGAAGCGTGACATTTATACCTTACTAGCTTAACCCAGTTGTTACATACACGCGTTTCTACTACATTACTTAAAAAACTTGAAATCATTAACATACTTCAAAGATAAAACTGTAACGTTGATTTCTTTAACGTTTAACATATTGTACTAAGATCAGGCCCGCGCCGTCCATATGGGCAACTCGTGCTGTGCATGAGGGCGCCGTGAATGCAAAGGCGCCCGCCCGTCGATGCCTCTCAATTTATAAATTTTCAACAACACAAAAAAATAAAATTGTGTTCCCGTCATTCGAAAATAGTAAGTATTTATTATTTTACAATAATTACTGTTTTCTGCGTGCAATTTCAGAGAATTTTATTTTGTTATAAAGAAATAATAATAAACAGATAAATCATTATTTATTCATAATGTGTTGCGTTTCAACTTGTATTACAAGTATACAATTATTCGTGTTGTAACTTGCATTCTGTGACTTGTATTTCGACCTCCTATATAAAAAGAGTTTACTTGATAGATTTGTTTTATATTTATTATATTATCATACCGTTTGATAAATAGTTGAGAAGAAATATAATTATAGGTTATTATCTATACCCTCCAATTTTTCGAAAGTTATTGAAAAGGTAATATATGATAGAATAATGCTATTTACCTGCAAAAATGCTATTATATCTAAATCGCATTTTGGTTTCATGCCTAAGTCATCTACTCAAAAAGCAATATTTCACTCCATATCCAATATCTTGGATCAAATTGAAAATCATAATTATGTCGTTGGTATTTATTTTGATTTGTCAAAAGCATTTGACATTCTGAATCACGAAGTGCTTATACAAAAGCTTGAACATTACGGTTTTAGAGGTAACAGTGCGAAACTGATAAAGTCCTATTTAGAGGACCGAACTTTAAGAGTCTGTGTAACAGATATTGACAATAACAGTATTAAAGCTTTTATTCGCAACCATCAGTTGTGAACCAAGGAGTCCCACAAGGGTCAATACTGGGACCACTCCTTTTCTTGTTGTATTCTAACGATTTACGTGAAAGTCTTCAAATACAATCGATCTATCAATTTGCGGACGACACATCTTGCATTGTTTCAGCCTCTAATATGCAGGAATTATCACAATCAGCTTCAGGCGTTATATGTAACATGGTCAATTGGTGAAAATAACTTATTAAAGTTAAATGAAGGAAAAACAGGGTAATTATGTTTGATAATAAGTTAGATCGATCATTGTATGTGCGATTGAAAAATAAATCCATACCTCAACAAGATGAAATAAGATTTCTAGGCATTACACTGGATAATCAGTTGAAGTGGTTTAACTACTGTATTCAGTTGCGAAAAAAATTAAGTTCAATTTGTTATTTAATAAGGCATTTGAATACACAGGTATCTATTGATGTTATAAAGACGTTTTATTTCTGTAATGTCCAATCTACTCTGCTTTATGGTATTATGTTTTGGGGCTCAAGTTCTTATTTAAAAGATGTTTTGTCACACAAAAACAATCATTAGTGCATTGTTGGTGTACAACCATGCACTTCAGCTAAAATTATTTCTCACAACTTCAAATATTAACGGTTCCATCGTTATACATATACTCTTTAGTTATGTTTGTGAAAAAGAACTCTAACCTTTTGATAAAAATTCTTCAAACTACAACGTTATGACTACACGCAATTGTGATAATTTGAGTATTCCATTACACAGAACGACTAGATATAAAAAAGGGCCACATTATTCTTGTGTAAAAGCCTTTAATTCACTACCAGGGACGATTAAAGCTATAACAAATGCAAATAAATTTAAACATGCTGTCAAACAACATCTGATCTCTAAATGTCTGTATAATGTAAATGATTTCTATAATTAGACATCTTTTTTGTTTTTGTTTTTTGTTTTTTGTTTATGTTTTGTTTTTTGTCTCTCTGTTTTTTTTTTTTCTGAGTATCTTTGTATATTGACAATGTCGATGTTCACTTTGTTTGAATTATTATGACAATAAATAAATAAATAAATAAATAAATAAATAAATAAATAAATAGTTTTAATAGTGATATTTATTTACCTAGTAAAGGAGGGGGCGCGTTTTAAATGTAAAATACCTTTCGGTCAGAATTTAACCAAATTTTGATATGTTCTAGAACTTGACCAATTGATCAAATGTCTTCATTGCCCGAAAGCTCAAAGCTCAACAGTTTTTGATATACAGGGTCTGCAATATCACTATTTGATACTTTCAATATATCATAAAATGGACATTTTTGCCAATATTAACGCAAAACTTAGTGAAATGTTATTTTTTTGTGCTACTGGTTACAACCTTTTCTTTACTTTCATTATTTTTGTACATACACCTGATATACAGGGTGAGACCAAATATATGTATCTGAAAAGAATTATACGGTGGTATTGTTTTGATATTTTGGTGAATGGAAGTTAACACATATATATGTCCATTTAAATTATTATTGCAAGTTAAGTCCCCTAGACGTCCGTTATACAGAGTGTTTCATTTCTTTAATAGATTTAATTGAGTATTATTATACTTCCTAGTTAATTTTCTGATAACTTAATTGAAATGTCTATATTAAAATAAACTATTTGCTAACTGTATATACCTACATAATAGTCACGATGTGTTTATACTGATACTGGGTGTCCAAGTACAAAGGACCAAAGCGATATCTTAAACTACATATAGGTACGGAAAAATCCCTTGCAATTGGACGTCGTTGCGAAATACAAAGCTTTTGGAGATTGACAGATAGAAAGGTTAGATGTGCTTCATTTATTATGCTCACTATTTTCTAATAAAGTTTTCAGTAGATTCTTTTGATAAAGAAGGCGCTTGTCGAAGTTCATCTTTATTTTGCAAAACTAAGAAAAGAAAATTCTTTAAGATACTAGTGTCTTCACTGTTCACACCATCGACAGACCGGTTTCGCAGGTCTACCTCCATCATCACTACCGCTTTGTACAGTCATTGGAAATAAGAAATGTTTATGTAGAAACGTTAATGAACGTATTTTAATATATTAAAAATATCTAAGCTTAATAAGATATCAGTTAACTGAACTGATGAGGCAGAAAACAGTAAATAATTTTGGTCTTGATATAACCATTGTCATAGAAATTAAAAAGTTGCATAATCAAATGTTAAATGTCTATCAGCTCCACATTATTTGCATTTAGTATATGATTTAAAACATTTGTAGAAGGATATTTGATTAGCTCTTGATACCTAGCGTATCCTAAAACCATAGTACAGCTGCCACATGAGAACAAGTACCTAAAGTTCTGGCACCAGTCTTGCACGTGCAGTACGTACCTAATATTGGGTTAGGTTCTTCTTTCTCATTATTCGGCACAAATGCAACCCATAACTTTTTTTGACAATAACCCAAATTGTTTGCGATTAAATGTGCTACAAAGGTCAACTCACTTATGCTGCATTTGTAACGATAGGAATGATATACATAAAATATCCATGAAAGGTAGAATTAATATTTTTGTTGAGAGAGATATATACGTGCCAGAAAATACGTACTGCTGTAATATTCATTTGGATGAGAATGGTAATCTGTTTGAGTTTCTGCTCCCTGGGTTACGATATGTAAATCGGCCATTATTAACAGGTAATGAGATTTATATTTTTTTACAAGCATTACGTAAGGAAATTAAGAAAAAAAGCTGCCACACGGCTTACGAAGACGAAAATAACTTCACAGATTCTCAATTTAAAGCAGTTTCTCTTATAACCAAAGATCAATTCAATAATCTTTTCAACTTTTGTGACCCCGTTAGAATAGGAAATTCTTTGAGATATGTAAGTAAAAAAGATCTCTTGGCATTCCTGTGCAAGTTACGACAAGGTCTTAGTGATAGTTTTTTAGCGGTTATTTTTAATTATTCTACAAGACAACAATCCAGTTTAGCTATATCTCTAGTTAGACAATCTCTTTCTGCAAGATTTGTACCACAAAATATTGAATTTACTGCTACAACAAGAGATAGCTACATCGAAAATCATGTAACTCCTTTTGCAAATCGTCTATATAATCAAAACCTGGATTTGCCTCAAGTTATAGTGTATAATGACTGTACTTATCTAGAAATAGAGAAAAGTTCTTGTTTTAAAGTGTTGCGACAGTCCTACTGTACTTATAAGGGTAAACATTTTAACAAGCCATCTCTGCTTGTTGCCCCGAGCGGATTTATTCTAGACATTCAAGGGCCATATTTCTCAAATTCTGAAAACAACGATGCTAACATACTTATAAGTGAATTTAATAGAAATGTGAATGGAATGCGTGAATGGTTTAATGAAGGAGATATTTTCATTTTCGACCGCGGGTACTTGGATGCTATTCCAGCTTTAAATAGATTAGGTATTAATTTTAAAATGCCAGTCTTTTTGCCCAGAGGTCAGCTACAGTTATCCACAGAAGAGGCTAATGATAGTCGTCTCGTTACGAAAACCAGGTGGATCGTAGAAGCACGCAATGGGCGCTTACAATCAATTTTTAAATTTTTTGGCTTTAAGATAAAAACACCCCACATTTGTAATATTGCTGATTTTCTTAAAATTGCTGGAGCAATTATAAATAAATATTTTCCACCCACTTTAATGCAAGATGCTACTATTGAGCTAGCTGAAAATATTCTTCAAAAAGTTCAAGAGCCAAATGTTGTTCAAGCCAGGGTTGAGGAGGAACACTTACGCGCTAGAAGGGGCAGATGGGTTGATTTAAATGAAATTATCGTTCCCTCATTCCCACGTTTGTCACATTACTATCTTAAAGAGTTAACTGTACGTATTTTTCAAAGATTGCTCCTTCTTATATACAGGACAATGAAATAGAGGACCGCCAGGTTCAATATCAATTTGATGAAAACTACGAACCCGGTTTTATACGGGTAAGGATATATTCTCGCCTCAGAAATGCTACTCGTTACCAGTTATGGGTTGCATTTGTGCCGAATAATGAGAAAGAAGAACCTAACCCAATATTAGGTACGTACTGCACGTGCAAGACTGGTGCCAGAACTTTAGGTACTTGTTCTCATGTGGCAGCTGTACTATGGTTTTTAGGATACGCTAGGTATCAAGAGCTAATCAAATATCCTTCTACAAATGTTTTAAATCATATACTAAATGCAAATAATGTGGAGCTGATAGACATTTAACATTTGATTATGCAACTTTTTAATTTCTATGACAATGGTTATATCAAGACCAAAAATTATTTACTGTTTTCTGCCTCATCAGTTCAGTTAACTGATATCTTATTAAGCTTAGATATTTTTAATATATTAAAATACGTTCATTGACGTTTCTACATAAACATTTCTTATTTCCAATGGCTGTACAAAGCGGTAGTGATGATGGAGGTAGACCTGCTAAACCGGTCTGTCGATGGTGTGAACAGTGAAGACACTAGTATCTTAAAGAATTTTCTTTTCTTAGATTTGCAAAATAAAGATGAACTTCGACAAGCGCATTCTTTATCAAAAGAGTCTACTGAAAACTTTATTAGAAAATAGTGAGCATAATAAATGAAGCACATCTAACCTTTCTATCTGTCAATCTCCAAAAGCTTTGTATTTCGCAACGACATCCAATTGCAAGGGATTTTTCCGTACCTATATGAAGTTTAAGATATCGCTTTGGTCCTTTGTACTTGGACACCCAGTATCAGTATAAACACATCGTGACTATTATGTAGGTATATACAGTTAGCAAATAGTTCATTTTAAATAAAGACATTTCAATTAAGTTATCAGAAAATTAACTAGGAAGTATAATGATACTCAATTAAATCTATTAAAGAAATGAAACACTTTGTATAACGGACGTCTAGGGGACTTAACTTGCAATAATAATTTAAATGGACATATATATGTGTTAACTTCCATTCACCAAAATATCAAAACAATACCACCGTATAATTCTTTTCAGATACATATATTTGGTCTCACCCTGTATATCAGGTGTATGTACAAAAATAATGAAAGTAAAGAAAAGGTTGTAACCAGTAGCACAAAAAAATAACATTTCACTAAGTTTTGCGTTAATATTGGCAAAAATGTCCATTTTATGATATATTGAAAGTATCAAATAGTGATATTGCAGACCCTGTATATCAAAAACTGTTGAGCTTTGAGCTTTCGGGCAATGAAGACATTTGATCAATTGGTCAAGTTCTAGAACATATCAAAATTTGGTTAAATTCTGACCGAAAGGTATTTTACATTTAAAACGTGCCCCCTCCTTTTGTATTCGTTCGATTCGATTTTTGCAATTAATAAAATATGAAGCGAATTCATTTGGATTTATATACAGGGTGGCCCAAAGATTTGAAAGTGGAAGATTATGCCTATACTGTTAATTTAATAAAAAAATCGTATCACAGATTATTGTAGTCAGCAACGAGCAGCATCTTGTAAGAATATTTTTGTATATAAAGGGTCTCCCATTTTCGAGTACTACACTAAACATGTCTTTTTTTTAATGGAACACCCTATATATTTTTATATATTTGTATTCTCTGTTAAATGTCGAGCCAAATTATATAAGGTACTATGAGTCTACGTCTAACGGTTCCTAAGTTATTGACTATGTAAAAAAATTAGTCCATTAAATAGGCTCCTGTTCCGCCATCTTGAAAGTCATCGGAGTGAAATTTTGGGATTTGTTTTTCCAATCTGTCTAGTTTTAACTTCTACATTCAGATTGCAGACTCTTTTCTTTACATATACAGGGAGGCCCATTTTGCTCAATGTTATTTTTCTCATTTGTTTTTAAATGGCATACCCTGTATTTTATTACAGATTTGAATAGCATTTTTTACGGGATTACAATAGATACTGACTTTTTACTACCTATTCCTAAGTGTTTTTGAATTATTTAGTGATAAAGTTGAGAATTGTTCACATTTTTTTATTTTTGTTGAATTTGTCTCAATATAAAATAAATAAAGACAATATCATAATTCACAGAAAAACAAAAATGAAACAATGCTAATTGCTATAAAACCGTGAAGCTATAGGGTTATGACAGACTTCAACATTTTGCACTATAAAAGAGCAACGCTTAATAATTATTTACTCGCAGAACTGCATAACTATAAACTTTAAAATGGAATTAAAGAACACAATGAATAACAGTAGCTTGGCTTTCGATTGTCTTTTTCTGTTTCTTAACAACATAACAAATGAAAGCCACTTATTATAAATAATTCGTGAAAAGAATTGTCAAATAATTATCTGATAGTGATTTCGTTATTTAATCAGTGTTCCATGAATTTTTCAAAAGAAGAGCCGATTAATATGATCTATGTTTTGGGACAAGCTGAAAGGAACTGTTGGTTGGCATCCAAGATTTATAAACAAAAGTACCCTTTAGCTAGACATACAAGACCTGAAGCGTTTTAACTTCTTCGAGAACGATTTGAAGAGACAGAAAATGTCATATACAAAAAAAAAGATGTAGAAAATCGTACAGTTGCAAACGAAGAAAACGAGTTGACAGTTTTATTAAATTTAGAAGAAAATCCACACGTAAGTGTTCGTCAGATTGCGGTACAAGTAGATCTGAGCAAAAGTTCAATACAAAGAATTATAAGTAAACATAAATATCAACATTTGGGTTTGCATCAAAGTCTAAGACCGCAACATTTCGCAACTCGTGTCGCATTTTGCAATATTATTCTGTACAAAATTAACCAACAAGCCAATTTTGTTGACCTTTTGCTATTTAGCGACGAAGCAAGTTTTAATAACATAGGAGTCGTTAATAAACATAATAGTCACTATTACTCCGTTGAAAATCCACACTGGGTACGACAAGTAGATTACTAGCATCAGTGGACTGTGAATGTGTTGGGTGGTATTATCAATACTGATGTAGTAATAGGACCTTTCTTTTTCGATGGTTCCCTGACCGGCGAAAGGTATCTGCAATTCTTTCAAGAAGATTTGCCACAGTTGCTTGAAAATGTGAATCTACATACTTGACAAGTTATGTATTACCAACATGATGGATCCCCGCCGCACTACCATAATCGGGTACGTCGGTTTTTGCCAAATTGACGCGAAGATCGCTAGATAGGTCGCGGTGATATGTGACACAGGAGGTGTATAGGGATTTTCCTATAACTACACAAACCAATATGGAACTTCGAATTACTGAGGCTTTTCAAAGTATTCGAAGAAGCACCCTTCAAAATGTCAAAGCAACCGTTACCAGGCGGTTGACAATGTGCATTGCTGCAAATGAAAACATGTTTGAACATTTAATATAAAATTTGTAATTCATTGTGTTTTTTTTACTTCCGTTTAAGTTAAGTTTTAAGTTAAATTTTATAGTTATGCAGTCCTACGAGTAAATAATTATTAAGTGTTGCTCTTTTATAGTGCAAAATGTTGAATTGTGTCATAAACCTATAGCTTCACGGTTTTATAGCAATTAGCATTGTTTCATTTTTGATTTTCTGTGAATTATGATATTGTCTTTATTTATTTTATATTGTGACAAATTCAACAAAAATACTTAGGAATAGATAGTAAAAAGTCAGCATCTATTGAAAGCCCGTAAAAAATGCTATTCAAATCTGTAATAAAATACATGATGTGCCATTTAAGAAAATGAGAAAAATAAGATTGAGCAAAATATACCACCCTGTATATGCAATGAAAAAAAATCTGCAATCTGAATGTAGAAGTTAAAACTAGACACGTTGGAGAAACACATCCCAAAATTTCACTCCGATATCTTTCGAGATGACGGAACAGGAGCCTACCTAATTGACTAATTATTTAACATAGAAATGTCAATAACTTAGGAACCGTCAGTCGTACATCCATAGTACCTCATATCATTTTGGTCAGCATTTAACAGAGAATTCAAATATATAAAAATATATAGGGTGTTCCATTAAAAAAACGAAAGTTTAATGTGGTACTCGAAAATGGGACACCATGTATGCACAAAAATATTTTTACAAGATGCTTCTCGTTGTTGACTACAACAATACGTTATAAGAATGTTTATTAAATAAACAGTATAGGCATAATCTTCCACCCCGAAATCGTTGGGGCACCCTATATAGATGTCTAGGGAAAAAGAAACCTTCCGGATATGAAAACTTATTAAATAAACGAAAACGAGAAGAAAACTTAGAAAAAAACTAATGCAAAAATAACAACGTGTTTTCAAAAACCAACCATTTCTCTAGAAAACAAAAACCTTCTGTCTACATCAACGGCGGAATTAAAAACTGAACCAAGTAGCAGCCATTTGGTGTTCGATTTCTTGATTCCTACAGTATGTTCACCTAGTGCTGGAGAAGGAATTTGAAGGCAGCGTCAATATACAGCTACAATCAATTTCTAACAAAGATTGTAAACTTGATGACGGTGAAGAGAAATTTTTGCCACTTTCTGAGGATCTAGGATTATGACCAAAAGTTTTATTTCCCCATCATGTTCAATTATTAGTAGATAATAGACCAGGTCATTAACAGATTAAAAATCAGATTTGCGCTAAAGACAAAGCAGGGCGTAAGCTTTCTGACACGTATTTTACATAATAATGAAAAAGTTAAATGAGAATGGTTGTTATATTCTAAAGAAAATAATTATGTTTATTGTTTTTATTGCAAAATATTTAATGTTGCAAATTCTGCGAAAACTATAAAGTTAAGTAACGATTATGGGTTTAATGATTGGCATCATTTAAGTGACCATTTAAGTTACCACGAAATCGAATGAAAAAGAATAAAACTATAGATTCTGAAGCACAAAAGATATTCAAGAAAGAAACAAAATATTGGTATGCCGTTATTGAGCGTATTTTTTATACGGTTCAATTTTTGGCTGAACCCAACTTAGCCCTTTGTGGTACTACTAATACATTATATGAAAAAAATAATGGCAACTTTTTGAAATGCATCGAAATGATCGCAAAATTCGATCCTATGGTCTCAAATGAAAGCGCACAAAAATATGCCCATTATCCTGGGGACAAAATCCAAAACGAAGTTATAACTTTATTAGGAAGTAACGTTAGATCTAAAATTTTAAACATGGCGAAAAAAGCTAAATATTTTTCTATTATCCTCGACTGCACACCCGATGTCAGCCACCAAGAACAGATTTCAGTATGGATCAGATACGTCAATTTAAACAATTCGTTCTGTTACTGATGTTACCGGTGAAGGTTTAAAAAATTTTTTGTTATCGACGTTATAAAATTATAGATTAGATATTTTTAATTTACGCGGTCAAGGCTACGACAACGGGGCAAACATGAAGGGTACACATAATGGTTTACAAAAATTTTTAAATATCAATCCAAGAGCATCCTTTTGTACCCTGTTGTAACCATAGTTTGAACCTTGTCGTTAACGATGGCGCGAAGTCAAATATATTACATATTTGTACATTTTTTTTTCTATTGTTCAAAAACTTTATAACGTTTTCTCTGCTCCGACCCATCGATGGGCGATTTTGAAAAAACAAATTTGACTTAAAGCCATTGTCAGATACCAGACGGTCGAGCCGAATTGATGCTATAACACATTTAAAGTATCAACAAGGCGAAATATACGATGCTCTTTTTGAAATTACTTCTGCGCAAAATTTTCATAACGCTATCAAGAATGTAGCTATGGCACTTGCTAAACAGTTAAAAAAAAATGAATATTGTGCAAGCGTGTGGTGGTTTAAGTAATTTAATTGATTTTTTAAAAAATTGTCGGTCGGATAACAGTTTTAATGATTTATTAGAAATCAAAAGTTACAAAACAATTTAGTTGCGAAGGTGACGCGAAGGTGACAATGAACCAATACAAAATGAAGAATTTAAATTTAAAGTACAAGGTTTTTTTAATTTGATAGGTATTACTACAACATCTTGTAACGATAGATTGGAACTGTTATCTGCCTATGCGAAAATTTTTAAATTTTTTTGGAATATTTCGGAATTTAACTGTCGGCTAGAGTTTTGTACAAAACTTGAAGAGATAAAAATCGAAATGAATTTGATATAAATGAGACAGAACTTATGCAAGAAAAGTGTCACTTATTAGCCAATTACTAGCATAAATTACATTGTAACCAATAATTTACATTATTCTTACCCATACTTGTGTGTGGCATTATAAATATTGACAATGCCAGTTTCGATAGCCACAACGGAAAGATCGCTTTCCAAATTAAAAATGATTAAAAACTATTTACGTTCTACTATGGTGCAAGAACGATTGGAAAATCTTGCCATAATTTCAATCGAGTCTACTTTAATTCAAGAGTTAGACATTGAAACGTTAATACAACAATTTTCAAAAAACAAGGCGCGTAAAGTCAGGTTCTGTTAAAATATGTTCAATGTTCCAATAATTTTGTTTAAAATTTTTGCATTTATGATTAAAATTTTTAAAATTTAAAATTATTGTATAATATTATTTTAAAAATAATTTTATCTATTATCTAACATCCCATGTTAATTCATTTCTCTTAACAGTTTTGATTATCTCGGTAAGTATTCGTATGATTTTAACTTGAAAAACTCTAAGCTGAATGTGTGCAAGATAGAAGTTAAAACAAACAAAAAAAACTATTTTGTAACAAGGTTTGTTAGTTTCTTTATAATAATGTATAGACGCGCACTTTTTGTTTTTGCACGACGGCGTCAACAAACATTTGCAACCGAGCATCTTGTATAACGGGCACATAGATTTGTTCATTTAAATAATGCTATGACTGATTGAGAAGTTTCCATCCTACGTGTAGACAAACTGTCACTTTGAACTTTCATTATTCCCTGTTTATCTTGGCACTCTGTATAATGTTAAGACATCTGTTTTTACATTTTCATTCACGAAGGTGCGAACAAAAGCAAATCAAATGAACAAATGTGATAAAGTTTTTCTACTGTATTAACAATTATTTAAAATGTAAAAAAATTATTTATGCAGTGCCGTGAAAAGTTTTCCTCTCGTGTGTTGCATACCTGTTTTTGAAAAAAAAATTGGTTAATTAGTTATTCTCCACTTTTAAGAAAAAAGTTAATGTTGGCAAACGAAAAGCTTTATTAACACCAAAAATAATAAAATCAAAAGTAGTACGTATGTGAAAAGGATTTGGCAACGTGTTTCAATGCCTCTCCAAGGAGGAGGTGACCTTTCAAGTTCCTTGAGCCATAGTGATGTATCTCAACAGATATACATTAAGTATGTATGCATGGTGGGATTAGGGATAGGGATGCTCAGCATAAGATCGGAAGGAACGGAATTAAGGTTCTGAGGAGGAAGTTACTACCACAGCATTCGCAAACTATGTACGTATACGCTATCATCATTATGCTATAAGTGTATGAGGAAATCTTCTCGCGAAAACCTCGTACGGAGTAAAGGATAACGGGAATCGAATGATAAGCAGATTGTGTTACTACTGACACACCAACTCGGTCATACCACGTAAGGCAAGATTTTGTTTTTTGGGAGATGCACGATGGAGCACCTCCATAGTACAAGAAAACTGATCGTCCTTTTTTAAATAAAGCATTTACGTGAATCGGACGTTCGCCAGCACGGGTAAATTTCTCTTGAACTGCATTAAATATGTGTTTATATTTTTCTAAAACATTTGTATATAGGATATTTGATCCAAAAATATTGATGAAAATATTGTGGGATACTTTTGATCTATGTGGACCGTCTGCTTTCTGTGTTGTTTCTTGTTTCGAATTGCGAATTGAGTCATAAAGAAGATAAGAAAATACGCGCGCGTGCAGTTTGCTTATATGTACAAGTCGACTTCACAAAGCACAAAATGCTTGACTAGCAACTGTGAACCGTATACATGTCTGGGAAGAAATTCATCAGTTCGAGTGCGGTTGCTGTGGAATATGGTCTATTCACACGACTGCAATTGTTTACCCACCGCACATGGATATTCGCACATTTTTCAAAAGTAGGCACGTTTTTCAGTTAATTTAGTTCAGTTCATTTCAGAATTTTGACAGTTCTCCCCGCAGACAGTCGTGGTGAAGCAACAAACGCTATTAATTAATTAGATAACCAATTAATTAATCAATATCACGGTCCATTATGCATATTCAGAAGTCAACTCGGATACTTTTACTTTATTTTAATAATTCGAACGAAGGGCTACTTGTACTTTGTGTTCCCAAATCCTCTATAGATTACTTTATAGACATATATAACATGCGGGTTTTTTAAGTAAAAGAAAGGTGAAACGAAGAGGAGGAAAGTAATCCTATACAGATGACAGCCTTGTAATAATAATAATAATATCCTACAAACTTGTAAAATCTGTGCGAAAAAGACAAAAGAATTTCCTCAACCTCTTCAGCCAACAACGTTTCAGTAGAAACTTTAGTAGAACCCAGTTCAACTGATTTATGTGAACACGTTGGCCTAAATACTACAGCTGCAAAGAAACAAGAGATTCTGAAAAAGTGCTGAATGCCTCCTGATAACTACATTTTCGCTGCAGATGTTCCCGATGGTTCCAATCGGAAGTTCATTTTAACATGGTTGCAGATGTACTCGTGTTGGTTCAAATATTCGAGGGAATTAAAAGAAGCATTGTGTTTATATCGTGTACTTTTTCAAAACAAAAAGATTCTGGCATCATATCAATTAGACAGTTTTACGCAACGCATGATTTGCTACTACGCGGGAAAGAACAACATGAAGTGGTATTTGAAGATATGTTCAAATTGCGAATGGATGCTGGAGATGAGCAGTTACGGCTACATCTTAGAGACGGTGCAAAAAATGTAACATATGTCACCTTATATCCAAAATAAGCTGATCGTGATATTACAAATCAGTTGTCAAAGATTTTATAACCAAAGGCATACAGCATTTTGGCTGATGAAACAAGCGATGTTTCAGGAAAAGAAAAATTATCGATAGGCGTTTGCTTCTTCGATGACACAACGAATACCATACGTGAAGAATTCCTGGGATTCACGGAATTGTCTGGCATGGATGTAAAATCTATTGCAAATGCAATTTATAAGTTTATTGAAGATCAGGACCTCGATCTAGAGAAGTTCATCGGTCAAGGGTACGATGGCTACTCTACTACAGCAGGATACGTAGCTTCAGGGTAAAATATAAAAAACCGTTATTTTTTCACTGCATTAGCCATAGATTGCATTTCGTTGTGAATCACTTGAACAATATACCAACCAGAAAGTTAGCTTTTCAATTACACAGTTCCGCAACAAAACCGGATTTTATAATTTGCCTCACCGTAATAGCCAAATATTCTAATCTTTTCGAATCGTTAGCTAATGCTTTGCAATCAGTGAGCTTAGATTTGGTCAAATGTGCAAACCATATCAAAACAATTTTATCCACATTGAAAGATCATCGTGAGAGAATGTATCATACTACTGAAGATTTATTGGTAGCTGCTACACAAATTGCAGAAGATATCGACATAGAATTAGTTACGCCTAGGACTACCAATCGGCAGCAACATAGAGCTAATTCACCAGCTTCTACTCCTACAGAGTATTGGAAAAAGCTGTTTTCATACGATATCTCGTTCTTCTGCAGCTTTTTCGTCGATGTCATTACACACATCTGTTATGTGAATGGACCAGTGAATCGGAATAACGGCATAAAATGTGGGTAGATAAAACATTGAGTCTCGAAGGATTAAAGAGTATAGATTTGGTGGATGTTGTAGCGCAAACATTTTTCCCATCAATTAAGCTAGCTCTTCATATTCTGCTTGCACAACCATGTACCATCGAAAGATTTTTAATACACTGTGCAGAGTTAAAACTTGGCTGAGATCTGCAATGACCGAGTTTAGTTTGTCCGGACCGTGCATGTTAAGTGTTTATAGAACTATTGTTAAGGGCAATGAAAAACAAATTGTAGAGGAAGATTTGCAGAGAACCCCAGACGTTTAATTTTAAGTTAATTTCAAGCAGTACCTTTATAAGAATGTAGTAATAAATATACGTATATATCACCAACACAGAATTTTTTTGAAAACCTGTAACGTTTGGAAAATATGTATGAGTATGATTACCATTGAACTTGTAATTAGAAACATTAGAAGGATTTCTCACTCACCATCGTATTAGCCAGTATTATCGATCGATTTGTCAATCAATACTTTCTAATAGAATATTCCCTCTGGTCCGTCAAAATTTCGATAAAAATTACATGTACACAAGACATAGGGTTATTGTTTTGGACGTGAGTAAGTAACTTTCCTCATTGCAGTGAATTAGAAAAAAGGTTGATTTATAGGCTTTTTCCATTTATATATATATAATTTGATTAAATTTTGCTAAATTTGTTTTTTGATTGTGACATTTTACATTGTTAGACCTCATCTCTTAGAAAGTATTCTGATTAGTCATTTTCAAGGCGGTTTAATAATATTTAATTTATTAACCCATTAGCCCCCAAATTATATTTTTCTACAAAAATTAGTTATGTTTTATTGATTCGAGCTTTGAACACCATAGTAACAAGATATTCATGGAAGACACTGCTGGTACTGTTATAACGGGCGTTCAAGGGACCATCTTCCTTTAAGTTGACCAAAGCCTCTGAGCTTTGTAATTGATATATACTGAGCAAGCTGGCCTTCGTCATTTCCACATATCATAAGGGAAGTACACGATTTTGAACAATTGCGAATCTTTTCTGGATTCTTGCTCCCCTTCGCGAAATTTGTCTCAACTGTAAATATAGACTGGAGAGACTCCTTCCAGCTCAGTTTGTAGATTATCAAAGTATTCATTAAGAGTTACTTCATCAGTTGCTGCTCGTATGTGTGTAATATTTTGTGGGAATCTTTGGTCTGGCCTTCGCTTTAAAAATAAATTAACTCAATCGGGACCTGGATAATTGTTTCTAAAACAAGGAACTTTTCTTTCTTGCTTATCTAAGTAAGACTTGACAATAATTTTCAGATCTTCACCTGTTACTGGAAAACCAAATGCATATAATGCAATTAAGTGTCCAGAAAATGACTCTTCTTCTTGATTCGTAAAGACGTTTGGTTTTCCAAGCACACGTGCATGCTTTGCATGAAGTTTATTCCACAAGGTATATTTTGATATTTGGTGTTTTTGGCTGTGTTTCGAAGAGAAATCAATTTGCTTCTAATCTCTCTTCAAGAGCCTGTTGTAATTTGTCTTGACTATAATTTTTATAATTTCGCGCACCGAGCATGCGGCTTGGCTTTCGAGGCATTATTAGTCTGAAAAGAGGAAAAAAACATTGTAAAAAAGTGATTGCCAGTGTAACTTAGGTACACCATGTTTTTTAGATGTGTCTTTTACTAAGGTATGTACTGTCTAACATTGGGACATATACCAAACTAACATCTACATGTTCTCAGAACTAAGTTAGAATATGACTATTTAAAATATACTTACCATGAAGCAAGTATTTGCGTCAGTTTTGGCTACACAATACAAAGTTTGCAGATGTTTTGAAAACATTTGTTTACTCCTGCCTACACTAAAAATGAACTACTCTTGAGAGAACAAATGATATGTTGTCAAACTTCACAATTTTGCAGATTATTATCTGTGAGTTGAGTAGTGTAGTGCACTCATGCACAGGAAAATAACTAAAACTGATTTTATTCTGTAAGTACTCTCTGACATTGTAATATACTACAATATGCCCCCTCCAACCGGTGGTTTAATAATGCGCTTAGGCCTAATCTCTTGTTGCTTCTCTTCGTTTTCTTTTCCTAGTTTCGCCTATTTCTATTACCAATTCTGACGGTATCTGAATTGTCTTGTCCTCCACATCGTTCTCGTCATTTTTACTTTCTTGAACCTTTGTCCAACCAAAAGTGCTTTACATGTACTATTTTTGAAATGTTTCACAGAATTCTCGGCTAACCCGTTTGTTGCTGTGTGGAAAGTCGGCGATGTTAAATGTTTGACCCCATAGTTCGCTAAAAATTTTGAAAATGCATCTGAAATCAACTGAGATCCATTATCAGTTGCGACAACCGGTGGTAACCCGAAGCATTTCCTAAATTTCTCAATCGTAGTATTAGAGTCAGTACTCCTCATTATAAAAGCCTGAACTATCTATTATTAACAAGATCATTCGACCTTTGAATGGCCCTAAGAAATCAGCATATATGCGTTCATAACAATAACTAGCTTTGATACATGGAATTATTTTTGCTTTATTTGGTTGTGCCCTAACACTTATCTAACAAAGGCCACCAAAAATATGCTCTTGCCAATGTCTTCATTTTCACTATTCCCTCATGCATACTATGTAATTCGTTGAGTAACTGTCCCGCAAACTGCTTGGTCATAGTATTCGGTATCCCCACATTACTACTTCATTATCTACGGACAATTCCCCTTCACGCAATAAATATGGCTTTAAACTATCACCGTCAATTTGTTTAGGGAACCCGTAACTAATAAAGTTAATGGCCTTCTCTAGGATTTGGTCACGCCTTGTTTCCGACCTTATTTTGTTAATATCTATTGGTGCTAACTGTTCAGTAAAATGTAAATAATCTAATGTTGCCTCGTCAGCTTTAAAATCATCTGAGTTCAATGGTAACCTAGATAACATCTTCGATTTTACGTTTGTTGCACCTTTAATATACTTAAATTCACAATCAAAACCTGAAAAAATATCTACCACCTTTGCAAACGACCAGCAGCCATCTGAGGTAGGCTCCTATGCTCTCCAAACAACGCTTTTAACGGTTTGTGATCCATTAGTGTTGTAAATTTACTCCCTGCTAAATATTGGTATAATTTTTTTACTCCCCAATATATACTCAAAGCCTCCTTACCCATCATTGAATAGATCCTTTCTGATTTTGTCAATACTTGCAATACAAAACTAATAGGACTTTCTGTACCGTTTTCCATACGATGTAATAACACCGCCCCTATTTCGTAATCACAAGTTAGATGAACCAAAATTTTATCAGATATCTTCTCTTCCTTTAATAATTCGCAAGATTTCTGACATTTAACCGACCACATAAATTTAGCATCTTTACGTAGTAGTCTGTACTGTGGCTCCAGCTTTTGAGAAAAATTGTTAACAAATTTGGAATAATAATTAAGCATTCCTATAAATACTCGCAGTTGAGTTATGTTCTGAGGACGTGGCGCGTCTACAATCGCCTTAATTTTTGTTTCGTCCCTTTCTAAACCTCTTTCACTAATTTTATATCCCGAATAATATATACATTCCTTAAAAAATTCGCATTTTGAAAAATTCAATCTAAACCCTTGCAACGGGCGTAATACATGTGGTTATTACTCGTGTTTGTTTACACCCGCTACAAAGAATAATATTACGGTTCTTTTACACTTTTTATAATTTCAAAAAAGTACCTTTAAATTTAATCTGAATGGGTTTATTTTTAAGGATTATCATTCAATGGTTAATTTTACTTCTCTTGCTATTTAGCTTTCAGTTTGATTACATGAACTTTAATATTTGCGTTTGCGAATTCTTGTCTTATCAAGATGCACCAGCTAGCTCAAATGTTAAAAGAAATGGTCACCGTTATCAATTACCAAAATTGATACTGAATTAGATTTTTTTATTTATTTGGATTTGTATTGAGTTTACTTCCTTCCGCATTTATATATTCAATATTTATATAAGCTTTTAATATTAATGGTCTTTAATAATAAAAATAAATCAAACGTTATACTTATTTCATTACTGAAATTCGCAGTGCAGAAAGGTTTTGTTTAACATATAACAATCAAACCTATAATTTGAAGTAATATTATTAATACTAACATGCAACGCTTCTTTATCGATAATGAACCAAATATGTTTTTGTTCAGTATCGATATTTAAAAACATTTAAATATAAATAAAACACAAAGATATTGTTTTTATTGTTACTTGTTATTTCTTTGAAGGCTGATGACGTAATTGATGCGTTTTTATGCTGGTGGTCGGATGCCTCCCTTGGAGTATTTCGTTGCTATTTCCGTGAAGCAGACGTCTGGCGCCTTGCTCCCTTTGTTCTTTCAATACCTTCCTTGGAGCTTTATTGTGGAATAATGTTTCCATCTTTCTTTTCAACAATTTAATAAGTTTGTTATTAATTGCTGGATATATTTAGTTTTTATTTATCACTTAATTATTAAAATTTTACTACGAATTGCCTGCGATACTAACTGCAATGCCAAATCGTACGACACAATCATTAACACTTCGAGTTATTGTTCTTTATATATTGATTTACGAATTTGGATCGACCACTGTCTTTTATATTTATTGTTCAGTTTTAAACACAATAAAAGATGGCGATTTCTGATACGTACAAACACGTTGTTATTTTAACTTGTTACGTCACCTTTTTTATTTATCACCAACTTGAAATGTTTACATTTAATTATTTACTTTATCCTTTTTTTATATTAATAAGGAAGGTAACTTCACTTCTTCCTTATTATACGCTAAATGTTATCTTACTTTATTTCTAAATTTAGGGTAACTTGACTATTACCCTCTTTGGTTACTATCAACCAACTCTGACCGCTTACTTAAAGCGACTATTACTGCGTCTTCCCCTCTCACTCCAAATTATTTATGCCTTTGCAAACTGCCGCGTTTATTTGAAAGCTTTATAATTGAATGTGTAAATACTTATTGAAACTAAACTCAAGCTTTTCATCTTAATATTAATTACATTTACCTACTAATAACCAACAACCATTTCTTTGTCTAGAAAAATAATAATATAACTATGCTCAGTCTAGCCTTTTTAAAACTTCCTCTAAATTACACAAATGTTCCCTTCCATCTTTTCCAGTTACCACCACACCATCTAAATAATTAAATGTCCCATTACAACCTTGTAACACCCTTTTAACAATGTTTTGAAAAATAGAGGTTTGGTTCCATAAGGCAACCTCTTAACTCGGCAAATACCAAAATTTGTGCTCCATGCCAACAAATCACTAGTTTCTGACGTTACTTCTAGTTGGTTGTATGCGTTTAAAAATTCTAATTTAATAAATTTCTTTTCTCCTTGTAATGCTGCAAAAATCTCATCAATTCTAGCTAAAGGATGTGAATCATTGTAATCTTGTAATTAACACAAACCCTGAGGTCTTTACCGTTACTTTTCATAACTTATTTAACTCAAATATGACTTTATCTTTGAAAGGTAATGGTACCGATGGTGGCTAATGAAGAATAGGAATAACTAACATCTGTATTAAATTTCAAATTGGCTTTTTCATATTTGTATGTACCTAACTCAGACTTAATTACGTTTCAAAATTTACTGAGTAATTCTTTCAAAGTTGTCATGTGATATTTCACCAATTTCTAAAATTGATACATTTAAATCAAACATCTTAAATAAATCTCAGCCTAATAACAATTGCTTAGCATTCTTAATAACTACTAACGTACAGACCTTTGTTATTTTATTTAATTGAATACTAACTTGAATTTGGCCTCTTGGGGCGAATACTAGTGTCATCATATGCTTTTAATTTAATTGCTGTCGATTGTAATGTTACATCCGAAAACTCTTTGACATAGTATAAACTAAACAAAATTAATAACTCCCAAACAACAAACACATATATATCTTAGTGAATGCTAATTTAAATCAGATAATTAAGTAAATATACGAAACTAGGCAAAGTTTTCACTAAATACAATTATTTAACAAATTGTATTACAAAACGTTTCATCACTAATTATATGCCGTTTATCATATATAATTAATATGCCGTCTCGTCCACAATCGGTAGATTAAAAAGGAGGATTCTATTCATATTGAATTGGTAACTCACCTGTAAATGCCGCTAAGTCTCTCAACTGCTTAGTTATTTTCACTTATGCCTTGTAATAAAAAATTTATGTAAAATTTAGATATATAATTCAAATGAATTACTCGGCAAACCATGTTATCTTTGACATGGAAAATAACAATAGACCTATTGTAATGAACATTTAAAAGCTTTCTAATATAATAAATAATATACTATATGCAAAAAGTTTATTTACCAAGATGTATATGGAATATGTAGGAGAGGTACTAAAAGGTTTTAAAGCTTTCAAGCTTAATAGATATAAAATTTACCACAAAAATTCCATCAGCATAAAGATTTCTATAGACAGCTTCCTGTGATTAAATACGGAATGGCTGGTCAACTGGTCACTACAGATGAATAGCGTTTCTACATCTTCCTATATCTTTATATCTGGATGTTTTATTGAAATTTAAACTTGCATTTTAAATATATATTTATTATTTTTTCCGAAGAGAAACTTGTGTAAATCAGTTACTATAAGAGACCATTTGTTATATAAATATAAGTACGTAAAATAAATCGGGTAAAATAGAAGTAAAGTTATAAATATTAACGTGTTTAAAAATTAAAGGATAAAGAAGTGGTAAAAGGTGGTAAAAAGGTGGTAGTATAGTGCCACCCAAAATATGATGGCACTAATATAAAACATTAAGTTAGATTCATTCTTATTGCTGTTAACAGTCACATACACTGAATTACTCCAAAGCTTTCTGAATCAATCTACAAGTATTAAAAGTTTTCTTGTTGCGCTGTTACATAATATCAATCCAATTTTTATTAAAGAAGAGGGAATTAAAACTATTTAAGTAATATGTACACACAAAAGATATGTTATATGAAGTGCAAATTAAGTTGCCAGTTTATCAAAATTTGTATATGTAAATATAATTAAAACTCCCAATTTTAAGCCAAATAAATTAATGATTTTAGATTAAATGTATTTATTAATACAACCAACTCAAAAAAGGTTGATTACACCCTCCTAAAATTTGGACTCATAGAGATCACCAAAGCGGAGATTCCAAACACTAATCTAATAAATGAATTATGAAAATTAAAACACACAAGAAAATGTACGAAGAAGTACGGAAAATGTGGTGACGTTGGATCAGGAAAGTACCTCTCGCAACACCAAAAATGCTTAATGACGCGCTACCACTCCGCACACGCCACTAGTCGAGAATCAAGGACCCGAAACCATTTTAAAATAAAGTCAAAAACTTTAACTGGTGGGGTTAGTGAACATAACCACCATCAGAAGTAGCAAATGAGTATCCGTGTTAAAAATGTTACAATAGTACAAAAGTTATACATGATAGACTAGCACCTGTATCAACCTCCATTAACATGTTTTTACCATTAATTAAAACATTCGTACCTATTAGTTCTATCTGTTCACGTAAGGTTGAACAATTCTCCGGCCGTTCCAAGTTAATGTCAGCTTCTTACTTCAATGCAATTATTGGTTAACTTTTTATATGTAACGGCCAATATGGCCTTTTCGATTACAATTTGTGCATTTGAAATCCCTAAATTTGCACCTCTTAAAATTGTGATTACCCCTGTGCACCTAAAACATAACAAATCTGCTGTTGGACTTTTGTCTTTTTCCTGTACTGCAACTGCTTGTTCTTGTGCTTTAGGTCTACCATGTGGTTTCTTCTTAAAATTATGCACTTTAATTACAGTTGTTCTTTTAACGCTGCCTACTTTGTCAAAGCTAGGTCTAACATGTCTTCTAACGACTTCTTAGGAGTTTCTTCACAATGCCTGTATAATGTTGGTCCTAATTTCATCCCTGTTATACACTTGTCAAGTACTCGTTCATCGAAAGATTTATCAAATTCACATTGAGCTGCTTACTTTTTCACCTTAACGTACCATGCATGTGTACTCTCTTCCCCTTGTCTTAAGTCATCAAAAACAATACGCTTGTATAAAGTGAGCTTCTTGGTTAAAATTGCTTTCCCTATAACTGTGTAAGCTTTTCATAAGTACCATCACTGGGATTTCGTGGATACATCACATTCTTTAAAATCTTATAAACTTGTTCATCTACTGCAGTCAGAAGAATTGAGACTTTACGCCGTTCCTGTTCCTGTTAAATTTGCGATAAATTGTTGCTCCAATCGCTCACTAAAAATTTACCAATCTTGTCCTGGTTGACGAGAACCCATCGAAACGCTAACTACTTTAATATTACCACTATAGCGCGTCCAAACCTCCAAATTCAATTTGGGGCTTATGGAAAAACAGTGCAGGATTGCCAAACTTATTATGCCAATAGATTACTGCATCTATAATACCGTATTACGGTTATAATAATACTATATCTACGGTACGAGAGACACAATTTATAACCTCAAAATTAATAAAATTAATAAAAATATTTGCAATTCAATACAAATTTAGATAAATCTGCATTACATGGTTAGATTACCGTGTACACAGTGTTGTGGAAGAAGCTCTATAAGGAACAGCATGAGCAAATTGTAACTATATCTGTTGCCTACGGAAGGAGTTTGCAGTATACAAACAAAATAACAATTTTATTAAAGTTTAATTATAGCTGCATCATTTATTTCCAATGTAATATAATACAGGAAGTGTGGCTATTAAATAACCAGACTGACGCTGTAATAGTATATTACGTAATAAGTGTTGTAAAGGCATATTACGCACGAATGGAAAAATTATGCACGCAGCCGCGTAGCGGCGAGTGCATAATTCCATGAGTGCTAATTTCACAACACGTATTACGTACTATACTTTACCTACGACCATAGACACTGTGCCAAAAAGTCTGGACTACTTTTAATATTTTCATTTTTATCAGGGATTCATTTTTATCAGGTATTGTAGATGATGCTTAAACACGTCAATTTCTTATTTTAGTCGTTGTTTTTTGTTGTTCGTTTTATGTATACATAGAGATCTAAAAACTAGTAATCTTCATTTCTTTAAATGGGATACTCTGTATATTATTGCATCTTTAGATTTTTGATCAATTTTATTTCAAACAATTTTACAAAATTATGTCTCACAACTTTGATGATCATACACGATATAATTCGTTCCATTTACTACTACGTTGGTTTAATTAACACTTAGAAACATTATAATAATTATCTATGGTTACTGTACAATTATCACGTATATTAGAAGTATCTCGATTTGTCGATTCATATGACATTGTAATATTTTCATTTGTTAATATAGTCAAACTGTGCGTTTTGTTTACCGTGCGTAATGACGAATTTACTGAGGCTGTGTGTCGTGTGTTTTCGTCTATTTTCTACAGTGGTCGTAGGTAAAATATTTTATTTAGCTTTAATTATTTAATATTTCAGTAATTTTTTTAATTCTCAGTACAGTTTAATCGCTCGAATCGATTTCTAGGTCTTCGGATGATGATTCTGTAACGTTTATTATAAACTCTGCAATATCATCTTGAAGGTTATGAGCTATCCACTTCTTACCTTCAACGATCTTTATATAAATTATATAATGTTGCCAATTTTCAATCGTCACTTTTTCAAGCAAATTTTATTAACTCCTCCATGTCTTTAACTTTAAAAGTCTTGTTACTCATTTTAATATGATGTTTGACTTATGCTCACACCATTTCTATTACAACGGGCGTAATACCCTTAGATATTACTTTTGTTGGTTTAAACCGCTCCAAAGAATAAGATTTGAGTTCTTTTAAACTTTTTTATAATTTCAACATTATTGAATAACATTTGATATTGTTATCGTGAAACTGAAATGATTATTTATTATTAGGTTTTATTAAAACTGAATGGGTTCAATTTATAAAGATATCATTTACTAGTTAAATTCTCCTTCGCTTGCTAATTAATTTCGGTTTGCGCAAATGAATTTTAAGATTTATGTTTACGAATTCCTTTCCTAATTGATTTCGACGGCTAGCTCAAAGTTTAAAGAAACGATCACTGTTATCATTGACCATAATTATGCTCATTTCGATTTATTTATTTATCTGGAATACTATTGAGTTGATTTCTTCTTACATTTATATATTCAATATTTATATAAGCTTTTAATATTTTAATATTTAATAAAAGTAAATCAAACGTTATACTCATTTAATTAATTTCCAAATCTAAACGGAAATGCATCACTACGTTGTTTACAAACATATATAAAATCAAACCTATACTCTACAATAACATTCTTAAAACTAACGTACTATAACAAATAAAATCTTTATCAGAATAAAACATTTGTTTTCGTTTAATTGTGATAGTCAAATGTAAAGTTTCGAGAATTCAAACACAAAAACGTTTTATTTATTAACATAAACAAAAGGGTTGCTTAATTATTTTTGTTGAAAAACTGATAGTGTAATACTTGCTTTCCTTTCACCGGTAAACGGACCTCAAATAGGTTAGAGACTGCTTCTACGATTATGTCACTTTGCCGCCACTCTGGAACCGTTGTCTTTTGTTTTCTCTATCTTTTCTTATATCTCTGTTATAGATGAATACGCTTCTAATTTTCTTTCTTCAATTTAATTCTGTTTGCAACTAATTGCTCGATATATTTACACTACAGTTTTTCCTTAATTGTCCAGTTTTAATTACAAATAGCTTGCGCAACCAAATGCAATCTATTTACGAATGGTTATACTTTAATTATCAATGCTTTTAGTTATTACACTTTATATATCGATCTATTAACTGAGTTGATTGTCTTATTGTACATTTATCACTCGCTATCAAAACATCAACTTGGAACACTTTCAACACGTACTTAAAACGATATGGTAAATTATTACGCAATCTTTTCAAAACACCAACTTGATAGCATTTACAATTTAACTCGTTTTAGCTTTTCTTTCTCACTGATAAGGAAAATATCACTTATATTCATTCTCTTTAAGACAATACTAACTGATTTTTCGTTATAAATTCACAATTTTAATTGCATCATAGATCAAGCTGCGGCAATCGCTTTTCACCCGTTTGGTTACCTTCAACCAACTTTGATTGCTTGCTTGGTGCGACCCTTTCTGTTGGCTTACTTAGCTGCACATCATTATTATGACAGCGTCTCATCCCTTCCAACACATCAATGCACTTGCAAATTTCGCGTATTTAAATATTTTCAAATTGAATATATAGATAACTTATGGAAATAAACTCAAACTTTTCATCTTAATATTAATTACATTCAAATACAAGTAAACAATAACCATTTCTTTATCCAGAAAAATAATATATAAATATCTAATCTCGTATAATTTAGCGCGAACTTTCGATTTTTTTGAAGCTCACGTTACACTATTGGGTTTAATTCGCAGTGGTAAGGAGGCAAACGAAGAACCTCATGATCTCTTTCTTGTGCCATAACATCAAGTTTATTCTTGTGATTTAGATGCCTCACTTGTGCTACAGTAGCCAATAGGTCTCGCTTCAATATGTTTTCTTCAATGGGCATTTCTTTCTTACTAAGCCAATCTACAATTTGTTCTTTTCGCCACGCCATCGTTGAATCTTCTCTAACTTCCTACTGTGATAAGAAGCATTGTCAATAACGATAATTGAATTTGGAGGTATATTTGGAATGAGTTGATTGATCAACCACTTCTCGTAAGTGTCTACATCTATTTCATTGTGCACATCGGCTGTGTTCTTTTTACAGAGGAAAGTAAGTTTCGCACCAGGAATAAAATCATTATCCCCACCAGCATGAACTAAGGCAAATCGGCGTCCAAGACCACTTGGTAATTTTAAACCTGTACTGAGCCCTTGAACGAATGCCTGCCGACCACGTTCAATAGTGGATCTGGAGAACGGGCTGACCACAGTACATTTGCCAATACATCTTTCTGGAAATCTAACTGACTGGTATTCTCTGACAACTCTGGAATTATGTGCTGGTGCACCGTCCTGCATAAACCAACAACCTTCAACTTCTTGGAAAGGCAAATCATTCAAAGCTATCTTTAATTCATTTTGGAGTAAAATTTGGTAACGTTCAGAATTTAAGGACTCGTGGTACATGAAAGGACCTATAATTCGAGTACCGAATATAGCAGCCCACATATTAAATCCGAAACGGTGTTGGTGTTTGGCCGTTTTGTACAGACGTGGATTTACTCTTGCCCAATAATGAGCATTTCTACGATTAAAAATTCCATTATTATTAACCATACTTTCATCGGACCATATTATTTTATTCGGAAAATATTCATTGTCTTGAAATTGACGTGTATACCATTCGCAAAATATTCTACGTCTTTCTGGGTCACCTGGTCGAAGTCCTTTATAAAATAGGTGGTGTAAATGGAATAAATTTTAATAATATAATGAAGAAATAAGTGTTAAATAAATGTTCTTCATAAACACAAATCGTCAAACTAACTGGAGATACTAACCATTTACCACAAATAATGCCTTTTAGTCAGTCGGTAGTTGAAGTAGGGCTGATTCATTCTTTTGATTTGCTTGATTACCATAGAGTCTGCTGTGTTATTTTCACTTGTCATAAATATGAAGAAATTGCAATGTAACACTAATAAAATGATCTCGGACGCCAAGTTATTTTTAATAATGGTCGGAATAACTAAACCGAGTTTTACACTAAAAATTCTATCAAAATGTAAAACAATAAAAATATACAACTATGTTTATTAAATATATAAAGTGAAAGCGTTAAATAAAATATATCTTATAATTAATTGTAAAAACCTTAAGTTACTAAAAAAATCATTAAACATTAAATACCTGTTACTAAATATATAAAATCTTCTTGAGAATCCCTGATTTTATAAAAAATAATGCAGAAATGCAAACTAAGATGACGTAATCCTTGTGTAATGTTGCGCAATATATTGAAATAACAATGCTTTTATGTTGTCAACCACACCCAACACTGGAATTTTATTTCGTCTTAAATTTTTATCTTCATGAATTGGAATAATCCGTTTAATGCATTATCTTGAAATTTTCCAATAAAAAATGCAATCATAAAATGAAAGCGTACGCAACAGTAAAATTAAATGCGTACTTAAAATGTAATCAAAGTACAAATAAAAGTGTAAAAGTAAAATAAAACTGAACAAAAATAAAAGTGCCTGAAAAGAGTAAATGTTTTAATTTTTAGTATAATGCGTTAAAAGATATCTTACCATCAAATCAATGGCACTTTCACACAAAATTTAGGGGAAAACCCAAAAAATGCTTCCTAACCAAATCAACATTCATCAGGAAGTGAAAAAAATGGATGCTTTGAAATTAGACCATGTAGTCGTGCGCGAAAGGATTTGCGCAGCAATAAGTCACGATGACGTAATGCGCGAATAAAATGTTCAGAAAAATAATTTATGGAAGTGGAAGTATAAACCTTTAAGAAGTATACACTATAAACCCCTAAAAAGAAATGCAAATTAAGATGCCTACCTCATACCTATATTTCAATAATTAAAAACTTTTTTCTTATATTTACAACAGAACGAATGAAAGACCTTAAGTTAAGGTACATTCCAATACAACTCAAAAAGGGTTGTTACACCTTGGCAAATTCTAAATTTATATGGGTGCTTTCTCCTTCTTTAGAACATAATGAGCTGTGGAATGGGCTATGCCAGTTGCCTCTTCAATTTTCCTAGTAGAAACCTCTGAATTTTCCGTTATAGCTAATAAAACAGTATTGGCTTTATCTTCATTGCAAGGTTTTTTGCGAGATTTTACAGGTTTTTTGAATGCACCATATTCTTTTAGATTAACTGCTAATGTGCGAAAAGTTCTTTTGTGAGGTTGTCGCCTTTCTGGATTTTTGTTTAAATACATTATTTCGGCTTCAGAACAATTACGTTGACACAAAATGTAACACGCCAGTATATCGAATTTTTCATTATTTGAAAAATGTACTCCTACCATATTGTTTTTAGGTAAACACTAAATGTAATTAACTGAAAGACCACCAAACAAACGTAATACGGACAACAATCAATTATGACAGGTAGGTAAACAAAATGCAAAGCCAATTTATTTTTATCAAATGCATCAGTACGACGGAAGATGTATTTTAACTGTTTAATTAATAGTATTTTCACTAAATACATACTTGTGAATTATTTTATTCGCAACAGGTATTAGAAAATGAGAAAACATTATTTTATAATAATTTTATAGTTTTCTAATGTTTCTAGTATTAGTTTTAACTGTACGTTTTCGATGTTTTACATTGAATATGAATTTTCTCATCCGAAACGTATCAAAAATATAAAGTGTGATATATCGTTGAATTCAGAATCAAGGAGAGAATTTAAATATGGTAAAAATAATTTTTTCGTGTATTTAAGAAAATAAAGTTGATGATGGTTGCTAACAAACGAAACGTTGTATCAAAAATTGAATAACAGAATTAAGTAGAGCTAGAAAAATGGCAATGAAAATGTGCTCTTCTTTTCTTGATAGCTCTTCAAATAAGATCAGAAAATTCAATTTTTTTCAAATATCTCAAAAACTAAAAGAGATATTCGAGTTCTACAAAGACCATAAATACATCCTCTCAAATGTGTAACTTTTGTTCCATTTAGCCGACCTTCCATCTCTTACTGTTTCCGAGATCCCCAGAGTGGGCATCGTTATCTTGGACACGGTGTATAGTATTGTGCAAAATACGACATTATGTTATAAACATGTAATTAGAGATCGAATAAAAAGATTAAGTACCTTCTTCTCAGAACTTTCTGATGCATTTTAAGTATTTATGCCTCCATCTTATAATGTCATCACGTTCAACAAGGATACTCTTGCGTCGCATCTTTTGAAACCCAAAACCCATATCTTTCAAGAGGTTGAATAGTGTACTGCGTTTAAAATTTGGTATTAATGGAATGGTGAAATGTTTTCAATGAAAAAATTGTGCACTTTACGTCCAATAATTGACTGTATATTCTGTTCTGGTCATATACATGAAGACGATCATTGAATTGTGCACTTTTCGTTTCAAGCGCACTGTCCAACATAAAGCTTTGCTCGCTTCTGTAACAGCTGCACTAACCTTCATTGTGGCCAAGAAATAATTAAGTACATTCATAATGAGGCATTTCTCCTTACGGCTGAAGTGTTTTCCACTATGTCGTTTTATGTTTTCAGGACCACGTTCAGCTTCCATCTCCATATGATACAAAATTCTACAAAATAACCTCAATCATACAATTAGTTACCTTATAAGACGCATGAAAGAGATGTAGGCGTTCTGAAAAGAACGATTTTTAATAAATGGAGTTAGCTTAATTCGATAAATATCGTAGAAAAAGCAAGCAATAAATTTGACAGTACACGGAGTTGATATTGATTTGTTATTAAATTACATTTTACATTTGACAACATCACTATGAAGGACACTGATACCGTTATTTAGAAATGACTGAAGATAGTAAAAGAGAGAGTTACTCCATAAGAACCCGTACTGAATTTGGAGGTTTGGACAAACTATAGTAATGTCTGTAGTTTCCATTTTCATCAGAATTATTAAAAATATAACAAATGAGTGTTCTAACCTCACTATAAAAACGTGCTTCCTCTTCTTTGTAAATTTTTCGAAACTGTTTTCGATAATGGAATTAAACTTTTTATACTCGTCGCCAATTTGTAGTGTACTCATACACAGAAAAATAACTAAAACTGATTTTATTCTGTAAATAGTCAATATAACAAAAAACTGAAGTCAAAATGTAACGTGTTCATTAATACCCCTAATAACTCATCTTTCTGGCATTGTTGCCAATGTTTACATATACTACAAGTAGTAAAACATAGTCTTAAGATTAAAGCTTTACCTAAAGCAAAATGTGGAAAACACACTTTGTGTCCCAAAGTAATACGCAAGTCACAAAGTAACCCTAGTTTACAGTACTTAAAAAATCGAAGTTTTATTCAAATGGACCATTCTTATATTTATTGAAAACGATAAACATTTTCATATCACATTTCTACCTAAAATGTCTCACAAATATTGGAGCACCTTGTATAAATTTCGTGATTATTATTTTTGTTGACCTAACAGGCATCCAGTACTAATTCTCAATTTTTTAATATCCTAGTAAAAACCACAAATAAATCTGTGTCAAGATGTTATCACTACCGCACGCTATACGGACGTAATAAAATAGTATACAATTGAACCATTTTGCTACAGGAAAAAATTATGAATAGTATTTATTTTATAATATAATCTCATACTAAACAGTAAATATTGTTTTTATTCTCTAACCTAATTTGATAATAATAGACCTTACAATTTTAAATTTTCTTAGCAAAATTGGCATTTATTTCTTTTTCCGGAAATGAATCATTTACTTCTTATCACGTACAACTTTGATTTATTTATATATTCAAAACCTTCTTGGCGCTTCCAGTTTATGTTAATTAAAGGACACAAAAACAATTGAATAAAGATTATGATTAAACAAGGATTTTGTAATTGGCTGGATTAATTTCCATGCAGTATAGTCTGTTTTGTAAAATAATGTATGGCTAACAAAATGTACATTCACTTTAATAAAATTTTCGTTTTTTGTTCAATTAGGTACTAAATCAAAAATTATCAGACAAATCATAACTTACTTAATTGTAAATAAGTGGAAAGAAAATTTTACATTTAATATCTGCAACCATAAGAGATTATGTATAGATGTGCTAATTGTTAATTGATACATGTATTACCATAGAATTAATGCTTACCCTCTTCGCTATGTAAATTATTAGATCTAATTATACGACTAACTGCAAGAATTGGCATTGACCTCATTTAATTTCAATAATTTTCATTTATGTTGTTTATTGTATTGTTTTTAGTTAATCAAGCACAAAATTGTTTAAATTAAGTAGGTACAGAAAATCCTTGATTTAAGAACTAAACGTAAATTATGTAAACCGTATAATGTGCTATATATATATAATTGGAAATTAATATTTCTTAGATATATTTAAAAGAAAGGATAACTGTAAATTGTTTACGGTTAAAAAAGTTGCAAGTTAAGTATCTAAAAAGTGAAATCCAGTTATCTTGTATTAATAATGCGCGTATTTGTCAGATTTGAAGAGTTCCTGAAATAAAAATTATTTTTAAAGAAATTTTAATTGAGAAACTGCGCAAATTTAATTTATGTTGTTCACAGTAGTTAATCCCGTTTTGCACAGCCACTGAACACACTTACGGGAACGACATTTAGTTCGTGTACCATTTTCAAATGGCGCACTAGCGTAATTTTATCATTGCTCATAAATTAAGGTGGACAGTCTACACTTTTGGGACTAACCATGAAAGCGCATACTAAAGCCTGTCGCTCTTTTCAGTAAATACCTCAGTGTGACAGCAGCATCTCCGCATTTAATTCTCAAAATGTATGGCTAAAATCATTATATTTTTTTATTTTTTAACTATAAAATTTAGTTTTTATATACAGGGTGTGGCGCGAAGAGTTTTGATTATATGTAATAGCGGATACAGTTATGTTAAAATTCTGAAATTACAAAGCTGTAGGTTTTGGATGACGCTGAGTTCAAATATAATATTTTCCTGAATGTGGCACTTCCGGTTATACCGGAAGTAGACGTCAACTTTGTTATTTTAAATCGAACCTAATATTTTTTATTTTATTTTCGAATTCTACTTGAAATTATAGATAAAATTTGTGCACAATGTCCTATACCAAAAATGAAGTATTTTCGAGATATTTCGATTTTTTTTTAAATTTTGAAAAAATCCTAGTTCACTTGAATAACGATATCTCCATTAATAATGAAGCTAGTGACGTGAAATTGTAACCAATAAACAACAAGCGCTTGCCCGTTAACTCCATAGATATCGTTGATATTTCATACAGGGTGTTTTAAACTTAGCCGCCAACATGCACAATTTAAATCATTTATAGGTTGCTTACTTTAAATAGAATACCCTGTATTTTATTACATTTTCCGCTGTATTTTTTAAGCCAATTCGTTTGGTATCAGTATTCCTTATACCTAAACCAATAGCCTGAAAGGATTATTAATTGTGGATATCATTAAAAATGTTGACTAGGAATATTGTATTAATTTAATTAGATAACTTACAAACAAAAATAACTAAATGTAATATTAAACAAATAAAGTTTTATAATAAGTGTTCAAAATTAGCACCATCTACTTCTAAACATGTATGAATCCTTTTCATTAAGTTATGTCTTGTAATTCTGGAAATATGGCCGGGTGTTAGAGAATTAAAAACAAGTATCATATCTTCCTTTGTCGTAACAGGTTTGGAAAATACCTGAGTTTTAATGTAACCCCAAATACCAAAATCTAGAGGAGCCAAATCAGGAGAGCGAGCTGGCCAACGAAACGGACCCCGATTGGCAATCCATGTATCATCAAACATGTCGTAAAGATGCTGAGCAACAGGCCCAAAGTTATGAGGAGGTGCTCCATCTTGCTGATACCAAGCTGAAGCTGCCCCTCCATTTCTTAAAGTATGTAACGCCGGTCGTATGGCTTCTTCTAAAATGTGCCAATATCTTGTACCATTTAAATTTTCATCATAAAATTTTAATGCTAAAATTTTATCGTCTTTTATTGCACAAAAAACATTAAAACTACAACTATCTTGGAAATAACGTTCTCTATTAACATGTGGATTTTCATTAGGCCAAAAATGGGAATTATGTCGATTAAATAATCAATTTTTGCTAAACTTTGCTTCATCACACCATATAACTTTTTTTATGAAGTTTTCATCCTCTTGGGTCTTCATTGAGAACCATTCACAGAATTCTACCCTTCGAGGAAGTGTTGTTAATTGTAAGTGTTGCACCAAATGATATGAAAATGGTTTCCATTTGTGTTTTTTTAAAATGCGATGAATTGTTCTCGTCGACAAAGTAAGATCTCTCTCACAATCTCTAATGGAGGCATTTGAAGAGGCCGTAAAATAACCCAAAACATTAATTTCGTTTATGTCACTGTCCACTAGTGGTTTATTTTTATTAATTTTTGTCTTAAATTGACCAAACTGACGGCAGTTTTTAAGCAATCTTCTTACAATATCACCAGTTGCATTTGGTCGATTTGGATACCTTTCTGCAAAAGCACGGCAAGTCCGTTCAACAATTCTATTACATTCGCCGTAAATAATAATAAGATTTAAAAAATCATCATTAGTAAATCCTACATTTGCCATTATTTACTATGAAATACAAACTGGTAAAGAAAACTGGCAAAACAACATAAACAATTAACGTTCTAACTATCAAATCTTTGACAACCCTTTACTAATGTTGAAATAATTAAATGTTATGTTTTATCAGTATTTAATAAATAATTGAATATTTATTATCTTAGTTAAAACATATTTTAACTAAGATAATGAAATATCTCAAAAGTGTTGGATTTAGGTATAGAATACTGATACCAAACGAATTGGCTTAAAAAATACAGCGGAAAATGTAATCAAATACAGCGTGTTCTATTTAAAGTAAGCAACTTATAAATGATTTAAATTGTGCATGTTAGCGGCTAAGTTTAAAACACCCTGTATGAAATATCAATGAGATGGATATATGGAGTTAACGGGCAAGCGCTTGTTGTTTATTGGTTACAATTTCACGTCACTAGCTTCGGTATTAATGGAGATATCGTTATTCAATGTGGGCTAGGATTTTTTCAAAATTAAAAAAAAAATTGTAATATCTCAAAAATACTTCATTTTTGATATAGGACATCGTGCACAAATTTTATCTAGAATTTCATGTAGAATTCGAAAATAAAATAAAAAATATTAGGTTCCATTTAAAATAACAAAGTTGACGTCTACTTCCGGTATAACCGCTAGTGCCGCATTCATATTATATTTGAACTCAGCGTCATCCAAAACCTACAGCTTCGTAATTTCAGATTTTTAACATAACTGTACCCGCCATTACTTTTAATCAAAACTTTTCGCGCCACACCCTGTATTGTTTACTGTTTATTTTTCTAGGTTCACTACTTTCTTATGCCCTAAGCTATAAGTATTGTTTTCGTGTTTTTATGTGCACTTCTTTGGAATTAAACGTTTAATATGTGAATTAAACGTTTATTTTGTGCTAACGTATAATATAATTCGGACACATTCCTCAAACGCACCTTTTTAAAGAATGTTTTATTTAAAAAACGAATTTCCTACAGTAATACCAAAAAAGTAAGCTACTGCTGAGTAGCTGAGCGGCTGCCGACTCGTGAATGGGTGCTCTTGTGTTTGCGTCTGTTTGTATGTGTGTTTGCGTGGATGGGGGTTGTACGTGTGCGTATTAGAGTGTGGTCGCGTGACTTCGCATGTGTTCGCGTGTATTCAAGGGCTTGGGGGGTGGGTGGCTGGAAGGGCGTGCGCACGCGTGAGATTGTCATGTGCTAGCCACATCAGATTTTTTTAATTAATCATGAATTTTTATATTTTGCAACTAAAATGGAATTGTATTGGTTTTTTTGGTGGTAAATATCTTCTCATGTAATTTTTATTACTGAGTGCCGTTTGGTTAGACGTTGGTGTCCGCGGGAGAACTACGAAGAATTCGTATACGTATTCTTTGAACAGTTTTAAGCAAAAATGTTTATGTGCAATTTTTCCCAATTCCTAACCCCTAAGGAGATATGGGCGGTTGAAGAAAAATGTAAAAGTAACTTAAAATAACGAGGTGACAAACAAAAATGAGATCCACACTGTAAAAATCGTAAGAGTAATTTTGGTTGCCTAGCAAGTATTACCACAATAGACTGAGAAAATATGTCTTATTTGACGTTTCTGTCATTTGTATCAAACATTATTTCAATTTGTAAATACAATTTATCATCTGCTTTCTAACAATTAGAATTAATTTAATTACGATTAGATCATGCTTTATCAATTTTCAAATGAGATATATAGTGATATGGTATTCCTGTACGGTAATTGTTATGTAGCAACCTCAGAGTACAAAAATCGTTTCCAATTCGTTAGTGTACGGGCAGAGTAAACCATCTTCAAGAGAAGAATTTCGCAAATATCGAATGGAAAAGAGAGCTTCGAGACATGTGGAGGTTGGTGGATCTCATTTTGAACAACTATAACCATTTTTGTTTGTCACCTCGTAATTTTATGTGCATTTGTATGCTATGTTGTGTTCTTGTTAATTTGTTAATGAAAATTGTTATTAAAAGTTTTGTTTTATGATAATTTTAATAAGCAGCTGTTAAGAGTATTCTTTTTACTTACTTTTAAATTTTTCTTCAACCCATACCTCCTTAGGGGTTAGGAATTGAGAAAAATTACACATATCATTTTTGCTTAAAATTGTTCAAAGACTACGTATACGAATTCTTCGTAGTTCCCCCGCGGGCATTCTGTATAGTTAATAGTAGATAAATAGCTTAAGAATAGTCAAGTTAAAGGCTTTATACATTACCATCTCTAATGTTGTTATGAAACGTTAGAGCTAACGTTGTCATTAGAAAATGCACTAAACTAATTACCGAATAATGAACTTGTTACAATTACCCTAATTTGTTTATCCCTCCAATTGGGTAGTTTTGTACTTTTACTAATCTACTTACATTACAATTACGATGTTATAGGTGTATGGTGATTATTCAACAATTTGGATGGTTTTTTAAATTAATTGGAATAGAATCATAGCTAATTAATAATGGCCCATTTTGGTATAAATTGATTTAGTTACGTATAAAATGCTGTTAACCCTTTAACATGTGGAACTCTGGGGGTCTTTATAATTTTTACCTTCCAACCCACATATACATACGTAGTTATAGAATTATGCAATCGACTTTTTTTCACTATTGCTAAATCGGCTCATTTTACAACGTTTCGCAAAGATCGGCCATGATATATGTGTGCGTGCATGTGCGCGTCCGCGCGTATAGGTTGCGAACATTTGATAAATCTGGAAGGAAAATTTTGTATTTAAGATTGTTTTCATTTCTCCTGGAGCTGATTAGATTTTGGAAGAAATTCGGCGGCATGGAGGGGTGGTATATTAGGAGCTGTTTTGATTTTTATCAAATATTTCTGAAACCGCTGTATATTTCAAAAATATAAAAATACCAATATATAGACCTTAATCATATAGATTAGTTATGTTCTATGCAATTTTTAGATATGACGAGTAAATTAGCGGGAAAAAATTCCTAACGTAGAATTTAAATGTTTTTTTTTTGCAATCTCTGAATAATGGTTAATTTTATAAGAAAACGTGTAGACATATTTTTTAAGAAAATTTAATTTTATTTTTATAAAGTTTCTGAATATAAAGCGAAATTAGTGTACAAATTAAATAAATATGATTGAAAATGCTTGAGCTGTATTGTCGATATTTTTATAGACGGCTGCATATTTATCATAAAAAAATATTATTAAAATTATTTCTTTAAATTTCCATTTTGTAAGTTGGAAGGTCGTGTGTTGTTTCACACCAGATATCTTTATATACATTTTCCGAAGTAGGGAAGCATGTATAAGTAAAAATTACCGTTCCTAAGTGGGTTACGTAGTTTTTTTTATAATAAGGGGGTAAATGTATGTACCACTGAACGTTACGGCCAACGAAAATAATTTTGCATTTGGTGGTACATTTGTGTACCACTCCAATCAGGTAGGCCTTTATTAAAAATAAAGTTTCACTTGAATTTGTTTATATATATATATATATATATATATATATATATATATATATATATATATATATATATATATATATATATATATATATATATATATATATATATATATATTATATATATAATGTCACAAACTCTTTTCACAAAAGAAAACTGCAAATTTTACAGCTGATTTTATGTCGATTTAACGTAAATTACCTTAATAGAAAAATATTTCCTAAGAGAGCTGGAGAGCTCTTGGAAAATGGCGCCCTAACATCGGTTTAATTCAAATATATTCAAAATGGTTTCCCTTTAAATGATATGATTTTTTAGTTGTACTCATAAGCGGCTCGTTTGGGCGGGGCATTCGACATTGTTATTCATAAGTTTTTTGTTTTTCAAAATTTCGCAATTTTAACAAAATTAAAAAAAATTTTTTTTAAGAATGATTCTCTTGTCTGAAGTCGCTACGACGCAGCGCTTTCGAAATAAATCGATTTGAACTTTTCATGCGTTAATCATACTTTTATAAAATTAACTGACGAATTCATTTACAATTTGGAAAGATGGCTATGAAAAATAAACAAAATAACAATTTCGTGAACGTGAAAATAACTAGTACTACAGATACTAGTCGAGGTTAAAGTCTCAAATAAGTTTTAAGTGAAAGACTTTTTATTGGTTTCGTTTAGTAACGAAGAATATGCCGATATGTATTTAGTGTACGGTGAAATGCAATGCAACGCTCGGGCAGCAACACGTAGATATGCAGATAAATTTCCAGGTAGAAGGGAAACAGGATCGGTAATTCCTAAAAATAATGAAACGGGCATACATGCTGATGTAATGGAAGAATGATTATATTTTAATGGAAATTGAGTACAATGCCGAAATAAGCATAAGAATGTTGGCTGCAATGTATCCCAATGTGTCAAAATCTTCTGTGTGGAACATTCTACATAAGGAAGGCTTGTATTCTGTTCATTTGAAAAAGTCCAGGTCTTGCAAGCAGGTGATTTTCCTGCTCGTGTTGATTTTTCTATTTGAATGCAAAATAAAGAGGATCAAGACCAAGTATTTTTTTAATATTTTGTTTTGTGATGAAGTCGCTTTTACCAAAGATGGAATATGCACAATTCACACTATTACTCCTATGTTGATGAAAACCTCATGCGATAAGGGAAAGTAAACATCAAGAAAGGTTTAGCATTAATGTATGGATAGGTATTCTTAATGATAATTTGCTTGGACCTGTAGAATTGCCTAATCGTTTAAACGGGGAAGAATATCTCAACTTTCTACAAAATACTTTACCGGATTTATTGTATGATATTAATCTGAATATTCGGCGGAACTTGTGGTTTTTACATGTTGGTTGTCCGGTCACTATAGCAGAACTGTCGTACGTTTTAGATAACAATTACCAAGAGCAAAGGATCGTAAGATCTTGTTGGCCAGCAACGTCTCCAGATTTAATTGCTTGCGATTTTTGTGCTTGGAGATATCTAAAATCAATGGTTTATTTCCAACCAATAGAAACACGCGATCAGCTTAGAAGAATTCAGGATGCCTGCGACCAATTTAGGAACAATATGGTAATTTTTGCAAAAATTCGGCAATCTTTACATAAACGAATAAATTTGTGCATAGAAACAGACGGTCGTCATGTGGAGCATCTTTTGTAGATTCAGTGTTGGTTTCATGTTTTCAGTTATTATTTTGAATTTTTTTATTATTAATTGTGTCAGCAACATTTTTTTGTATTAAAAACGATTATTTTTTACCCGAGTACTTACTTTCTAAAGTAATATTAATTTATGACATGAGAGCAGTTTGACGTTCACGCAATTGTTATTTTGTTTATTTTCCATAGCCATCTTTTATAATAGTAAATGAATTCGTTAGTTAATTTTATAAAAGTATGATTAGCGCATGAAAAGTTCAAATCGATTTATTTCGAAAACGGTGCGCCGTAGCAACTTCAGACAAGAGTATCATTCTTTTATGAAAAAATCGAAATTTTGAAAAACAAAAAACATGAATAACAATGTCCAGTGCCCCGCCCAAACGAGCCGCTTATGAGTACAACTAAAAAATCATATTCACGTCATACGATTGGGTATATTCGACTAAATACATGTACAGAATGCTATCATTTAAAGGGACCATTTTGAAGATATTTGAATTAAACCGATGTTAGGGCGCCATCTTCCAAGAGCTCCAACTTTCTTAGGAAATATTTTTGTATTAAGGTGATTTACGTTAAATCGACATAAAATCAGCTCTCGAATCTGTAGTTTCCTTTTGTGAAAGAGTTTGTACACCTTGTATATATATATATATATATATATATATATATATATAATTTCTATTTAGATTTCACAAGTATTAATGTTTAAATAAGACATTTTTTTCTTTAAAACTTGTGTAAATAAACGTACAACTAATTCAACGTTTCAACGTCCTTTGTTTCCTTTGTCAAGAATTTATATATATATATATATATATATATATATATATATATATATATATACATTGTTTGATTTGATGCTTGAAATAATTGTAAATGCTTGGCACTTGTTTTATTTATTAGTTGAATATGTAACTACATGTTAATCTATATATATATATATATATATATATATATATATATATATATATATATATATATATATATATATATATATTAATAATATAATGGTTTAAAAGGCAATCATTATACAAATTGGATCAATTTTTCTATATTTCAATTCCGGTCCGAATCTTCATCAGGGCTTAATTTATATATATTAATTTTATCTGACAATGTCAAAAACTTTAAATTAGGTGACTTGAATTTTGTCAAAAAAATGATCATAACATATTGGTAAGTTTTCTAAATCTTTTTTACTATTGCAAAAACTATTTTTATTAATTTTCATATAGAGCGTTTCTAACAAAAGTCTTTTCTTGTAATTATTTTGTATGTCCAAAATTTTTGTTTTATTACAATTAGAATTGTGCTTAGAATTTATAACATGTCTTGCCAACGTAGTACTATTAGGTTTAACTCGTACATCCGATTTATGTTATATGATTCTATTTTTTAAAGTCTGTAAGGAAGTGCCAATGTAATTAATGTTACAATTTTCACAAGGAATTTGGTATACAGTATTAGTTAATAATTATTTTTTTAGTTTACATTTTAATTTTGAATGTAAATTTCTACCTTTGTTTTGGTGTAAAAATGCTGGTTTTATATTACATTTTGCAAGGCGC
Source organism: Vesta saturnalis (assembly GCA_036346205.1). Classification (NCBI taxonomy): domain Eukaryota; kingdom Metazoa; phylum Arthropoda; class Insecta; order Coleoptera; family Lampyridae; genus Vesta; species Vesta saturnalis. The sequence goes on from JARFJB010002000.1 coordinate 545,251, forward strand.
TTAAACATTTTAAAGATTTTTTGTTTGAAAATGGAATTGATACATAATTAATTTCGTTAAGAGCGTTTGTTTCATTTTTAAAATTATTTTAGAATGAGTTGAGTTGTTTCTTAATTATATTCAAAATTAATGATTTAGGGTAATTTTTTTTATGAAAGCCGAAATAATTTTTTTAACGTTGAAAGGTCTAAATTTAAGATCTGAAATTATCAAACATTTAAAAATAGTGTTTGCAATAATATTACATTTCATATTTAAAGAATGACTAGAATGAAAAATTAAGTATCGCCAACTATGATATAAAAAGATTTAGAAAACCTACGAATGTGTTATGATCATTTTTTTGACAAAATTCAAGTCACCTAATTTAAAATTTTGACATTGTCATTATATATATATATATATATATATATATATATATATATATATATATATATATATATATATATATATATATATATATATATAAAATATGATATTGAGCGACTTACTTTAATTAACGAGGGGAAAATAATAATTATATTGAAAGTATAAAAATTGTTCTGAATGTAATTTGCTATCAACACATGCATTGTAATGAACTTAAGTGAAATTATAAAGCTGTCAAAGATGTCAAATAAATAATTTAGAAAATTAATGTTTATATCCAAAATGAAAATTTAGAAAAAGAAAATAAATATTTAAAATTCTTAACCAAAAACATATATGTAACAAATATAAATTGCAGGAAATTATCAATGAATGTTCACAATAAGTAGGGTTATTAACATTTGTGACTCACATATACGGTCCTCACTGTTGATTGATGTCTTCGGATAACTCCAACTGGATGTAGGCAATGTCCACTCGATTACAGTTACCATTACCCAATACTGCTAACTCGGTTGTCGGTTGTCGAAGACACCAACTTCCAAACTTAAAGATGTTTTCTCCAAAATCGGCAAACTCCAACCACTTGTTATATTTCGGTAACTTTTTATTTAGTTATTTTTAAAACTTGAAGAATGATATCGTTTAAGAAAATGTTTAATTATCCAAAATTTTTGTTGATAACACTTTTATTTTTAGCTACCGATTCAATTTTTGTTTAAAAGAAATTGTCCGAAGAAATAAAACAACTTTGACCAAATAAAAGTGGATTTTAATTTGGTAAAACGGAATTAATTTAAGTTGGATAACACAAAAGCAAATCTTTACAAAATCGTGACACAAATTAACATGAACAAAATAATTTTTCGAAAACGACACGTATCGAAGACCGAACTATTTATTTTAAACCGTCGATATAAAAACAAATGCTCTCGAAACTATCTTCGTAAAGTATAACTTCTTGACGAAAATTTAAATTAGGTTATGAACTTACTTTTTAACACAAATTTCACAACACTGTTTTAACCTTTTACACTTTTGAACAAATTCTCGAGAGAGAGTGATTTCCTGAGCGCTTGCTTTTATATGTTTCTGGTTGTTACCAAAAATTCATTTTTTTTACAGCCATATTGCAAAAGTAACTAGGGCTATGATTGGTGGGTCTAAATTACAAATTGGACTCAAATGGAAATTTGGCCGTAACTTTCTTATACATGATCGGAATTGGAAATTAAAAACGAAATGAAAACTACGTAAAATTTTGAACAAAAGACACCTAACAAGCTATAATTCCTAACATTAATATACGAAGTAACCTAATCTAACTTAAATAAGCTATAACTATTTACACTTACAAGCTATACTAAAACTAATTGCAAAATGGAATTCTGAGAACATTTTACAAAGAATACACATCTTTTGTGTTGGAAATATTTAATTTAAAGAAATTTTTATCTTTTGTAATATTATCTAAAATTCACCTCAGATTTAGCATATTTTGCGGTGAAAAGCTGTATCCTTATAAAAACTGTGTCATATTAAGAAAGAACATCTATTATTTGCTTTAAGAGCAAAATCTAAGCCTAATAATGTGGAAAAAGTATAAAATTATGTAAAAACCTAAAAATTACAACCTAACCAAACTTAAATCTAAAAATGAAAATAATTTATATTTAAAAATGTTTTTAACACTTAAAATGTTATGTTTAAGGTTTGTACTTCTTGTCTTTATTATTCTCACTAACTATTTGCAATGCATAAATGTCATATAATGTTGCATTGAAAAAGTCTCATCGTCTAACACTCTTATTAAATGTTTCACTATATAAATGTACGGCACTATAAATGTTTGTATGCCATAATGTTCTAAATGTTGTTCTTATTGTTAAACTTGTAACATAATTTTGTCACTAATTGCTTCCAAAATATGTGCGAAAAATGTCTATACTGTCCATATTATAACCCTTTTATTAAATTTTTGTATTTCCTGCATTCAAAAACTAATCATACATTATCCCTAACATAATCCTAACTATATAGTTCATGTTTAAACACCTGTAAAGTGTTACTTGCCAAATTACCCTTGAAAAATTGATTTTATTGCAATAATTGCAATACTAAAATGACTTTACGAAAATGGTTATATTTAACATTCTTGACAATTTTGTTAGCAACAAATTGCTTTTATGATAAAACCAAACTAAGTAAATGATATTCAGACTAATTTATACCAAACAACTTTATTTTAATCACATCGTGAACCAGATTTATATAAAATAGTGTCTTGCACTTGTATCGAGCTAGAAATCACCCTTTTATGACCCAAATGTCATGTAAGCTGTCCGATACTTATTAACTCTTTCTGAACATCATATATATATATATATATATATATATATATATATATATATATATATATATATATATATATAAATTAAGCCCTGATGAAGATTCGAACCGGAATTGAAATAGAAAAATTTATCCAATTTATATAGTGTTTGACTTTTAAACCATTTATTAATAATTTAAAATAAAAAGTCAATTATCGTTTATATATAAAATATTACATTACATGGTAAATCAATATGATATCTTATAAAGAAGTTTTACGATTATATGGATATGGTACATTTAAAAGAATGAAGTTTATTGACAATTCCGAAAAGTTAGCAAAAATGGAAAATAGTAAAATATTTTTATTAAATTATAGAGCAGGAAGCTATTCCAAACTTTATACAATTTTCAAACTTCAAATATAAAGAATTTAGAAGAGATGTAAAATTTAAACAATGCCGAGACAAATTTTATTGGAGTATACTTTCAATTTCAATTAACAATACATTTAGAACAATTAAATACTTAGAAAATATTAATGAAATAAATTTAAATATGTTACAAACAGAAGTTCCTAAAAATATTTATGATACTTTTGTTAAGAGTTAATTAATAAGATATACTAATACTTTTAATAAAATTAAGAACATTCATTTAAAGAAAATTGAAAATTTGTAACGAAAGCAAGAAATTAAATTTAAAGTGAATCAAATCTTATACTGTTTAAGTTTAGGCGATAATTTTAATTTTCCAAAAAAAGAAATGAAAGAGAAAAATTATAAAAAAAGATATTTTAAAAACAATTTCAAACATTGAGTTTTGCATAGAAAATGGAGCAGAAGCAGAAAACTCAAACGTAAGAAATATTATAATGGAAAATATTGGAAGCATTATTAAATATAAAGCAAACTTTCATGAACAAAAAATTAATAATTTTTATAGAAACATATACATAAAGGCAAAAAAATTTCTAAGTGAACATGAAGATATTATTGTCACAAGAGCTGATAAGGGGCAATGTGCAGTATTACTCAATAAATCAGAATATGAAGTAAAAGCACACGAACAATTACAAGATAATACAACGTATGAAAAGTTAAATAACAATCCTATTAATAAAATAATTAAAAATGGCAATATTAAGAAATAATGATCACTCAATAAAAAACTATAGAATTTTCAAAGTAGATTAAAGGCAAAATTATTAAAAATGATCATTTACTAGTTTCATTAGATGTCATTTCGTTACATACAACCAATTTAAACCAAAAACAATTTATTGAAGGAATTAATTTTGTCTGGATACTACATTTTTGAATATAAGAATGAAATTTATCAACAAAAATTTGATGTGCGATGGTTCTCCAAATAGATTAAGTTTTGAACCTTCATTTTATTACCAATACGTAGATGACATATTATTAACAGCTAAACAAGATGACATAGAAGAACTACTTAAGGTTTTTAATGATTTTTATCCCCGTTTAAGTTTCACAGTAGAATTAGAACATAACCATTCAATTTTTTTTTAGATACCTAAATTACTCGTAATGATAATAATTCTATTTCGATTGATTGGTTTCAGAAAAATTGGCGATACTTAAACTATCATTCTCGTCAACCTTTAAATATGAAATGTAATATTATTGCAAACACTATATTTAAATGTTTGACTATTTCCGATCCTAAATTTAGACCTTTCAACATTAAAAAAATTATTTCGGCTTTCATAAAAAAATAATTACCCTAAATCATTAATTTTGAATATAATTAAGAAACAATTCAACTCTTTCTAAAATAATTTTAAAAGTGAAACAAACGCTCTTAACGAAATTAATTATGTACCAATTCCATTTTCAAACAAAAAATATTTATTGTTTAAACGCCTTGCAAAATTTAATTAAAACCAGCATTTTTACCCCAAAACAAAGGTAGAAATTTACTTTCAAAATTAAAATGTAAACTAAAAAAAGAATTATTACCAATATTCCATACCGAATTCCTTGTGAAAATTATCACATTAACTACATTGGCACTTCCTTACAGACTTTAAAAAATAGAATCATACAACATACATCGGATGTACGAGTTAAACCTAATAGCACTGTGTTGACAAGACATGTTCTAAATTTTAAGCACAATTTTAATTGTAACGAAACAAAAATTTTGTATATAGAAAATAATTATAAGAAATACTTTTGTTAGAAACGCTCTAGATCAAAATTAATAAAAATAGTGTTTGAAATAGTAAAAAAGATTTTGAAAACCTACCAATATGTTATGATCTTTTTTTTTGACAAAATTCAAGTCACCTAATTTAAAGTTTTGACATTGTCAGATAAAATTAATATATATATATATATATATATATATATATATATATACAGGGTGTCCCAATAGTGCGTATTCGGTCGATAGCTCCTTAGCCATTAAACTTAGAAGATAAGTTTAAATACGAAAGTTATCTATTTTTATAAGCTGCATAATCTAAAAATAGCTTGGTTTGTACAGGGTGTAATGTAAAAGCGGTACAATATATAATTTTTGATTTTTAAATAGAACACCCTATATATTATTTTATTTTTCGATTCTTCTTATAATTTTACATCTTTTTTATAAGAATTACTTACAAGCTAAATCTTACAGTTTCTGAGATATTTGCAAAGTTAACTAAAAACTGACATTTTTATGTAGTAATTCAAGTAGCCGTATCTCAGTTATTTTTAAAGATAAAAAAATAATCTTTGGTATAGAATTTATTCATACATGAGCTTACTTTAATCTATTGTCAAAATTGGATTTCAATATACACGGTGATCACAAAAATTAATTCAATAACATAAATTTGAAAATGCTATATCTTCATTTTTTTAAACGGCACACCCTACATTTTTTTAATGCCTTGTCTTTGTCTATTAGTCGGCTTTCATTTCTGTTAAATATGTTCTATACCTATCTCTAATAGTTTCGGAGATATTTAAGTTTGTTCAATTTCTTTCGTTGATAACACTGAAGAAGAGTAAAATTAGTCCGTCAAAGCAAGCTATGAATACATAAGAAACTAAAAAACATATTAACTGAAATACAAACATTGAAAATTATAATAAATGTTCAATGTGACCACCATTTTGTTGCTGGCAAACATGAAGTCTTTGAATAAACGACAAATTTACTTTTCGTAACATGGAAACATTTATATTTTGAATGACGTCTCTAATTCTTGCCTTCATATCATCTACAGTCGTTGGAGGAGTTTGATAGACTTTTTCTTCAATCCAACCCCAAAGAAAAAAGTCCAGCTCCTCTTCCGTTTGTTTTGAAACTGGATATTTAAATAAATTCTAACGTTTCTGCTGAAATTTGGAGGAGCGCCATCTAGTTGCAGCCACATTTCTTTATGGGTTTGTAAAGGTAAATCTTCAATAAAAGTTTCAAATTCGTTGCGCAAGAAGTTTAAAAATGAATCTCCATCGACCGTGTTTTCAAAAAAGTATGATCCTATAATTCTTTCCCCAATAATTCCGGCCCAAACATTAAGTGACCTGTGGCGTTGATGATCGGCAGGAATTATAAATCTGGGATTCTCAGTATCGTAATAATGAAAATTATGTCTATTAACGTATCCATTTTTGTGGAAAGTAGCTTCATCAGTAAATAAGATCGTGCTAAAGTAGTTGGGTATTTCTAAATTTTTATTTATGGCCCAGTTGCAAAAGTTTAATCTATTAATGAAGTCATCCTCGTCTAATTCTTGTGCAGGTTGAACATGGTATGGATGATATTTATATTTTTTTATAATTCTATTAACTGATGTTTTTGAAACTCCAACTTTTAATTCCAATTGTCGGCAAGAAACGTGAGGATTTTCAATCACGGATTGAAGAACTAAGTGTTCATTACCTTCGTTAATTGTGGTTCTTTCTCGTTCTAAATTGTCTTCGTAATGAATACTGCCTGTTTGCTCGAAACGCTCTTTCAATCTTGCAAATGCTGAAACTTGCGGGTGTCGTGCATTTGGAAATTTTTGATTATAAATTCGATGAGCTAAAAGACAATTTTTATCGCTTTCACTAAGGACGTAAATCATATTAACAAGTTCTTCTTTAGAAAAATTCATTTTGTAATTTAGGAAGTAAGTATACAATACTACACAAATATTAGCACTGTTTGACAAGTTTGATTTCTTCATTTGTTTTCGTTCATCTTTTGTTTTACGCTCTTTTGATTAAATTGTTTAATTTTACGATGAATCGTTTAAAAATATCTCAAATATCTCTTAAAAATGGTGGTTTCATACAATGTTTATTATAATTACAATTTATGTATTTCAGTTAATATTTTTTAGTTTCTTATGTATCCACAGCTTGCTTTGACCGACTAATGTTACTCTTCATCAGTGTTATCAACGAAAAAAATTGAACAAACTTAAATATCTCCGAAACTATTAGAGATAGGTATAGAACATATCAAAAAAATGAAGATATTGCATTTTCAAATTTATGTTATTGAATTAATTTTTGTGATCACCGTGTATATTGAAATCCAATTTTGACAATAGATTAAAGTAAGATCATGTATGTATAAATTCTATACCAAGGATTATTTTTTTATCTTTAAAAATAACTAATATACGCCTACTTGAATTACTACATAAAAATGTCAGTTTTTAGTTAACTTTGCAAATATCTCAAAAACTGTAAGATTTAGCTTGTAAGTAATTCTTATAAAAAAGATGTAAAATTATCGAAAAATAAAATAATGTATAGGGTGTTCTATTTAAAAATCAAAAGTTCTGTATTGTACCGCTTTTATATTACACCCTGTAGAAACCAAACCGTTTTTAGATTATGCAGCTTATAAAAATAGACAACTTTCGTATTTAAACTTATCTTCTAAGTTTAATGGCTAAGGAGCTATCGACCGAATACGCACTATTGGGACACCCTGTATATATATATATATATATATATATATATATATATATATATATATATATATATATATATATATATATATATATATATATATATATATATATATATATACAGAAATATCCTATGCTATTTACAAAAAATATAATCACTAGAGCTTTTGTGAAATGGCACAAAACATTCGAGACACAAAGCCACATCCCATTCTTTGCAGATTATGTTAGATTTTTCTAGTCTTTTGATGTGCTACAGTGACAACACCGTCATCTTTTTCCTTTGATGGGAAGGTGTTTTCCGACGTTAGAAAGTCTTGAAACGTTATTTCTTTTTCTGCCATGACCAAATTGAGATAGTGGACCAGGCTTCGTTCCACCGCAATATCTATCTATTAGTAAGTGTTTAAAATGCAAGAATCGAGTGAATAATAAAAGATGTGCATCCACCAACGTTTACTTTTTCATGATATATAGATCAAAGTGATCTACACTGACCATATACATATTGTATTCCTCAACAGATACTGGACAAGATACCAATTGTCCGGTACCATTATTTTGTGTCCATAATACTTGAGTATTAGCTAAGGGTTTGTGCATTGTAGATACTACAAACACAGACTTTTGGCGTCTATCCTTCCATTTGAATATCTCCAGATATAACTCCATCTCTCATTCCGTTCCGCAAGTTTTTATCACTTTTTAGAAATTGTTTGAAAAGAATTTCTTGTTTGGCGTGTGATGGAATAGGAAAAGAGGGTCTTTTGCAAAAGTTTTTTAGCCATGGGTATGTGTGAAAAAATTTATCGAAAAAAGGCAATAGCCCTTTCGCCTAGAGTAAATTCTTTGTTTTGTTCGGTTTCCGCACCTTCGTATGTGGATATTCCTAACAATATCCTGTTGCAGTATATGCTATTACCCACACCTTAAAACCTTATTTTATTGGCTTCATGGGCATGTACTGCTTCAGAGAACTACTTCCTTTATATCGAACCATATACTCATCAATTGAAATATATTTTGAGGAATGCAAAAACAGTTTGAATTTTGTTGGTCTTGTAGTTAACAAAAGGGCGTATCTTAGATAACATGTGAAGATGTTTTTGAATGGATCGCAAATATATAATACTATAATTCCGTTATGAAGCACCACCGTTTGGAAAAATAAAAAGGTGTTATATAATTACTACGTATATGCCTACGTACCTACCTTATATCATCGGGTGATCAACTTTGCGTCCAAAAATTACAAAAGAACACAGTACTGCAGACAACTTCACACAGAAACGTTTAATGGTACTTACCAGATTTCAACAAACCGTATATAAGTGCGCATAGCAGCGCTTGCTTGTAAATGTGGTAAACGTATATACCTAAGGCTTAATATGAGACCTGTGTAAATGATAAGGTCCATTTTCAGGTCTACTGTAATGGGTGGATCGGCTATAAACGCAAGTGGTATATATTTGAACCACCAAACGTTAAAAGATTTTTATAAAAGTGTTATTTCGACTGAAGACATGCAATTGTTTTTACGAGAGAACAGATTTGTTACCAAACGTGCAAGATGTTGCACCGTGCCATCGATGTGGTGAAGAAATGCAAGAATAACGAAAAAGAGATCACGGTGGTGACAAATTAACTGCAAGTTAACTTTCTCTGAAATATTAGAATTAATATTCCTTTTCATTTTGGATATTGATTTCGATACAGCAATAAAATTAACGGGAGAAGAAAGAGAAACTATGCGATTGGTGTAGCTGGTGTAAAGAAGTGTGTTCCTCTATGGTGTCTGTTAGTCGCCGTGGTCAGCTTCGAGGTACTGCAGAACATCCTGTTCAAATCGGCGAAGCCAGAAGGAAATATAACAGAGGCGGAATGTTCAGATCGACCAGCATAGTCAGATGAAAGCGATTCTGAAGTGGAGAACAATCGAAATCATGGACGGAGAATTGACGATCCGTGGGTTTTCGGTTTAAAGGTTAAAGAGAAGGTTCGATATTTTTTGTTGAACGAAGGGATAGGGCAACGTTTGTTCCTATACCACTGCTTGCTATAGTTAGTGCGTCAGTGTTGTGGAAAAAATAAGTGATGGTTGAATGATATGACGTTATTTATGGAATATAATATTGTGCAACAAGAGTATTATTTTTGTTTAACGTGAATCGTTTTTTAACCAATACCCACTCAGTTTGCATCACCGCTGAGAAAAAACATTGTTTTAATAAGTTTCGGATCGTCGTGAAAGTAAGCGAAGGTTATATAATAAATATCTGGTGTGAAACACCACACGACCTTCCAAGCTACAGAATGGAAATGAAAAGAAATGAAATAATTTTAACAACATTTTTCTTAGGATAATTATACAACCTCTTTTATAAGAAGTTCATTACGAAAATAGGCAATATTGTAAACGCCAAAACAATAGTCTATGTCAAGCACACGTTTAAAACTTCATGACAGACAGATGTTAATAGACATGTAGATGCCAACTTAAATTAAAACAAATGAAATAATTTTAATTTTAATTTTGTTAGGATAACTATGCAACCTCTTTTTTATACGTTCATAACGAGAACAGGCAACAAAAAAAATAATCTATGATGTTTAAAACTTCATGTCAGATAGAGATTAATAGACATAAATACATGTTAACGTAAAAAATACCAAAGCCGCTCGCTTCTATAAAAATATCGATAATACAGCTTCAGCATTTTCAATCATATTTTGTAATTTTTACATTTATTTCGCTTTGCATTAAAAAATTTATAAAGAAAATTTATGTAAAATTAAATTTTCTTTAGAAAATACGTCTACACTTTTTCTTATAAAATTAATCGTTATTCAGATAATGAAAAAAAACTAACACTCAAATTCTACCCTAGGAATTTTTTGTCGCTAAACTACGCGTCATATCAAAAAATTGCATAGAGCATAATTAATCGGTATGTTTAAGGTCTATATCTAAGTATTTTTATATCTTTGAAATCTGCAGCTGTTTTAGAAATATTTGATAAAAACCAAAAAGTTCCCCTAATAACCCCCTCCCCCTCTCCGCACTGGATTTTTTCCAAAACTAATCAGCTCTAAGCCAAATGAAAACAAACTTAAATACAAAATTTTTCGTTCTGAAATTATCGTGGATACTAACACACATTCAAACATCATGTCCGATCTTGGCGAAACTTGGCCAAAAGTTGTAAAATGAGCTAATAGGTCGATTTAGCGATAGTGAAAACAAAGTCGATTGCGTAAACTTCTATACCTACGTATGTATATGTAGAGTGGAAGGCAATAGTGATATTATGTTACGTATTTGTTTGTTACCATGTTATTTTACCAATGCTCACTTAGTTTACGTCAATGTTCTAAAAAAGAAATAAAAACTAACTGCTGGGATCGTCGTTAAAAATTCGTTGTTAAAAATAAGTGAAGGTTAGATTCGTTTTTTACCAACGCTTATTGTGTAATTCGCGTCAGTGTAGTGGAAACGTCATTGTCGAAAACAGTTGACGATGTTTATGAAAAATAAATCATTGCATTATCATCGAACTTTTTACCTTATTAACAACATCGCCTATTGATTCAATTTTAAGAAAATAATAACAGCACTTAAATTGAAGCGAACAAAAAATTCATTTGTAAAACAATTTAATATTGTATAAATAGAATGTTTTCGTGTACAAATATCACACGATTATCCTATCTTAATGTACAATTTCGTAAAGAATGGCTTTTTTGAGAACATTCGCTTTCATTTTTGACTTAAAGATTATAAATTTTGTAAATAATTGCGAGAGCATAAAGCATGTGACAAAATCACAAAAAAAGAATAAAATTAGTAGGTAATGCTTCATAATTAAAATTTTTAAAATTCACTTAATTATAGGTTTAGAGATTTTATCTTTATGATGCACGCGCGCGACCTGAAGTCGTACATTCGTGCTTTGAATTTTTTTTTTTAATTTGGCTTTGTTCTTATTTATGTTTCAAAGCAATTTGAAGTCACTACAATCAACTTTAAATAATTAGAACATTCTTGACCAATTCGAAATAATACTTGAGTTCTCTTGTAAATTTTCTAGACCAAACGCATTTCAAGCAATTTTTAGGTAACTACTTAGTGTAATTTAAATTTTGGATTTATTTTTAGTTTATTCAAATGTTTTTAATAACTCTAAAATTCACATGTTACCCAATTTTAAATGCAAATACAATTATTCTAAAACTTTCATGGGATTTGAGGTAATAATATAAGTATTTGTATAAATTGTAAAGCAACTTCTATTAAATACGAAAAAAAATGTTATAAAGTAATTGCATTTCTTTGCACATAACTTTTAATAATAATTTAAATATGGTTGTGACCGTAGTATGGTAAATACTTGAATTTCACACATAATAAACTTTTTGAAATTTTATGTAAATTAATTTATGATTGTGTAACCTTGGCATTACATTTGATATTGAAAAATTTGTTTAAATAGAATTAAATTTTAATTTGGCGATTTCAAATAATTTCTGCATTCTTAAAGGTTAAAGTTAAAAGTAATTTAATTCATATTACAGAATTTTGGAAAATTAATTTTATAATTAGCTTTTTAGCTTTGCTTGGTAGTTTTGTACGAATACTTTTTATAGACTGCGGTAACAAACTAAATATATATATATATATATATATATATATATATATATATATATATATATATATATAATAATACAGTGTTTGGTACATCGATGCAAAGATTTAAAGGGTGATAGAATACGTGATTTTGAGCCGATTTAAGCAAACATACCCATATACCAAGTGTTGCCGTTTTGAGATAATGTCACTTTTAATATTTCTTGATTTTACCGTGTTTTCTGCAAATATCAAGTGTACAAGAGTAACAAGCCGTCTTATCGCAAATTTATACTAAGTTTTTTATTCCTTATGAAGTGATTGTTCATATTCTTTTATCAGAAAAGCCTAATATGTCTTTGGTTCTTGCCTAGAACTTCTTAAACATGAAAGTTTTAATTTGTAAAAAGCAATCACTAAAATTCAAACGTGGATTTAGTCTAAAATCTTTCGTTAATTTTTTTCCAATTTCAGTAAAACTTCCTTGGGCAATGGTCTTTAAGATAGCATGAATAGATTTACAAAAATTTTACAAACTGGAAAAATTGAATTTAATTACCAAAGTACCCCTAGGCGCATTCGCCAAAACGTAAAATAGCCCTTCATTATTTAGTTTAAATAGTTTAAAAAGCAGATTTTAGAAAATGTCCGATTTATTAAAACATTGATAGTATTATTATTGGTGTTCAAAATTAGTACTGCACGAGGCAATATTATATTGAGTATCAACAACAGTAAGGGACGTTTACCGGTCGCCGGCCATGTTTGGAGGCTGAGCGATAGCGAATTTGGCCGGAGACCGGTACAACTTAATGTTCGTGATGCTCATACTGTTTTTGCACGATTGTATTAAATTTACCACAATTGAAATTATTTCCACTAAATAAACGAAAAGTCAAAAGTGACATTTTAAATAGCAATGTAGATTCACTTGAAAATAAACTCGATTTTGCTAAGAAAATTTTACATTCCAGTGTTAGTGAGGTGAAAGAAATCTTGAATTCAGAAACAGTTTCTGTAAACTCAAGTACTGGGTGGAGCGATAACCGCAAAACATTTTCTAAAATCTGCTTTTTAAACTATTTAAACTAAATAATGAAGGGCTATTTTACGTTTTGGAATGCGCCTAGGGGTATTTTGGTAATTAAATTCAATTTTTCCAATTTGTGAAAATTTTTTCTAAATCTATTCATGCTATCTTAAAGACCATTGCCCAAAGAAGTTTTACTGAAATTGGAAAAAAATAACGAAAGATTTTAGACTAAATCCACGTTTGAATTTTAGTGATTGCTTTTTACAAATTAAAACTTTCATGTTTAAGTTCTAGGCAAGAACCAAAGACAGTTTAGGCTTTTCTGATAAATAATATGAACAATCACTTCATGAGGAATAAAAACTTAGTATAAGTTTGCGATAAGACGGCTTATTACGCTTGTACACTTCGATATTTGCAGAAAAGCACGGTAAAATCAAGAAATATTAAAAGTGGCATTATCTCAAAACGGTAACACTTGGTATTAAATGTTTGTTTAAATCGACTCAAAATCACCTATTATATCACCCTTTAAATATTTGCATCGATGTACAAACATGTATATATATATATATATATATATATATATATATATATATATATATATATATATATATATATATATATATAGGTGAATCTTATCTAATCCGCCAAAATTACAGGAGTACTAGAACTCTTCATTCTAAGCAAAAAGTTTATATGTACATGGGTCCGGAAATGCTTCGTTTCCGAGATACAGGGTGTGAAAGTTGAAAAAGGAAATCGCGTTTTCTGCAATATCTTTCGACGGTTTCGAAATAATTTCATGAAATTTCGTATACGGGGTTTGTTTGGGATGACAAATTCAAATTTGTGATCCATTTAGTTGTGATTTCTAGAGGGCGCCAGCGGCAACCATTTCGACCCCTTTAAATTGTTGCAACTTTTTTGTGCTACACTGTATCCAATTTTGGACGAGAAAAATCGATTCTCCTATCTTTTCTGCTAAAAAAAGGTATATTTTAGTGAAGTCGCTAGGAGCAACCCTTTCCGAGAAAAACGCATTTAAAACTCACAATGTTTATTTATTTAAAACTAACTTTTGTAACGTTAAAACATTAAAAAAAGAAAAAGAAAAGAAATTAATATTAAAAGTAAACATGTTCTTTTGTTAACAACTGTTCAAAATGCCTGCCTCTAACTTCAATACATTTATTAAAAGATTGCCTTATTTTAAAGAAAATATTCTTATTTTGGAATGATTTGGCCGCATTTACAATTCTATTAGAAAGTTGTTGAAAAAGTTGACGACTTGGCTGCCGTCTATTGGGATACAATTCTAAATATCGTCTATGCGCTCTACGCCCAACAAAATTTTCTTGTGCGTAAACGCAAATCATATCACGCATTTCTGAATTTGAAAATAAATTATGTCTAGGCATTCTATCGTATTTAGTTATGGAATTTTTATTAAAATTTTATTATCAATGAACGCAAAGTGACAGAGATACATAAGTAAAAAAGTAAGTTACTTAGTAACAATTAAGAATCCCTATTGATAAACCGGTCAAAAAAATACCCTGCGAAAATGTGTATGATTCATGAGTTTTAAATACCGTTTTTCTCGGAAAAGTTACTCCTAGCGACTTCACTAAGATATACCTCTTTTAGCAGAAAAGATAGGAGAATCGATTTTTCTAGTCCACAATGGCATACAGTGTAGTACAAAAAGATTGCAACAATTTAAAGGCGTCGAAATGGTTGCCGCTAGTGCCCTCTAGAAACCACAACTAAATGGACAACAAATTTGAATTTGTCATCCCAAAAACCCCCGTATACGAAATTTCATGGAATTATTTCGAAACGGTCGAAAGATATTTTTCAACTTTGACACCCTGTATCTCGGAAACGAAGCATTTCCGGACCCATGTGCATATGAACTTTTTTTGCTTAGAATGATGAGTTCTAGTACTCCTTTAATTTTGGTGGATTACACAAGATTCATCAGGTATATATATATATATATATATATATATATATATATATATATATATATATATATATAATGTGTCCCAAATTCGCTTCTCTATAAAGGGATCTCGGCTTCTGTTATACTTACGGCAAAGGTTAAATGGGGAAAGTTTTAGAGGAAACTTAGAGTATTCGATATCCGGTTTCAGATTTACGATCGGTCAATTGGTTTTGAAAATATCGGCGAGAAACCGAAAATGGCGGATTTCGTGTTTTGCCAGTAAATCCGAAATGGTTAATTTGACAGCTGTCACAACGTGAGACTATTTGGACCATAAGATGGCGTGTATGACATGTCACAATCGTCTTTTGTTATCCCACAGTGTACCTCAACTTTCATTATTCTTATTGCCGCCATATTGGATTTTTCGATTTTTTGAAAGAGCGCAATATTTCCAGTTTAGTGATGTCTCACAAGTGCATAAAAGATTAGAGTTTCATCGAAATATCACACTTTCTAAAGTTAGGTCTTATTTATTATTATTAGTAGGACATGATTTATTTGTCAGTAAAATTGGGTTTCATTTTTTCCATATAAGGTGGCTCTGACTATAACCTAACTTGATTATATTATCGCCAAATGGTAATAACAATAATGAAGTTAAAGTATAAAATAAAGTGACGTTGACTCATCAGTAGATTGAGATAGGGGGGGGGGTTCAATTTACGCACTTGAAATACTGCCTGCGTTTCAATAGCTTCATTATTTTACTTATGCCTAATTAATAAAAAATTATGTATTAAGTATAAAATATAATTAAATGAATTCTCGGGCACCATGTTATCTTTGACAGGAATAACAAACCTATTTAATGAACTTTAAAAGCTTTCTAGTAATAACAAAAAATAACAATATGCAATTAAATTTATTTACCAAATTTATGGATAATAAGGAGAGGAAAGAAAAAAGGTTTTTAAAGCTAAGCTTAAAACTAAAAATCCACCACTATATAATACCTCTGTATAACAATTTTCCAAACGACAGCTTCCAGTGTTTAATATGGATAAGGAACGGTCAGCTAGAATGATAGCGTTTCACAACGTCTTGCGAGTCTTGTAATAACGCGATCAACTATGTCTTTGTAGAAATTTTCAATCCAATAAACTTATTGTATTCTTGTTATTTGAATGAAGAGAAACTTGCGAAAATAAGTACTTAAGTAAAACTTGCCATTAAAAATTATTAAGTATACAAGGTAATTAATTAAAAAAGGGCGTACTTAAAAAGTAAGTACTTAAAAAATTGCATACTTGAAAAGTGTAAATTAACGTTCAAATTAACGTTCAAATTAACGTTCAAATTAACGTTCAAATTAACGTTCAAATTAACGTTCAAATTAACGTTCAAATTAACGTGCCTAAAAAACAAACAAATGCTTAGTTTAAACTATACTGAATTAAAAAAATAACTTACCACCAAAATTTTCTTGATGGCACGAATATAAAAAATTAATTAAAAATCATTCTTATTGCTGTTAACATTCAGCATTAACTGAATTACAAAAAGCTTTCAGAATAACTCAAGTGTAAAAGTTTTCTTGCGTTGCGCTTACTATTTATATAATATTACACCCAAAAGATTTGCTCTAGGAAATGCCAATTAAATTGCCAGTTTTCAATTCTACATATTAATAATTAAAAACTTTTCTAATATTATGCCAAATAGATGAACGATTCTTAAATTAACGTATTTTTTAGTACAACCACAAAAAAGGTTGTAGTAGTACGCTTTTCTGTCATTAAAATCATAAACGTGACACACAAATTGTAAAAACCTGTTGAAAATGGCCGGTATTCCCTATTCAAATGTTAGCGCTTTACTTGCAGTCAAACAGAAACGCCGACATTACCTCACGTATTTGGATATGTACCCCGAACGACGGCAGCCTCATAAAACCCACTTCAGAAAAATTGTAATTAATTTAATTAACTATGGGGCCTTCGAACAACCTAAAAGCGGATACAATATTGATAATGAAAATCGTGACAGAAACATTTTACAAGCTGTCAACGAAAACCCCAGTGCATCGGTAAGAACGGTAGAACGGGAAATTCGTGTGTCAAAATCAACGTGTTAAAAAAGAATAACTACTATCCATACAAACTCGCAATAGTTCAAGGAAACTGATTTTCCAAGACGATTGCGCTTCTGCGAGTGGTACACTAGAATGTGTAATGAAAATCCCGATTTTGTTAATCATGTCTTGTGGTCTGATGAGAGTAGGTTTACGAATTATGGAGTTTTTAATAAGCACAACATTCATCATTGGGCTGTAGAAAACCCTCACGAAGTAGCAGAGAGACGTCTACAGACCAGATTTGGAAGTAACGTTTGGTGTGGGATTATTGGTAATTTAATCTAACTTACCTATTTTAATTGGGCACCTATGTATTATAAATTATTAATCATTGCAGGAAATCGACTTATAGAACCATTTTTGTTTGACTATAACTTAAACGGACAGAGGTACCTAGAGCTTTTGCGAAACCAGGTTGTGCCGGCTTTACAAGCTACTCTCACCGAAGATGAGTTCAGGAGAAGCTGGTTTCAACAGGATGGATGTCCGGCACACAACACCATTCAAGTCAGGAACTTCTTATTGCATTGAATGGTCCAATACCTTGGCTTCCTAGATCCCCTGACCTTTCGCCCTTGGATTTCTACCTCTGGGGGACCATAGAAATCCTGAGACAGAGAGTTTTGGATACATTTAGAAATAGTGTTAATGGAAATACACTTGCTAGGGTTTTACGAAAAACAGTCACCAATTGTCAAAAATGTCTCGATGTAAATGGACGTCATTTTGCAAATCTGCAAATTAATTGTAATTGTAATTTTATTGTAGGTTGTTCAAAGGTTCAAGTATTAATTAAATTAATGACGATTTTTCTGGCTTTATTTTTAACACACTCATAGCTGGGAATTTGTCCCAAAACATCTCTCTTGTTGAGAGGTCGTTATTTAATTCCATGTTTTATTGAAAATTCAAAGAATTTTATACATTATTTATTAATGTTATTTTGCGACAAATAAATCATGGCCTACTAATAATAAATAAGACCTAACTTTAGAAAGTGTGATATTTCGGTGAAACTCTAATCTCTTATGCAGTTGTGAGACATCACTAAACTGGAAACATTGCGCTCTTTAAAAAAATCGAAAAATCAAATATGGCGGCAATAAGAAAAATGAAAGTTGAGGCAGATTGTGGGATAACAAAAGACGATTGTGACATATCATACACGCCATCTTATTCGTCTTAAAAAAGTATCCGAATAATCTCACATTGTGACAGCTGTCAAATTAACCATTTCGGATTTACTGGTGAAAAACGAAATCCGCCATTTTCGGTTTTTTCGCCGATATGTTCAAAACCAATTGACCGATCGTAAATCTGAAACCGGATATCGAATGCTCTAAGCTTACTCTAAAACTTTCCCTATTTAACCTTTGCCGTAAGTATAACAGAAGCCGAGATCCCCTTATAGAGAAGCGAAGTTGGGACACATTATATATATATATATATATATATATATATATATATATATATATATATATATACTTGCAGAGTGTCTAGAGTCTACCCACGTTCTGTGGCTATATTTGTTATTATAAGAGATACTGAGTCGGTTAAATTAGCAAAGTTGGGCAGAATTACATGATAATTCAAATACCGATAAGAAAATTCAACATTGTTGCCAACAAAATAACTAAAAATCGTCTAAGTTTTCAATCGGCTATATCCTTTTTAATATTCAAAATACGAAAAAGTTATAAGAGAGACTTTTGATAGCTATTTTTACGCAAAATAGAAAAATGCGAAGAAAACAATTTTTTAGTAATTATTTTTCGAGCTACATCCCAAACATACATTTATGGACTCATTCGATGGCTTATTTTTTTCTGATTTAAAAAATGTATAGCTTTGTATGTTTAGTATTATTAGTTAACTCACAATTTTCAAAAAAATGGAATTATTGTATTTACTAAACTAATGCAATGTTTGCCGTGGCGTGCTGTGACAGTTAAAAACAAAATTGATTGACTGTCAAATAGTAGATATTACATTATTTGTTGTAACCAGTTGTAGTTCGTACTTAAATAGTGAATATTAATTTATTAATGGCTTATTCTTCATAAGAAAGAAATGATATGCTTTTTTGCTATTATGTGTCTAACAGTTGTTGCTTCGAAATTATATCTTCAAACTATATGGAAAGAAGACAACGTCGAATTTAAACCTACTCCGTCTCTTCGCAAAATTGCGAACGAGTGCAACACTTCCAAAGATGAAACCCACGTTATTTTGAAACAAAATAATTTTAAGCCAAATCATTTTCATATAGGAAATACATTGTATGTTGAAGATTATCAGAAAATATTAGGTTTTGCTACATGGTTGATTAATGAAAGTCGAGCAAGCAGTCAATTCTCGATAATCATTCTTTTTACCGATTAAGCAAAATTTACAAACAACGGCATCTTCAATAGAAAAAAATCATATCCAATGGTCCCAAGAAAATCCTCATATTACTGTTGAAAAGAGAGATCAATGTTCTCAGTAAACGTTTGGTGCGGTATTATTGGTACCAAAATCCTTGGGCCGTTTTTTTATGAATACAATTTAAAGTCCGAAAGATATTTTGGACGACCTTCCGTTAAACATAATTCAAAATTTGAATTATTTGCAACACGACGGGGCACCAGCACACAATGGATTACTTGTGTGTAACTATTTACAGGAACGTTTTAATAATTGGATAGGAAATGGAGGTCCAATGACTTGGCCGCCGCGATCTCCAGACTTACCCCCCCCCCCCCCCTGGACTTTTTCTTGTGGGGTGCAATTAAAGACAAAGTGTACCGAGAAAAACCTGGTAATCTAGACGATTTCAAAAATAAAATTCGTGTTGCTATACAACCAATTAGAACCCAAAGTATTTATTAAAAGTTCAAAACGAAATTTTAAAACGATGTCAAATGTGTGTTCAAAATAATGAAGGGCATTTTGAAGCACTTCTATGATTGTGTTATCTGTTTATATTTTTTGCTGTTACTCTTCGTTGTAAGTTAAATTAATTTAGAACTTTTTTATTTTGATAATGGAGTTCATTATTTCTTGTCATTTCCACAAATTTAGTAGTATAATATGAGCTTATTTTGTTATTTAAATGTTCACGGCACACTTTAATTTGTTTAATAAATATTATAATTACCTTTTTTGTTGAAAATTGTGAGTTAACTAATAATATTAAACATACAAATCTATACATTTTTGAAATCAGAAAAAATAAGCCACCGAATGAGTCCATAGCCGCCTATAGTTACCATTTAAAAAATGTATGTTTGGGTTGTAGCTCGAAAATTACTAAAAAAATTTTTATTCACATTTTCCCATTTTGCGTAAAAATAGCTATCAAAAGTGTCTTTATAACTTGAAATTTCAACGATTTTTAGTTATTTTCAGATATCTTAGAAAGTTGGCAACGATGTTGAATTTTCTTATCGGTATCTGAATTATCTAATTCTGCCCAACTTTGCTAATTAGACTCTGATCTTTATAATCGAATAGCCATAGAACTGTAGATTCTAGAATTTATATATATATATATATATATATATATATATATATATATATATATATATATATATATATATATATATATATATATATATAAGGATGGCACAGTCATTATGTTAAGTTCTAAGGAATATTTTTTAACTGACGTTAAAGGCGAAACACCCACAATACATCTAATTATTTGCTTTCATGTTACGAAAACATTTTTAAGTGAGAACTGGATCCCCAAAACATGATACCGTAAAGTAGGACAGATTGTACTTCAGAGAAATAAAACATTTTAATTGTGCTTATAGATCTTTGTGATCTTAGATGTTTAATAAGATAACTAAGTGTCCTCAGCTTTTTACGCAACTTTAGGCAATAATAGGACCAGTTCAGTTCATAGTCTACAAGAAATTATATTTCGCTTTGTTGTGGTATGGTTTGCTTTCCTAGACGTACGTATAAATATTCGCATAATCTATCGCTAAATGCGATTAACTCTGTTTTAGTTTTATTTAACTTTAATAAATTATCTTTACACCGAGTTATCATATTAGAATCGACATTTGAGGCTACTATAGCTGCTAGTTCTTGAAAAGTAGGTGCAGAGACAATACAAAAAAGTAATGGTCCAATTATTGACCCTTGTGGAACACCTTGATTTACAGTAATATGTTTAGAGTAAAAACTTTGAAGATGTTCGATTTTCTAAATAGAATCGTATCAGTTTGGCACCAGTACCTCTGAATCAATATTGCTCTAGTTTTAATAATAGTACTTTGTGATTTAGTGTATAGATATTGCAGTTTGCGTTGATGATCTTTGAACAAAGCCATAATGAAATTTTGAAATAATGTTATAGTGGGACGCAAATGACATTATCCTGTTAAACATTACCTTTTCAATAATTTTGGAAAAATTTGAAGGAATAAACAGAAGGCTATAGTTATTAATGTCTACATTACTACCTTTATTATGCAATGGCACACTTTTTGATTTATTTTTTAACGATCTAGGAAACTCTCCACATAAAAGACAAAGATTGATAATGTTACTTAATGGTTGTGATATATAAAAGTTGTAGCTTTTATTACTTTTGAAGGAATTTCGTCGAGAGCTGAGGGCTTCTTATTTGGCAGATTAGAAATTATGTTACTGATTTCAGCAGGTGTGGTCGGAAAAAAGCATATGCTATTGACATTAGTATTAATTTGATAGTAATGATTTGTCGTTCGTGTTTGTGTCCAGTGATGTGTTTCTGCAAATCAATCTGCAAAAGCTTGTGCAATTGTTACTGGGTCACTAGTTACTGTATAAGATAACTAAATTGTGTAAAGGCTCTCCCATTTAAGTGTAGAAAATTAAATCAAGCATGTGTCCACCTCCATTATCTCGGCAGGCAGTTGCTCGGTCTATCAAGGTGGTGATGACCCTATCATAGACATCTCTGTTGATGTCGTTGATGACACGTTAAATTTCTTTCTTAAGTTGGGGAACTGTTTGTGGTTTGTTCACGTAGGCCTTGGATTTCACATATTACCCCATAAAAAGAAGGGCAGGCCATTCCAAGTCGCACGATTGAGGGAATTTTTAATGGAGTCCTGCTGAAACTTCATATTGGCTGTATCCATTTCACCCATAGAAGGCCATAAATTGTTTCTGAGCATGTCACGATAACGCTCACCGTTAACTGTTATTGCATTACCACCTGTCAAAACTGTGGTTCGCAGTGGATGCATTTGGCACTATTGGATCTCTCTAGGGTTTTCTTGACCCCAGATGCGGAAATTTTGTCAGTTCGCGAACCCAGACAGATGGAAATGTGCATCGTCACTGAAGATTATTCTTGTTACTAAGTTGTTATCCTCTTTTTATTTTGTGAGAATCCACTCGGCGAATATTGTCCTTTTCAAATGATCTATAGGTCAACTGAATCTTGTATGCGTGCATATGAAGATTTATCAAAATTCATTGTAAAGAGGCTGTCATGATTCCCAATTGTTGAGAACGACGTTGAAGCGACTTCTGAGGGCTCACATTTTTTTTTAACAAGTTTATTAAAAATTTTAGAAATTAACAATTCATTTTTATATACATATCACACTTAAAACTAAATATAATAATAAATGTGTATTGTGTTGTATTGATGGTGCGCTGCTCAGGAATCTTCTTCCTCTTCAGCGCGTGGATTGCGAAGTTGTTGGGTTGCGTATCGTGTGGATTGCCTGTTGTCAGTGTTGTGATTTGCATTGTTGGTCGTTTGGAAAAAAAATGAGTTGTGGAGATGTGGTGATGTTGGAGTATGTTGTGTGGACTGTCCTGTTGTCACTCGGTTGTGGCTGGTTGCTGATGCCTTGCGTATCTGAAATAAATAGAAACATGTGTTAGTTGTGTGAAACAGTGTCGGTTTTAACAGAACAGAATAGATTAAATTGTCGATACTGTATACTTATCTGGGGCATCAGACTTCGCTCCGAACCTTTGTATGATTACCCGAAAAGGACAACCACCTCTGAACCGTGAGAGAGGATCACTCCCCACAGGTCCATCGCAGTTTGCGCCTGAAAGAGTGCCGCTGCCACCTTACGGATGACAGGTAGGGCCTTCTCCATATCGAGACCTCCGAGGAGGCCCAATATGGCGTCGAACCCTAAGGCTGGGTAACGACAGCGGGGGGAGCTGTTATCGGTACTTCCGCCTTCTCAACCTTGCCTGCTGTCGCTCGGACGTAACTGACGCCGGTCCGGGTTGAAGAAGGCGCCGCCGTCGGCGGTGTCCTCTTCGGCCTCTTCCGTCTTCTTCCGTTGCGGAGGTCGAGGGAACTTCGGGCATTCCTTGTAGCTGGCGGGGTGGTCCCCACCGCAGTTAACACATTTTTCCCGCTCTGTACGGGGCAACTCCACCATCACGAGGGGGATCGGAAGTCACCGCTGTTTCATCCTAAAAACAGAGAGAGCATTAATCCCTTCCGTTTTTAGCTCTGAGCTAACGTCGACCTCGGATAGCTCTACGGGCACGCCGCGTATCACCACCTTAGCAAATCGCTCGCTCTTTGCCTGGTAGGTGTGATACGGAGTACCACACCTATCCATATACCTAATCAGCCTGTCTCTGTCCTGGAGTGAGGCAGGCTGAATCCGGATTCCCTCACTGAGGACCTTGGCCCTCGTGAAGGCGATCCTCTGTCGGTCCATTTCTCGGGAGAACGTGATCTAGTTCTCCTTCTGACGAAGGATTACCGGAGGCACCTTCTCCCTGGTGTCCTCTTGTGTCGTCTGCTCCATTGCTGTCGGTGTAGGGTTCCAGGGCCTGGAATCCGTTGTCCGTGGGCGGCGGCGTAGACGGGCGAACCTTCGGGGTCTTCTTCGGCTTCTTCTTTTGCAACACGAAGTCGTCGGAGCTGGTAGATCCGGGCTTCTTCTTCTTCGGTGTTGTCAGTTGCGGCGGCGGCGGAGGTGGATGGCGTGTCTTCTAGGGGGGTGATGCCTTCTAACGGTGGCGGTCGCGTCTTCTTATGCTGCCTCTTCTTCTGTGCGGTGGCGGCAGGTGGCGCGTCACTGCTCGCTCTCTCGAACGGTAGATCGAGCAGTGACGGTATCACTGGCGGTATCCGGAACTCCTGGGACGTCGTCGGTGACAGCGGCTCTCCCCGAGCTGCCCGCTTCTCTAGGAACTGCTGGTAGCAGCGCCTGTTGTAGCCCGGCTCCAACATCCTGAAAACGACGTTATCTTTTTTTTTCAAATAGACTGGTTAGTGGACCTTTTCGGATCGAGATCGCAACCTCGAATGAGGGCTCACATTCACACTATCCTGCCCTAATGGCGGCCGATTTTATGGTTGCAACGGATCGGGTTTCCTCAAATTTCTTTCTCAACCGCAGAGCTGTTGATGCTGTAGAGGCATTATTAGGTCTGAAGATCCCGCGGAAGTCTACGAATAGTCTCTGCATAGCACTCGCTGGTTTTGTAATAGATTTTACCAATGTTCCTTTGTGAACCGCTCCATGGCATCTAGGAACCTGAAACACACAAACAACAACTTCCGGTTTCCCTGGAAGTGCCCTCTACTTTGTTATTTTAAATGACACCCTGTATATTTTTTAACACCATTCGTCTTAAATTTCTCTTTTTAACCATGTATACCAAAATGGTGTTTGTTTTTAAAATGGCTACTGAAAACCTTTTTATTGTATTTAGTAGAGTTGGCCATGATTTGAATTGTGGCTATTACTACTGCTTATTCCGCAGCAATATTAAGATATCCCTGGTACACAATTTTGTGTTTCTCATTTATTTTGTTCTAATCAGTAGCTGCAAAGACTTTGTATAATTTTCAAATTTAAAGAAAAAATTCTAGGCTTAATTTCCGATATCATAAAAACTAAGATAGAAACATCAATTTTAAATTTCAGTCGCGTGTCAATTTAGCCTTCACTTTTACTCATTACAATTCATTATTAAGCCATTTAATGTTTTTAATTAAAATTGTTATCGGATTTGGACATTATAAATTAACAACATTAACACCTACCCACAATTATATCAGAATCCGATGACAATTTTAATTAAAAACATAAAATGGCTTTACAATGAATTAATTATATTTAGTAAAAATGAAGGATAAATGCATAATTTACACGTGGCTGAAATTTAAACTTAATGTTTCTATCTTAGTTTTTATATCGGGAATTAAGCTTAGAATTTTTTTTTTTTTTAATTTGAAAATTATACAGTCTCTGCAGCTACAGATTAGAACATAATAAATGAGAAACGCAAAATTGTGTACCAAGGATCTGCGCAGCGGAATGAGCAGTAGTAAACAAATGCCATTTTGGTATACATGGTTGAAAAGAGAAATTTAACGGGAATCACACCTACCAGATCTTAAAATAACATGTTTCTAAATAGCTAAGCTACGGGGCGTTGCATATCCCCTGTGTCACCCGGTATATTAAAAAAACTACATGCAATAATACAATACTGTAAAAAATAACAACAAAACCGCGTAAAAAAACTAAAAGTGGTTTTCCTTACTTTTAATTCAGCAAACTTCTGAGTTCTACTTTTAAGATTAATTTTCTCTGCTTATTTATGTTCTATACAGGGTCTGCCTTTGGGAACTGATCCTATGAGTGTCTGCTAAACCAAACTAACTATAATTTTGAAAATTTGGTGACAGGGTAATGATGTTAGGACTAACTCATCTAAAATAGTTTCACGTTCGTACCACTTCCGGTTATACCGGAAGTCGGTACTTAGTCGCTTATTTTAAATGGAACACCCCGTATATTAATACATTTTTGGATTCTATGTCGAATTTTAAGGTAAGTTTGTTAAATAAACTAGATACGAAATTTCAGTCGTTTTAAAAAAACATTTTTCTAAAAAAATTGACAGATGCGGTCTTAGTAATAACTCGTTAATTGTTCTGTTCCTGTCAAACAATTTGAATAAAACTTTGAGGTGTTGTAAGCAAAGGTTTATCGCAACAGTCTGCAAAAAATGACATTTGTATTTTTCATTAAAATAAAATTATGAATGTCTAAACTTGACTATCAAAAAATGCAAGTTACTCAAAAAAATCAAATGGAAACCTCAGATCGATTTAACGTCAAAAATGAAGGTCAGTTTGTTTAAAACTTTATTTGCCTAAACGTAACAGTTTCATACTTATTATCAAAAAAGTCCCAATTTTAAAATTTGTGATAAAAATGAACTACATACTTAAATCTAGTATTCCTTGTTCGTGGTCACCATGTAAACCAAATAATTGAGAATTGAAATAAAGAAAAATATTTGAATAAGTTACTGCAAAAAATTATAAAAATTGATATTTTTGTGATCCAAAAGTCATTTTTGCCAAATAGAAATTTTCTAAGTCATTTTTTTCAAATTCGATATACAACATAAGTGTAAAAATTTAATACTTCATGAGTAAATCGAAAAAAACTACTTTTTTACTGCGGAGGTGATACATACTTATCAGCGCATCATTACACGATAAAGATGCGTATTTATTTTGTTTTTCTTTTGTAGTCAATAATTTAATAAAATTGTTGCCAGTTTGTGTTTTTCTTGATGAAATGGCTCGACTTGAATATTCTAATACAGATTATTTGAATTTAATTTTAATTCATGGAGAATGCCATAGAGTTGTAAAACGAACAGTAGGAACATTTATCGAACGCTATCCTGCGCGCCCCCCACCATCAGCAGATACAATAAGACGTGTGGTTCAAAATTTGGAACAGTTTGGCACATTTAAACACTCTGCGCCTCGCAAAAAAACTTTAGGATATTTCCGTGCCTATCCTCGTAATTCCATAAACGACGCGAAAACAGATATTGGCTTAACACCTTTCAACTATCAGAAGAATTCTTAGGAAACATAAGTTTAGACCATACTGTTTACTATTAGTTCAACATTTGAAAGAAGCGGATTTCTTGAAACGTATCGAATTTTGTGAAACAATTTTGCTCAAAATTCTAGAAATTCCTAATTTTTTGACTAATATCATATGGGCGGACGAATCTAAATTTACGAAAAATGGCATATTTAATCGCCGAAACTCGCATTACTGGAATAACGAAAATAACAATCAAATTTGCGAATACCATTTTCAGGAAATTTGGAATTTAACGTATTTTGTGCTATTCGGAATAACGAAATCTTTGACGTGTATTTTTACCACGAAAATTTAAGAGGTTTAACATAGTTGATTGTTGCGATTTATGATTACAAATTTAATTTCTAGGAGAAAATTATCTTGAGATATTAAATACTCGAATTCAACCCCGATTACATCTAGAAAGGGAAAATGTATGGTACCAACAAGACGGTGCGCTCCCTCACAACACCAACGCTGTTTCCATGAAACTTTATGAAATTTTTGAAGATCGTTGGTTTCCCAATAATGGTCCCTTTCCATGGCCACCTAGGTCACCTGATCTTCCGCCAATGGATTTTTATCTTTGGGGTCGAGTTAAAAATATTGTTTATGCTACACCACTAACGACTAAAGAAGATTGCATTGCAAGAGTGCAAAATGCCTTCAATTCTCTTTCTCCACAAGAAATTCAAAGGGCTACAAACGAAGCCGTTATAAGACGGGTTCAACAATGTCTTGCGTCTAACGGGCAACATTTTGAACATTTATTGTAAATTAATTTACATTTGATCACGAGTAAGAAATACTAAATAAGCGACTTTATCGTGTAAGAATGCACTGATAAGTATGTAGTTACTACCTCCGCAGTAAAAAGTAGTTTTTTTCGATTTACTCATAAAGTATTAAATTTTTACACTTGTTGTATATCGAATTTGAAAAAAATGACTTAGAACATTTCTATTTGGCAAAAATGACTTTTGAATCACAAAATTATCAATTTTTATAATTTTTTGCAGTAACTTTTTCAAATATTTTTATTTATTTCAATTCTCAATTATTTGGTTTCCATGGTGACCACGAACAAGGAATACTAGATTTAAGTATGTAGCTCATTTTTATCACAAATTTTAAAATTGGGACTTTTTTGATAATAAATATGAAACTGTTACGTTCAGGCAAATAAAGTTTTAAACAAACTTACCTTCATTTTTGAAGTTAAATCGATCTGAGTAATAAAAAATGGGGGGTTCCATTTGATTTTTTTGAATAACTTGCGTTTTTTGATAGTCAAGTTTAGACATTCATAATTTTATTTTTATGAAAAATACAAATGTCATTTTTTGCAGACTGTTGCAATAAACCGTTGCCTACAACACCTCAAAGTTTCATTCAAATTGTTTGACAGGAACAGAACAATTAACGAGTTATTACTAAGACCGCATCTGTCAATTTTTTTAGAAAAATGTTTTTTTTTAAACGACTGAAATTTCGTATCTAGTTTATTTAACAAACTTACCTTAAAATTCGACATAGAATCCAAAAATGTATTAATATATGGGGTGTTCCATTTAAAAGAAGCGACTATGTACCGACTTCCGGTATAACCGGAAGTGGTACGAATGTGAAAATATTTTGGATGAGTTAGCCCTAACATCATTACCCTGTCACCAAATTTTCAAAATTATAGTAAGTTTGGTTTAGCAGATACTCATAGGATCAGCTCCCAAAGGCGGACCCTGTAGTTAATGTAGCCAAATCGTTTAGCCGATTTTGGGTGGTTGTGAACGTAACAAATTTTTAATTACTTTAAAAACTCTTTTCTCCACTTGCCACACCTACTGGCAAAGTCAATAAGATTCTTAAGGCGATGCTGAGGTTAGGAGCAACGTCTAAAGTAACGATAAGTTTTAATACCTCGATTGGACAAACGTTAAAATGGATTCTATTTAATCTACTAGCTCAAGTGCGTTAACAACTCCCGATTCACCATCAGTCAATAGTATTTCCAAGTCAATACAATATTTAATTAACTCGTTTTTAGGTAGATTGTATGTTGAACAAAAACTGAAAATGATTGCTGAAGGTATTTCAGCGAATGGATTCTGGATGATGATCAATCATAGTCTTTGGTCTGTAGTAGTTTGCTGGTCGGATTAATACAATTTAAGATTGTGTACCAAATTACAATAAAGCATAAAAACTTATATTGTTTAATGCAGTGTAACAGGCTAAAAGCATCGTAAATACTTCCCAATTGATACCGTAAGGGTTTTAGAGCTTCTACTCGACTTTCTCAACGAGTGTGTCTCAGTGGTTCTGGCCCCTGGAGTCATCGGCCTTGTTCTAGATTGTACCCCTGATTTATCGCCTCTCATATTCGCCCCGGTTACGGTTACCTGATCGACAGAATGCTTGTAATTTAAGTTTGAGCCTGCTCTTTTTTTTTAGTTCCTAAGTAGTTCATTAAACTCCCACCATGTTTATCAAATTGTGATTGCCTTTCGAGCCTTTTTCTTTTGAACTGAGCACACATCGCTTTTTGCGTCCATCTGACATTTTAAAATATACAAAAAATTGTATTTGGTATTTTACTGCTCAATCAGCGTAAGTACTATGTAAGCCAGTAGCTAAACTGTGTGTAACTGTTACTTCAGGAGGAATATTTTTTTTTAATAAAAAAAATTAATAATAGTATCTAGTCGGCTATTGTGTGTGCGGATGTAACTTCACCTGTTACGTCACGTCAGTAATATTTTCAAATCAAAATTCACTTATCAATCAATACACATTACAAATTATATCCGTAAACAAAGGGTTTTTACTAAAATTTCAAATTTTGATGAAAGTTTAAAAAAAAAGCGTCGTTTAAAAAATAGCAAAATGGACTTTATCCAGAAAATTAAAAAAATAAAAATAAGAATATTGTAGCTTAATCATTAGCCGTTAATTGGAAATACCTTATAGAGCCACCCGTAAACTGTTATCTGGTATGAATTTATTCGAAAAAACTACATATAAAATAATTATAGTAACATACCTTACAAATTGATTGCACTTCTCCAAAACACTGTAACTGTATAAAGTGCGCGATAACCTTTATCGTATGATTTTCAGAAATCGGCAGTATTCTAAGAATTATAAGTTGTTACCTGTTCCGTTTGGATAGAGAACAGATTTTTACTATAACGAAATAGTATACCGGGTGTCCAAAGCGTCACGCGATGGGAGATTGTGGCATCGCTGTTCAACTTAAAAATATTTTAGCACCTACAGGGTGATTCGTAAAAGTAGGGGGGGTATCAACTTTTTTGTTGTAAAGGGAAAACCCTGTATATCATTACATTTTTGGATAGCCTAATGAATAAGCTTTTCAACGATGTATACATTTGTACATATAAAATGCAACGTTGCCAAGTTATTTAACAAAAATGTATTTTTTTCCTGAATGTAAGGTTAGCAATAAAAATTAATTCTTGGTTTATTATCTAAGTTGAGACAAATTAGTTCAGGGATATAATTAATCTAGGGATAGGCTTTGAAAAGATGTGAACGTTTTATTGATATATTGAATAGGGGAGAGAAGGTTCCGTGTGTAGCATGTTCAACGTACATCAATTCTCTAATTCCAAATGGAACGCCCTGTATATTTTGATATGGGCGAATAGTACTCCTAAAGACTTAACTTTTATCTAAATACACTGATACCGCTAAAATTTATAGTATTTATAATATTTCCATTTTGTTAATTTTTCTATAATTATTTTGTAACGTAACGATTTAATAGAGTGCCATGATTTAAAAACAATAAAACAAAATTTTAATATGTCAATTAGGTGTATTTTAACTTGATTTTTTTCAAAACAACTTTTTCGCTACATTTGTATTTAGAAGAAAACTTGAATTAAGAGAAGTTAACTCTAAATTTTAAAATGAAATATACGAAGAACGAATTAATTCAAATGATTTACATAATAGGAGAAGCCCTAAGTAATTGTTGACTTGTTTCTAGAATTTATAAACAAAAATTTCCCGATGCCCATTGTCCAGATGAACGAGTTCTTGAAAATTTAAAAAGTAGATTTGAGGAAACAGGATCGATTACATAAGAACAATTGTTCAAAACCTGTAAACAACGAGGAAACCAACTTGTGGTGCTTCAAGCTATACAAAAAAAAACCTCAAATAAGTATTAGAAAAATTGCAGTGGAACATGATTTACATAAATCAACAATACACAGTATAATTAATGAATTTAAATGCCATCCATACAAGATCCAACACCACCAGGCATTGGATGAACATGATTTCGAAAAGAGATTAAATTACTGTCGTTGGAGATTGCAAGAACCACATAATTTTTTTAATACAGTTATGATTACAGACGAATCTACTTTTCATAACAATTATTTTGTAAATAGACATAATTGTCATTATTACGGCATGGAAAATCCACATATAATTAGATACAGAAACGATCAGCATAGATGGAGTCTTAATGTTTGGGCTGGTATTATTGCCAACAGATTATTAGGACCCTATTTTTTGGAAAAAAATTTAAATGCAGTAAATTATTTAAATTTATTGCGAATCAACGTGCTACTATGAGAACATCTCATTCGGTAATGAGGAAGTATGGTTCCAACAAGATGGCGCTCTTGCACATTTGGCTCGTGATGTGACGGAGTTTTTAAATCAGCAATTTCCGGATCGTTGGATAGGTCGCCATGGGCCTATCAGGTGGCCAGCTAGATCACCCGATCTGACTATTTTTATGGGGCTACATTAAAAATGAGGTTTATAGAACATCGCCGACTACTGCAGAAAATATGAGGGAAAGAATTCAACAAGCGTTTCGTAATGTAACCCAACAAATCTTGCATATTTTACAACGTTCCTACGGACGATAGAATCAGTGCATTGAGAAAAGAGGAGGCTTGTTTGAACCCTATTTATAATTTTTTTAAGTGCACATTTGCATATGTTTGACTTACCTACTTCTTGTTCTTGTTAATTGTTTGTTTATTATTTCAATATTACATTGTTTAGTTTATTGTTAAAAATATTTAATAAAATTAATTATTACTAATCTGGTATTGTGACTTGAAATCATGGCACTCTAATTAAACCGTTACGTTATAAAATAATTATAGAAAAATTAAAAAAACGGAAATACTTTAAAAACTATAAATTTTAGTGGTATTAATGTATTTAGATAAAAGTTAGGTCTTTAAGAGTACTATTCGCCCATTTCAAAATATACGGGGTGTTTCATTTGAAGTAAGAGAATGATGTACGTTGAACATGCTAAAGTTTCACACGGAGCCTTCTCTCCCCTATTCAATATATCAATAAAACGTTTACATCTTTTCAAAGCCTATACCCAGCTTAATTATATTCCTGAACTAATTTGTCTTAACTTAGATAATAAACCAAGAATTAATTTTTATTGCTAACCTTACATTCAGGAAAAAAATACATTTTTGTTAAATAATTTGGCAACGTTACATTTTATATGTACAAATGTATACATCGTTGTAAAGCTTATTCATTAGGCTATCCAAAAATGTAATGATATACACGGTGTTCCATTTAAAATAAAAAAGTTGATACCCCCCCTACTTTTACGAATCATGTAGGTGCTAAAATATTTTTAAGTTGTGCACGTACCATATAACTTTTGTATAAATTATTTTAATGAAAAATCAACAGCGAAGCCACAATCTTCCGTTGCGTAACGCTTTAGACACCCGGTATATTTCTTGAATAGTCCATAATACAACAGCTAGCACGTTAGTAATAGAATGGTAATTGAAGATGCATCACTTATTACTGAAATGCTGTTGTAAATACCTTTTATTTTGTTTATTTTTTATTACATTGGACCAAAAATGTCCTAGGTAGTAAGCATTCTATACAGATCAATTATTTTACTACTGCCATGTATCCATAGCAAACCTATGTATTTTTTTAAGTTTCAGAAAAAGCCTATTTTGTGATACGGAGATTCCAGATTTGACATTTGCAATGTTGCCAGATTTGCCGTTTCTCTGATATTATTAGTCACTTTGGTTTTTTACATATATCACCCTGTATATGCAATCATTATTGGAATCTCCTCTTCAATACGAGTTTAACCTTATATAACACCTTTATGTAGTCTAGAAGGTCTTAAATACATAAAACCGAAGTCTGGCAACGCCTAATTGTCTCAATAAATTTTTTAATACAAACTATTTTCAACTACATTAAAACGTAACAATTGAAAGATTACAACGTTTTTAACAATGATTACTTAATCAAGTGTTCAAAATGTGCCCCATTTGTGAGTTGACAGTACCCTGATCGATGGTAGAATGTGTCTACCACATTTCTTCATGACTGTCTAGAAATTAATCGAGATTCATCGATAATTCGTTGCCTTAGCTTTGTAAGACTTGCTGGCTTAGTTTTGTAAACTGAATTTTTCAAGTATCCGAATAAAAATAATCTTTAGGATTAAAATCAGGTAAACGTGGAGGCCATTCAATACTACCTCGTCTACCAATCCATCGTCCAGGAAATATCTCATCTAAATAACGCCTAACATTTACACCAAAATGAACTGGAGCTCCATCTTGCTGAAACCATATCCGTTTAAAATTGGCTCCAAACAAGTTTCTCAGTGTAGGTACAATCTTATTTCTAAGTAGCATTTCGTACTTATCCGACGTTAAATTTCCTTCGATAATGATCGGCCCAATTAACTGAGTACCCACTATACCTAACCATACATTTAATTTTTGTAGTCTTTGTGTATGGTTTTCACGCATCCAGTGTGGATTTACGTCCCTCCCATGCCTTAAATTATATCGATTTACACTCCCACACAGTGTAAAGGTTGCTTCGTCGGAAAAACATACGTTGTTAATGAAATTTCCGTCATTTCCAATTTTATCCATCATTACCTCAGTAAACTTTAATCTACAGTCGAAGTTATCTTCACTTAATTCTTGCAATAAATGAATTTTGTATTTTGCGTGAGGATGTATGTGGATCTCAACGAAAGTCTGCATTATATCTATAGTTTTGTTGTCATTTAAATCTGTTTTTGGTGTACCTGATCGATATTTATTTTCTACTCCTCCAGAG
This sequence comes from Vesta saturnalis, assembly GCA_036346205.1. Taxonomy (NCBI): domain Eukaryota; kingdom Metazoa; phylum Arthropoda; class Insecta; order Coleoptera; family Lampyridae; genus Vesta; species Vesta saturnalis. The sequence goes on from JARFJB010002000.1 coordinate 579,629, forward strand.
TCCTCAAAGCGCTTTACAGTTTTTTGTACCGTCGCCTTATGGATAGGAGAACGTTTTGGGAAAGTATCGTGGAACAAGTAGGCTCCTTCACTATAAGATCTTTTTCTGTCGCCGTACCCTCTCATCATTAGAATAGTAATTCAAATCTAAAATATTTTGCAGTTTTATGTATTTAAGACCTTCTAATGTGACTAATAGTAAAATAGGCTTATCCCAAATTTTGTATAATTCGGACTAACAATTTACGAGATAATTGGGCGTTTCCAGACTTTTGGTTCACGCTGTATATTCCTAAATAAAATATGTCTCAACACATGTGCATTCTGACAGTAAAAATGCCGCCCTTGAATATGCCGCCCGCTGCAAGGGCACCAACTCTGCAGTTACTAAAACTGTGTCAAGCAAAAGTATGCATAAACTTTATAGAAATGAGTATTAGATTTGATATGACGTTGCGTAACAACAAAATATAACAAAAGAGAGTTCTTGATGCTCAATAAGCTGCATATTGAACCGTTCTTGGCATATTTGTACAAAATGGCGCCAGAAGAGTTCCGTGACCAAAAGGCGTCGTAATAAAAATGCATGTGAACCGATGCATCGTTAATCAATTGTCAATGTTTATCCATGCATCGATGTATATCGTTCATCCCTATCACAACGTGCGATGGCTTCGATCAAACAGCGTACGCGACGTGTTTGTCCCGACTTGAAATTTCGAGTTTATTCCTGTTGCTGGTTTTTTCCAGCAAATTCTCATCATTTTAAAACGTTATATAAAAGAGCGTTAGCATTAAGATCTCATAAACTAGAAGTTACTACCAACATTCAGTGCGCTCTATTGCTCTCGTCTGTGTGTTTGTGTAGCAATGATAGATAGCAGTCGACAAAAGTGCGACGTGTAACATACTCGTTAAATAAGATAAGACAGAAAACAAATTTATAATTTTTTTTCGGATTTTTTTAAAATGAGTTAAACTGAGGGGTAATAAAACACAATTTATGTAAAATACTTAACAATCGAAACTGAAAAAAATGAATTATTCGATTAATCCTACACTTTTTTAAATTATTCGTTATTTTGATAGATATCTTTAGAAAAGCGAAACAAGAAACTTTCGAGACATCAAAATCTCATTAATAAAAGAAGACGCGAAAAAAATTTAGAGAAAAATTATGGGAAAATAACACAATTTTTCGGAAAAACACAAGATAAACCATCGACGTTCTGGTTGCCGACGTACATGGCAACTACAGATGCACAGATGAATACATCGCCGTCGCAGCCATCTACATGAAGACTATAGATACTCTTTTTAATGAAAATACTTCAAAAATGTACAGCCAGCCTCGGATTTAGCAGGAGGCATAAAAGTGGGTAATATCCTTCTCGGTATCAAAACGAATGTGATGTTTATCCTACGGATACACCAGATCGAAAGGTTTCCTCGGTTTATTTTACTCGAATTCTACCAAATTTAGAAAAAATGAAATGTCAATGGCTTTTATATTCTAAAACAAAAAATTCAGTATTTTGTTTCTGCTGTAGGGTGTTTTGTAGTTCTTTAAAAATTACAAGATTTGGTGATACGGTTGGTTTCAATTATTGGAAGCATATCGTCGAACGTTTAAATGTTCATGAAAACAGCAAATCCCATTTTGAAAACTTGAAAAAATGGTCGGATTTAGATAGTGGTTAAAAATCTAATACAACCATTGACTCTGCAAGTCGAAATTTGTTGAATTTAAAAACGACATACTGGTCTGCTGTTATTGAAAGAATATTTTATACAAAACAATTTTTGTCTGATCAAACTTTTCGTGGTACAAATAGTAAATTACTTATAAAAAAATTGTAACTTTTTAAAATGTATTGAAATAATATCCATATTTGACCCGGCAATAGCTGAACATACTCAAAAAGTGGAAAAGAATTCGAATGACCATAAGAAAGTGCATCATTATTTAGGAGATAAAATTCAAAAGGAAATAATAAACTTAAGGGCGAAAATTTTAAATAGGGTTAAAAAGTGTAAATATGGACGGGGACGAGTTCACTCCCGTCCTGAGCAGGTAGTTCTTTCATGGGTCGAATTCTCTCCTAAGCAAATATGCATTAAAAGGTGATTAAATGGTATTATTTTTCAGAAATTACAGCGTTGTTCCCAAATTACATTTATCCTTAAAAGCACGGTGGTATGAAGAGAATGCGATATTAGTCAATTTTTTGTGAATTTTTTGTAAAATCCTAAAAATATATTAATATGATATATAATATATTCATTTTTGTTAAGGATCCCCTTGCAAACATTTCCTTACGTACTAATGGAAACATATTTTTCTCTGTCACTGACCTAACAGGTTAAGGAATATTATATATAATTTGTCATATTTTTTCTGAACATACGTGTGTATGTTTTTAAGTTAAACATTATAGTATTATACACCGTGTCCAGGATAAGGATGCCCACTATGGCGATCTCCGAAACGGTAAGAGACGGAAGGTCGGTTAAATGGAACAGATGTTACGCATTTGAGAGGATTTACTTATGGTATTTGTAGAACTCGAATATCTCTTTTAGTTTTTGAGATATTTGAAAAAAATTGAATTTTCTGATTTTCGTTTTTCTGACCTTATTTGAAGCGCTATCAAGAAAAGAAGAGCACAATTTCATTGCTACTTTTCTAGCTCTACTTAATGCTGTTATTCAATTTTTGATACATCGCTTCGTTTGTTAGCAACCATCATCAACTTTATTTCTTTAAATACACGAAAAAATTATTTTTGCCATATTTAAATTCTCTCCTTGATTCTGAATTCAACGATATATCACACTTTATATTTTTGATACGTTTCGCATGAGAAAATTCATATTCAATGTAAAACATCGAAAACGTACAGTTAAAACTAATACTAGAAACATTATAAAACCGTAAAATTATTATAAAATTATGTTTTGTAATTTTAAATGATAGACAAATAAAAAACAAATTTATTTTAAAGGTTAATAAACCCACAAAAGATGTTCAAAAAGATCCCCGTTATTCTCTAAACATAAATAGCATCTTCTAACTGTAGCATCTAAAACATTCATCAGCATTTGAGGAGTAATACTAGCAAACGCTTCGAGAACTAATCTTTGTAAAATTTCTTCGTTTTCAATATCCTTTCCATAAATGTAATTTTTAATGTATCCTTAAAGAAAAAATCCAAAGGTGTTATATCTGCAGAACGGGCTGGTCACAGTACATTTGCATGAGTTCCAATACATCTTTCTGGAAATCTAACTGACAGGTATTCTCTGACAGCTCTGGAATTATGTACTAGTGCACCGTCCTGCATAAACCAACAACCTTCAACTTCTTGGGAAGGCAAATCATTCAAAGCTATCTCTAATTCATTTTGGAGTAAAATTTAGTAATGTTCAGAATTTAAGGACTCGTGGTAAATGAAAGGACCTATAATTCGAGTACCGACATATTAAATCCGAAACGGTGTTGGTGTTTGGTCGTTTTGTACAGACGTGGATTTACTCTTGCCCAATAATGAGCATTTCTACGATTAAAAATTCCATTATGATTAACCATACTTTCATCGGACCATATTATTTTATTCGGAAAATATTCATTGTCTTGAGATTGACGTGTGTACCATTCGCAAAATATTCTACGTCTTTCTGGGTCACCTGGTCGAAGTCCTTGGCAAATTCAAAATTTATATGGATGTACTTTCTCCTTCTTTACAACATAATGAGCTGTGGAACGGGCTATGCCAGTTGCCTCTTCAATTTTCCTAGTAGAAACCTCTGGATTTTCCGTTACAGCTAATAAAACAGTATTGGCTTTTTCTTCATTGCAAGGTTTTTTGCGAGATTTTACAGGTTTTTTTAACGCCCCATATTCTTTTAGATTAACTGCTAATGTGCGAAAAGTTATTTTGTGAGGTTGACGCCTTTCTGGGTATTTGTTTAAATACATTATTAGGTAAACAAAATGCAAAGCCAACTTATTTTTATCAAATGCATCAGTACGACGGAAGATGTATTTGTGAATTATTTTATTCGCAACAGGCATTAGAAAATGAGAAAACATTATTTTATAATAATTTTACAGTTTTCTAATGTTTCTAGTATTAGTTTTAATTGTACGTTTTCGATGTTTTACATTGAATATAAATTTTCTCATCCGAAACGTGTCAAAAATATAAAGTGTGATATATCGTTGAATTCAGAATCAAGGAGAGAATTTAAATATGGCAAACATAATTTTTTCGTGTATTTAAAAAAATAAAGTTGATGATGGTTGCTAACAAACGAAACGTTGTATCAAAAATTGACTAACAGCATTAAATAGAGCTAGAAAAGTGGCAATAAAAATGTGCTCTTCTTTTCTTGATGGCTCTTCAAATAAGGTCAGAAAAAAATAAAAACGAAAATCAGTAAATTCAATTTTTTTCAAATATCTCAAAAACTCAAAGAGATATTCAAGTTCTACAAAGACCGTAAATACACCCTGTCAAATGCGTAACTTTTGTTCCATTTAACCGAGCTTCCATCTCTTACCGTTTCCAAGATCCCCATAGTGGGCATCCTTATCTTGGACACGGTGTATAGCACGTGAACAAATAAGTGTATAGTTAATCAAATTTTCTTCTTCTTATTGTTTTATTTTTCTGATTTTTTGTATAAAGTTTATATTTATAATAAAATTTTATTGATAACCACTTACTGCTTTATTTTATTAAATAAAGAAATGCAATGTTAAATAATACATTAAAAAATAAGAATAATTAGGCAACAGTGTTTCGAGTTTAAGGCAACATAAACGGTTATTCCAAGTACAGTGTATAATCGCCAGGGAGTGAATTCGACCACGACCTTTTTGGCGGTCAGGTAATATTTATATTGTGGGAGTGAACTCGTCTTCGCCGGTAAACATTTTTCTATTATCCTTGACTGTACACCCGATGTCAGCCACTATGATCAAATTTCAGTTTGCATTCGATTCGTGAATTTAAATTTTGGTTTAACCCCAAGGCGATGCTGCGCCGAAGAACATTTTTTAACCTTTTGTCGTACTACAGATACGACAGGGAACGGGCAATCAACATTCTTGTTATCGCCATTCGAATAATATGGTTTAAATATCGACGATTTACGCGGACAAGGGTACGAAAATGTTGCTAATAGGCGGGGGAAGCATAATTGGTTAAAAAAATTGTTGAGATAAAGTCAAGAGCTTTCTTTGTGCCTTGTTGCAACGACACATTAAACCTTGTAGTGAACGACGCTGCAAAATGTAATATTTCATGTGTTTTTTCAGCCATTCGAAAAATTTATAATTTATTCTTGGCTTCGACAATACGGTAGTCAGTTTAAAAAATATGTATTAAGTTTAACTGTAAAACATCTATCAGATACTAGGTCGTCTAGCAGAGTTGATGCTGTAACTCCTTTATAGTATCAACTTGCAGAAATATACGATTCTCTATTTAAAATAGCCAGCGGACCAAGTAATATATTTGATAATAATGCAAAAATTTAACCCCTCTAAGAAATTAAAAATTTTTAATTCATATGTTTTTCGGACAATCAATGGAAATGGACCGTATTTCCTTATTACAAATCGTAAAGAAAAGAGACTCATTTCTTTATAACAACCATTTCTTTCTAGTAACCATTTCTTTATAAAGAATTATTAATTATTTATTGGATAAATATTAAACGTACAACTATTAACGTTAGAAAAAATTATGCTTGTACAATGTTTTAACTGTAAATCATTAAATGATACTGACGATTTGACATAGAAAATGATGAATCGCTACATGCAGGAGCCAAGTGTAATTCAGTACGTTCTAGGACAACACCTTATGGATTCTGGCTCAATTGTTTTACGATGATGTCTGATTAAAAATCATTTTCGAAGTCGCCATTTTGTTGTTAATGATTTCTTCTATATATTCTTCTGGAGTCGTGTTTGATCGCCATCCTCCATGGTTTTGAACCTCCTGATATCCGGTCCCCCATCAGGAAGAAAAGTAGTTGACGTTCGACGTAGACCGTGTCCAGTGTAACCGTCTGGGTTGGGTAATTTCAAATAATGGGCAATTTTCTTGAACATCTTGTAGAAACTGTGGATCCCCACAGGTTGCACTGTACATTTATTGTTCATATAAAATATGAACAATCTTGAGTGTTTGATATGTTTTGGACGCAAGCTTACATATCTCCTGTACAACTCAATCTCATTAATTCCTCTCATTTCCGTCATAACGGTGAATATACGCTTCTTCCTTGTCTTAGTGCCATGGGGGGTGACAACCAAAATAGAGCTGGTATCCTCGATATCCTTCACATTTAACTTTCTTAGCTCCTCACTATGACATGCCCCATACAGACCGAAAATTAACGCCAATCATAAGAAAAGTATCGTCAGGCGCTTCTGTCAAAAATTTTGACACATCATCCTGCGATAGAATGTTTGATTTTTTTGCTTCATATAACTGTAACTTCCCATACTTCAATATATCGACGTTTTCTTTCCCTCTCAACGTCCACATGGAATATGTCGACCATACCGTGTAAGATTTCAGTCTTTCGGCCTGTAATCAAATATAAAGAGAAAACTTAAAATAAATAAATAAATAAATGTATTCAGTAAAACTAACCTTTCCTGAAAAAAAGCAAGCATAACTTCTTCGTCGATATCCCTTACATTCTTTGAAGTCCTCCAAGAATTAAAAATATTGTAGGTCTTCTCATATTTATCTCGCGATTTCAAGGGTAATAAAGTAGCAACAGCTTCAAGCGCTAATGCCGATATTTCAGGATGATTTTCATTATTTATTTCCATTTTCACGCGATAATACTTGACAAAATTTTTGTTTACCTATTTTTGTTTAGTTGCTGCTGTGATGGAAACGGCAATTTAATTCTCGCGCTTGTCAGATATTTTTTTTTAAATAATTGCTTATGAAATGTAATCCATTTCTATTTAGTGTCCGAAAAAATTTTATGTACTATTATTAAAGAATAGTAGGTTCTTCTTTACTGATCGCGTTTCTAATCTCGGCTGCGCCTCGATTAGAAAGATCGCGATACGTAAAGAAAAACAATACTTTTCTTTACTTATAATACAAATAACTATTATTAACTTTATGGTGTAATATGTTAAGGTAAATAAATATTTCATATTTCACGTAAAATATTACAAACCAAACCAGTTCTAAGATATATTTGGTAATTATCTACTATTTTGAAAAGCGTATATTATTATTATTATTATTAATATTATTATAATGTTTATGTCTCTACCTGTCTCAGAATAAAAGTTTAATTTCAAAGCATAGTGTTTTTTTTTAATAATTGTTATTTTAACCCATAAGAAATAATTTTGTACACCGTTACCGGTTCATTAACGTTAAAACTACTCCTAACGAGAAGGGGCGCCTAAAATTTTCTTGGCCCGGGGCGCTTGGAGGCCTTGGCGCGACACTGTATTTGAATATGTAGAGGTATTCTAATTGTACTATTTCTGCTTTGGTTATTACCAATCTATTCCTAATTTATAACTTTCTTTATTACGGTTAAGTATCTACAACATTTATAAAAAGTAATGGCATTGAGAACGTATGCAATCAGTTGTAAATACGCATACTACGCATACAATATTTTAATCCATAGGTGAGGGGAGAGGCGGAAGGATACGCTATTTCATTATATCTGGTGTTGTGTTAATTAAAAATATATTTGGCGGTACTGGTACTAATAATCAGTAAAGGATATCGTAGTGTTCTTAGATCAATGTTTCAATATTTAATTATTTAAGGAAATCTTGGTGAAATACCGCTAAAGTTTTAATTGGCACGCTTTTTCAATTAACACCGTTTCATAATGGGCGTTTAAGTTTATCATTATAAGGAAGGTATAATATACACTACGTGTACGTGATTACTATTGTAACCAATATTGTTTATTTAATTTCTTTGACATTACATTCTTTTAAGTAAGACCTATTTTTATTGTAATGCTCTCATTTTTTATCTTCAATTATTAACAAAGAATTATGAATTTCGACTGAATTAAAAAAATAAGCGCTAGAAAACTGCTTTTCCATCACTAATACACTCAACATCGTTAACTTGTTTTCAGTTTTTTAGATAATTAATTTAATTGGTCATTAATAATATCGATCATAACCAAATTACATTAGATTCTGCAGACATTATCCAGTTACTATATATTCTCTCGTGCGAACTTATGCTTCCGCAATTTATATAGATCAGTTCGGTTGGAATAATTCGAATGGTGAATTGGAACAAATTTGTTTAAAGCTTCGAGTACGCCCTTCGGTTGCTTTTAGTATCCTAAATGACATAATAACATGATTTCATTTAGGGGGAACGTAGTGAAAACCTCTTCGCCATCTTGAATTTATTATGCACTCTTTTCGGGTTTCAATTTTTAACCGAAGGCTAAGCCGAAAACAATAAAAAATTAATAGACAAAAATTTTAGCCATAATTCGTAAAGATATATTACAAATATCTAGTGTGGAACAACACACTACCTTCCAACCCATAAAGTGGAAATTAAAAAAAAATGAAATAATGCATTTTTAGGATAATTATGCAACCTCTATTGTATGAAAACAGGCAACATTGTAAAAACAACATCAATAGTTTACGTCACATGGAGGTTAATAGACATTTAGATAACTTGAAGAAAATCCAAAGCCGCCCGGTATCTATGAAAATAAGGATAATACAGTGTAACCCTTTAATGCGTTGTGAGAAATTTATTAACCACATCCATAAAGACGAGCTAGTGACAAAAGTTAAGCGAAAGACATGGGATTCTGATACCTATCCTCATGGTCATGATAGTTAGCACTAAACGCATTGTAGTTCCCTCAGCGATCACTTTTAGAATTTACTATCTTGGTATGTACTTTATCGTATCAGCATTTTGTGTTCAGTTGGAATCAACAGTTGTTTCGATGGTCAGTTGAGTGTGAAAAGATATACTTAATAATAGTTGTAAAATTGAACATTAGTTTTATATATAAACATAACAGTTTTTTGATAAGTATTATATATCATTGGAGTTGTAACTAAATAATAATAATTTGTATGTTTACTAATCATTTTTGTTTGCGCAAACAAAATATTTGGAAATAGACTCATACCGTTCGACACAAATCTGTACCTATGTAAATGGGAATCTTTTACGACTCCTATTTTTTTACAAAACAAGCTTCTTTCTAACAAAATACTTTCATATGTCGGGTAAATTTCATGTAAATTTAGTAAATATAACTTGAGATGAGGCATATGATTTACTACCAGCTGTTACGGATGAACATGCAGAAAACTCTTTGATGGGGATAGTAACGCAGAAGATTTGATCCAATTGTTATCTCCTAACAAGCTTACAAGAAAATGAAACCATTCATTATCAAGCACTTCTTCGAGAGTACTAGACAATCCACACGATTTCGGAAAAACTATGCTGGGTAGTATGCCGTCAACCTCTAGGTAAGCATCCGCCGTCAGATTGAATGAGGATAGTGAAGACGACTATGACAGCGACGATTCTGTAGCTGATCCAGACTATACGAAAATATTGAAACCCTAAAGAATATTTGGAATAGCCCTTCGCATGATTCTTCTGAACCACCTGAAAATGAACAATTCCGAACTATAATGTTAGGAGAACTCCGTGCGCACCTAATGGATACGAAATTGTGATTTTCAGGAATCACATGGATCCTTATTTGCGCCGTTTGGGAACGCCCCTTTCAATTTTTGAAAGAGGACGCTAATGGAGAACATAGTTAGAGAATCAAACAATTACGCGTCTCAAATGGGTACCAATTTAGACAGCGTGCCAGGATTGAAGGATATTTTTTCAATTCTTATTATTATGGGTTTCCATCAATTGACAGCTATAGGATTCTATTGATCAGCAAATGAAAACTTTCGTGTTCAAAAGATATCCAACATTATTTTAAAAACTTCTACGTTTTCTGCTCCTAAATGACAATACCAAACTGCCTAATAGATCGTCAGAAGACTATGACAAACTTTACAAAGTGCAACCACTGATTTCGCATTTGAATAATATATATCATAATTTGTTTACGCCGTCAAGGGACCTAGCAGTTGAGGAGAGTATGGTGGCTTTCAAACGATCGAGCATGCTATGAAGCACCTATGAAGCCCAAAAATCGTGGCTTCAAGATATGGTTCGCTACATGCTCCTGATGTGTGTTTATGCTGAACTTCTTTGTGTACGAAGGAAAGGGCAGAAATGCAGAAGAAGGAACTTCGGGCGAGCGGACAGTTAGGAGTGCAGTCAAAAACTATACTGGTAATGGATACTGTATTTATTTCGATAATTATTTTACATCCTTTGACCTGGTGGCAAAATAACTTATGGAAAACACATTTTGTTTGCTGAAGTGTACGCGAAAATCGAAAAAATTGTGCCAAGGAGTTACTAAAAAAAGTCAAAAATGACAATGGGCCATTGCGATTATGCCAGTAGTGGAGGCATTTCTCTGTGCAAATGATCAAGATCAAGGCAAAGTGTTATTATGGTCAGCTCCTTGCATAATCCCGCTGTAACACGAATAGTTACACGCACTGATAAGACAGGTTAAAAAGAATCTGTGTTTCTTGGAAGAGTCGAAAATGGCGGTTGAACCTCTCCTACTACTTCACAATAGCTAAGTACGTCATAAGCAAATGGTGGTACGGGCGAAGAAGATATCTCTTACCAAATTGATTTTTCGTTCGAAGCTAACCGATAAACTATTGAAGAACTTTTCTTCCAGTAAGCGACGTGGACCGAAAGTTCTCATCGCAAACAATAAATTGAAAAAACCTAATGAATGGTCAATGTTGGAATTCATTTACCCTTAAAAGGCACTATTCGACGCTGTCCCCGCTGTAGTACCCGTGCAAAATTTTTACGCTCCACTACGCTATGCAAAGAATGCAATTTAGCTCTGTCCCGCACATGTTTTGCTCAATTTCATGAAAACAACTTAATATTTAGGAATATGTATATAAGGAAATGCTTTTACACTTATTTCCACTCTGTAATAAATATTTTTGAAAAGTAATCATTAAATTATTACTTTTCATAAATATTTATTACAGAGTGGAAATAAATGTAAAAGCATTTTCTTATATACATATTCCTTAATATTAAGTTGTTTTCATGAAATTGAGGTAAATTTTTATTTATGTATTTAATAAAATTAATAATAATTTTTAATCATTAAATTAACCACTACTTACCATCACCTACCGATTCCCTAAAGCCTTTACTAATAATCTCAACATTTTGAAAAACATTTTTTAAAAAACTAAAAAATTTCAATGATATAATTTTGCGCAGTAAAGGTTAAGTATTTTAAATCATTTTTAATTCATTTTTAAGGCTTATTTAGCTTCGAATTAAGAAAATTTATAAGGAAGAAAATGTAAAATTAAATTATCTTTAAAAAATATGTGTACAAAATTTCTTATAAAATCGATTCAGATATTGAAAATATTTGAACAAATACTTAAATTCCACCTTAGCAATATTTTTGCCGCCACATTACACATCGTATCAAAAAATTGTACAGAACATAATTAATTTATGATTTTAAGTTGTGTATGTCGATGTTTTTATGTATTTGAAAAATACAGAACAACAATATTCCGGCGCCTCACATTGCTTTTTTTGTAATCTTTTTTCGGCAATAACTTTTGTCAAAAAATTTGTTAGATTATTTATTTCAGTTTAAAAAAATGGATAATTGCAACATTTCCAAAGTACACAAATGGTAAGCAAGTGGATGCTGAGTATACGGAATGTTTCGTAAATCGTGTGATTCAGTTAATCATCCGTTGTTCTTACGAAAATTGGAGCTATTGGGTTTCAGCAATGAAGTAATAAAGTGGTTGTCGTCTTTTTTACTTGATCGTACTCAAAACATGAAGAGAATGAATTATGTATCTTCCCAAAAAACAAAACTTTCGGTGTACCACAAGGGTCACATTGTGGTCTGATACTGTTTGTTCTGTTGGCTACTAACCTTTCCTTGGTATACGATTCTGAAATTCTTATATTTGCTGATGATCTAAAGATATTTAGAGTTATTGAAAATGATCAATATAATATGTCTATTCGGCAAGATTTAAATAGATTATTGATATCGTACGTGTATTTAAACGTAGATAAACGTTATAGAGTATGAGTATAAAATAAATAACGCAGTCTTAGAGTTACTAAAGTTAAAGATTTCGGAGTGTATTTTGATAAAGAACTGAATTTTAAACACCACATGGATTTAATATCTGATAAAGCGCGCAAAACATGTCTTATTTGGCATGTGTCGAACCAACACTGTTTGTCTCGGTCATCTGGTCGCCATTCTACAGAGTAAATATTGATAAAATTTTAAAAAATTAGATAAATGTTTAAGACTGCTAGAGTTTAAGGGCGGAATGCGACACTTATCAAGTGAATATTGTGCAATGCAGCAATTTAATATGCTATCACTAGAATCAAGAAAGAAAGTACAAGACCTATGATTTTTGTATAAATTAGTCAATGGTTTGATTGATTGTCCAAGTTTATTGCAACAAGTGTCATTTTTTAATAATTAAGGAACTAACACCACAACGTCCTACAATACCAAGGTTTTATGGGTTGCCAAAAATACAGCTCCATTAATTCAACAACATGCGCATTATCTAAATACCTAAATACTCTACTTCGATCATTAGTTCGAGCAACTCCTTTATAAAGAATTCAGAACATTTCATTGAATTCATTGGCAAATTGACATTAACTTGAGATGATTTGTTAACTAGTTTTGGCGTGGATTCCTTGTTCACAAAAGTACCAATAAATGACACCTTACAACTACGACATTTCAATCGCAATGAGATCAAATTATTTAAACATTGTCTAACTACATCATTGTTCTTATTTAATGACGAGTATTATCAACAGTTAGATATAGTGGCTAAGGGATTTCCAGTTTCACCATCGATTGCAAATTATTTTATATAACATTTCGAAGAACGGGCTCTAAATAATGCACCTAAGAAACCAAAACTTTGGATTAAATATGTTGATGATATTTTTGCCTTTTGGAGAAGAAGAATTAATGGTGTTCCTAAACCATTTAAACAATCATCATTAAATTTACAATAGAAAAAGAAAAAGATGGTTGTCTTCAAAACCTTGATGTCCTAATTGAACGAAAACCAGATGGAAGCCTAACACATTCCATATATCGTAAGCCAACTCATACATATTTTTATATTAATGCTTTATCACACCATCATCCAACACAAAAGTTTCGCTTTTCCTTTCAAACACAACAAACAAAATTGGTAAAATATTATAAAAGCATAATATAAAAGTAGCTTACAAAAGCAGTATTAAAATTCGAAGTATTCTGAATTCTGCTAAATACCATTACATTGGTGAAGCTGGAAGAAGCATCAACACCAGGTTAACAAAACACAAAATACACTTACTTCATCCTACTAAATCAGCAATTGCTGAACATGCCTTCAACACTCTGCACGATATAAAATTTGAAGACATAATAATTCTGGATAACGATAGGAAGTGGTATATTCTGAAATAGCCTGAAATAAATATTTCACACCATTTTTTCCTAAATAAAGTGTTATTAACATGCAAAATGTTGTACACCAATTAGATGTTTTGAAGGTATTCGAAATTGATAAACATAAACAGAAAGTACCTTTAATAAACGTACAGGTTGATCTTATAGACTCTCCTTTAACAGATATTTTAAATATTGAACTATAATGTACATTAAGTTTGCTGTTTTATGTTAATGATTTCTTACCATAACTTGATAATGAGACATGTATCGAAACGCGTAGAGAAATAAATAATTATGTGAAAGAAATTGGGGAATTCTATTGTGTTTAAGGCATTAGTGCTATTAAATATGGAATTCCACGAAGTAAGGTTAGAAAATATAATATTTAATAGCAAAATCCATTGTTTAATTTGGTAATAAGTTCAATGTAATAATATAAACTCAAAACCAATAAACTCCAAAAAAATTATTTATGATGTAATTTTGTAACTCCTAAATATACCGGGTGTAAATCAACTAGGGACCACCCATGTAACTTTTGAACGGGTCATTAGATTTTGTTCAAGTTTTGATGGGTTATATAAGAGCCAGCTTGGGATTCTTTTACATAAAAAAACAATATGACCGACTTCCGGTTTAATCGGAAATGACACAAACGCTGAAAATTTAAATGGAACAACCTGTATATTGTTACATGTTTGGATTCTACGGCTTTAAATACATACAGTTCATCTGCCAAATGTTAACTCAAGCGCCATTTTATTTTGACAGAGTCGGCTTCAGGAGCATGTTGTGTAAATAAAAATTAGAAAATTAAAAATTACTGTTTTATTTAGGAACTAAGGAAATTACTAAGTATATCGTTTTACTAGTACTTGAAAGAGCTATTTAATATACAGGGTGGCCCATGTATGTTTCTATTGGAAACAGTAAGTTTTAGTTAAAAAACCGTAATTTTTAAGTTTGATCGTTAACAAACTTCATAGAAATTAATTAGGAAAAATAATATTGTGGGAGTAATTGTACGTCAATTATCTATAATTTAGAGGACGTCATAATGATGTCAAATTAAAAAAAATAAATTAAAATGGCGTCTGAGTTGACGTTTGACAGATGAAAGGTACGTATTTGAAGCCCTAGAATCCAAATATGTACAAATATACAGGGTGTTCCATTTAAATTTTCAGCGTCATTTGCGGTGAAGTCGGAAGTCGACCATATTGTTTTTTACGTAAAAATCCCAAATTGGCACTAATATAATTTGAACAAAATTTGAACAAAACGTAACGACCCGTTCAAAAGTTACTGAGGTGGCCCCTATTTGATTTACATCCGGTATACGTTTCGATTGTTTCAATTTAGTTAAATACTATCATCATCAGGGAAGTAAAAATGAAATGTACGTAAGATTGTCTAAATAATTTAGTTTTGAAGTTAACAACTCTACGAACACATTCACAATCACACAATAATTGTGGTAGGGCAGGTAATATGGGATTTCTCGATCATTAAATAAAAAAAAATATAATTAACGATTCAATGACAAAATAACAGCAAAGGAAAGTAAATCTTTATCAGTGAGATAACTCACCTATAAAATTTTGCGAATCACTGAAATCGCACATATACACTATAACTAAACTGATATGTTAATGAATATGAATAATTTAATCGTCAAAAGGGCCTCTTGCTTTGTTTATTTAGTGATGAATGTGTATTTTCAATACATACGCCAGACCTAGATATGTATTAGGTGAGAAGAAAACAGGAAATAGGGAGATCATTCCAGAGCTTAGAAGCAGTGTAGAGGAATGTGATTGCGTCCTACTACATGACTATTTTAGAACCGGGTAGCGGGCGGTTAGGAATTTATTGAATATATGTATAATATAAAAACGCTGCTTATAGTTTAACCACCTTGCATAAATCTCGTCCCGAGATACACATTCATCTGCTACGTTGACCTGAAGTAAAGAATACTATCGTCACCACTTTCATTGTCGGTATTATCCGAAACCCCTCCTGGCACTCTTCAGGGACGCATTCAGTCGATCGCAACAGCCTTTTCTCACTTAGATGGTGTAAGATGCGCTTAGAGCCATCCATGTCCCTAACAACGTATCATTTGGAAAGGCAGCCTTCTTTAGAGCTCTTTGTTTTTATTTTTCACTTTTTGCAAAGTAATGTTTTGTTGAATTTGGGCTGAAATATTTTGTTTCCGCGGCATCTTTTCTTATGGTCAGGTAGTATCCTATTATATTTTGAATTTGCCTAACCTCATATGTTAGTAAAGCATCAATGGTATTACATGGTACGTAGCCAAGTAATAGCTAATTACATATATTCCGTTGGATTTATTCACAACACTGTTAAAGGCGAACTGACTGTATTTGTTCATCCCATAGTTCTTCCTTTGGCGTAGAAGACAAGAGTGCTGCAAGCACAGTACTATTTCGTCGCTCTACCTCACCATTTACTCTTGCGCGTTGATTATGTGCAGGATGTTGTTTTGTTAACATAAATATTTGAATTTATTTGCGGTGAACAAACATCCTTTATCAGATAGAACTTTACGGACTCCTGGAGTTGCGGAAGTGTCTTTGAATTAAACAATCACATATTTTATCTTGGTATCTTTAGCGGCTCGGAAAAATGCGAATTTTGTGAAAGTATCAACCCTAACTGTTAGGTAGCTATTTCCCTTTTTGAATTTCAAGGACGGACCTAAATGACCTATATTTAATATTTGCAGAGGCTCCGCACCTTTGGGAATGGGGTGTAAAAGTTCCTTCATGTTTCTGTAAACAGGTTACGCAGCACGATAGTACCAATCAGGTAAGTTGATGCGGAGGATTGACTCAGTGTTTTGGTCATCTGTTGGTTTTAAATTACAGGGATTGCATTTACATGTCTCATTTTGTCCTCCGGCAGGAATTGCGCATCATATGTAAATTCTTGTGATTCTAACCCCACCGTTTCTTATTGTTGGGTGGTAAGAAACACCATGTGTTTAATAAGGATGTGCGTCATTCTACTGTAGTTAGTAAAAATGTTGCTTTTTTTGTTGCGCACTCTTCCAGTGAGGATTTTTTTGTGGTAACAAGTGTCACATGGTCCTTACCCACTAACAGCTACCTAGCCCACACCCATGGCAACGAAATCTAATCGAGATACGTGGAGTCCTATGCGCCGCTTACAGGCAGAGGCCAGTTATTGCAGGACCGATCCGCATTAAGCGCTGCAACTGCTTATGTAAGCGGGTTGCTGGTATACACAAATGGAAGAGATGGAAAAGGTGGTGGTTGGTAGTTACTGAATGGCAGAAATAATTCTAACACTTTACTTACGATATGTTAATCGACAATACAGGTCAATAGGCTATATTTCGTATGACTATAGATTACAAAAGAACATTTTTAATTATTATTGTCATTTCTAATTTGTTAACGTTAAATAAAATTTTTACGCTTTTAATTAATTACCCAAAAATGAAAGTAGGGTAAACGATATTCAAATATCCGGTAGCTTTGTTATATGTTAAAATCTCTGTAATTATACCCGAAAATCTTTAAATCGGATGATAAATTTATATTTATTCTATTCAAAGAAAAACGTACATTGTTCAAAACCTTAACTTAATCACATAATTACGTGAAATTTGAATATTTGCAATTAATCAATGAGCGAAAATCGAATTTATTCACTTTAATCCAAATTCAAATGGTCAAAATGGTTAAACAAAATCTGTTCCTTAAATAATGATAGGAAATAAAGAAATATTTCTTTCACTCTGTATATAATACTGTGATCCAATTAACATTAATTTTTTTGTTATAAAATACCCATAAGTAAAACTCGAGTCTTAGAACAATTTAGTCAAATCTGTCTTTACTAATAAAGGTAGAGTCATTCATGTCGAGGGCAAACATTATTCAAGCTAATAACTAGAGCTTGGATTTATATGCACGAAAATTAGTTAAAATATGCACATATATATATATATATATATATATATATATATATATATATATATATATATATATATATATATATATGCATCTAAAATCTTTAAAATATGCACTTGATTCTGTAAAATATGCACAAAAATATGCAGCATATGCACTAAATTTTACTCACAATAATAAACAAAACATTTTTATACATTTTTTTTAAATAATACATATACAATACATATAAAACAATAACTATAATATTAATGACTAATGAGATTTACTAATAGAATAATAAGACAATAACAAACAATATTATTTTATATTATATTTTAATTATCGACTAATATTAGTAGTTACTAATCAGTAGTTTGAAAATTTCTAAACTAAAGGATCATAAAAAGCTATTAAAGAAATTCAAATTATTGAAACGAGCTTTTCCCCCGCAAAATTTTGCGGTAAACATATATTTTGAAATTATTTCTTTGAAAACAAACTTAAAATGTTAGCGTCGAGTGCTAGACTTTTGCAAAATTTAAATCAAATTTGTAAAAAAATTAAAACCTTAAAATCAAATTCTGGCTCCGTTATTTCTTTCTACACAAATTTACCTTTATATCAAAAAAAGAAAAAAAAAATCGAAATCTGTCAAGCGGTTGTCTCGCAATCTGCGTGAACTAAATGACCCGATTATTTTAATATAGGGTGATTCGCGAGGAAGTGGCAATATTTTAAAAATATGTCGAGGAATCCAAAATAAGTAAAATAAACTCATATGTTCAAGTCCAATTTTCATTTGTTTCAGAGATATTTAAAAAGCAAACAAAAATTTATTACAAAATCAATTCCAAAAATAAACAAAATAGCATTAATTTACGAAAAATTTTCGAAGCATTAATTTACGAAAAATTTTCGAAAACACCACCGCCCACTTGGATACACTTATTTGCGCGTTTATAAACTGCACTAGTAGCCAGTTTCAATGAACGATTGTTCGCTATAATGATAGCTGCTGCATTAAGAATGCGATCTAGTAACGCTTCCCTCGTTTCCACTTTGGTAGCATAAACTAACGACTTCATCCATCCCCAAAGGCAAAAATCGAGGGGAGTGAGATCCGGTGATCTCGGTGGCCAAGGAAGCGGACCGCCTCTGCCAATCCAAAGATCGCCGAAAGTGGTATTCAGAAAATTTCGTACATTATTTGAATAGTGAGGAGGCGCTCCATCATGTTGGAAGATAATTCGTTGTCAAATATTTACAGGTGCTTCGTCCAATATTTCTTCTAAATGGTCTTCTAAAAAACGTAAATATCCTTGTCCAGTAAGGCGCGCATCTAATACGAAAGGACCGATTAATTGATCATTTAGAATACCGCACCAAACGTTAATGCTAAATCGATGTTGGAAATTGTGTTCTATCGTAGCATGGGGATTTTCGTCCGACCATCGATGATTATTGTGGCAATTGTTAATTCCATCTCGCGTAAATTAAGCTTCATCCGACCACAAAATGTCTTTACACAATCTTCTGTTTTCCCGAATCCAATGACAAAATTGTAGCCTTAAAGGATAATCGCCTTCGTGGAGATTTTGTACTTTTGCAAATGATAAGCGTTCAAACCTTGTTGCTTAAGTGTTTTCCAAGCCATTGTTTGTGGTATTTCAAATTGGATTGCGATGCGCCTTGTACTTATCTCTGGATTTTCGTCTACCACATCCAGAATATCTTCTTCAAGTCCAACAGCGATTCCGTGTTCTCTTTCAGAAACAATACTTGCACTTGGAAATGTCCCAGTTTCGCCGGCATGTGTAAAAACAGTTTGAAATACTCGCTTGTTAGGAACTCTTCGATTCGGAAAACGACGTCGATACTCCTCCACTGCACGAACATTACTACCATTACAGAACCCATAAACAAATATCATATCGGCATATTCTTTATGACTAAATTTGTGGGGCATTTTACAACTTCATAAAACTAATGTTGAACAACTGTCACTTTAACAACTAACTGTCAGTTTTCATTTCAGTTGCCTACTTTCACCTAATTATACATAAGTTCTGGTTGCGTAATCCAGAAAGTCAACTCTTAAAAATAAATACCCTGTTAGGAATTTTGCAAATATTGGCGATAGTGAGAACGTTCTTGGTGAGAATTTATTAGCCGCCAAATTTAAAGTTACTAAAAGGGCAATAATTATTTTAAAAGTTTCCTTTCTGGATTTCGCTCTCAGAATTACGTGCATAAGGTCAATACATCAACGTACTTCGTAATAGGCAAAAAATTGATGAGATTTGACATTTTAAGAAAAAGGTCAATTATCCCTGAAACAAATGAAAATCGGACTTAAACATATGAGTTTATTTTACTTATTTTGGCTTCCTCGACATATCTTTAAAATATTGCCACTTCCTCGCGAATCACCCTGTATAGGATTATATAATTTCATTTGTTTCAGTAGGTTAAAAAAACATCTTTAAAGTTTTGATACAAGCATTATGCATATTGCAATTGCTTATTAACATTAAAGTATCCGGTCTATTCACCCATTCATAGAAATAATCTCATTAAATTGCTATTTGGAATTAGTCAAACGAACAATAATAATAACTTATTGCCCAATGGCCCTCAGAACAATAACCTATTGAAAATTTGAAACTGAAAGATTTATTGCATTCTACCTTAATGAGTTTCCTGTAGATAAATCAATATGCAAGAATACACATAATTTAATATAATTCCATTGAATCTCCAAAATGGGAAGAAGAAAAAAAACGGCCAAAAACTTCACGAATGTATAGAATAAATGTAATTTTTCATTTTCATTATAAAAAAAATTTCAATTGAAAAAATATGCAATAAAATGCACGCAATGAGTGAAATATGCAAAATATGCACAACATCACGTAAATATGCAAAATAAAGTTGGTGTCAATCGAATTTAAATTATGCGATTCGTGTATAAACAAAATATTTTTGATGGCTTATTTATATTATAGAATATGCATTTTTCATATAATCCGAGGTCTACTAATAACTCTGTTCACAAATTAAAAAATTCAGACTTACTTACATTTTCTACAAACGTTACAATTACTATGCTAAAATCCTAATTACCCTGGTTAGCTAAAACCAATTTTAATCTAAACACAAGCACAGATGGGTTGAATAACCAAATATATTCAAAATATAATTGATTTAGCAAAATGGAAAAAGGCAAACTAACAAGTTTTAATATTCAGCCACGATAAGGTATATAATCTAAAGGTGTGAAACCGATTGCGTAATTTTTCACTTTAAACACTAGATGTATTTTAATTAATATCGCAATCGCTCGATAATTAGTTGCTTGTGAGCATTGATAATGAGTTCACTTCAATCCATATTCGTACCTGTCCCTTTAATGCGAACAGTAAATATCTTGAACCATTTTTAGTCAATTATTTATATCCGAGCATTTATATGGCAACGCAATTTTATGTGTGAAATTACTGTAAGGATTTCAACACTTCGTAATTAACGCAAACATGTCAATAATGCACACTTAACAATTAATTGTAGTGTAGCGTCGCCCAGGTACCCTACCTTGAAAAGTGTAATTTGAACTTATTTGCAATAATGCAAATTTAAGAACAAAACAATCGCTAAGTGATTCATCTTGATTTGACTGACAATAATGTTACTATTATTCAAATTAATTGCCTGCCTTATTTTGACTTTCCTGGCAATAATTAAAACATTAGAATTTATTTACAAGTCTGATATTTAAACAAACCTCAAATCTGAGCGATCAAAGCGAAGTGGCCGTCTAGTGGTAGGTACGTTGTGCTATCTGAATTAGATAGGCTGGATGAGGTAAGTATTGCATCATGTGGGGCAGGTAAAAAAATTAAAATCAACGAGCTTTGCGCTATGGTGGTTGAGCCCGTTAATGGACTATTGTGGGCAAGAACCACCAATAAAACCCACATTATTCATAAAGAAGTAATTGCACAAGTACATTAATAAATCAAATAACATAAAAAAAAACAAAGAAAGGGTTAAATATATAACAAAACACCAAGTGCGTACAAAAAGTATAACATTAAAAGGAAAATAAATAAAAAGCAGTTTAGTTACACATAAACACAATAATAAAAAGTAAACCCCATGTAGTCACACCCACAATTGTGTCAAAAATAGTCAAAATAAAAATCATAATACCTAACATGTGGCCCTTTAAAACCAATCATGCCGGTCTTTAAGTAAATAAGCATATAAAACAATAAAGCAAATTACGGTACATATAAAATACACCAACAGTAAAATTGCACAGGTGATAATAAGGTAAAGGCAAGGATAAAAGAAAATAGACACGGAATTTAGACATACACAATTGTTTAGTGACCACTAAAGCACAAAATACATATGAAAAAGTACAACCAATTGCATATAAAAAGAAATTAGTTCGCAACAACTGACACAAAAAAAACTTCATTAAACAAAGCCTTACAAGGGTAATTTATAAATGTACCATAACATCGTGACCGATATATAAATTTGAGTGCGTTAGAAAAATATTGTGCTCCTTTCTCAGGTTACACATTCATCTATACAACAATAAAAACAAAATTCGATGTGTTTAAAGGTTATCTGGTCTCGGGAGTATGTACCAACTTGGCAATTGCCTTTTACAATTTATAACCAAAGCAGTATCATGTACCCGTTCACCAGCCCACCTCTACATAAGTATAAATATAACCAACAATGCTAATTCACACCAATACCAGAGTGAGGGAGCCCTGTACTGTTTTTTATTTTAGCAGCTTTCAGCTTAAGGAGCCCGCGTGCGAATAAGATACCTTTGCAAGGCAATGCTCGGTTTTTAATAGGTTATATAGGCTTGTACCATTTGCTGCCTGCCTTAATTTATATAAAAATACCTACTTACACTTGAATTGATCACAGACACAAATCGTTAACATACGCGGTTTAACTTCAAAAAGAGTGACTTATTTATAGATTAATATTTGAAAAACACATTAAACACACGAAAGAAAAGACAAATTATCGTTGGCTAATCCAGAAGAAAACGTACACGCAAGAATTATTTTAAAGGCAAACTGTTTACCATGAAGGTATTTAATAAACCATCTCGATCTGGCTCCGTCGGCACTAACTGTAACTACATTTCCCCCAATTTCAAAACTAACTATATTTACTCCCGCAATCAATCAGTAATAGAAAGAGCAAGAAACATTAATTTACGTTGCAATAGTGTCTTAGTATGATTGCACGACATCTTAATTTTAAAAATATGCATTTGTCCGTAAGAAACCCTACATTTACGTCTCGGGTTTCAACGTAACAAACAAAGATCCCTATGGATTTTCGCCATGTTCAGCCGTAATTAATCATTAGATCAATGTCATTTTTACATCAAGAGCGCGTATCAGAAATTCCAATGATTCGTTACGCCCCTTCAGTAAAGCAGCGTACGCCTAAGTCAAACCTCAAAACACATGTTTTTCAACTCTCAGCCAAATATTAGTTACCAACAATCCCACATTCCTTACATAAAATATATAAATAAAATATTTGGAAAACATTAGCAAATTTCGTATTATCAAGATGTTAAAAATCCACTAATTATCGCGGTAACAATGGCGATTTGACAAACGTTTATTACAATAATAAAATTTTCGCGACCCGCTACCTACAATAGCAACTTGTTTAATTATTTATTTAAATCTGTCCGACATCTTAGCATACACATAACTGATTATCACTTACCCTGTAACACGAAATTCGTAGTTTGAAATATACTACGTTCTATGTTATGGTTGTCATTTGGTTCTGCATTATTTCCATTTATCTATACCATTTGAATTTGTTCCACTGTGGACCAACCTTCAAAGTTTCTTTAAATATTACGTTTATACCTGTTAATTGTTCATGTTTCTCCTATACGCAAAAGTATTGGTGTTCTTACTATTTTTCAGCACCTGTCGTTTGGTACTGTTGGTACTTGTCAAGTATAGTGTTTTGCGATAATAAGCATATCGTCTGCAGAGTTTATTTTACAAAAGCTTATTTGATATAGTTGATCCCCTTTTTCTTGATTTCCTTTATTGTTTCAAACATATCCGAGCTACTCTGTCTCGTTCATAACACATTTTTTCCAAAACCATCATTAAAATTCACACATTTCACGCTAATATAGTTAAATTAGTAGAGTGATACCAAAGAGTATTGGTAATACTCTTTTTAATATCTTAGGCGTTTCATTTTTCACCACAACAGGTGTCTTAGCTACTCGATAAACACTATTCTTGTTTGTACGTTTAAGTAAATAAAATAGTGCTGTCAAAATAAATAGTTCTATACCTTAAAATGAAAAATACTATTGAAAATATGAATGACTGTAACGATAAAGACACCCCACCAGAAATCAGTGTACTGGCAGATGAAGCATATTTAAATGTAATATCCAGCAAAACACGTTATCAATGATAACCAGTCATTAGACATTACCTAGGTCACCTAGTAAATCCGTGTATTTGTTCATTTTGTATGAAGTAGAAAAAATATTGTATGCAACTCGTGCGACAAGTGCTGATAGCACTCGATGTGGCCTTTAGGCGTGCAATAATCACTTACTTTTTGCATTTTTTACATAACTGTTTTAAAACTTCACATTCGTCTTAAAAAATAATCTACTTTATTGCTGTGATAAATAAACTACAGTTTTGTTTGTACGCTCTTTACTATATCTTCGTTTCTCAGTTTCTCCCATGTTTATTTTTTAACATTATCTTAAGCTTATTGCATGTCTATAAAATACATACGAACTTCTTGATCATTTACCTATTTACCTGGTCGCAACTCAAACTGTATTTTATCTAATGGCTTTTTCTCGGTTCTTTTTAAATATTCAAGAGTTTATTATTTAAACAGTGCTAGTTAGGATTATTTCTATATAACTTTAAGAATCTTTGTTGTTCAGGGGGAAACATACCTCTAAACAAAATTATTATTTCGGAATATTCCTAGGACCTGGCTGTTTATTATTAAAAAATGTCATTTTAAAATTTTGGGAGTATTCTAAAAACACTTTAACTTATAATAAATAGCTCTTTTTTGTTTTCTTTCTTTCTTGCTAGTTGGGGTAAACTGTATGAGTTAAGCCATCGTTAGCTCTATAAAAGCCCAAAATTTGTTGCATTTTTTACCGAGACCTATTTTGTTTTCTACAAAATGTAAAATGGAAAATATTGTTTGAAGTTCTATCACCTTTTTTAATTTTAATAATGTTCCCAAAGTGTAAAAAATATGTATAAAAATAGTTTTACAATGATTACAGAGAAGTCCGTAACAAACGAAATTAGTACATTAACAATGACCGATCGGATGTAAACTTGCCGATAAAGTAGAGCCCTTTAATTATATTGTGATTAAAATAAATGTGAATGCGTCAACGCGGTCTAAATCGTTTTCTAACACATTACGTTTGTATCTTGTGCTTTTACACTTCTTCAGTTTATTCATACTTTCGTAGTGTTATCTGTAGCATATTAGTTTCATTTTATAGTTATATTTCTGAAATTTGTGTTATTGTTATAATCTTCTACAGTAAGTGAACCATCGTTTTATTAAGTATTTGGGTATATTTTATTTTATTTATTTTTTTTGTAAACACAATAAATTGAAAATTATATTACATTATTAACGGTTACAATTACAACAATGAAATTATTTAATAAAATTATTAAACCAATTTTAGCGCACTCTTGTGTCCAAGGTTTGAACTAACTGCTAAACATATAAACCCTTAATGTATTAAATATGCTAATTTCGTATCCTTCTGTATCGTTTTAACTGTTTTACTATATTTTGATTAAAAAAAGTGTAAAATAGTTCTTTATAAAATTAATATTTGTGATTATTTGAAAAGCGAAGGTCCAAACATTGCTTTAAAAGAATGAGAAAGTGTAAATGTACGTTTACTATAGTATTGCAAATATATTCCGTATGTAGCAGTTATATTGCCACGTGTCACATGTAACGTTCATTTATTTTCAATAAACAGCAATTATAGTTCTTTACCAATAATTGTCAACAACAATAAAGTCCAACAAATATACTTATATCGTACATTACAGTACCGTCTTAACTAACGGACAAACCCGTGGACTGCTCAAAATCCCCGTCTGTCCTAAGGCTTGCATGAATAAGATTTTTTTACTACAAAACGTGTGCTGTTTTTTTAGAAGTCCTTATTTATATTTGTTTTTGTACATAAATAAGCCTGTTGTGGTGCACCTTAGATAGTGCCCATGGGACTAATTTATAATTTATGTACTGTATCTATGAGAACTGTAGGTACTCATCTACACTGGCTACTTGTTTTTCGATCTTATCCTGAAAGTTTTTGGTACGATTGGATACCTGTTACTTACTATAGTATTAATTGGTCTGCAATAAAGTAAGGAAATGGGAAAAATGCCTGTTGTATATAGTTTTAAAATCTATTTTGAAAGAAAGGCGATAAATACGCCCAGTGTGCTTGTAATGCGTTTCGTAATATTGCATACCTACCTCTTACGTTTAGCTTGAACATGTTTACATCTGCATTACTTGTTCCGAACATTTCGTTTTTGTAATAGTCTGTTGTTTGATTTTATTATATTTCACTAATCTTTCTTTTTTTACAGATCATGTTGTGAGATGCCATATCGGAATTGGTGAGTATCAATATTTAATCAAACCAACTGAGCCATTATGAATGTGTTTTAATTTTGATAACACCTTGCTTATACTATAGTAAAGCTGAAATGAGGATTTTTGATGTAAGGGCGAACAAGATATGACCACGAATAGTCTGGACATGATCAACTCTATTAAACTCGATTAAAATAGTGAACACAAAAGTAGCGTTATGAACCTTATGGGGTGTCACCGTATTGAGTATTCTGTATAGTATATTATGATATAAAATCAGTACCTTATAACAGATAGGGAAAAATAGTAGTAAACCGAGACCCTAAGTAGAGTTTTTCTATTTTTCGAGACCTATTATGAAAGAATGTCGCGTAAGACTTTTTACGCTAATAAATATAAATATCGGGTGTAGAAACAACACACGACCGTCCAACCTTCAACGTGGAAATTAAAGTAATATTTTTTTTAGGATATTGATACATCCCCTTACGCTCATAACAGAAATAGGAAGCACTGTAAAAACTATGTCAGATGACACTTAAAACTTCATTTCAGGCAGAGGTTATAGACATGTAGAAGTTAACTTAAAAAAATATCGGTATTACATTTTCAATTATATTTATTTAATTTTTGCACTTATTTCGCTTTATATTAAGAAACTTTATAACGAAAAGTTATGTAAAACTTAATATTCTATAACAAATACCCGTACACATTTTTTTATAAAATTAATCGTTATTCAGATACTGAAAAAGTTTGGACACTTAAATTGTACCTGCCGCTAAATTACGCATCAGATCAAAAAAATGCATAGAACATAATTAATCGATATGTTTAAGCTCTATATGTTGGTATTTTTATATCTCCTAATAAACCCCTCCTCTACGCCACTGAGCTTAACCAGCTCCAGGCGAAATGAAAACAAACTTAAATATGAAATTTGAAGTACGCACGTGTACCCGTTTAGGTGTTATCGTAGATACTAACATACATCCGCACACGCTCACGCACCCGCACCCCTCAGACGCTCAGACACACTCTCTCTCACACACCCATACACTTACTGACACAAAGTTTTGGAAACATTGAAACGTTTTATTTCAATCTAAAGATGGTGAACTAAAATTAAGTTAAATATACTCAATCTTCGAGCTGTAAACAATAAAAATGCACATAATTTACTTTTTTCTAAGATTTAATTGCAATGCATTTTCTTCAGAATCAACATCTGATGACAAATGATGGAGCAAGTAAGCATTCATCAACTTTGAAGGTTGTTGTTCTTCTTCGTCTAACAGTCCATTCCAAAATGTGATAAATCTCGTTAGACCCTTTTCGTAACTTTCTACAATTTTATTTTAACACCAAACACAACCCAATCGACCGTATTATGCGCCGTAGTTTCAAACACTTTGTAAACTAAACGGCACACCTACATTTGTCGCACAGTTGCCGGGTGATCTGAAACCCATAAGTAGGATGTCATTTTCGAAATACATTTTTGGAGCTGTCTGAACACCATGGCTAAGGTAAAAATAATGATTCACTAGAATAACTTACTTTGGCCCAAGAGTCAGATATTTGTCACTCAATTTAGGTAATTGATGTGTTAATAAGAAAAATACCAATTTATGTAATATAGATTATGCTGAAATGAACAATGTGCAATTCGTGTAAGTTTACAAAAGTACAATCTACTTGTTAATTGTGTAACAGGATCATTTCAGTTTACGTTTACTATTAAAGATAACATATAGAAAATTAAAATATGTGCTAATATCTACTGCTAACTTCACACATTAGTTTTTGTTCAGGCTAATCGGTGCAGATAATTGTGAAACCAACCTTTAATCTGACGTCAGTCCGCCATTTTTGTTAAACTGGTCAAGGTCTACTTTTCAAACAAATGGGCTTATAACATGTTTAACTAGTGTTTTTATTATATTAGTGTCTTATTTGTAGCTTCGACGAATTTTTGTACGTTTTCTTTATTTGTGGAGTAAGGTAAGCATATTGTTTGAGTAATACAATAATTTTTATGCAAATTGCGGAAAAAAAATATTTAAAATTGAAATGATGTAAAAAGTGAGGTTAGGTGTATTTGTTTATTTAAAGTTTGCAATAGAGTTTTATTCGTTTTTTTAATTGTCTGCAAGTTTTTATCTATAATAATACTGTACCATTTGCTTTTACTTCATGATATTCCACTTACATGCTACTTCAGTTACTGAAATGTTGTCAGGGGCAAATACACTAATTGCAGCCATATGATGGCACAAGTTGCTTACTAGCATTCAGTTGGATCTTAAAAATGAACATTAAAATGATATAAAATTTAACAACTTTAACGGTATAAAATCGTTTTCGCATCCTGGCAAAGACTTCGCCATTTATGCATTCTAATAATTCGGTATTAAAATGTTATTTTTAAATCTACTCAATAGAGTAAGCTCTTCCTAAAAAAACTCTTAATAGTAAAACGTGAGCCATGCTGTAAAAAAAAATTAAAAACCCACATTAATATAACATTAATATAACCTTTTCAATGTTTACTTAAATTTTTCATTATAAAACATTGACAGAAACTTATGAATTATACTTGCCTGATCTTAAGGATTTATTTTTTAATGTACTTGAATGTATAAAATAACCAAAATGCTTTAAAACTAATAAATACGCTAAAACACTCAAGTTATAGCCGAATTGTTTGGAAATCACACTATGACAACAAAAATGACGTTTATGACAACACAAACGAGTCTACGTTTAGTGGTAGCATGATTGTGACCTTCTTGTCTGAAAATTGCCAAATCCGACCTATCCCAATATTATAAATGGTTCATTTATACATTAAACACATAATGATGGTACTTCTCAGGAATGCTATTAAATCTTGATTTTATCTTGATTTGCTGATATTAAACATAATCCCAACAACCCGCTGATAAATATCTTGCATTATGTGGGTTTGTAAATATTTTTTCATAATTTATCTACAAATAGACTAGACTATATACAGGGTGTTCCAGTTTTTTTGTAGCAGGACTTTAATAGTCGATAGAGCTTTCAAAAAGTTTATATAAACATAGGTTGCCAAACGCTTAGTTTTGGAGATGCAGGGTTTCAATTTTAATTTTTTTTCAGTTCTTTTAAATTATCTTCAAAACTATTTAAAATAATAAATCCAAATTTAGTACACATATTACACTCCTTAAACTCAATATTAAGAGTAGTTTAACGTTTATCAATATCTATAGGGTAGTACATTTTCTGGGGTGGTAAACCCTTTATCCCCCGAACTTTTTCATGCGACGCCTCTAACTCTTAAAAACCAAACATTTAGATTTCCCATTTGATTTAGGAACTTTTTTGTCTTCTGCTTTTTTTCCAAAAATGCATAGTTTTTGACATAAATTAGCTGTAATCCATGAACAGCTTCCAAATGGTAAGTAAAGAACGTCTGATGCCCCCGCAAAAAATAGTGTGCCATGAAAAGAACAATAAAAAAAAGGAATCAAAGTATGTCAAATCTCACGTTTTATTTTAAATACGACTTGTGCTAATTTTTATTGCAAAAGTGATCTTTTAAAATGCTATTTTTATTTTCTAATCAGGAAATAGCGGATATCCATTTTATTTATGGCTTTGTAAATGGAAGTTCGGCAGCAGCAGCCCATGAATATAGGCGAAGATTTCCTTTTAGAAGAGCTCCGCATCCTTCAGTATTTGCAAGGGTTCACCAACAAATTATAAGTCAGGGGTTAAATAATGTGCATGGTCGTCAAAATAATAATCATAGGCAGCAAAGAAATACTGCACGGCAAATTTTACGTGAATTCGACAGAGATCTCACAACTAGCATTAGAAGAGTATCCGTAGCTTTAGATGGAGTCTCAAATACACATTCACCGAACATTAAGACGGGATCACCGATATCCTTACCATCTACAACCTGTTCAAGGACTACAACCAGGGGATGCAGAACGTAGAGTTGCGTATTGTCGATGGATTCTTGCTGAAAATAATAACATTCCAGGTTTTTTAAATAATGTTTTATGGACCGATGAATCCTGCTTCACTCGCCGTGGTGTGGTAAATTTTCACAACCAGCACATTTGGGCACATGAAAATCCACATGTAGTTCGCCCGAGACATTTCCAACAAGAATTTAGTGTGAACGTCTGGATAGGTATTTACAATAATCACCTTTTTGGACTCTACTTTTTACCACCTCGGATGAATGCTGCGGCTTTCTTGGAATTCTTACAGAATGAACATGGGAATATGTGGGAACATATTCCCTTAAATTTACGAAAAACGGATTGGTTCCAGCTTGATGGTTGTTCAGCTCATTATAGCAGAATCGTTAGAAACTGGCTGGACAACCATTATCCAGGAAGATGGATCGGTCGTGCAGGCCCAGTTACCTGGCCGCCAAGATCTCCAGACCTAAATCCCTTAGATTTTTTTGTTGTTATAGGTTAAGTTTATTTGTTTAATTTATTTATTTCGTTCGTTTCGTTCTTGTTAAAATCTTAAATGGAAATTCTTTCCAATTTTTTCCCATAAATACGTATTTTTTTAATATTTATTTTGTTGTTTTACTTTTATTTTCCTTTATTTAATTCAACTGAAAAAATCAGTGGTGTACTACTTTTTATTAAGAGACAAAAAAAAAACGTGAGAATTTACATAATTTGATTCTTTTTTTTTTTATTGTTCTTTTCATGGCACACTATTTTTTTGCGGGAGCATCAGCCGTTCTTCTTACCATTTGGAAGCTGTTCATGGATTACAGCTAATTTATCTCAAAAACTATGCATTTTTCGAAACAAAAGCAGAAGACGAAAAAGTTCCTAAATCAAATGGGCAATCTAAATTTTTGGTTAGAGGCGCCGCATGAAAAAGTTCGGGGGGGATAAAGGGTGTACCACCCCAGAAAATGTACTACCCTGTAGATATTGATAAACGTTAAACTACTCTTATTATTGAGTTTAAGAAGTGTAATATGTGTACTAAATTTGGATTTATTATTTTAAATAGTTTTGAAGATAAATTAAAAGAACTGAAAAAAAATTAAAACTAAGCGTTTGGCAACCTATGTTTATGTGAACTTTTTGTTTTAATTTTGAAAGCTCTATCGACTATTAAAGTCCTGCTACAAAAAACTGGAACACCCTGTATAAAAATTGTTTGGTAAAGCCGTTAAAGCAATATTAAATGAATAACTTGTCAATAACATATTATTTTAAAAATTGTTTACTAGTTATATCGAAATGTGAATAAAATTATATGTAGATTGTTGATATATAATTATGCCTTTGAGGTTAAATATTAAAATATTTATTATAAAAGTAAACAATAAATAAAAGGTGAATTAACTTTAAAAATACCCAACCGTATCCTAATAAAAGATATAAATGACCTCTTTATCATCACCTCTAATTTTAGAAATCGTAAAAAAACAGTTTTGCGTAAATATCCTAAAAACGTTGAACTCATTAAAAACAAAATCCTCCGAGGCAGAGCCAGAACAATTTAAATTAAAATTTGAGTAATTTGTGCCGTTTGTTGGATATTCAAAAATTATAAGATAAGACACACGTTTGCCGTAGATCTAATAGAAAGAAAGCAAATATGTTTTTATAGCTTTGATAAAACAAATGTAATGTATATCACGATGTTTTGTTATCAAGTGATTAATAATAAAATGAAAATTTGATACGGATGTTTATAAACATGAAATAACTGAAGTGCGTACTTCTTGATTTACATAATGACGTATTTGTAATAATAAACCAACATGGATGGTTGGAATTTTTTTCTTTCAATTTTGCTTGTTTAAAAACATTTTTTTTAATCAAATGGAAAAGGGTATTTTTGCATGGTAAAAGAAATTTTTTATCATTACTAATTTAACGTCAAACTTCATCGCACAAGTTTTAAAAATTTCCAATCACATAAATTTTGTAATTTAAAATGATAGCTGTTACCAGTGTGAAGTTAGCCCCGCGTGTTTTAAAGAATTATATCAGATTTTAATGCCATAATAAAAGTTGAAAAAATAAAATTTATCCCGCGAGATCGATAACTAATAAGCACGAGGAAGTTAAATAAAAATAAAATTACATTAGCCTAATACTTAGCTTTTCGGTGTTTAAATGTATATTTTTATATTTATATTTAACATAAATCTATATGTTTCGATATATGTTAAAGTTATCATCCTCAGTAGTGGTTAATGTATTTAAGAAAGATGAACAAATTTAAGGAATATGAAGAAGATAAAAAAGATAAGCCAAGTCTGTTATTAATATAACAGTTTGATAAACCTATAAATTTTTAATTTTGTAAAGAACAACTAGATTCTTAATAAAATTAAATATTATTAAACTTCTTTGAAGATGACAAATCAGAACACCCTATAACGGTTGAAGGCTAACAGTGAAACATGTGATAATTAAACAGCAAATTTAACAAAATGATGCTAAGTGTAAAGTTGTGAAAAACTTTAATTTGAAATTGATAAAAGCATTGACAAACAGAAACTTGACATATCGAGATTTTGTGAAATCTAACAGACATTTTTTTATTAATAATTTTAATTGTTATTTGACAGTGAAAACACAATGTACTACGTTTAATATGATTTTTAATTTTAACTACATATGTTAAATTATTATAGTGTATAATATAATTGGTAAAGCATCTACTTCAAAGTCTAGCAAAAACCTAGACATACCAAAAGCTAAAATTAAAATTTAGACTTACCATTGTGCCTTTTTTTAATTATACGATGTCAAAACCTATTTAAACGGAGGCCTTCTTATTGCCTATTGAAGTTATTAGAATGTTTATATATCTCAATAGCTTCACGAACATAATACTTAATGAGTTTGTCTTGACAATATTTCCATATTATCAAATTGAATGTCATAATTTAAATTATTCAAGGCATGCTCAGCTACCGCAGATTTCTCTGGTTGACCTAATCTACAAAATCTTATATGTTATTTACGGCTTGTATCAAAGCTACGTTTTGTGGTTCCAATGTATAGCTACTTTTTCACAAGATAACTAGATAACTTATACACTCCGGCTTAATGCCATGTTTTAATGTTTAATTAGGATTTTTTATAAACTGATCTGTTCAGATGATGGTGTTGAAGGGCGCAAATTTTGCAATAACACCAAGAGTAATACCTTTTAAGATATAGTTTCCAATGTTGAGAATTCTATTCAATATTTTGATGCTGCGACTGAAGTTAGATATGACACCGTTAACATATTACGTAAAGCAAAACTTCCAAAGAGGAAGGTATACTTTTATCAGCGTCGTGCTGTATTTGATCTTAAACGTAATGAAAATGTAATAACATTACAATCAAATAAAGGTAATGCAACAGTTATATTACATATGAACGACTATAACATTAAAAGAGAACAACTATTGGAACCACGGACTTATCGTGAACTACCAAAAGATCCTACGAAAAAGTTTCTTTTGAAAACCAAAGAACTTATTAAATTATCTATTCCTGATGAAATAAAAAAGAAACAAACTCTGAAGCTCTTTCACCAAAACTATATGGTCTACCAAAAATTCATAAAACGAATGTTCCTTTAAGGCTTATCGTTTGCCGACTTCATTGAAAAAATTGAAGATAGTAATTGTCAGTTTTGATGTTGTTTCACTTTTTACAAAGACCCTTTAAAAGAAACCATTGAATATATTGATCATATTTTTGCAAAAGATATAACAATGTTTTTGACCACTATCTTACAACGACTTATTTTCATTGGAATATTAAATCCTATGAACAACTTGATGGTGTAGCAATGGGTAGCCCTCTTAGCCCTGTTATAGCTAGTTGTTTCATGGAAAATGTGAAACGTTCGTGAAACAAAATGCACCTAAAAAAGTTTAGTTTGATATAGATTTGTAGTTGACACATTTCTTATTTGGAGACATGGAGAAGAAGCACTACATGAATTTTTAATTTTTATAAATGGTATTCATTCATACTAATATCTAAAACTAATAATTCACTCTCTTTTAAGGTAACCGAACGTTGATACACACTGATAGATACCTTCATAAATTATCAAACCACCATCTACGTCAAGAAATTGGTGTAATTAACTCTTTAGTAGATCAAGCAAAACGAATTTGTGATCTTGAATTTTAGAATGATGAATATAAATGTTTAACAAAATTACTACAAGCTAATGGCCATTCACTTAAAGATATTAATAATGTTATTATACCTGCTAGACATAACCATATAGAGAAACTAGTGTTAAAGATCATTTAAGATCACCTAAAGATGTTTCAAACCCATTATCATATCCGAAGTCAGAAGTGTATAAGTTATCTTGTTCTTGTGAAAAAGTGACATTGGAATCACAAAACCTAGCTTTAATACAATACGTAAAGAACATATGAGATGTTGTAGATTAGGACAACTAGACAAATCTGCGGTAGCTGAGCATGCTTTAAATAATTTAAATCATGACATTCAATTTGATAATATGGAAATATTGTCAAGACAAACTCATAATTATGTTCGTTTACAACGGAAGGTATGGAGATATATAAGCATCCTAACAATTTTAATAGGCAAGAAGAAAATCTCCGTTTAAATAGATTTTGGCATCTTATAATTAAAAAAAAGGCACAATGGTACGTCTTAATTTTAGCTTTTGGTAAGTTTTTTTTCTGTTTTTTCCTAGACCTTGACGTAAATGCTTTACCAATTATATGTTAAGTTACCACAGCACTATAATAACTTAACATATGTAGTTAAAATTAAAAATCATATTAAATGTACTACATTGTATTTTCACTGTAAAATAACAATTAAAATTATTAACAAAAAATATTTGTTAGATTTGACTAGATCTTTAATTGATACGCCAGGTTTTTATTTGTGAATCCGTTTATCAATTTAAAATTGAAGAGTTTCACAACTCTACACTTAATATCATAATTTAATTAAATTTATTTAAATGTGCTCTTTTATTATGGCATTTTCACTGTTAGCCTTCGGCCGTTAGAGGGTGTGGTTTGACATCTTCAAGGAAGTTTAATAATATTTAATTTTATTAGAGATCTAGCTATTCCTTACTAAAATTAGATTCCATAGTTAGCTTTATACGTTTAATCTGTTATCTTAACAGCAGATTTATGTTTGCCTATTCATCTTTTTCATATTTCATAAATTTGTTGTAACATCTTAAGCAATTCTTCACTACTGAGGTATTCGTGGATAACTGGTCTTTAGAACACTTACTCTATTTCTAGCACTCTGGCTGCGCCGTCGTACTCGAGAAATCGTGCGTGTTGTAAAGACCTTTTTATCCACTTATACTTTAATATACTATTTTTTTTTAATTTTATTACCTTAATGTTATAGTGGGCGAAGTTTAGCCAAATGCTATTCTCTCATTTAATCGACTATACATTTGCAAAACTTCGATGCCCAGTTAACTAACCAACTGGTATAACCCGGCCAACAGTACATGCTTCTTACAATTTTCTTAGAAAATTCCATCATAAGCGTTATGGCCTGTTCTCTGTACAATGAAATTGTTTTGAAAATAGTTACATTTCCGGTTATATCGGTCGTCGTTGTAACCGACTAATCCAATAACCATCTGGTAGTCGCCTATTAGATTAATCAACTACTCGATTAGTCGGCTAACCTATTAGTCGACTAATATTGATTGGTTAATCTCTAAGGTTATACATCAATTAGTTAACTAGTACAATAACAGTTGTTGATTTTACATATTCTCTATTGGAAAATGGCATCATACAACTTCATTCAATAATTTTCTTCATTTGTTTTGTTCTCCATATTATATATTTGATTATTTGGAGAGATTCCTGTTGGTCGATTTTCTTCTATGAATTTGACTTCGTAATTCACATCGTTGCTTATAAGTTTTATCTTTTTTTTTTGATCACGTCAACTTTGATCTGTGTTGCACATCCAATCCATACTAAGAATTCATTCTGGGTGTAATTTTTTGACTATTAAAAACTGGCAGTCGTGCCTGATTTCTACTATTTTCCTGTTTATCAAAGCCAATTTCCTTGCATGGTGACTCCTTTCACGATCCCCTTCAGCTTAATTTAAATTTTCTTTGTTGATAGTAATTTCCAGCTTAGCGGTGACTGCATTCTATACGTCCTGGCCATTAGTACTTTTCTTGCTCTACCCCCTCTTCCTCCGTTGTAACTGATTGATATTTCTCCTATGAACGTGTCTATCTTGATTTAGTGTCATGTTATGTCAATTATAATTGTTGCGATGGTTATTATATCACGAAGACCTTTCTTTATAATTTGCAGTTTGGATTCTTTCAGGTGTGTTAAAAAATCGGTCAATTTTGTTTGTTCTTGGAAAATGTCTTGTAAGTGTTACAACTAATTGTTTTTCCTTTATGAGTGACTTCAAGAATGTTGTGCTGCTGACCCAAATCCACACATGTTTCACATGTTTTTCTTGCCATTGATTCCATAATTTATGTGTTGGTATGCGTAATCTGATTTTTTCTTGCGTTTTTGACCAAAATTGCAAATAACATCTTGCAATTTTTCAGAATTAGTTCATTTCCTGACCAATCTTTGGCATTTCCTTTCAATAAACCCATTATAATTGTTATTTTTCCTTCCTCTCTTGTTTTGACATGGCTTAAATAAGTTCCTAGTGCATTTTAAAAATTCATTGGACGAGTGGTTCTTATATTTATATCAAACTTCTTTGGTCTTGGAGGTATTCAGCGTTTCTGATCGATACACAACAGTAGTTTTGTCTTTTTTTCTTTCAAATTAATTATTGCTTCCCCATTTCTGGTAATTCTTCGTTCATGTAATCACATATTCTCTTCATTTAGGATTCATTCCCCTTCGAAATCGTGGATTGGTTGACTCATGTTTAAACTATTCCGTTTTTCATTTAATTTTATTTTCACACCTTCTACTTGAATCTGTTAATCGCTATGTTTATTTTATATTGTTGATTCTTCGTTACATTTTGTAATAACTTTATCTTCGATTCTTTTAAAATTTTTCTCGATTCCTTCAACTTGATTCATCGGTTTTTAGCTCAATGTAGATTTTAATTCTTTTTGTCCGTCTTTTAATTCTTCTTGTTTGACTTTTATTTCTTGTTGCCCTTCTTTTTGACTTATTTTTATTTATTTTTTACTTTCTATTTTGTGCAAAGTTATCATCAGGTGTGGTAATATTGATGTGTCTATTTTCGTAAGATTCAGTAATACGTTTACTCTTAAAATAATATTTTCGCTGTCATTTTTATTCGCCATTTTCTCAAATTTCATTGGTTCAGTTCATTTTCTTGCAGGATTCTTAAATCCAGATCTCAATTAAACAAAATATTAAATTTATTGAAAAAAATTGTTTATGATATTGATTTGTTAGAAAGCTTGAAATTTGTTTAAGAGTGTTAATTCTGTTGTTCGCCATTTGTAATTACATACATTAATTTTTACTTCTCGCCCCCACATTAGTCGATATTCGTAATTGGTTCCTTTTTATCGTGTGCCTAATTGCAAGAGTTATAATTCGTTACGTCGAGGATTCCACTGTTGATAAACCATGTATAATTGTTCTCTTCTGTAGATTACTTAATGAAAGTATTGTATAATCATAAACCCCGTTTTTGTTATATAGCAAATATAAACGATCACTCCTTATTAGAATGTACAATGTCAACTTGTCAAATCATTCTCCTATAGGGTCACTTACCTTTTGGAAATTCGTACTTATCAAATACCAAAAATAATTTAATAATCAATTAAAGCATTTACCAAAGTATTTACATTTATTAAATTTAAATAAGGTAATTCAAACTATTAAATACCTCCGCAAGCAATTTCTCTATGTAAATAATTTTTTTTGCTTTGCGATAATAATGCCTTTGGTATTGGTGTTCAAAATTACACATTCCTTGAAATTATTTGTAATAAAGTGTAAACTGAATAACTTTGATTACGCAATATTGTTCACTTTATATATATATATATATATATATATATATATATATATATATATATATATGCAATATCAAATAAAAGGAATAAAACAGTTTTTCCTTGATTTAAATTAAAAAGTCAGTGAACGTACGCTTTTATAGCTGTATCTCCTTCCTTAGGATGGTGATCACCAGCTTCCTTCGCCTTCACGTTGATGATAAAATTGCACCTTATTCTATTTCGTAAGATGCAATATTATTTTCTAAACCCTTCAGTGTTGTCTTCGCAACTAAAGTTTTTGATTTATGATACGAATGCGGACGTTGGAAAACAAAGGCACTTCCGTACAACCACAAAGGTTCATCATATAATTTCACTGGGCACTACTAGGTTTACGGACATTTGTGTCAGTTAAACAACCTACTCACGTATTAGTTAAATACGATTCTCTTCCAGAAACTTAATTAGTTGAGTAATGAATCTGAATTTAAAAACAAAAATGTTATCTATAAACAAATAAAAGCCACGCTTGTCGATGCGCGATGCACTTCATGATCTTAAACTTGCTTTTATATTCAGATATGCTCAATTAGTCAGCATTATTTACTATATCTTAAATCTTTTCTAACAATTGTCACACTTTTTACCAATTTTCACTGATCTTATATTTCTAGCTTTTCAACCTATTTACAGTTATTCAATATACTTTATTCATGTAGGTATACTTCAAACGTACTTTTATACCTATAATGTATTAATTAAAGTATTATTGGGTCGCTTAAAAAGCCGCACTCTCGCTCTCAGATACTGACAGCGATTTCTTTCCTTTCTCTCCTCATGTATTCCTTTCAAATCATTTTGCTATTTCATGAATATTTTTACTATCATTTATCAA
Source organism: Vesta saturnalis (assembly GCA_036346205.1). Classification (NCBI taxonomy): domain Eukaryota; kingdom Metazoa; phylum Arthropoda; class Insecta; order Coleoptera; family Lampyridae; genus Vesta; species Vesta saturnalis. The sequence continues at coordinate 618,826 of JARFJB010002000.1, forward strand.
AATATTTTTAACTATTTTTCTATATTTAAAATTCTTCTTTTTGCTCTCAATTAACTATAGTACGTACCAGAATATCAGAGGGTAATAAATCATCTTGACAGCGACAGGTTAGTGGCGTACTTATTAAAGGCATATACTATAAGGTCTGTAAAATATAAAAATCTACCATTTTTAATACACTGAAACCCCAACCTTACGTCTATAAGTTGTCTGATCTTCAGGCTTAAGACAAATTTTAAAGGGTCGTCTTTTGTTTGCCGTTTACCTGAACCGACTTTATTTAACACAATATTTTGCAGGCGGCACATTTACAGCATCTTCATTTAAGCTAGTCTTTTCTTATCGTGTCAGATTCCCCAATTATTTTTTCATCTTTTGACCGTTTCCGTTCTTATTACCATTTTTATTATCGTTGTTATTTTTAATGTTAACCCCTCTATGTTTACGTTTCCTAGCGCGTTCGGACTCAATGATTCTAAAATAGTAAAAAATGGATGTCGGATTGTCCGACCGTATACACCAGAAGTCAAAAAGGAGTTAACCTATCGAGCTGAAATACTTACAGTGTGTATAAATCACCCAGGGCAAGAACTTTATTGCGTTTATTAAAAATCCGATAATTTCCAGGAGTGGCTCTTATTCACATCAACCCACAAATTTTGTTTAAACTTATTTTTAAACAAATGGACCAATTGTGTTGAAATTTGGCCAAAATTAGTATTTTGGGATGATGTAGTCCCGCGTTTAGACTTAAGGACCTAACTCACTTTTGCTTTTTTTTAACGAGTGGACCATTGAGTTGAAATTGGGATAGGAATAGTAGTTTAGAGCGTCTAATTAATTTTGAAACGGCTCTTAACACCCCTTAATAAACTCTCCTATATAAAGCAACTCTCATTTTGTTGTTTTGTTGCATTTATTTCTGAACTATGATACTAATTGAGTTGAATCTTGGCCGAATTAATATTTTGTGGCAACAAATCATCCCATCAATTCCATGATCTGCTCCGCCATTTCATTCCCATAGGGCGGCCCCTAATCCTTTTATTTTGTACCTATATTCACAGTTAAGCGGACTTACTTAGTTGAAATTTGTCCAGGATTAGTATTTCGGGACAACAAATTTTTTTTCCGATTAAGTTGATTAATTGAGTTCAAATTTGCAGGGATAATATTGTATGTTGCGATGACATCATAAAGGGGTGCCGCCCACACAAACCAACTATATGGTTTATTGTTAAATTCACACAAATTTTATTTTCTGTTTCTCCTTCTTACTATTACTCGTCAAATGGTTGCTTAATGTCTAGAAAGATGTAAAAAAATAGTTTCTGCAAGAGATTGTGACATGCTCAATTAGGCCGGCTGCCGAGTTCGCTGTTAAGAGGTTCGTTAGGGATGATGTTTAAGTCGCCTGGCTATAATCTCCCCAAACTATTTTCTGAATTAGAATAAGAGAGATGTAGGACGGTTGAAAGAGGGACTGGTAGGGTCGGTGTGTGGTTTGAATAGACAAGTAGGAGAATGTAATATATTTATTGTAAATGACGGTCAGTAAGTTGAGATGCCGGTTATGTAGGTGCAATATTGTGTGGTTTAGACCACCCTGATCTCGAGCAGAGCATATTGTGACCCGGAGCATAGGTAGGATTTCCGTTGGACTTGGGGAAGGTTTCGGTTCTGGAATTGATCAAGGTGACTCTCTAGGAGTTCCTTGAAACAGGTATTAAATTGAAAATCATCGAGGGATCGGAATATGGGACAAATCGGCTTTCTTTTGGTCAGTGAAGATGAGATTATTCTTGGTGTCTGTGAGATGTAATTCAGAGGTGTTTTCTTCTGGTCAGACTGCCAAACCGTTGCGGTAGTCTAATTCGGAGGTGTGTTTGTTGAACCTCTCGAGGGCTTGGTAGACTAGATTGTCGGGTGCGCGTGTGCGTGTCGTATGCGTGTGCGCGGTTGTGGGTCTGTGTGTGTGGGCGTGCGTGCGTTAGGGTGTGCGTGTCTGTGCCTGCGTGTACCTGCATGTGCCTGCTTATGCGTGTGTGTGCGTGAGTGTGTGTGTGTGGTGTGATCGGATCATGGATTGCCACCTTTGACGGGAAACTAGGAGGTTCCCACCCGTTTGCTCTTACCTCTTGTTTTATTCAAGATCACCATGGACTTTACAATTAGTAGCCACCCCTTTCATTTCTATTTTGGTTTCGTAAACCTATTGTTTTTATTTTTCCTTATCAGTTTTCTATACTGGTTCTACTTCTTTCCCATTTGTCTGATCATGTCTATCATTATTTCTTTATTACCATAGCTCTTTTTAATAATTTAGACAGTCCGAACATTTCATACTCTTGCATATTCTTTATTTTCTTTTCACCTCTCGTCACTACTCTCATGGATCAGTAATACAGATTTGACAGAGGACAGAAAATTATTTTATTGTAGCTCATTTAATTGTGTTTTTAAATAAGTTAATGTTGTTAAACGTAATTAGGAATAATTACAAATTAGAATCGGTTAAATATGAACTGGAATTTATTCAAGATAAATTTAGCCTTTTAAAAGTTTATTTGAATTTAAATAATTGTATACACTTTTTAATTTAACCGTTTAATTAGTATTTAAAATTATTAATTAATAATTAATTTTCAACTTTGTAATGACATGTTCAAAATGTGATTAAATAAATCAACTAATTATTTTTTTTATTGTCGCTATATTGAAAATGGCTACTTCGCCGCCATTTTCACAATAAATGGTCATTTGTGATATCTCATTGAAATGGAAATTTTCTGTTCTATCGTATTATATTCAATTGTTTTATTGTTAAAGATATCGGCTTCAATGAACTATCACTTCAACTCAAATATCCAATTTCTAACCCCAAACACAATTGAAGTGATTTCTTTGTCACCCGGTATACTGCGATTATATCCACATATTTTAAATGTCTGTGTTTAATTAAGACAAAATTAAACACAGACAGAATCCGCATTTTGATAAATAACCCAGATGTTTGTTATGAAAATTAACCTTCTTATCTCTCTGCACTTGAACAAAATTAAAGACTTACTAACTGCAGATTATTTACATGTTACTAAACGTGTTACCACCGTGTAACATATACATGTAAATTGGATTATGTATATAAAGATATTATTTGGACTGACATGACGAAATTAGGGTATAACACTTGTGACGAACCGCTCAGAAGTCTTAGAACACATCACACTCAATATTTCAACACAACGTTATTAAAATCAATTTTAATTATGGAATAAACAAATGATTCAATTTTACACATAAAACTTAGATTAAACAAAATTAAAACAAAATTTAAATTAATTACATACAGTTTTAAAATTAGAACAAAGAATTTATAATTAAGTAAGCTTAAACTATCAATAATAAAAATTAGTTTTTCTACAAGAAATTGAAAGTAATTTCTAAGTTTCTATTAGAAGGTTTATATCAAAAACGTATCATAATTGATTAAAATTGTGTTTATAATTATAATGGATTTTAAAATACACATCATAATTTGAATAAAGTAATGAAAAATTATTTCCAATTGATTACAATTTTGTAAAATTTGTTTCACTGTGGTTAACTTCTACCATAAGTTGAAATAAATCTTAATTAAAGATATTTAAAGATATAATTGTTTTATTAGGGTGTAAAGCATTATATTAAAGTTATTATAAATGCTTAATTAGAATTGTTTAATCGAATCATATTTAATTTAATTACATACAGATTTCTACATAGTTATCTCAAGTATAATTAGCTAATAAACGAAGTTAGTTTGAAAATATGTCTCCTAAGTAATTAAAAAAGTTGTTCTTTATTTTAACGTATACTTGCATTAATTGAATGATTAATTTGGCTATAACTTACGTTAAGTATCGCTAATTGTTAATTAATGGTACTCTATTAGACTATAACAAAGTTTTTATGTGACTTGAATAATTAGGCTTTACATTGTACGGTACAATTCAATTATTGATTTATAACGCTTAAGTACGTATTTAAGACAAAGTACAGCTATTAATTTGATTAAGTACTATAATTTGTATTATAATTTAAGTAACTGTGAAGTAATATAAATTTATTTACAAGAGTAAGAAAAATAAAATTTACAAATTTTGAATATTATTTATACATAATTAAACCATAACAATAAATTATATGCACTTACTTTTGCATACATTAGTAGTAAAGGGTAGGTACTAGGATTGAGTAAAAGATCATTCCTGTTTTCATTCAACGGTGCTAGATAATAAATGTATGTAAATTATTCATTATTTAATCTTTAAGGAAATATAGAGGGTGACCCGAACTCGATGGTCAAAACGAAAACACCCGATTCCTCTGGCCAAATGAAACAAAAAATTGTTAACAAATGTAGGGTTTATTGTTACCGGTTTTTAAGATACAGAGTGTTTTTTAATTTTTTCGATTTCGCAGAATTACCATAAAAATCTATGTTCCAAAATAGAGGAGTTACAGAAATATGCCTAAGGAAAAATTTGAAGAGCATAAAATTTCCTTCCGGAATCTTGAATCGATTCGAAACAAATTCATTATTCGCCATTTTTAATACCTGAATTAATTTCAAAATAAGATTTTTTCAAACTTCATGACGAATTTCCAAGAGCAATAATCTTTTATGGAGACCCGCTTGATGTACGGTTAACGAAGGAACAACTTCTGTATTCTGTAGGCTTTTACTGATGTCGGAGGTTAACACACTAGTTTTCGAATTATGACACTGAGAGTTAATTAAGATATGATAATCAAATCCACAAGAAATGTTCAAATCATTGATATGAAGGAAATGGATCTAATATTTGACATCATCTGTTTGTTTCTTCACCACAGTTTAGCCACTTTTCGAAAAAAAAATACTTTGCGCTGCCGGGATTCGAACCCACAACTTCAGAGGGATGACAACTGCCAACCAGCAGACCTAACCACTCGGCTATCTAACGAATATTGTTACTTTCCTGTACATGAATTGTTTTGTTTAAATCCATGGCAACGAATTGTTTATAACACAAGAATTGTCATTAATCATCTTTAATTTTAATTTTAGTTTGTAACATACAGGGTCGTTTTTTTTTGGTAACTCTGCGAAATAAAAAAAATTAAAAAACGCTCGGTATCTTGAAAACCGGTAACAATCGACCCTACATTTATTAACAATTTTTTGTTTCATTTGGTCAGAGAAATCGACTGTTTTCGTTTTGACTATCGAGTTCGGGTCACCCTGTACGTTAATTTTATTCAATCATATTTTCTTATAAGGTGTTTATTAGATATATTAGATAAATTTTATCTCCACATCTGGAGCATTAATTTTGCGTATGCCATGTACGTATTCGGCGTTTAGTTAATTCCCCTGCTTAACCCTAAATTTTACATAGTTGACGTTCACTAATTTTGTACTGTTGTATATAAATTGTCTTGTAAGTAAATCAATTCAAAGTTTTATATTTGTAGAATATGCTTGAGTCTATACGCAGTAAAATTAATTGCAAGTAACTAATTTAATTAGAATTGCAGGAATTGGTTAATTAGGCAATAATTAACTTATATAATATTTAATTAAGCATTGTCAATTTAAAGCTAATGGTAATCGATTAGACCATAACAAGGAGTTCAACACACCTAACACATGGGGTTCTTAACATCAATAATTAATTTTAAAATAGATGTATGGCACATTAAGTACGTACTTAGATAAAGTACAGGTATTAATTTAATTATGTATCAATTTTATTGTACTGTAAGTCATTAATTATACGTAAAATTATCGCCATTGATCAAATATATAAATGAACGCATCAGAACTTTTACTTTTCCAGTTTTCCTTAAGGTATCTCATGTTATAACAATTTTTAAAAATAAAAGATCACGAGATGATAGGTACTTCAAATTTCAACCTTATTTCGATAGTCTCTAGCTTTTCAAAAATTAAGACATTGTTCTACCACACTTAATTTACATTTCATAGTTTAATAGTGGTATCAAAAAACCTAGAAATTGTCACGTTCAAGCACTTTTGTGACTAGAAATTTGACTGTCTTCACATAAAATTTTAGTTACTAAACTTAAAAACTACAAAATAACAGTTCACAACAGAGACCTTGTAACTGTTCATTAAAGCCGTACACAAAGTGCGTTTGCAACATGAGCTACATATTATTCTCGGTTTCCGTGTAACTACCGTCACTTCCAAAGGTTTCCAATTTTCTCTTCGTATCCTTTTGCGAGGAGTCTCGCCCTTTCAAGCATCATTTCGATGCTCTCGCCCTATCTTCTCCGTATTTGCTCACTTGTGGCTTTATTACACTACTAGTTACCTGTTTTAATCTCTACAGGTTTACTGCCTTCGAAGGACATTCTTCGAGGTTTCTCTTTAGGAGATTTTTATATAGAGTTCAAACGGTTTTCTTCAGGATTCGGTACACTTCTGGCCTAGCAATCTCTTAGTTGATGTTAAATCGGACGTACTTGAAAATATATCGCCAATTTGTGACCATGTCATATTTCGCTATAGGGCACACTGTAATATGACCTCTATGCTCTTAGCACCGATGAAAGTTCCAGTAAAGGTTGGGTGATTAGCTCTATTGTTGGCTATTTCTAGAATCCTACTTTTAAGGTGATTGTAGAGAAGATTAGATGTCAGCGATGTCCACAGATCGCCCTTCTACGAAGACTAGTCTATCAGAACAATTACTTGCCTATTGTACTATTTGGTGGTAATGCGTGGGTTTTATTTACCCTGGCAGTTTAATATTTTTCTCTGTCTCTCCGTGAGTTCTATTCTCCCGTTCATCGCCCTCACCGGTGCGAGGAGTGGAAGATTTGTCCCTTCCCAGGACATCTTCCGCTGTAGTGGTCCGCTTAACCAGCTCACTGTGGTTTGGCCCTTCCCCCTGTGTCGATACTCAAGGAAGTATGGTGAAACCACAACTTAGCGAGTTCATCAATACTGATGAGTATGCCGGTTTTAATATGCCCTGTCTCCTCTTTGGTTTGAGTAACTTCAGTGTCTTAGTGGACAAACACCAACTTTTGAAGGACTTTTTTCTTCCTGTGTATGGTATGTTGCCTTTCGATCGGTATCGTTTAGACGCGCTCTCTGACACGGCTTTATTGATGGGTGATAGTTTATTACAGATACTCTCCCCATTTTGCTGTCATTTTAGCAACTTTATCTTCCAGCGGCCTCCAATAATACAACAGTACCCAGGAAAAGTCCGTCGCAGCAGAATTCCCCATGCAGAGATAAGCCATTTACACTTTGAGGTGCCTTATAGGCAGCACAAGGAGCATCTAGTAAGTCACGCAGGATTTTTCACACATCCTTCAGCTACGATCTACAAGAGTTGCTTATATACAGACTTAGGTAACAGTATTAGGGAACAGCTAGCGCTTATGGCAGGGCATATCCTAGGACACCCGTATTTCAGTGCTTCCAGGCGCTGTTTTACGAGCACGAGCACCTCTAGTTTGGTGTTAAGCTATACATCCTTTACAGTTATTTGTGTAGGTCGTCCACCATTTGCTAGGAGGTGGCGACTCCGGTGGGGAGCCACCCTCCCCGATCCGGTGATGTCAACTTTCGTGTCAAATGAAAGCGTGCAATGTCAGGATGGGAATCTTTACTTAACACCCCTAAAAAGAGGCGAAGAAAAAAAAATCGTTTAACATTATTTATAAACAAATGCCATTTTCGAAGAGTTCAGAGAATCAATTCCCAATAGTACAAGTGAGTAATTTTATGGCTTTTAGTGTATTAGAGACCATAATCCAGGCTGTGCTTGTATTGGGAGTACCTGATGCCTGTAATGGCAACAAATAGATACAAAAATCTTGATTGACAGAATACGTTTATAAACTTTCATCGTTAGTTTTTAACACTTTCACTCAGAGATCGCATGAGTTTATAGTTGTACTAAAGGGAATCTACATTTAACAAAAAAAAATAGATTACAAAAGCAAATTAAACATTTGGATAAAGGCGCGCAATCAGAAATGCGACATAATATTCGCTTTCTGTTCTTCCTTGTGAACCACATTCATGCATTGCACTACGGTAAATCTGAGAAAATTTACGTACTATATATATATATATATATATATATATATATATATATATATATATATATATATATATATATATATATATATATATATATAGATTTGCCAATAAGTATTTAGCTAGGCGTGGTTAGCATTTTGAACATTTAATTTGAATTTATGGTTTGATTCGTTTATGTTTACTTGTTCAACTTATTTTTAGGTGTAGAGAATTATTTTGTTGTTATTAATTAAGTTTTCCTATCAGTTAAAGAATTTATTTGCCATTTTTTATTGTAATGATGTAATTTTATTTTAATAAATAAAAGCACAATACACGTTTTTCTATTATTAGGTTTAACAAAAATCATGGAAAACAAAAGAAATTTACAGTACGTGTTCGACGTTATCGACACAAATGCGACACCTTTTCAACACGTAGTTGACAGCTTTCCTAATTTTACGCTCATCTAATCTGTTAATTGCATTATTCCTGTAGCTCCTGCTGGGTTGCATATGTTCGCGCATATAAGAGATCTTTTATTACTCCAAATGCAAAAAAGTCTAAAGGTGAAAGATCAGGGGAACGTGCAGCCTATAAAACAGGACTATTTCTGCCTATCCACAAGTTTGGAAAAGTTTCATGTAAATATCTTTTAACTTGCGCCTGATAGTGGGATGGAGCACCGTCGTGTTGATATCGCTGTATGTTTGCACGGGTTTGTAAATTTAATTTATCTAGGATATTGTTAAAATCTTCCCTAAGAAATTGCAAATATCGATTTCCTGTCCCATTAAAAATAAATGACCCAACAAGCTGCGAATCAGTAATACCGCACCATAAATTGAAACCAAACTTAATCTGAGGTCATTTGCTTAGATTCACAGGTGTTTATTATGGCAATTGAGCATACCACAGTTTGTAAAATGTGGTTCGTCGGTCCATAAGATCGCAAGTTGTTATTTTCATGGCACATATTTATGAAGCAATTAAAAAAATTTAATCTTCTTTCATCATCACCAGGGTGCAAAGTTTGTTCAACTGAATATTTATAAGGATCGTAATTATATTTTGGTAAAGTTCTCACTGGTGTGCACTGCGCGATTTGTGCAACTTGCCGTGTTGATGTAGCTGGATTTTGATTAACCACAGCTAGAACATGCACGTTTTCATCAATATTACCCCTATTTCTGGGTTTCACAAAACTCTGTTAAATTGTTATATAAATTCTTGAAGGTGCCTAAAGATGGTTGAGGGCGATCAAAATACAATAAAAAATAACGTTGGGCCGCTCGTTGACTGTTTTTGTTACAAATTATGTAACATTCGATTTCTCGAAATTTCCGTACACCATAATTAATTTTCTAAAGCAATTCTACACTGATAAAACCGATAAGAATTGCACTAACGAACGAACTGTCAAAGATGTAGATAAACAACGGTTCAGTTGCTCTACTTTTGTATTCCGTGACAAGATACGATTTTTGTTAAACCTAATAATAGAAAAACGTGTATTGTGCTTTTATTTATTAAAATAAGTGATACAACCCTTACATCATCACAATCAGAAAAAACGCACTATTAAAATATGCCATAGCCAACCATGGTTTGCATTAAAAAAATTCAACCTTGCTTCATAACTTCAAAATGCTAAAGCTAAATTAAAAAACTAGTACGGTGACGTTATTCGGCACTAAATTATCTACAAATTGTATTTAAACAATTATCTATCTTTAGTAATAAACGAATTAAAGCGCTGAAACGAGTTTGGAGAATTTTACTTTTTTACAAATATCTAGTAAGCCATGCATCTTCTTAAATCAACTAAAGCGTATCTGGATTAGTCTGAAGCAAATCTTTCCCCATTTAAGCAAATGTGTAACTTTTATGGTTTCCGAGATCCCCATACAAATGATGAAACAAATTCACTGTGTATAAATAATTAACACAATTTTTCCTAAATAAAGCGTTAATGATTTTTTAAAATGTGCAAAACGAAAATAGGCGACGTAAAAACAAAAACAATGATCTAGATGGACGTTTAAAACTTCATCATGTCAAATGGACGTTAATAGACATATAGATGCTACACATTTTCTTATAAAATTAATTGTTATTTAGTTATTGAAAAAAATGAACTAACACTAAAATTAATTTGCCGCTAAATTTCGGGTCGTATAAAAAAATTCCATAGAACACGATTGATCAATATGTTCTATTATCTTATTATTTTTATATCTTTGAAATACACGGATGTTTTATAAACGTGATAAAAACCAAAAACTACTCCTAATAAACCTCCCTCTCCGCCACTGAATTTCTCCTAAAATCTAATCAGCTCCATGAGAAACGAAAACAAGTTTAAATAGGAAATTTTAAGTAGGTACATACGTGTTGTTCATAAAGTTATCGAAGAGACATCTTAATTGTGTAATTTTTTTTTGTTATTTGCACCTTGTATCTACAAATATCCGTGTATGACACCTACCAACCATTCAATTTCAAGGTTTTGTATCTTTACATACAGATAAAGAAAACATTGCACCTTGAATGTCTATAGATAAGTAAAATAATAAAAAAAACATACTTCAATTAATTCACGAAAAACCGTTAATAATTATTAGGTTTTGCCAAAACTGCGGTTAAACCGTAATTTATGACAATTGTATGCAATTAAATTAACAATTAACAAACAATGCTCATAAAGGCGGCTTTCTTTTAACCCTCGACCTCACACGATCATTATTAAATACACGCAACCTTCAAAATATCATAATGAATAAATCAGTTGAATTTCTAAAATTCCATGCTTTAAATACAAATCTTTTGTTACAGATAATGTTTGAAGACTAGAATGGATAATGACAGTTAACATCATTAGGTAAGTACTACTCATTGTTAACACCGCCACTAAACAAATTCCTAAAGGCTTAAGCTTGTCACTAGTTTCTATAACTGCAATTAAGGACGTAAAAGTTATTGTAATTGTCTGATTACAAACACACAAAGAAAGATGTATTGCTTTCTTTATCTTACTAACTTTAAACAATGCCTGTATAATTTAAATAACATTAAGTACATAAGACCACTTAACGTGGTCTAAATATTGCACTTCTAATACTTCAACTTTCTCCTATATACTAGAAATTAGTGTTTGCCATCATAAGTGTTGCCTTTAGCAAAGAACATTTCGATTAATCAATTTCTTTTCTGGTTTATAATTATGCATTCATTAAATTGTAGAGTTACTAAACCTAAACGTATTTGATAAGATTAAATGTTTTTTTTTTGCTTTTGATAGAAATTTGATAAGTTAATTGGTTATAAATAAGTGATTTCAATCATCTTTTACAATAGAAAAAAAATGTTGAATAATTCGAAAGATACTATAGGTATTTAAGAGGAATCATCAAGTTTTGCAGTAATAGATTACAAATTTTGCTGTTCGGTAAATATTAAACAAAAATAAAAGAGATCAAACTTCTTTAGTATTTAGTACAGTAAATAATAATAAATATTTATAAAGTTTATACGTTTCACTGCAGTAAATATCAACTGCCGTCTGCAGTACGTATGAAATAATATTATTATTATTATTATTATTATAAATAAAAGAATATACACCGTGTCTAGTTTACTATTTATTTGAGACGAATCTTGAATTCAGAATTGATGAGTATTCGATTCTGTTAGAAAGGAACTGCAGTTTTATGGACCTGGTTTCCCAATATAACTTATGCTACAACTATACAATATACAAAATTTAGTCGCTAAAAAGTGTATATAAAAATGTCTTTTCAATCTGCATATTCCTTAATGTTCTTGAGTGCCCGTTTTTCGAGGCTCAGCATGGATATCTCAAGTACTCTAGACTTCAAAGTTACAGCAGTCAACTTTGTTATTTCTTATGGCAGCCATATTGGATTTTTACATTTTTGAATAGAGCCATTTTTTCTGATTACAATGATATACCACACTTTATGATTTACTTTACTATTTTCCTTAAAATAACGTTTTTTATGTTTTTTATAAGAGTGCTGTGCGTTTATAAAAGTGTGCTGTTGTCATTAGCAACTAACAATTTGACATATCAGTATACGTTTGATTGCTTTCGGAGTTTAATAATTTTAATAATTTCCTCAAAATAACGTTTTTTATGTTTTTTATAAGAGTGCTGTGCTTTTATAAAAGTGTGCTGTTGTCATTAGCAACTAACAATTTGACATATCAGTATAAGTTTGATTGCTTTCGGAGTTTAATAATTTTAATCATTTCCTCAAAATAACGTTTTTTATGTTTTTTATAAGAGTGCTGTGCTTTTATAAAAGTGACGTGCTGTTGTCATTAGCAACTAACAATTTGACATATCAGTATAAGTTTGATTGCTTTCGGAGTTTAAAAATTTTAATAATTTCCTCAAAATAACGTTTTTTATGTTTTTTATAAGAGTGCTGTGCTTTTATAAAAGTGACGTGCTGTTGTCATTAGCAACTAACAATTTGACATATCAATATAAGTTTGATTGATTTCGGAGTTTAAGAGAAAAATACGAAAGAAGGACAAATGAAAATGAAGAGGCTATATTACACGTGGTAATAATATTTTTAATATTTTTTTTAAGTTTTTTATGTTATAAAACTTTTGTTAGGTTCGCGCAAATAGTTCTATTTCTACACGAGAAATAGCAGCGGAATTAAATATTTCACACCAATTGGTATGGAGAACGCTGAACAAACATAATTATCGACCATTTAAGATTCATATAAGTCAAGTGCTTCATGCGGGAGATAGTCAACCTCGAATAATATTTTGTAGATTTTTACTAAATAAATTACAAGAAACCCTGACTTTCTCAATAATGTGATTTGGACTGATGAATCCAAGTTCACTAACTGTGGCATTTTTAATCGACACAATGAGCACTTTTGGGCAATAGAGAATCCCCATGAACACCAACCGCGTTGTCCCCAAATTCGTTTTGGAGTTAATGTATGGGTAGGTTTATTGGGAGATACGCTCATCGGTCCATACATTTACGAAGAGATCTTAACAGCAAACATTTATTTAAATTTTTTACAAGGATTTCTTACCGATTACTTAGATAATAACATTTATATCAACCACATAAATCAGCTTTGGTACCAACAAGATGGCGCACCTCCACATAACGCCAGAAGAGTGCAAGATTATTTGTTTGAAATGTTTAATAATAGGGTTATTTCTAATGGTGGTAACATAAGGTGGCCTGCACGATCACCGGACTTATCACCATTGGATTATTTTTTCTGGGGTGTGATGAAGAATAAAATTTATAAAACGGTTCCTGCTGATGTTAACGAACTGAAAAGAAAAATTATTATAGCATCAAGAGAAATTAGATGAAGGAGTATACAAAGAGCCATACAAAATATAAGAAACCGAGCTAGGTTGTGTTTACAAGTAGATGGAAGACAATTTGAATATTTGTTGTAAACTTAACTTGTTTGATTATACTTATTTCACTTAAACATTTTTGTTTTTTTTGTCAAACACTTATAAAAAACATAAAAAACGTTATTTTAAGGAAAATAGTAAAGTAAATCATAAAGTGTGGTATATCATTGTAATCAGAAAAAATGGCTATTCAAAAATGTAAAAATCCAATATGGCTGCCATAAGAAATAACAAAGTTGACTGCTGTAACTTTGAAGTCTAGAGTACCTTGAATTTATTAATAGCATATTTGGATTCGTCGTAAAAAAGTGCCCTAATAATGTTTTAGTTTAAAACGTCTACCATTCGTGGTTTTCATTGTAAAAAGGAAAAATGAAAACTGAAAATTTCGGTTTTTTTCAAAAATCTCAGTAGCCTATAAAAATACCTGAATTTTCTAAACGACATCTTATTGAGGTCCCAAATGCGCAACTTTGCCCCAATTTAACCGGCTACGTATCTCTTCAAATAACCGAGATACCTATATATATATATATATATATATATATATATATATATATATATATATATATATATATATATATATTAAGTCAGTCAACACAGCATTCCAATGAAGAAAACGTTCTGCTACATAATCTATTGCCACAAGATCTCGAACAACTTCTGTCTCCAAAAGAGGAGGTAGAATGCAACTATTGCGATATAATAATAAAGCGATTGAGTTGCCTTATACAGGACTTTTTACGATGAGCGTTAATTAAACGTTTCTGGCAAACCAGACAACGGATCAACCTGAAAATTTGACAATATGCATAAACTAATATGATCTACACGCCTAAAATATTTTAGATGATGCGGCGTTGCCGTTTCTACTATAAAGTAGCGACTACTTTGATTTTTCAAATAGAACACCTTGTATATAATATCATATTATGATTTCCTATTACTTTGTCAACAACTTCATGTACTATTTCCCTATACCTATCGATTACCGTTTAAGAGATATAAATTAATTTCGATTTTTGTTTACAAAACATGTACTTTTATAAACGCTGATAATCTTGAACTCTCTGGTACTAAGACGATCAAATTCGAAATGGAGTGGAGTGATACCATGAGGATCTTCACTTCGAGTCATATTTTTATTTGCCTCATACAGGGTCTTTAAAAAATGCAGATACTTTGTTCACACGAAAAAAGGAGTGGAAGTCAATTTTTTCAAATGGAACACCCTGTATATTTACACATTTTTGAGCTCTACATCCAATTTTAGATTGACTTTAATCAAATAATGCTAATTCTATTTTGCACCGTTTTCGAGATAAACTGTTTCAAACAGAGAGTGACGTGGTTTCCTTGTATTCATCACTTATTTTTGAGATTTAACATCTATTTTATACTACGTAATATAATTTCGTTTCGATTTAGTTTTTCAACAGTCTCAAATCAGTCAATTCGAAATTGATATGTACCTTAGAAAAAGTTACAATTTGTACGCATTGAGGTATTGAGTGTCTCTACCGTACAACATTGCAAATTAATATTTTTTAATCGTGTGCTTTGGAAAAATAAATGATCCAATTTTGAAACGTCAAACTTTCGTTAGTGGTTTTGACTGATTGTGATACTAATTATAATAGAAAAATGTCAAGATTAGGTTACAGTAATGAAGATTTCTTGAATTTATTAATTATTCATGGTGATTGCGATAGAATTCCAAGTAGAACATGCCGAGTATTTCATGAAGAATATCCACAACTTCCGAAGCCGAATAATGATGTGATAAATAGACTACTACAAAACTGTAGGTTGAATGGAACCTTTCGTCCAAAAATAATTCGAAAAAGCTTGAAGTGGATGATGATGACAATGGCATATCAGTTTTGGGATTTTTTAATGCATTTCCAAATGCTTCTCTACACGAGGCTGAAAGGGAGATAGGTATACCCTACGTGACAATTTATCGCATTCTTAATAAGCACAAATGGCATCCCTATAAATTCTACTGTGTCCAACATTTGAAAGATACTAATTTGCCTCGTAGAGTGGAATTCTTTGAATGGTTACTTGTCAAGACTCAAGAGGATGAACATTTCCTTGACAATACCATATGCCAAGTTTACAAAAATGGAATTTTCAACAGACACAACAGTCATTATTGGGCGCCAGAAAATCCTCATGTCGTTCGCCAAAGGGGTTTTCGAGAAAGATAGCAATTTAATGTATCTTGTGCCATAAAGAATGAGTCAATTTTTTTATATCGAGTTTTATGATGATAATTTGAATGCAACAAAATATGAAGATTTACTGAGAAATGGAATTCAAATGATTTTAAATAATAGGCCAGGAAGAGAACGTGTATGGTATCAAATGGACGGTGATCCACCCCATAATTCACGTTCAGTAGGCGAAGCTTTAACTGAAATCTTCGAAGACAGATGGATTGGTAATAATGGACCTTTTCATTGACCTCCTAGAACACCAGATGGCAATCCAATAGATTATTTTGTGTGGAGTTTCATTAAAAATATGGTTTACTCCAACCCAGTAACAACAATGGAAGATATGAAATCGAGAGTTTAGAACTGTTTTCAATAGTTTAACTCCAGACTTAATCAGAAGCGCTACACATGAAAATCTTTTGAAGAGATTACATATTTGTTTAAGTAGAGGTGGAGATGTGTTCGAATATATTCTGAAATACACTGATAATTGAATTACTAATTACTAATTCATGAAATTATTTTCAGTTCGTGTGTCAGCGTTAATAAAACTATTGTTTGAAGAGAAGTTTCATTTGATGGTTGAAGAGTATTTTAATAATTATTTATTCATTGTATTATCTGTGACTGATGAAGGAACATCGAACGGATTCTGTTAAATTAAAAAAAAAAGTGATGAATACAAGGAAACCACGTCAGTTTCTGTTTGAAACAGTTTATCTCGAAAACGGTTCGAAATCGAAATAGCATTATCTGATTAAAATCAATCTAAAATTGGATGTAGAGCTCAAAAATGTGTAAATATACAGGGTGTTCCATTTGAAAAAATTGACTTCCACTCCTTTTTTCGTGTGAACAAAGTATCTGCATGTTTTAAAGACCCTGTATGAGGCAAATAAAAATATGACTCGAAGTGAAGATCTTCATAGTATCACTCCACTCCATTTCGAATTTGATCGTCTTAGTACCAGAGAGTTCAAGATTATCAGCGTTTATAAAAGTACATGTTTTGTAAAAAAAAAATCGAAGTTAATTTATATCTCTTAAACGGTAATAGATAGGTGTAGGGAAATAGTACATGAAGTTGTTGACAAAGTAATAGGAAATCATAAGATGATATTATATACAGGGTGTTCTATTTGAAAAATCAAAGTAGTCGCTACTTTATAGTAGCCGCAACATCTAAAATATTTTAGGCGTGTAGATCATATTTTATTTATGCATATTGTCAAATTTCCAGGTTGATCCGTTGTCTGGTTTGCCAGAAACGTCTAATTAACGCTCATCGCGAAAAGCCCTTTATAGTTAAAATTAAATTAAATATATACGTTGTTTGGGATAAAACATAAGTATAGTATTTAAGTATTAACGAAAGAAGTAAATTTTTTTTTGTTTTTTTTATTATTTTATTACGTCTTTAATTGTGAATTTTAGTTGGGAACGGCTTTACCCAATTCTAAATAAAGTGCACCGACACTATGTGATCAAATTTTGTATAATTTATAATTTTGGTAAGTTAAAGGAAAGAGTTTATCAGTTGAAAATTGTGATATTGTAAATATCGTAAATAAAAGAAAATTGTAGTTACTTTTTATCAGCGTTTTTTCAAAAACGTTTAATACATTTCAATAAACGATTGCGCAGTAGTTTTCGTTACAAAATTCCTAAG
Source organism: Vesta saturnalis (assembly GCA_036346205.1). NCBI lineage: Eukaryota > Metazoa > Arthropoda > Insecta > Coleoptera > Lampyridae > Vesta > Vesta saturnalis. The sequence continues at coordinate 636,239 of JARFJB010002000.1, forward strand.
AAATGACATTTCTACAATGAGGTTAACTAAATTAGTTTTCGAGATCGTAAGTACCTTCAGATTGTGGTGCGTATTGAATTTGGAGGCTATTCATTAACCCTTGGAAAATAACAATGAAAAATTATATAATTAAATACAGGGTAGCCGCCGAGCTATTGAAGATATTCCATATGTGAATTCTATCACTAATTTTGAGCAAAAATGATTGTATTCGCTTTTCCCAATTCCCAACGGTTTTTGAAACATTGTTACTAAGCAATTTATTAATTAGCAACTTACTGGTATTAGTAAAAAATTGATTTCCAGTTCGTTATTTGTTATAATTGACATTTGGTTATTTTTTTCTTGTAATTTATTCATATGAAGAATGCGCAGACATGATTTTCGTGTATGAATATTGCAACAATAGTATCACCGCCTTAATTAGGGAGTATCAACGTCGATATCTAAAACGCGGTCTGCCACACAAACAGTAGAACCATCACAACTCTTTGACTAACAAGTGCGTTACCTAGACCGACTTATGAAAGAGAACTTATACGGAGAAACAGTGCTGAAGATATGCTTAAAATTGTTGAAAGCCATCCCGGTACTAATATCAGGAAAATTTGTACCTGCTGGACGGTTGTGTACGACACTTTGTGCGAAAACGGAATACATCCCTATCATTATCAACCGGTACAAAGCTCCTCGCCACGGATCTTCCCCAAAGAGTTCGTCGTTGTGAATGATAGAGCAATCATCTGCATACTCCTTCAAGAACCATTCTCTGTGACGAAGCTACATTTACCAGAGATGGAATCAATAATTTCCACAATCGAAACTACATGAAATTCCTCTTCAAATCAGAAGGGGCGTATGTTCTTTTTACATGATGGTGTTCCGGCCCATTATGGAAGAGGTGTCAATAATTTTCTCAATGAACGGTATCCGTGGTAGTCTAATTGCTTGGCCACTGCGATCTTCGGACCTCAACTACTAGACTTTTTCATGTGGAGACATGTGAAGACACTTACGTATTCAATGGTAAAGCCTAATTATAGTGAGCAACTCATTCAGAAGATTTATGAGATGAAAAACGATATAAAGAACTAGGAAGTATCTGCTACTTATAAGGCAATCACCACAAGTCACACGGAATATTATATATACATATATATATATATATATATATATATATATATATATATATATATATATATATATATTGTATAGGGTGTGGCAACTGTCTGTATTTTGTGGATAATGGCAAATAAAAATTGTTTATAGAAAAGTTTTGTATCACGTAAAAATATGTTTGAGTATACAGGGTGTTTTGTTTAGCCTAGGCGCAATCAACTTTTTTTATTTTAAATGGAACACCCTTTATATTATTGCATATTCTGATTCTTCGTTTCATTTTAGATCAGCAGTCTTTAATAATATTATATATATATATATATATATATATATATATATATATACATACCGGTGCGGCATTTAAAGTGGCCACCTGGAATATCTCAAAATCTAAAGCTCGGAGGAAAAACTTTTCAAGTGAAAAGTGTAAGTAACGAGGGGCTGATCCAAAGGTCATATCCATTTTAAATGATCACGTTTCAAGGTTATTTTAAGGTCAACTTATTTTTCAAATGGAAACATATATTTTTCATTACAGATTATGAATCTCCGGCTCAAAAGAAATAACTTTTATTTGAAACGTTTTTTCCCCGTCGCTTAGCTTATATTATATTATATTCCGCCAGGCATTCTTCTGCGATACCTGAATTCATTTATTAGATGTTTTGAACTATGTACTCAGGAATATGGTCAGCATATGGGTTAGTCAAACCTCCGTCGTAGTCCAATATCTTATTTATACTAAGAGATACCAAAAAATTTTATAAAGACAAATTGAAAACCAGTCAGGAGCATATTTTAAAAATGTTTTCGAATATACAGGGTCATCCATATTGAATGGGTAAACCAAACTTACTTTTTTTCTAATGGAATACCCTGTATATTATTTTTGAAATTGAACATGGCTTAACTCTGACCATTACTCCAATATACGGTTTTACTATGTTGTACGGGGTATTTTAGGAGTTAGTTTAATTTGTATGAGTTTTCAAATATGGTCTAAAATAGTGTTTTTTGGAAAAGCTTATTTTTTTACACATTATGGTCCATAACTCTGCTACGTGATTATTATAGTTTTCTTAAATGGAACACCCTGTGTATTATTTTGAAGTTGAACAGGGCTTAACCTGACCATTACTCCAATATACGGTTTTCTATGTTATACGGGGTATTTTAGGAGTTAGGGCCAATTTTAAGTAAAAATCGTGCCGTATTCGAGAACTTGTGGCCGCCAAACTTAACACCCTGTACAGTTTTTCATCCATCGATGGAGAGATTCATCCCCTTCAACTTTACTATTTACATAGGTTTCAACTTTTATCGTTATAACATTTGTTGGTATCTCTTAATATAAATAAGATATTGGACTACGACGGAGGTTTGGCTAACCCTGGATATTGCATAGGGCATAAAAAAAACAAAATAATTACTGAAGGACTTTTTATGTACATAAAGATTTTATCGTATTTTATGTTTCAAAATGTTCGTTTCTGTCGACATATTTTGGACAATTCTTCAAAACGGTCAAGAATTTCAATGCACGCTGTTTCACACTTCTTACATTGTTTCGTCTTGTCTCGAATTATTTATGCTCATACCTCGTTCATTCACCTCTTAAAAAATGTAAGATGTTTATGGCAGGAAAATCAATTCAAACAAGAAACTGGGTCACGGTAGGAGATTACTATGTAAATGTTTTTTGCATAAATCTCTGAACCGCTGTGGTGTTGTAAATAGGGCAACCGTCGTGTTGGAACCAAACCCTATCAAACTTGTCGTCTGATTTTGTAGCATTGAAACGTATCTTTTGTCATTAAGGAGATTTGCAAAAATTATAGAGTTGACTTAATTTCCTAAAAAAATTATAAACAAAATAATAATGCTTAAAATAGTTATATTCCACCACATATTGAATCCAAAACGTAATTTCAATTTTCAATGTTCGTTGAGCTGTCAGTTTTGGATTTTCTATTGACAAAAAGTGCTGGCTGTGACGGTTAACTACACCATACACTGCTCCAACGTTTCTGAATGTCGGCCATTCAAGAAAAAATAACAGTTCAGCTAATGTGAATGGTAACTGTTTATTTTGTAATTCGGCTTTTAAAAGTTCCTCGACATTATGCACACTTTTAGGTTATGATTTATATCTTTTGTACCGTTTCGCTGTTGCCAATTTCCAAATTTGTAAGTTCTTGGTTTGGTATTCATAAAAATCAAAAGCGCCGCTGGAGAGTAATTATTGTGTTTACTTCTGTCCTTTTACAGAAATGTTGCACGCAACACGGTTTAAAAGTTGCGATATGCATGAAATTTTTTTAAAATGCAATTGCACAGTTGCACAATTAAGAAGACAATATTGCGGATAACCAAAATCCAGAAACACAACATAATTTAGAAGACGCTAAACCAGTTATAATACTCGACACTTTTAGGGCAGTCAGCTTCTTGCAGACCCTACACTATAGTTTATTTATACGGATGATATTTGTGTTGTTTTAGAAGTCTGGGGATGATTGACTTTGGTATGTCAAGTTTTCTATCAGTTGCCCTGCTTGAAAATGATGGCTTTTGATCGTAGCATCACGCTGCAGGGGTTTTCTGTGACGTAGATTTTTAGCACGGTTTTTCGAAGCTGCTAAGTAGTGTAGTTATTGTATGTTCTTGCGCACATAGGGAATTTACATGGGACAGAGAGAGACATTACAGTAAATTTACGCAATAGTGAAAGAGAGAGCTATACCGATTCTGATCTCCGCTAAAATGTTCGCTTCTCAACTGAATGGTTTAATTCTGGACTAAGGTGTTAACAGGTTCAAATCTTGATATAGGTGGCACGGTTTGGTTTGTTTTTCAATTAAGAGGTTCATATATAGACTAAAGTGAGAGTTTTGCATCTCGGATAAGTGGGTCTCCGCTAAAATTTGATTTCTCAAGTAAGAATTTAATATATGTAGATGGACTGTTTACGGCCCCATGTTATAAGTTTGGTGATTCCTGGAATCAAGAGCAAGATTACAAGTTATAATACGTTGCACAAAGCTAGATTCAGATCCGTAATAAGTTTCATAGTTGTATCTATGACAATGACGAGGAAAACCACCTCTAAAGATCACACCCAAAACCACCTCTCCTGGAGAGGTTTTTCTGAAAATCTTTTATCTTTTTTTATGTTTTGTTTAGAAAACCACTTCCTGTATGTTACGTTTAATAACTTTAATTCTTTTCGGATACATGCAATTTCTTGAGTACCTGAAGGGTCTAAGCTAGGTCCGTTACTTTTTATTCTGTACATTAACGATGTAACTAATATCTTACCTTGCCGTAAACTATTGTTTGCCGATGATTTAAAGATGTATTCTTTTATATCTAACACCGATGACTGTTTAGAACTCCAACAACGCCTTGATTTACTATCAGAATGGTGTAATAGGAATTTCTTAACACTTAATGTGTCTAAATGCAAAGTAATGTCATATATACGAAACTCAAGTCCAATATTATACCATTATTCTATCAGTAGTGCTGTAATACACAATTGTACATCAGTCAAGGATTTGGGAGTAACGTTTGATAGTAAATTTAATTTCTCTAGTCATATCAGTGAAGTACGTCGTTCCGCTAATCGAACTTTAGAATTTACATCAGTTCTACATACATAAACACAAAATTTACATCGATTGGAGCTTGGTGGCGCAGTTGGTTAGCGCGGTACTTTAGCACAGTACAGGTCGTAGGTTCAAATCCTACTCGAGGCACACTTTTTATTTATGTATTTAATAAAATTAATAATAATAATTTTCAGTATCTATTTAATCAAAGATTCTGGAATTATTTTGTAAGAACAAAAATGTTTATCTATGACCCATGAAAAGAAAAACAGTGTAAAATAATTACTGTACACAATATTTGATTAAGGAACTGTAGGATATACTGGCCATTTTTTGAAAAATATTTAAAAAGCCACAACAACAAATATTGTTATAGAGCTTTAATTACTTTCCAATTGTTGTAAAGTATAACCTATCTGTAATAGTTTTTGAAATATTTGCAATGCTATATTTGGCTCTTGACAACGTTGCTGGTGTTTTGCAAACATATCTAAGTATTTAAAATTTTATTAAATACATAAATAAAAAGTTTACCTGGAGTAGGATTTGAACCAACGACCTGTACTTTGCTAGAGTACCGCGCTAACCAACTGCGCCACCAAGGTTCAAGCTCTCCAATCGATGTAAATTTTGTCTTTATGTATGTAGAAAAGAAAATTCTAAATATAATGAGAATTGCAATCAAATTACTTATATTAATGGAATGTGAGCCTGCAATATCGCAAGGATTCACACATACCAAAGCAACTTGACTAATATTATAAACTTATAATAATATATCTAAGTATGTTTTGCATATCTTCACTTGTGGTTGTATACCCGATCTTTTGTATAATCCCATAAGAAAAAATCTAATTGAACAAGACCTTGGTGGTCGTTGAATGAAACCAACCTGTTCGATCCGCTTTTGTGGATATTACCGATCTAAGAATGCACGAACCTATTGTGTCTATATACACTCGTGGAGAATTGTAGAGGAACGCCAAAAAGATAAAAACAATAATAAAGTTTGCTTATATGATTGATATTTTAATTCGCATAAACATTTTTTACAAGATTTCTTGATTTTCCTATAATTGTTTTTGCTTTTTTTATGCTAACGTAACAATTTTTATCCTAAATTTAAAGAAATTTGTAAAAATAAACATTTCAATCTGAAACGAAATTAACATAACCACGCAAATACCAACGAATATTTATTGTTTGGTACACGAGAAAGAGATATCGATATCGTGTATTGCCTCCTCTTGCTCTTAAGACTGCTTGTAGCCTCCTAGTCATTCCTCTAGTCAACTTATTAACATAATCTTGGGGAATTTGATCCCATCCTCCAATAACGCGTTTCTAAGTTATTGTAGGTTCTGAGGTGCAGGATTTCTGTGCTTTAATTGTCTCCCAAGCCTGTCCCAAAGATTTTCTATTGGGTATATATCGGGGGCCTCGCTGACATTCCAGGATGTTCAAATGGACCTCTTGCAAATACTGAGTAACGATGCCTGCAATGCATTATCATGCATCAAAAGAAAGTTATCACCAATATATGGTGCGAAAGGCATAGCAAGGGCTTCTAAAATTTTCAAGCACATATCTTGCAGATGTTAAGAGTCCACCTAGAATGTGAAGCTCTGTGCGCGCCCAAACTAATACCACCCCATACCATCTACGATCCTCTTCCATAAGAAACTCTTTCAACAATGTTACATTGGGCATATGTTTTACCTGATCGTCGCCACACTCTTACTCTTCCTTCATCTGGCCGGAGACAAAATCTGGACTCACCAGTGACGAGCGCCTGCCTCCAATTCCTTATAGAGCAACCTCGGTTATTTCGAGCAAAAGCTTTACCAGCTATTCTGTGTTGCCTGGTTAACAACGGACCTTTGGCAGGTATACGTGAAACCATTCCTTATTCTCTGATCCTTCGTTTTACGGATTTTGTGCTTATATTCACCTGACGTACTTGTTGAAGGCTGCCCCTCATCTCTAAAGCAGTACCAGTCCTATTTCTGAGCGCGTACCTAATGAGAAATCTGTCGTCTCAATTTTTGTTGCTCTTTCTCGACCATGCCCATGACGTCTTTTGTATTGTCACGTCTGCAGATGCCGTCGCACAGCGCGAAAGATCACTGATTTTGAAACATTCAGCATTTCGGCACGTCTCGATAACTGTATCCACTTTCGATCAGAGTGATCTCTAGAAACCTCAACTTCAGTAAGATCGCGCATCTTGACTTTGACTTAAAATTGCTTATTGACAGTAAACATTGTAACAGGTGCTTTAGAAAATTTTCAAATTTCACGTGAAGCTCTATTACACTAAATAGTTGTCTTATTATTTTTCTAGATAAAGAAATGATTGTTAGTTCTTTGTATGTAATTGTAATTAATATTAAGATGAAAAGCTTGAGTTTGGTTTCAATAAGTATTTACATGTTTAATTATAAAGCTTTCAAATAAACGCGGTAATTTGCAGAAGCATAAATTATTTCTGGAGAGAGGGGAACACGCAGCAACAGTCGCTTTAAAGAAGCTGTCAAAGTAAGATAACATTTAGTGTATAATAGGGAAGAAGTGAAATTACTTTCTTTATTAAGATAATAAAAGACTAAAATAAATAATTAAATGTAAATAGTGTCAAGTGATAATAAAAAAGATTGCGCAATAGTTTAAAATCGCGTAAAAGGTTAGGCAATAATTACAAATCATGTTTTCTGTACGTACCGAAAGTATTCTAAGATTGTGTTTAAATGGTGAACGATAAAAATAAATAGAGACTATCGTATATGTAAGAAATTAATATATAAAGAACAATAACTCTAATTTATTGATGTTCGAAGATGAGGCGTCGCGGTTCGTTGAAGCACGCAAATTGTAGTTAAAATTAAAGTAATAATTGACTATTATAAAAATATCAATCAATTATTTCCAAAAATCATAAAAGTGTTGGAAAGAAACTTGCAATAGACTTAATCCACAAAAAGGTGTAAACAAGATATCGTGGCAACAAAAGAAGCAAGGCGCCAAGTCCGCATCATACGCCCAATTGCGTCATCGGCGCGGCCAAATTGCAGTTACGTCATCGTCTTTCAACGAAGCAACAGATCAGTACGATTTCTAATAGTGTAAATAGAGAAACGTTTTCTTTTCGCTGAATTTGAATTTGAATATCAACATTGAACGGAAAAGTTTCCATTCAATTTTGATAAAGGTTTTTTTGTTGCACGTTAGTATTAAGAATATTATTTATAATTAAACGTTTGATTGTTATATGTCGTTGCAAACAAAACATTTCTGCACTTCGAATTTCAATAATTAAATAAGTATACCGTTTGATTATTTTTATTATTAAAGACTATTAATATTATATATTGAACATATAAATGCGGAAGGAAGTAAACTCAATAGAAATACAAATAAATAAGAAAACCAAAATTGAGTATAATTTTGGCCATTGATAACGGTAATCATTTCTTTTTACACGTGAGCTAGCTGGCGCATTTTGATAAGGCAGGAATCCGATGAAATGTAAATATTAAAGTTCATTTAAACAAACTGAAATTATATAGCAAGCGAATTAAAATTAAACTAGTAGATGATATCTTTATAAATCAAACCTATTCAGCTTAAATAAGAAGGTAATCATTTTAAGTCCCACAAAAACAATATAAAATTTTCATTCAATAATTTTGAAATTATAAAAAATTGCAAAAGAACCCTAATATTATTCTTTGTAGCAGGGTGGAATTAAATACAAGTAATAACCAAAGGTATTACGACCGTTGCAACATTGACATTAAGAAAGATTACTTGAAAAGAAACATTTGATTTGTCATAAGAACCTTTAACATGATTAAGTATAAAAGACCAACGAATGCGTGCTAAAAAAATTGACTTAAGCCGTTTCTGTTACAAGATTAACAGTGTTTTTGCGGCGTTCCTTTAAATTTGTCCATGAGTGTATTATGACGTTGAGTCAAACTAACATATTCAAGTAAATTTTGAAAAATCTTAAAAAGTTCAAATAGACCTGACGGGTTAAACACCTATTAATAGGAAACCAAACATTTACAAATCAGTGATTTCGCTGTACTTTCCGTACCCTAAGTTCCATTATCTGGAAAGCTAGTTTCATTCAAGTTATCTCAAACTTTTCTTGCCGTCGTTTCAGTAATCACCCTTAAGCAGTTCTTCGTATGATAGTACCAATAAGTATACATTTTTTTGTAATCCGACTGAAAAACTGAAAAGTGATAGTTAAGTTTCTAGGAGCCAATCGGTGTTTTTCCTATATATTACGCCGAATTAGTTTTTTTTTGTCTTCATTTCTATCATCTATCTTCTCATTACGTGGAATTGTTGTTCCTTGCGAAAACTGTGTCAACAGTGACAGTGGGAAGTTGTTCATTATATGAAGGGCTATAAACATTTTTTTGTTGCTAAACCCCCCCCCCACATCTTGTAAAAAATGTTTTATTTGACCTATTTTAAAAACAGTTTATGCTGTTTAAATGTTTTCATACGATTATTGTAGATAATTAAATTTTGTACACGATAAGAATTTGGAAACGCATGATTTTCATAAAATTCACGAAAAGGGTGTCAGTTCCGGTTTCCCTAAGTTCAATCCTTTTCGCTGTTTGCTGTCTTCACTTGAAGTTTGATTGAAGCAGGAATGTTCAAAACAGTCGCAAAGTTCGGGGTAAGACTAGTTTTTAATACAATTGTGTGGTAAGAATTGACATTCGTTTTGGCAAATGCACTTCATCCACATTGGTACAGCTTGAGGTGTCGGCAGTTTCGTGAACCTTATGGGAATTAGTGTGCCTTTTTTGCGGCCTAGCTAATGTTATTTGGTGCAGAGGTGTGCGCTACCAACCTAAGGTTACGTATTGAGCTCATATTATCTGTACCAAGGATGGAAGCGAAGGTGAGAGCATTGTTTCTGAGCATAGACGTGCTATCGAAGGACTACACTGGTTCTTGTCCAGGGAACAGATGAATTTTTCTAAGTTTCTTTTTTTGGATAATCGCCTTTCTTCCCCAAATCACACAAATGAAGCTTCTAGTATGTCTCTTGCACAGCCTATAAAAATCTTGAATAAGAATTTTTTTTTGCCCATCACAGCCAGTGGCGTGCTACAAAAGCCACAGTCAGTCCTTACCACACAATTCAATTGAACTTTCGACGCTTCTCAACATTTCTGCTTCAATCAGAGTTCTAGCGCAACCTTCAGCCAAGACAGCAGTAATAGCGAAGAGGATGGATTTGAGAAATCGGAAATTTGTTAATAAATATACCTTGCCTATCTGTCTTACTGCCCTTATATTATTATGTATTATGTCGTTGTGTCTGAAATTTGCTATTGTTTTACTTGTTAAAGTTTGTAATAAGCGCAATCTTACAGCGCAGCTTAAGATCCAGCGGATGCGACGAGTGGGTTTTCTATGGAAAATTTATTTCTTTACAATATTTGCGTGAGCCGTTTTTGAAATAGACCCAAAAACTGTTTTCTGTCAACATTTTTCCGAGATAAAGATTGTGGGGATGGGGCAACAAAGCATTTTTATAGTACTTGGTATAATGAACAGCTTCCGGCAAACGGATCACTTTTACCATGATTTTCGTACGGATGCCAGTTTAGCTACTATTCTGAACTATCAGAAGAAAACGTGTACTTGTTACAGTAACCTTTTTTGATTTTGTAATTATCGCGATTTAACCAATAATATTGGCTAACGTTGATACTACGAAATAAAGCATTTCAAATATTTCAGTGACATAATAATGTATATCCGGTGTCCATTGGGCTTCACTTTTTAAATGTTCAATGTTTCAAAAAATGATCAATTTTATCAAACCTCAGAATCTTGAGGATTTTTAGGAAAAATTCGTATCCTTTCTTTTAATGGGATACAAACATTTACAAAATTTATGCGTATAAATAAAATCAACTCATGTGTAAGGTGTTCCATAAGAAAAAGGGATCTTTTTATAGTGCACCCTATATAACTTAATTTGTTTTATGTACCTTTTCCTCTAAAGCAAAATTCTTTATCGTTGACTTTTCCTGTTTATTAGTCTTCTTGTGCAATGCTGTTTGGCTTACTTCAGAGGTCAATTCTATTAGTAAGTGTTTAGGAATGAAGGAACAAGAAAGGACGCTAAACACTTAACATTTAGACTATTTAGAGTAATAAAAATGTGGGAAAGAATATTGGTAGTTGGTTCCGTTAGCTGGAAGTGGATGTTGGAACGTCCTACGTATTATTTCGCAAATTGAAATGATTTCAATTCCCTACTCTACCACGTTAATTCTATATTATCTGACGTTTACAACCGGTTATAACAGGAAATTAAACTATTTCCACAATCTATATTCATTTTACCGCTGTCAATTATTTGCGTAGATTCATGGTACACTTTCTTCATAGAATGAAATTTAAGCATTAGGTATCCAAAAGAACCAAAATTGAAAGTGTTCAGATGTGTTACATTTACATTATAAAACAGGTAATGGAAATTAAAATTTATTTAGAAATAGTTATGTGGTATGTTCAATGGAACGAATAACATGTTATGGGCGAGGCTAAAATTAAAATTGAGGTAATCGGGTTTAGTATAGTAAATTTTACGTTTTTCACTAATGGGAGGATCCCATAAAAATTTCATACTTGGTTGGGTTTTATCAATTACAACAGAATTAGATCAGACAAAAAGCTTGACGCAATATTCAAGGACATCAATAAATTTTTGGCATTTCTGCGTATCGAGTTCGCGGTGATGACATTTTTATCTGTAACGATCAATGACGATGCTTTGCTTTGAAGGTGGAGGCGGTGGCGTCTATAATTCACGAACTTTTTTTGACCGATGGTGAACCCTCTCAACCTTCGAATCAAAATAGTAAAGGTCATTCACATCGTTTTTCCAATCCAGCAAAAACATCGAATGACAAGCCACCGTATTGATTTAAGGGCGCGACCACACCTACACCCTTTTTATTTGGTAACGTTCAAGCTCCAATTTCATAAACTCGTTGTAAAATAGTTTAGTTTCTAGGTCACGTATAGGTCAAGTTTACGAAACGAGATGCTCATCTAATTTGTCATCGTTCTCATTTATTTTTGTGTTTTGATAATTCGACGCATTTTGATTAGACGACGCAATGTAAAAGACAGACGCTATTAGGATTTTACACAGCAGCAAATCGTTTTTTTCCATATAAAGATATGATATGGGGGCGTCCTTGTGGTGGTACCAGTAATGTCATTATTGATGCTAAAAATTGTGTGGATGATGAAATATTGTAAAATACCGAAGGTTTTAAGCATGATGTATAAACCGGTTAAAAATTGAAGTCAGTCTGATGGCAGTAGTGCGTTCTTCATTCAGTGATCATGACGTCTATTGTATATTAAACTGCATTTTTCTCACTTAATATACAGGGTAAGCCAATAATTTGTATGATTTATTAAATAAAACGATTAAAGTTGATCGGCGTGGCCTACTAGAATATTACATTTCAAGGTAAACTCTATTTCTACTTCCGTGTGTCTGGTCAATAAACTGACGTATTATATGAATTATTTATCGAATTTTTTATTACAATTTCGTCGATAGTATCTCTGTTTCACATCGGAAATTTTATGTTGAAAATTATCTTTAGCGTAATATATGTTCCGGAAATCACTACTCTAAAGTGAAGGGAAATCGAAATTTATGTTTACATTACATGGCTACTTGTCTCTTAATGCCTTTCGAATCTTAATTTCACTTTAGTTCTAGATGTACACACCTAAAGTAGCTTAATAGGAATTAATATTATGGAGAAATTATAAATTATGCAATCAATTTTTTTTTATGCCTTACATAATAATCAGTACTAAAATTGTAACGAACTTAAACTTATCACCGTTGGTCAAGACAAACCTAGAAATATGTATTTATGGTAGGTTTAGTTATTAGAAAGCGGTCCCAATCTCATATTTCAATTACTTACACTTTTCTCATTTCTATTATTTCCTTCTCATTGTACAGTGTTTTAATTCTTGTTACTGCATATTTATACTATCAAAACAAATTGATTTGTCAGCCTTACAATCTTCTGTTCACGATGTCAGGTTTCGGTTAAAATCAACCCTTAAACATGCATGATATTTATAAACTTGTGCCCAGCTATACCCTCAACGCACTATTTTTTTTGCAATTGCATTTATTTACGATTTCCCTTCACCTTTTGATGTTTTATAAATCATTTTAATGCTAAATTTGAATACATTGTTTTCAAAGTACTCGAAGTATTTATCATGCTTTTAACGCAAATCGTAATGTGCGTTGACATAAATCAGTCAAAAAGCGACATGCTGCATTTGTCAGGTCATAATAGACAATTCAATGTGGTTTTGATCATTATGAGTTTAAATCCATTCGAAAACTGAAATATCCTAATACTAGTTTGAGTATACAGGGTGATTCATAATGGGGTGATGCCAAGAAAGCCTCATTATTTTTTGGTGTTATTGATAATCTATTTTATTAATTGTAATTTAGATTCATTTATGCATATGTGGTTAATTTAATGTCCGGGGAAACGTTTTAATTCCTAAGGGGTTACATTTATTCATAACATCCTGTTCTAATCATAAGGTTATGATAGTATACAGGATGTCAGTTTATCTATTATGGTCATTAATATTGACGCACTGGAAAAATGCCAATTCTTTTAAATATTTACTAAAAGATACCTTTTCTGATAATTGTTATGCAATCATATAATGAAACAACGCAAACTTTATAATTCTCACTGCGTAAAAATAAATTGCATCGTTACTATAAACTATGCCATTTTAATTAACATAATGGCTTAAAAAATTAATTATTAATGTAGTGATTGTATTTTTATATTTATGTTTGTAATAAATAAATTAATAAAGTCGTTTTTTGTTACCAATAATTTTTTTGACAACGCGTACTAAAATTTGCGTTGTTAAAATCGTGTTAGTCTGTGTGTAATAAAAACAAAAATAAAGTCTTCAGATTAAAAAAACAAGCTACTTAATAATAAATAAATATATATATATATATATATATATATATATATATATATATAGCAACATGCAAAGTTCGATAACTCCTTTGGTTTGATAGATATCAAAAAAGTTCTCAAATAAAAAGGGTAGAGGAAGTAACAGTGCATTATTTAAAATTATTTTGAACTATACAGGATGTTCCAAAATTCAGATATGAATCTAACTTATGTTTTGGTTTAAATGGGAACCCCTGTATATTATTTCAAATTCAGAAAGTCCACATTTTTTCGATTTTTTAATGTCGGGTTTGAATACATTATACAGGGTATTTGGAAAGATATGGATTGTTTTGTATTGAAATTGTACTCATTTCAATGCCCAGTAGAACAATACACTCTGTAGAAATGAATTATCTGTTGGCCAGTTGTCTTTCAGAATATTGTTTAGTATGGTTACCCACCATTATTCATCATCTACTTGGGGTTTGTGTACAGGGTGGCTCAAAACTCGGATGTGTTCTTCCTTAACTCAAATGGAACATTCTGTATTTTTTATCACTATCAAAGTCCTCTGGTACTCCTCTTTACCTAATGTGAGTAGTTATCGAGATATTTCCAGATATTCATTGCAATTCGCTGTTTGAAAGTAATTATCACGAAGTTTTTGTATTATTATCAAGTAGTTTTTGTATTTGACATATCTGTCAGTTCGACAGGTTTCACTGTAGTGTTTCGCTCAGTTATTCGTTCAATTTATTTCTCTGTTTCAATATAGTTGAAGTGAAAAGTAGCTACGAGATGAATGGTGAACAATTTTCCCGTCGTGAAATGACTGACATGATTTGGATACTTGGTGAATGCACCAAAACTGTTTATTGGCGTCAAGAGTATATCGTGAAAGATTTCCAGACCGGAGACAACCGAGTAAAGTTAGTTTGAGAAAATTGTTGGATCGTTTTGACCGTACCGGATCGGTTAACTATCACAAGAGAGAAGCAGGAAAACATGCAATAACGGAAGACAACCAACTCAAAGTGTTGCTGAGCGTTACAGAAGACCCGCATACCAGTATATGAAAGATTTCATCTGAAAAAGACATTAGACATGGTACGGTTCAACGAATCCTGTCATTACATAAAATGCATCCTTTCCATGTCCAACTACATCAGGGACTAATTGTAAACAATTTCCAAAGCGGAGTAGAATTTTGTCAATGGGCAAAATCGAAAATCGAGGAAGAACCATTTTTCTTTGATTTTGTTTTGTTTGGGGATGAGGCAACATTTTCGAAAAATGGAGGAGTTAACCGACACAATTTTCACTATTGCCAGACATCTAACACACATTTGATACGAACACACAGCCAAACAAGATGGTCCTTGAATGTTTGGGGTGGAGTTTTGGGAAATCGTATAATAGGGCCACACTTTTTTGAAGAAACGGTGAATGGTACGGTTTATTTAAAGTTTCTTCAAAATCATTTACCAATTCTTCTTGAAGAAGTGCCCCTCGATATTCGGCAACGCATGTGGCTGCTACATGATGGCGGTTCAGAACACAGGTCCTATCAAGGACTATCTGAATAATTATTTCCAACAAAGATCGATAGGCAGAGGAGGACCTAAACATTGACCAGCCCGATCACCAGACCTAACTAAAGTGGATTTTTTCTTGTGGGGTTATGTAAAGAGTATGGTGTATAATGACCCACCAACGACAAAATAAAACATGAAGGTCAGAATTACAGAAGCATTCAAGAGTGTTGATCTTACAATATTGCGAAATGTGAGTCGGGCATTCGAGAATCGACTTCAACATTGTATTGATGTTGGTGGAGGTCACTTCGAACACCTAATATGATTAATTTAATGTTCTTATTTTCTTTTTATTATTTATTCTCTCGTTATTGTTGTTCTTCTATATTTACAGTTAATGTTATCAGTATCAAGTAAACAGGTTAGATAGTGCACTAGATTGATTTATTTGTATTGTTTCGACACATTTGCAGGACAAATGCTTCTCAAACAGCAGTAAAGTTGTCAAATTTATCTGTCAAACACAATGATGACCAGATAAACATCATAATTCTAGATTTTGTATCAAATTCATCAAATATCTGGAAATATCTCGATAACTACTCACGTTAGATACAGGGACCTCTGACAAAATTAAAGAGGAGTACCAAAGGACTTTGATAGTGATAAAAATACAGGGTGTTCCATTTGAGTTAAGGAAGAAAATGACACATCCGAGTTTTGAGCCACCCTGTATACAAACCCCAAGTAGCTAAATGAATAATGGTGGGTAACGATACTAGACAATATTCTGAAAGACAACTGGCCAACAGATCATTCATTTCTACAGAGTGTATTGTTCTACAGAGCATTGAAATGATTACAATTTCAAAACAAAACAATCCATATCTTTCCAAATACCCTGTATAATGTATTCAACCCCGGCATTAAAAAAATCGAAAAAATGTGGGCTTTCTGAATTTGAAATAATATACAGGGGTTCCCATTTAAAAAAACATAAGTTAGATTCATTCTGAATTTTGGAGCATCCTGTATAGTTCAAAATAATTTTAAATATTTCACTGTTACTTCCTGTACAATTTTTTTTAGAACTTTTTGATATCTATGAAACCAAAGGAGTTATCGAACTTTACATCTTGGTTGGTACACCCTGTATATATATATATATATATATATATATATATATATATATATATATATATATATATATGTATGTTTGTTTGTCCTTTATGCATTCTTAAACCATTCATGTGACTGCGGTGAAACTTTGGTGAGTGGTTATTCGCAGCGTTATCAATTTTTTGTCTGAAAAAAATGGGCGGTGGGGGTTATAAATCTGGGAACATGTGGACCACTTTTAATGAAATTTGATATATAGCGGATTTTGGGCACGCCGAGTGTTTTTGCGTTATCTTTTTTTTTATCTGAAATAAATATAAAAAAGTGAACCAATTTTAATAAAAATTAGTATGCCTATAGTGGCGTTTGAATACGGGGCTGTTTAGAGGTATCTATTTTTTATGTAAGAGGTGGGGAGGGATGATCGAAATACCGGGAAAGGGGTGAACCGATTTTAGTTAAATCTGGTATATAGGGACTTTTGGGCATGATGAGTGTTTTTGCGTTATCAATTTTTTATTATTTAAAACAATGAGAGTGGGGTATCAATATTATGAGAAAGGGGTGAATTAATTTTAATGAAATTTATAGGGGCTTTTGGGCACGGGGGAGTGTTTGCGTTATTTATTTTTTTTCTGAAAAATATCCTCATAAAACTGTTAAATAAGAATCTTAGGATTTGTAGGCATTTTATGTCAGAAGGGTTGTTGATGGCCCATTGGTGCTTTGTCTACGTCTCATTAGACCAGCAGTCAAGCATTTGTGAAAGAAATGATTATCAAAATAAAGTTTTTACTAAAACGACACGGTAAGTAAATACGTGCGTTTAATGGTCATAAATTGTTGTTAGTACTTTTAGGTAATAGGCTAGCTTCTCTAATATGTACTAAATTGTCCTCGGATAAGCTATATAAGAATGCTATTTTAATTAATTAATTTTAAACGTTGTGCTGCTACTGTATGTGATTAAATTGAATTTTTTGATTGTGGAATTTTTTATGTAGCCGTCGTCCGTAGAGAGTGTTCTGGAATATCATTTTTCAAAACGGTCCAATAATGTTTAATTCATTCCAGTTATCACTCATTTTTGAAAGCTCTTGAGGATATGTAATTATTGAGTTTAGCATAATTTCTTTTAATTTGTTAAATACCGGACCAGAGGATGACCGTTAGGGGGCTTAGAGACATTTAATTAGAATATCAGGTTTTTTCAATGTACTATATTTGAAGTGCTGCTTTTGTTTGGAAAAATGATTGTAAGATAGTGGTTGAATTAATTGCAAAAAAGGAAAACTGAGGATTTACATGACCAGAACATGCAAAATAAATCATAAATATGAGTGATTTGAAAGTTGCTCGTCATAAATTGAATATCTAAATTCGTAGTTATAAATTTACTTTAATTGTTGCAATAAATAGTGCTTAATTAAGAAATAAATGTTGCATAAGCAACATTGTTGTGTAAGTCAGTGATTAGATTTGGTTTTGCGTTTTAATGCATTTTCTCAAAGGGAAAAAAGCTATTGTCTATGGTTCTATCTGTTCCTCTGCGTAAATACGTACTACTCCCGCAGTTAAAGTTTTTTTGATTAGGTTTTTTTATCCGTACTATAAGCGTATGGTTACGTGGCATTTCCTGAAATTAAAAGCTTGGTAGTTATGACTTCAATTTTCAAAAAAATTGCAATAAGTTGCTATTGTACAAAATTTATGCGAAATTCTGTCAAAAGGGATGACTTCGATCAGGCAAGATGTTTTTGATCAAAGTGGCTCCGCACTAAGGAATCCTTGAATTTTCGGTATAAAGATTTCTTGAATCTACTTGAGAAATATACTTCCTAAAACATCTATCCTTCAGAGGTGCAGATAATCATGTTAAAAAAATAATTAATACGTATCTTGATTGATTTACATTTCACATTTCCACAAAATTTCGAGCCCCAACTTTGGCATACGGCCTCTAAGACAGTGTTGAAACTAATCCGAAATGGCGTGAAACATATTATTTAGCTATTCATACTGCCCACTAGTTTCATTTGAAATTATTTTTTTCAAGGACTTACAATGGCGCAAAATTTAAATAGAAACACTGTTGATCAAAGTGTCCTATAGTGTCTATATAACTAATTGATATATCTTGACTTTACTAATAAAAACGCTACTCTTGCTCAAATTATTATCATGCATCTCATCGTCTTCCTCGTAATAATTAAAACCTAGCATTTATTTACAAATCTACTAATGAATTACTTGCAAAACTCAAATCTGATAAAAAGAATTGGCCATGTAGCGGTAGGATACGTTATGTTAATTTAATGAGATAAGAACAGGTAAACAATAAAATTACTCAAATTAGAATTAACGAGCTTTGCGCAATGATGGTTTTACCCTTTAATTTGGACACTGACAGAAAACCACCAAAAGAACCCAATTCAATTCAACAGAGTTTATTAAAATTTAGATAATTAACAATTCATAGATATACAATACAATACATATTACACTTAAATTAAATATAATATACAAAATATAATGTTTGTGTTGGTGGTGCGTTGCTCAGAAACCTTGGTCCTCTTCAGCGCATGTGATTGTTGGGTTGCATGAGGTTGTTGCTATTCCTGCTGACATCGTGTTATGTAGTTGTTGGTTCCAAAAAAATATGATCGTTGTGTGGGAGTTGTAGCTGTGGTATTGGTGCTGTGTGGACTGTCCCGTTGTCTCTCGAATGATGTATGTGGTGTTGCTGCCTCGGATTTCTAAAATAAAAAGAGAAAAGTATTAGTTTAGTCGTCATTATTGCCTGCACAACGATAGCGGTGCTTTTGTAGTAGCAGTAGAAGGCGGTACAGAACAATTAGGAGGTTAGGTTTAAGACAGGTAATAGTTATGCAGGTCGATACTGGTATACTTATCTGAGGCATCCCTTTTCTTCACCGTTCCGGAAAGTGTTTACCCAAAAAGGGCACACACCTCGTGACCGTGAATGAGGATCACTCCCCGCAGGTCAGTCGCAGATTGCGCTAGTTCCGCTGCAACCTTGCGGATGATAAGTAGGGCCTTCGCCAAATCTAAGCCTCCGAGGACGCATACAATGGCGTCGAGCCCTAAAGCAGGTGGAGCGGGCGTTTTCTCCACTGCGGCTCTAACCGTATTCGGACTTGCGCCTTCTGGCTACCGCACATCCGTCGCTTTGGTGTAACTAACGCCGATTCGGTGTGGTGCGTCGGTCTGATTCCGCTGGGGCTGCAGGAGACATCCCCGGAAGTTGGCCGGGTGATCACCACCGCAGTTCACGCACTTACATCGGTGACACTGTCCGATGCCAGATTTCCGCCTCAAGTATTCGAAGGAGACAGGAAGCCGTACTACGTACTCCACGTCTCGGATCTTCCTTGCTTCCTCTTCTGTTGGGAGCGTCACCAGCAAAGCGGGATCGGTCTTCCTTGCTTCTTCATCCTGAAACAAGAAATAGGATTAATATCGCGTTCTTTTAGGTAACGTCACTCTCGGAGACTTCTATAGGTACTCCCCGTAGAACCACCTTGAACGTACGTTCAGTTGCCTGATAGGTATGATATGGTGTACCGTACCATGACTATCCATATACCGCATTAGCCTGTCACGGTCCTTAGCTGTGGCAGGCTGTATCCTGAATCCATCGCTGATTGCCTTCGCTCGGGTGAAGGCCATCCCTCGTCGGCAGAGAACCCAGTTTATTAATCAATAAGCAATTTTACAAGTAGGGTAGACCGGGGTTGGTTGTCATAAGGGGTAGGTTGGCATTATGCTTTTAAATCACGCGCTGTTTCAACTAGAACATTGCGCCTCGACTTATGTGGGTAAAAATCGTTGACGTTCATATTCCTACACCTTCAGTCGAAATTGTGAGGTTGAATAGCAAACTTGGTGTCGATTCGTAATTTTAGACGTGGTGAGTAATTTTCCGTTTTTATATATTTTTCTTACTGCGATGTGCAATAATTATTTTAAAATATTTTCTATCATGCAGTACGCAAGTATACAAATTGTTCTACATTGTAACGTTAGAAAACTTATAATTTATTAATTCATGTGCACATGGCAGCCATTTTAGTTAAACAACCGCCATTGGAGTTGGTTGGCAGTTTGTGAATGGGGCAGATTGTCATAGTGTGCCAACCTGTCCCGTGCATTTGTATGAAATTGATGGACACCTATTAGGTACTTTACTTACGTATATATACAGGGTGGCCCATTAGTGTGTGGAAGTCTAATAACTTACATAGGATTAAAAATACAAACAAATGTTTTAAATATAAGTTGTTTGCGCGGATACAAATTTCTAAATTATTTTGAGATATACAGGGTGTTTAGCCTAAGCGAGACAACATGAAGTTTACTTTTTTTAATAGGATACCCTGTATATTTGGATACCATCGAATTCAGCGCAAAATTCTGCATCTAGCCCTATCTTTTCTTTTCCCATAAATTGCGACGTTGCCAAGCTGGAGCGAAAAATATGAAGATTTGACGAAAATTGGTGCACTATAAATGCTGCCAAATTAACGTTATCTGTGATAAGCAACTAAACTTGTTTGGTAGGTACGAAGGTAAAGGATGGCTGAAATGTCTGAACATAGTAGAAGTTTCGTTTGGGGTTCGGGGTGTTTTTTGGATAAGCATTAATTCAGGAGATTTCAATTAGCAAAAACTTCATTTTTTTAAATGGAACACCCAGCATATTATTTTGCCATCTTGTAAAACAATCTTTCTATAACAGCTTTGTTTGGATGTTTTCTGTTGGGAAATCTTTGAGCGTAAACTCGTGATGCCAGTAAGGCGTTTCATGTCAATCCGTCCTTCTTTTGGATAAACTCTCATTTTCAAAAAATAAGCTTTAAATACAGCACAAATTGCCACTACAAAACCAAGTGAACGATTTAGGAACAGACCGAACGATTTGCAAACTTTTATGAATAACTGACAGCTACAAACAATAATTGCCAATTTCCATAGGCGACTTGTTAAGTGTTACATTTGTTTAAATAAACTTGTTTTCTGAAAATGTGCATTTTCCTTGAAAACAAGAAAAGTTAGACATACGACAGTGTTATGGTATTCGATAGGGAATTAAATTCTATATCTGCTGTTGATATAAAATACAGGTTGTTCTATTTAAACTAATCATTTAAAACTTTAAATTTTCGAGTCATGATTTATAAACACTTTGTATATGTTAGTCAGTGTTTTATTCAGTGCGTAATGATACATAATGGAATAGTAAACTAAGTGTAAAGCTTAGTTGACGAAACAGTGAATACTTGTTGAGAATTTAAAGTTTAAAATTATTACCACATATTCAGAAAATGCTAAATATTTCAAAAAATGTAAGGTTTAAGTCGGGTAAACCTTAGTAAAACCCATTCTTATTTTAATGGCAGAAACTAAAAATGCAATAATATCTAGGGTGTTCCATTGAAAAAATTGCAACTTTGATATGTTTTACACTTTTGGAACAGCCTGTACATTGCGAAAATAATTTTAAAATGTACCGCCTGTAGGCCTACATTAACTCCAAAAATAAAACTTTTTGAAAGTCAAGTCGTTTGGCCATAACCTTTCGTGTTGAATAATGTGAATAACCCTGTAGACAGCGCAATTTCTTTAATTGGCCCACTAGGCGTTTCTGAACTGTTAAAAAAAGTAGAGAGCTTAAATTTGGAGCACGGTCTTAGTTTCCGACGATCTATCTTTCTAAAATATTTTCATCAAAATGGCAGTTTCGGTTATGCCGGAAGTGACCATTAACTTAATTTTTTTAAATAGAACCATATATTTTTGTTACCGCCATTGGATTCCTTACTCAATTTGCTACATTTTATGTCTAGCGTATTTTTATTTAGTTTCCATGGTTACGGAGATATAACAACTTTTATGAACAAATGTCGACTTGCCCTTGCAAGTTGTATTAGAAAATTAGAAAAATAATGTGAACCATTAATTCTACTGAAATAAATAAAAAACTCATTAATTGCACAAGAATTGCTCTATCCGCTGAGTGGTCGCTAAATTATGTAGCTTTATTAGAAAAGTCACAATATTTTCGTAGACTTGAGAAACTTCAAATACGGATAACTCCATTTTTCAAATGGAACTACCCTACCTTTTTATCAACTGTCGATAGAGAATTTGATTGGAAACATTTTTTTTCAAATGATCGGTATGCCTATCATTATTCGTTTCTGAGTAAAAAGCATTTTTATGTAAAATTATGAATATTATTGAATTTATTATAATTAGTAGGTGGCTTTGGAGCTCTGTTCCTATGGTAACAGCGTGCAATTGTCTTTATTTATGTTTATTCAGTGAGCTATTTTGGCACTTAAACATGCAAAATCGCCGTTTTCCTTATACAAACGAGCAGGTTTTTTCATGGTTTTGTTGTTTTAGCAAATGTAATCACATTATTTCAAGAACGTGTCGCTTATTTAATGAAAACTATCCAGATGTACCAGAAATGACTCCAAAAAAGTTCAGAACACTACAACAGAATTTTATTCAGTTTGACAAATCAACTTGTTCAAGATATGTCGTTCCTAGGGTTCTAACAGAACATAACAAAATCAATATTTTGGCATATTTTGAGGTAAATCCTCGTTCATCTATTTATGCACTTTTGAAAGATTCTGGTTTAACAATATTTAACAATACAAGAAATTCTAAAAAAGAGTTCGCCTACAAAAACTGAGTCGAGAAGGTTATCCGAAGAGGATTCAATTTGATGAAGACATGATGATTGAAATTCAACAAAACCAAAACTTTCTTCGAGATGTGATTTGGTCGGACGACGCAAAATTTGAACAAAATGGAATAGTCAATAAGAGAAACCGACATTACTGGGCATCTGAAAATCCTCGACTAGTTGAAACTGTGGACAATCAAAGAAAATTTAAAGTTAATGTTTATTGTATGATCATGAGTGATCAGCTCTGATACGTTTTATATAACGAAAATTTAAATGGGACTCGATATATTCAGATTCTGGAAAAGCAAGTAGAAACCTTCGTTGACGAACTGCCGTTAAATAGAGCGAGTAGGTGCTGGTACTAAACGGATGGGGCTCCAATCCATAATACAAGAACTGTGGATCGAAAATTAACACAACTGTTTTAAGATAGATAGATGGATCGCCGGATCTAACGCCATTGGATTTTTATTTGTGGGGAGTTATCAAGTCCAAGGTGTATAACCGAGTATTAGGTTCTTTAGAAGAATTGGTTGAGAGAATCCATCAAGCCTTTCGCGAAATTAATCCAGCAGAGCTTGTCAAGACAGTTACTACGGGCGTGCAGTTAGGCTAGAAAAATTAAAATGCTTTAATTTTTCAAATTTGACAAAATTGTTTACAACATCTTTAACAATTTTTAACAAACATTACTACTGCCGAAGATAACTGTAAGTGTTATCGAAACGTTTAGATTGTACAATTTAAAGTAGACCATTAAAAACCCCAAAAGATAACTATTTTATTATGACTGTTAATGGTGAAAGTTTACATTTTCAGATAACACATTCATAGAAATGGTTCAAAATGCCCTCCATTATTTTGAACACCCATTTGACATCGTTTTGAACTTTAAAAAAACGTTGGGTTCTAATTTGTTGTATAGCAACACGAATTTTATTTTTAAATCGTCTAGATTACCGCGTTTTACTCGGTACAATCTGTCTTTAATTGCACCCCAAGAAACAGGCCAATGGGGTAAGTCTGGAGATCGCGGCGGCCAAGCTATTGGACCTCGATTTCCTATCCAATTATTGAAACGTTCCTGTAAATAGTTACATACAAGTAATCCATTGTGTGCTGGTGCCCGTCTTGTTGAAAATAATTCAAATTTTGAATTACGTTCAACGGAAGATCGTCCAAAATTTCTTCAAATTCGTTTCGTAAACAAGTTAGATATCTTTCGAATTTAAAAAAACGGCCCAAGGATTTTGGTATCAATAATACCTCACCAAACGTTTACTGAAAAAGCATATTGGTCTCTCCTTTCAACAGTAATATGAGGATTTTCTTGGGACCATTGGATATGATTTTTATATTGAAGGTACCGTAGTTTGCAAATTTTGCTTCATCGGTAAAAGAATGGTTTTCGAGAATTGATTGTTTGCTTGACTTTCATTAATCAACCATGTAGCAAAACGTAATCTTTTCTGATAATCTTCAATATACAATGTATTTCCTTATATGAAAATGATATGGCTTAAAATTATTTTGTTTCAAAATAACGTGGGCTTCATCTTTGGAAGTGTTGCACTCGTTCGCAATTTCACGAAGAGATGTAGTAGTAATTACTAAAAAAATTTTGTATTTCCCATTTTTCGTAAAAATAGCTATCAAAAGTCTCTCTTATAACTGTTTCGTATTTTGAATATTAAAAAAGATAGCCGATTGAAAAATTGTACGATTTTTAGTTATTTTCAGATATCTTAGAAAGTTGGCAACAATGTGGAATTTTCTTATCGGTATTTGAATTATCATGTAATTGTGCCCAACTTTGCTAATTTAATGTATCTTTTATAATAACAAAGATAGCCACAGAACGTGGGTAGACACCCTATATATATATATATATATATATATATATATATATATATATATATATATATATATATATATATTACGTGTCCAAGATAAGGAGGGCCAGTACAGGGATCTCGAGAACCATAAAAGATACGAAGTCGGTTAAATAGGAGGAAAGTTGCGCATTTTGGTGCTTAACAAAATGCTTTTTGAAATCTAAAAATTTCGATTGGTTCCGGAAAAACCGAAATTTTGCAAAATCGTTTTAATTTTTACTGGGTTTGTTTCAAGAGGAATTTTAAAATAAGTGGTACTCTCTCATAGCCACTTTTTCCCTCTACAAGATGACGTTATTGAATTTGAAATCCGACGTTTCGTCTTTGACCGACCATCATCAACTTCATTTTTTAAATACGGCTCTGATTTTCTAATATCAAATTGTTGAAGCTCTTTCAATTCTTAATTCAACAATGTACCACACTTCACGGTTTAGGTATGTTTTAGACCTTATTTGAGTATTATTAAAAGTTTTACTCGAATCGAAGCTGCCTTGTATACAATTAACAATAAAAGATATAAAAGATAACAATAAATTTAACACCAAGGAGTCGAATTTTGCATCGATCTTAGTACGTTTCAATGTCTCAGGTATTTATCACATTTCTACATCTATTTGAAAGAAAGTAGGCTTTGAAAAAAATGAACATTCCAGAGATGTACTAAATTTGACATTTACTGTGAAATTATTTTCTTTAAAACGTTTTTCTTGCATTTTGTTTGAAATATGGAACTTTATTCAAATGAAGAGAAATTTGATATGATAACTTGTTTCATTTTAAGTAACCGAAACTGTTATGCAGCGGAACATATGTATTTAAATAAATATCCGGAAAGGAGGCAGCCAAATAAAATGACATTTAGTAAGTTAGTAGTTGATCTTAAAGAATATGGTGCGTTTAAGAAACCTGTACTTTCTCGACAAAAGCCTAGTAATGAAGAAAAAGTAAACAACGTATTATTATCAGTTATTGAGAACCGCGGAATATCAACTCGGAAAATTGAACAAAACGTTGGTGTGGCGAAATCGACAGCACAATTTATTTTAAAAAAACAAAAATTTCATCCATACAAATACAGAATTTGTCAAGAACTTAGGCCCGGTGATGCAGAAAGGCGTCGAACATTCTGTGAATGGTACACACGAGAATGTCATGAAAATGAAGCTTTTCCTTATCAGATAATATGGTCTGATGAGAGCATGGTGACTAAAAATGGGATTTTTAATAGACGAAATATTCATTACTGGGCCACAGAAAACCCACATTTACTTAAAGAAACAAGATATCAACATCGTTTTGGATTCAATATGTGGGCCGAAATTGTGGGAACATGAATTATAGGACCATTTTTTTTTACCATCATCATTTAAACTCTGAGCATTACCTCAATTTACTACAAAATGACTTGGAAGAAGCCCTGGATAATTTACCTCTAGCAGAAATTCGCAACCATTGGTTCCAACAGGACGGTGCGCCTGCACATAATTCAAGGGCTGTTAATGAGTACCTTTTAAATAAATTTCCAGGAAAACTTATAAGCACGTATTCTGAATATATATCTTTTATTGTTAATACCTGTGCGTGTTTAATACTTATTAATAATTATTGATTATCTGCCTTATTTATTTGTAACCTTTAATAAGAAAAATTGTAAATTTTGTTGTTCTTTATTGTTAATACTTACTATTGTAAAAAGTATTGTTAATAACTTATTTATAGTATTTTTCGATAAATTGAAATAACTGAAATAATTAAATTTATGAGAGATTTTACAAGGCAGCTTCGATTCGAGTAAAACTTTTAATAATACTCAAATAAGGTCTAAAACATACCTAAACCGTGAAGTGTGGTACATTGTTGAATTCAGAATTGAAAGAGCTTCAACAATTTGATATTAGAAAATCAGAGCCGTATTTAAAAAAATGAAGTTGATGATGGTCGGTCAGAGACGAAACGTCGGATGTCAAATTCAATAACGCCATCTTGTAGAGGGGAAAGAGTGGCTATGAGAAAGTACCACTTATTTTAAAATTCCTCTTGAAACAAACCCAGTAAAAAATTAAAACGATTTTGCAAAATTTCGGTTTTTTGCGGATATCTCCGGAACCAATAGAAATTTTTTAGATTTCAAAAAAGCATTTTGTTAAGCACCAAAATGCGCAACTTTCTTCCCATTTAACCGACTTCGTATCTTTTACGGTTCTCGAGATCCCTGTACTGGCCTTCCTTATCTTGGACACGTGTATATATATATATATATATATATATATATATATATATAATATAAAACTTAAAATTTATAAAATATTTATATAAATAAGTCATCGTATATAATGTTAAAATTAGTTAGATATAAGTAAATTTTTATTGAGGAAAAAAATAAAATCAAACACTTTTTTTCCTCCAGAAAACTAGAAATTCTGTATCATAATTACCACACACGTCCCGCTTCCCCGAACGCGAAGTCTGCAATGTAGGTAGTAGGTACCTTCAAAAAAATTAATCATTTGCTTTAGAGACCTAGCAAAAGCATGACTTTATTCACATAAACTGAAGTATTCGATTATGATGTTACGAATGCTTTTCCTACGGTTGTGAAGCAAGTGCTTCAAACTTATTTATTATATTAATTGAAGGTTTTGCTTCAGACATTTGAAGTAAAAGCAATTGCTACGTTTTATTCATGAGACCCATTGCCAAACTATTAAAACCCATAAATCACCTTTTCTTTCACGGTAACAAATGCGTTTTAAAACTTTTTATTACAATAATAAAAAAAAATGCGGTCCCCTACCTACAAACCCTTGAAAGTCAAAATGGTTTGCTACTTTGTTACAATGCTGCCAGGTTCAAAACGGTGTGTTAATAAGAAATCATTACCATAACAGTGGAAAACAGTACGTCAATTAGTTCATTAAAATATCGGAATAGAAACAAAAATAAGGTACATAATTTCTGTTCGCAAGTACAAGATTCAGTGGTTTTAGTAGTCACTATGTGTAAATTTTTAGCAAGTTTATCATGTTTTTGAAAAAAGTTTGTATAGTCTTATGTAAGCTGGATACTTTGAGACCTTCATGCTGTGAGCTCATAAATATAAGCTAACTAACCTTGACTGTTGATATTTAAATTAAATTTTTCAAAAAATAAGAAGTATAATGTGATAATTTCAGGTGAAATTGTTTAATCGCTTAATCATGTATTTACTTTTTGTCATATTCAAAGAATACACTCACACACTCTTAACACTACACGACATAAGATAAAATCTAAAAATACTGTAATTTAAAACGTGTTTATTAGTTATTCGTTTTGACTAAATTAAAATTTTTACAATTGTAATTACTAAAATGCGCGTGTATAGAGAAACGAAAATATGTAAAATTCATTATTAATTTTCTCAAAATTAAAATGACGAGTATTGCGTCGTATTTCATGTATAAAAATTATGATAAAAATCAATCGTAAAGTGCATATCTTTATGACTATTTTAAGTACAGTTATGAGTTATGATGATAACCTCACGAACTTTGTCCTAAAATGTAAAAAATTTATTCCGTTGTTAACTGAAATTCCTCTAAAGCCTAATACGCTTTTTACGTAAATACTTAATCATAACAGTCAATGAGACTAAGAGATGAGATAAAAGTCTACCAACGTTCAATTATTATCAGTAGAAACTAAGCAAAATGGTGATAGTACGTTCACGTACTATTATTTAAAGATCAGAGGATACCGTTTGATTAGATATCGTCAGTGCACTTATAATCACGTTTTTAAATAATAAAAATACAGAAGGTGTGTTCAATTAAGAAAAGAAATGAGGTTTTACCCGCTGTTTATTTTTTTTTTATCAAGCATAATTGTATATATTTTTCTCGTAGGTATATAACAGTTACAGGTGTGTGACCTTGTAACGGGTAATATGAAAATAATGAGAACTGAATCTTCTATATTTCTAATTATCGTATGCCTATATCAAGAAATAAACCGTTTACTTCATTCGCCTAAATAAAATTTATTTTCATTATACCGTTGGTAAAACAGCTGTTCATAGTGACGAATTTGTTTTTTTTTTTGCACGTAATTAAATAACTGTTTTTGCTTTATACAACTCTAACGTAAAATTTTCTGTTGAACTTTAAAATTAAGTAAATTGAGTCATTCAATGTAAAGGCGATATTAGAAGGAAATTCGATTATTGTGACAGAACAGTTAGAAGATATCCAGATTTGGAATTTCTTTATGAAGAACTTGTTTTTTCTATGTGTGTAATTTGTAATTACCCAATAAAATTATTTGGTTTCACATGTTTGGCACGCCTCCACGTTTCTCCAGATTTGCTTTTCCAGGTTTAATACAGCATTACTAAGTTATTCGTATTCAACGCAACAAAATATTGGATGATGAATTGGTCGAGGAGGCCCAATAAATGGTTAGGAGATATATGCACAATAGGGTACTTGACAAATGTAATTATTGACTATGAAATGCATTGGTAAAAGTAGCTTACGATTCTTAGAACCTAAACAACTGTTGTAGACTTCTTCTAATCCGGCATATCCGGGACGCGTAAAGGCAAACCCCTGTACAGGGTGGTTTTTTTTCGTTAATATTATAGGGTATAGGCTAAACGGTAAGAGATACAAAAAAACTAAGATACGTGTCCCGTTCTCTTTTTTAGTGTTTAGTTTAATGGCGCAATCGGATCACGCTAACTAAATTGGTTTCGAAGATACAGAGTGATTCTCAAAATCTGCCGGTTTTTAATATCTCTTATGACTCGGTTATTTATGGAAACGAAAGTTTTATGACTTTTTACGTTGAATCCAGTGGCGTTCTTAAAAAAAATGTAGATGTTTGATTTTTTGAGATATTATCAAAAGTGGCATTTTCTTAAATGGGACACCCTGTATCTGATAATCTCAAAAAATTGCATTTTTCTTGAGATTGCAACAATATATAACACTTAATATTTTGCATTGTCCTAAATAGCTAAAATACTAAAAAAACATTTTTTTAGTTGGCTATGGATTTAATCAATTCTTTATTTTATAATAGGCATAATAAAATTGCAGATAATAACAATAATAAAACATTAATAAACTAAAACAACAACTACAAAAAACAAGAAAAGATTTATAACAACTCAACAGTAATTATTTCAAATACTTATATATAACAATTAGCATAGGTGGTTAATCACAAAAGGTGCTCAAATTGTCTTCCATTCTGCTCGATGCATTTTTGGGCTTTGCTTGTAACTGAACGAGTGGCGTTATAGATTTGAATATTTGGCACTCTTCCAATGCAATTAATAAAATTTGCTCTGAGTTCTTCTACAGTATTACTTCGGGTTTTATAGACGTCATTTTTGATAGATCCCCAAAAATAAAAGTCGAGTGGCGTCAGGTCGGGGGAACGCGGAGGCCATCTGTTTGGTCCATATGTACCAAGCCAATTTTCGCCAAAATTGACATTTAGTAAGTCCCTTACCATGTGACTATTATGTGCTGGAGCACCGTCTTGTTGTAAATAAACATTATTTCTTGCAGCTAATGGCATGTTATCCAACTCCATTATTACACATTCTTCCAAAATTTGGATGTATCCTTGAGCATTCAAATTTTCATTAAAAATTCTGTAGTTAAGGACTCTGTTTTGATATAGCGCTACCCATACATGGAACCCAAACCGTCCTTGTTGTATCCTGGCGACCGTCTGATGAGGATTTATGTTTGACCAATATCGATTATTATGTCGATTAAAAATTCCTTCGCTAGATATAAAAGCCTCGTCGGTCCATATTACATTTTGAAAAAAATTGGGATTCCGATTAATCTGCTGCGAATACCAATGACAAAATGTTAAACGCCGCTCTTCATCTCCAGGATGTAAGTTATGAACCTTTCTTATTTTATATGGTTTATACTTATGCTTTCTTAACGTTTTTAAAACTTTAGATTTACTTGTGCCAATATCTTTCTCAATATTACGGCTAGATATCGTCGGATCAGCAGCAACACAAGCTAATGTATTTATTTCATCTCTTTTCTATTTGCCTTATTGTAAATCTTACTTTTAGTTTTCCAAATGATCCATACTCACTTAAATTGTGATATAATCTTTCAAATATTTGTTGTTCTGGCTGTCGTCGTTCCGGATAACGCTCAAAATATAAGTCTAGAGCTGCGTCTTTATTTTTATTACTCTCAATGTAGCACTCAAGCATATTTAATTTTTCATAATTTTGAAAATTATTTATTTTAATCACCCTTTTTAAAAAGTATAATCGGAAACGAAATAAGAATACCAATACATAATTGTTACTGAATTTTATGACATGTAAACAAACAAAAACAATTGCTTAAAACATAAAAAAAAATGTTTTTTTAGTATTTTAGCTATTTAGGGCAATGCAAAATATTAAGTGTTATATATTGTTGCAATCTCAAGAAAAAATGCAATTTTTTGAGATTATCAGATACAGGGTGTCCCGTTTAAGAAACTGCTACTTTTGATAATATCTCAAAAAATCAAACATCTATATTTTTTTTAAGAACGCCACTGGATTCAACGTAAAAAGTCATAAAACTTTCGTATCCAAAGCTCTTTTTTATCTCCATAAATAACCGAGTCTTAAGAGATAATAAAAACCGGCAGATTTTGAGAATCACTCTGTATCTTCGAAACCAATTTAATTAGCATAGATTCGATTGTGCCATTAAACTAAACACCAAAAAAGAGAACGGGACACGTATCTTAGTTTTTTTGTATCTCTTACCGTTTAGCCTATACCCTATAATATTAACGAAAAAAACAGCCTGTACAGTTCAGAGCGCGTGGTCTACAAGATGCTCTGTATCACTCGGGGATTTGTTTATGACTATGTTTGCGTCGCGTTGGACAAATCCCAGTGTAATACAGAGCACGCAAATGCTGTTACGCTCTGTACAGGGGTTTGCCTTTACGCCCTAGTCGAATTTTTCGATGAGTGCAATGACATTCTCGTATTTGATATTATAAATAACGAATTTCATTAATTTGGTATTAATATAGTATACATAATATATTATAGGCACAAGTTAAAACAGTAAACTACTACGACCTAACTTTATTCGGTAAATTGATTAGCTCTGTTTAAAACGATACATAAAATAGAAATTCCTAATAGAAAATGACACTGCACTCATCGAAAAATCCGAATATAAATATCTAACAATCTAATATACTAATATATAGGGTGTTTCTTAATGACATGTTAATATTTAAGGTTAATATTAAGGACCCATTTAAAAAAATTTTATATGAAGGTATATTTAATGACCTTATTTCTTCAACAACTAACCCCATCCGTTGCTTTGCTGACGATAGCACTCTTCACTGTAGTTCATCTCAGTCTACTCATAGTGATAATCCACCTTCTATGTCAAATCAAGAAATTAAAGCTGAAATGGCAAATTCAATCAACAAAGACATTCAACGTATTCTCGAATGGGGAAGCAATAATCTAGTTAAATTTAATTCTAATAAAACTCAGTGTTGCCTTGTGTCCGCCAAAAAAGATCGATCATTTCCTGTCGTAAGTATGAATGGCTCAGTTCTTAAGTTTTCAGACTCTATTACTCTGTTGGGTATGACTGTATCTTCAAATCTCTCATGGGTTGACCATCTTCTGTCAGCTACCAAAACAGCTGCTCGTAAAATAGGCTTTTTGTACACATCTAAGCAGTATTTTACCTCTCGACAACTCCTTCTGCTGTATAAGGCCCAAATTGGGCCTCATCTGGAATATAATTCTCACCTCTGGGTTAGTGCTCCCCAATACGCTCTCGATATCGTTGATCGTATTCAAAAGAGAGCGATTAGGCTTATAAATGACCCGTCCTTATCTTCTCACATACAGTCCCTTGAGCATAGAAGGATGGTTTCAGTTCTTTCTTTATATTATCGTTATTACAATGGATTTTGTGCTGCTGAATTATATTCTTTGATACCATCTCGGGCTATCTTTGCGAGAAACATTCGGTTCGCTCATTCACATCATCAGTATGCAGTACAAATCTCCACTTGTCGTACCAAACGGGCGCAATCCACATATTTCTACACGGCTTCTAAACTCTGGAATGATCTCCCTAGTTCCTGTTTTCCTCTCACTTATGATATGAGAAAATTTAAGGTAGCTGTTCATAGGCATCTATTGGAAATTCATTATCCCTCTATCCATCCTCCTAAGTGTTCTTGAGTGCTTTAGCACGATAGACCTAATTTAGCCTGTTCAGGTCCACAATCATAAAAAAAAATATCGCAAACGTACTAGCTTTTGAGATACAGAGTGGTAAAATCTTGAACATTTCTGCACAACAGGTATCGCACCGGCCTTTATCGACTTGACCCTGAAGAAAAAGGATTTTTAAATTTTTTTAACTGAAAACCATGCGTCGGACGAAAAAAATCAAAAGATTAAATTTGCTTAGCAAAAAAATGCTCCAAAAATTATGTTTATTTTAAGAGAAGTCATTCGCGTACCATTTTTTTCTTAAAAAATATTCAATCCGCATCCCGCACGGAAGACGTATACCAAATTTCATAAAGATATCTGCAATAGTGTCATAGTTATTACAAAAAAATACTTATATATTTTTTTGAAAACTTTACCACCCTGTATCTCAAAAGTTAGAACGTTTACGACATACGTTCATATGAAGTTTTTTGAAATGGGTCTAAGAATCATCCCTTTTAATGTTGACATGTCGTTAAGGAACACTCTTTATGTTGCTCATTACTTATAAAGATAAGTATTTTAAAGTAAAAGTCGTACATATGTACTAAAATTATAATAATAACACTATTTATTAAACAGGAAAAAAAATACAGAATATTTTAATTTAATGCAATTTTGCATTTGGAAGATGTTATTGCCAAGGATGTGCTTCCGTTTTAGCTTTTCCATATTAGAAGACCTACCAGATTGAATTCTTCCAGATTTAGGCAGTCCCCTATTTTTACGACGTGAAATTGATGTTGGCTGGACTCTAATTTTTTTGGATTTTCTTCCACATACTCGACTTTTAGCTTCTAAAAAGTTTATAATTTGAGAAGGTGTTTGGAGTTGTTTCAGCAGAGTATTAAATTTGATAACGGATAAAGTTGCTTGTGGGCTTTGATTTTCTTCGAGTGTACTTATTATGCGATCAATTTTTGAACGCGTTTGTTAAATTGCCTCTCACTTTCCTCGGTATCTACTTGTAAATTTACCACAGTTGCTCGCTGCATTTCGGCAGATGTGCCTTCCGTAGCACGAGCGCTATACTGAATTGAGTTTTGTACTAGATCTAAATCCATATTTTCGTCAAATTCTTCGGGTGCGGAATGCCCAAGAGCTGATTTAGCTAATTCTATTCTGTCATGAATGCTTAGAACTGGGGATGTTTGAAATAGAATGTTATATTTTTGTTCTATTACGTATAGGTGTTTGCAGAATTTGCCGCCTGCGCCAGCTGGACAATCACAAAAAGCAATTTCAGCATTGACTGTATAAAATAAATTCGAATCTTTTTCAGACGCAACGTGAAAATTTTTATTTTCCGTTTGATAAATAATGCTCACTTCTCTTGCTCTTAAACATAAGTTCTTATAATCGATTTGGGGCTTAGATCTTTTTGAATTTGCAAATTCCAACAATTTTATTTATTTAATTTTATAATAGTTCTCGAAGACATTAACAATGAAATCAACCAGTGCACAAGAGTTGAAAACTTTGCCTCGTTGCAAAACTATATCTTTAAGAATCCTAATGGACGTTTTAGTGTAGTTATTAGTGTTATTACCTCTTGTAATTATATAATTTCTAAACGAAATACACCATTCTTTTTGGCCGTCCCATAAATTCTCCAGATGCTTAGATAACACTTTATTATTTTGGACTGTATTACTACATTTCATGACATTATAATGCTCTTCTGCATCTTGTATTGTTGGAGCATAAAGAATATTCCTAAACATTTCCATTACTGGTCTCCTGTCCTCCTTTTTCACGTTATGATCGGTTTGCCAGAGCCATGTCCATAAGGCTTGACAAAGATGGAACGTACACAAGAGTAGCACGGAGTTGGGAAATACGGCTGATATAGCATTGCGCTCGGATGCACTGTCATCGGTCATAAACACGTTTGGACGGAACTGTTTATTTTCTACCTCTATGGCTTCTGTAGCAGCCATAAAAGCTAACGTATAATTCGCTTCAGTTTGAGCTGTATGAAGAACGCACGCGACAGGTATGGCCCCTGTTTTGTTTGATGTAAACAAAAAAAATAACGCAAGTGTTTGTTTGATCACAAGATCCGCTCGAGTCAACGAAAACCATTTCATTGCAATGAAGAAATATACGTCGCATTATTGGAGTTACGACCGCTTCAACAAAAGGATTTTCTTTAATAACTAATTTACCTCCGGATTTTTCCAAATCGGACTGCATTTTCATGAGAATCTCAACCATGCTTTTTTCTTCTCGACTGCCGTATTGACTTAAACGCCATTTATCATACAAATACTTTATTTGTCGCTCAGTGGGGTTTTCTCTAGAATTAGCTAGAAGGTGTGCTGTACTAACATTATTAGGTACTTCTTGTGTGTCTTCATACTCAATAATTTTCATTTCATGGTAAAAACGAGCAGCTGACGGAGTCATTCCTGAAGCAAAGTAAGAGTGAAATACATCTTGTACTGTCTTACTTATACGTAAATATCCAAAGGCTTCGGCTACATTTATTCTATGCGAATGATCAAATTTTATTTGAATCACTACGTTAATTCCATTTTTCAATAATACATCATTTTTTATTGTATTTTTATTAATTTTTTTAAAGTTAATGTGTATTTGTGCTTTACAATTTTTGTCTGTAATTTTGCAAGACTGTTGTTTTCGTACAACCACTTTATTCAAAGGAGAGTGTTGGCACCATATAACTTTCTAAATTCATACCCTTCTTGATGTTATCCAGTTTGTATTAGTCGCGTATGAAAAGTCTTTTACCCGATTGTCACATTTTTCATCCATTGAACCATCTCTTAAGAGCTTACACTGCACTACAACACTGAACTGTTCGTTATTGTTCACCGTCATTTCGCGAATATTAGCGTCTACACACAAACGAACTAATACGTCATTTAACATTGTTTCATCCATTGCAAATTTTTTTTATACTATCAGCAGAGCATAAACTTCTTTAAACTGCAACTACGAGAACCTAACCTAAATAAACCATAATATAAACTAAACCCCAAACAATTTCCGATGCACGTAATCGCCTTCGAATGGCATACGCTAGCGGCAGCGTTGCCGGATTGTGATCCAAATAAGTAAAGACCGTAAACACAAGGCTGTATTTCTTTTTAATCAATCACGTTCTGCTCCTTACATCTACTACCTATTAAAATGCTTTGGCATTTTCACAACACACACAAACCACCGATGAGCAAAAAAAATCACTGTAATATTACTCCACTATGCGATTCGATTCATAAATATGCTCACAATTTCAAGGAATTCAAGGTAACTCTGTATTGCACTGGGATTTGTCCAACGCGATGCAGACGTAATCATAAACAAAGCCCCGAGTGATACAGAGCATCTTGTAGACCACGCGCTCTGAACTGTACAGGGGTTTGCCTTTACGCATCCGGGACACATGCCGAATTACGAAATATAATACAGGATGGATATTGAAAAAAATGCGAGTTAAACAAAAAATTACATTGTAAAACATGTTCTTTTATTCTTTAAACAACTTTAGTACAGAATAAACACATTGATTAATACATATGTAATGAAAAATACGTGATTGTGAAACAAAATGTGCACTGTAGGCTTACAAAAAGTTTATTTTGAAGTTGAGCAACACGGTTGATCTAAATTTATGGAATTGTTTTCCTTGGTAGAAACCATCTTAAACAAATCTCGAATGTCAATTTGCTTTTTAGTTTTTTCTCTTCGTTTCTTTATGAAATCATTTCTTATGATGTGTAGTTTCATAATTTCAGCATCATTGAACGAGCTGCTGCGTTCATAAAACTTGATTAAACTATTCAAAGCATCAACTGCTTGATTCCATGTGATGTTGTTTGACTCGTCTACATCATCTTCATCTGAGTCCACATCTTTGGGGTTGAGGGATTAAGGACACTGTTCCATTTTGTATTAACGTGTCAGTATGAGCGTTATCAACTTACCCAAATTGCTTGTTGTACCACTTGCGCTGGGTACAGCTATGTTTTAAATTTCTGTAGTTTCAGATTTGTGCAGTAATGTTGTTCTTTGATCTTATTGACAAACAAACTTTGAAGGTAAACAATACGATTTCATATATTTTCATGTATTTTGCTAACATAACCCATTAGTTTAAACTTCGTGTAATTCTCCATGTCTTTAGGCAACTTTAAATGTAACAACATCGAAGTATGACGCTGATAATCTAAAACTTTTCTACTATAGTAATTTTCACGAGTCAGAGCAGTTGCGCCACTAATATTAATACTATCAGGGGATCCGATGTTGTCAGATTGTAAAAAATGATAAATCTCAGCTTCAGGGGTTATGTTTATTTTATCACAATAATAAATATGTGTTATAATTAAATATGTGTTATGTCATATGTTTAATGTCATAAATGCTTGACAACACCGGCAGAATTGACAACCTAAAGCAGTTTTATCTGCATCGTCTCGTGCACAATAGGCACGTTCTAAAGGTGGTCAAAAACAAAGTTAGTTATGACGCAACTGCTCTGACTCGTGAACATTGGTATACCTGTGAAGTTTAACCTGAAAAATGGAATAATAATTATTATAATTAAGTAATGAGAAATACATTTGAATTTAGTTTTCCTTGCTATTATAATAACTTTTTACTTACGTCAAATTGGTCTTCACAAAAATATATTGAGTATTTAGATGACGCTGATGCATGGTTTCGCTCTGCTAACTGCAACCATTTTTGTCGTAATTCCAACGTTTGTGGGGCATGAAAACACAATTTTTCGGGAGTTGCACATACTTTCTAAGCTGGTAAAGACATTTTAT
The DNA here is from genome assembly GCA_036346205.1 of Vesta saturnalis. Classification (NCBI taxonomy): domain Eukaryota; kingdom Metazoa; phylum Arthropoda; class Insecta; order Coleoptera; family Lampyridae; genus Vesta; species Vesta saturnalis. The sequence continues at coordinate 674,354 of JARFJB010002000.1, forward strand.
TGTTTAGATGTGACTTCATATAACAAGTCGACCCGTTTTAGCGCGAAAATTTAAACAAAATTATAAAAATATTGATTTCACATAAGTACGCAAAATTTTTTTTGTTTCCATATTTAATTTACAACATTCTTTAATATTTTAAAACTGTTTTTTAAATTGTCAAGTACCCTATTACCGGTGTTGTGACATCTAAATGAAAATATCTAGATATTTTTAGTGTATCTCTAGCATCACATCTAGATATTTTACAAATATGTATTACTGTATCTGTATCCAGATACGTTTCCTGCGGTATCTGAACAATTCTAAATGAGTAAATGATGCAAGTCGAGCCATTTTTCGTTGTGTTGGAGGTTTTGCCGCACAACACAGATTTTTTTTTAAAATAGTGCATTTTATGAACAAGACACCATTTTTCAGAGAAGACGACAGTCCAGCTATTTTTTGTTATTAAAAAAATGTTTAGTGTGCTAAACTGCGCTCGAAGTGTACTGCGCCGTGCCTTAGACATTTGTTTATTGTTTTTTATTTGATTGGGTGTGTCATTGTTAGTCTTTATTCGTTAGAGGGTGATCTGAAATGGTTAAACCCATTTATGGCCAACCATTGAAAAAAACAACTAATCAAAGTTTTTTTATATTTATTTCTATAAATGGTAACATTTGAAAAATATTTAGTTGTATATATTTTTTATTTATTTCAAAAGTTAGGATATATACGTATGTACCATTGATATCTGTAAAATATATATATATATATATATATATATATATATATATATATATATAATTCAAAGTCCTGACTGACTCACTGACTGACTGATATATCAACGCACAGCCTAATCGCTGATCCTAGAGACATGAAATTTGGAGGGTGTGTTCTTTATGAAGTGTGGGTACCCACTAAGAAAGGGCTTTTCGAAATTCTACCCCTAAGAGGGTGAAATGGGGTATCGAATTTTTTTGTGAAACTTTATATTCTATTAACTCGAAAATTGGTACACATACTCTTCAATTAAAATTATGAGACATGTCTATCACAAAATTTAAATATCGCAGCAACGCGCGACGGGTACGCCTAGTATGGTGTAAAGTAAATCAGTAAAATTTTAACTACACTAGAGATAAAGTTAACCATATTGCATTATGATATGTCTCAAAACAATGTGTTGTTTACACTTTTAACGTAAGTAGATGGTATGATTTTTACAAGATTTACATCTTCTTTGAACTTTATTTTCATCCTTCTTTATGATATGCCCTATATTATCAAGCGGAACTTCGTTTGAAGCAGGTTTCCTATAACTTATTCAATTTTGGTGTTTTGTTCAGTTTTAGTTTTCATCAAGCGCACAGCCAAACATGATTTATATTCCATCTGCGAATAGTCGTTTTCATTTGTTTTTCTGTGCAGTTCCCAGCAATAGCTGTCACACTATCCAGTTCATTTATGAATAGAGGCCACCTCCGTTTCTTTTCACGTATGTTTGTTCTATAATTTGCAATTGCATTGTCATGGAGATCTATCCCACCCATATTGTATTCTTTATAACATCAGACTGGGTAACTTCTTTTCGTTCTTTCCTCATATCTTTTGGCAGTTGCTAATTAAGTTCAGTTGCGTTTTTTCGTCATAAGCGTAGTTATAGGCTCCACGAGCTTTCTTCTTCATAACTTTTAAACATTCCAAGGGTACGTTGTTTGTTCTATTTTCTTGTATGGTACCCGTCGCAAAGTACTGCATTTCACTAATTATATGGAACAACTTGTAAGAACAAAAATTATTGAAAAAACCCTGTGAGATGAAGATTTTTCCACAGCAGACAAAAGATCCATGACTATTTGACCTTCAAGTCTAAGCGGAGATTTTCTCCATCGTATAGTATAAAGCCAAATAAATACCCATTCGAAGAGCAGAGACATCATACTAAACCTAACAGGCTTTCTTTTTATGAAAATTTTGCACGAGTGACAACCGAAATAAGGCATCATTCGATTGTGTGCAATAATCCTAAACTGCTTGTTTCTCCAATATTTATTGCATAGAAAGAAGACCGTAGTTTAGCAAAAATCACATTTGTTCAAGTTTCCATTATCTCTTAAGTGTGGTTAAAGTGGTAGCCAGACCCAGTTTAAAATCTGGACGATTATTGTCACGTCCATGTTTTAATGAAAAATTTACTATCATGGTAGCCGGTAGGTAACTCATCATCGAAAAACATAAAAAACAAATCACGACCTCTTCTTTTTTGCGCCATTCAGTTTACTTGCTTCTCAGACAAAAGCTTTCTTCTTTGCTCATTTTATTATTTATTTCGTTTTTATTGTCATCCACTTCAAATGTCTAATTACACCACGACTATTGAAATGTAACTGGCAAGTCAAAGCAATAAAATGAATTATTACTAAGGCACTAACAAACAAGATCTAACAAGTCTCTGGATTTACCTGGAGTTTGCTTATTGTGCTAATGGTGCGTTTAGGCACCATTCAATTTTTGACGGCGGTATTTAAAAAATTTTATGACATCACTATGACTGATATAGTAGTTAATTATTTAGTTCTTATTACAACCATGGGTAAAGAAAATGTTTAAAGTAGTACTGCATTTGGTAACACATTTTGAATTGCTTTCTTAGGCTTTAAATTGGCTGAATTTCGAGTATTTTAAGACACAATTAAACAGTGTGTTGACGTTTCCAAATAAATTGAAAAATAATAATTTATTTTACAGGTTATTTTACCTCTTTGAGGTCATATTACCTAAATACTGTATTAGCTACTTCTGATTTAGTGAATAATTTATGTTTTGTCTTATTAAAAATACTCAAACAGGTATAATTATTGGAAACCATAATTCCCCTTTTCGAAGAAAACATTGCATACGAATCTGCATAATAAACTAACGTTGCTCTTTTTGTTTTGTTGATTAAATGCTTGTGTTAAAAACATATTATACAGTACAACGTAATATGCTTCCAATACAATTCAGCACAGTAAAAATCTTGTGTAACATAAACTGGTTGGTTCAAAAAAAAATATTGTTTTGTTCATAAGATGTCCAATTTTCAAAAAATAACAATAATAAAGCCGTCGGACTTGCCAAGTGGCTAAAGTGTATTTTGCACAGGGGACCTTCGACACGTATTAAGAAAAGGTATTGTGTTCTTAAAGTTGTGTTTAATGAATATTTATTTTCCTTCGAAACGTAAAATAGTTTTATGGGTTTATTTATTTACTTGAAAGGATGTGACGAATTTAGCTCAGTGAGGCCCCTTTCACAATTTGTTGCCGATTCACAAAATTACAGATACTTTACTTTGTTGAACTTAAAATGGTCAGGCCTCATACTGAGGAATTCACTCTAGCTTAAGCTGTATTTTTCTGTGAAAATACGTGCGACACACCGTAGATTATTTTTTTTTTTGATAATGAAATTATTACGTTGCTTTATGCAAAATTTCAAAAATAAATCCAAATGTCTGTATGGCACAACATAAGACTTTCATTAAACATGGTTTATTAAATTTTTAGAATATTTATAGTACATGTGGTTTACAAATACAAAGTAGGTACAATATAAAATATATACAAAGTATTGCGTTTATTGTCGTGCGTTGTTCAGTAGTGTGAGTCTTCTTCAGCGCGTGTGCTGTAGGGTTGATGTGTTGTAGTCGTTTGCCACGTCGTCATCGTGATGCGGTGTTTACAGGTTCCAAAAAATAATCATTATCCTGTTGTGGGTGGTGTTGTTATGTTTCGTGCTGTGTAGGCTATCCTGTTGTCGGTTGGATGTTAACTGTTAACGCTACTACTGCTACCTCGCATATCTGAAATAAATAAAAAAACGTATAAGTTTGGTCTTCATATAACCTGCACAACGACGGCATAGCTATTATTGTAATAGAATAGGATATCTATAACGTGATGCGGTATGGAACAGATAGGGGATATAGGTTTAGGACAGGGATGATTAATAATAAATCCATACTAAATACTTAATACAATGCATCCGATTTCGTCCCCGTTCCGGCCCAAAAAGGGCACACACCGCCTGACCGTGCATGAGGATCACTCCCCACAGGTCAGTCGCAGTTTGAGTTGAGTTGAGCCTTCGTTGGTGACACCTTGTCGATAACAAATAAGGCCTTCTCCAAATCTAATTCGAGGAAACCCAGAATGGCGTCGAATCCTAAAGCAGAAGGAGCGATCGTTTTCTCGTCTGTGTCTCGAACCCTAAAGCAGGAGGAGCGGGCGTTTTCTCGTCTGTGGCTCTAACCGCATTCGCCACTTCCGTCCTCTCACTTCCGATCGCAGTTACATTGGCTTAACTAATGCCGGGCCGGCGTGTGTCCTCTTTTGTCGCTGTTGGTGTAGTGCTTTCACTGGGACTGCGAGAGACGTGGGAATTTCGGGCATCCTCGGAATGATCACCACGACACTTCACGCACTTAGCCCGGTCAATAGGAGGTTTCGTACTTTCACTGGAGTGGTGATTTCCGGCGCACTTGAAATAGCGTGTCGCCATTCTACAGTGATTCTGTCCGATGCTGGATTTCCGCCTCAAGTCTTCGATGGTGATACGAAGCCGAATTACGTGCTCCACCTACCGGATCTTCCTAAGGTCCTCTTCTGTAGGGAGCGTCACCAACAGAAGCGGTATCGGTCGTCTTTGTTCCTTCATCTAGAAACAAGAAGTGGTGTTAATATTGCGCTTGAGTAACTCTGAGCAAACGTCGTTCTTGGAGATTTCTATAGGCAATCTCCGTATAACCACATTGAACGTACGTTCACTCGTTGCCTGTAGGTATGGTACGGAATACCATGCCCATCCACATACCGCAACAGCCTGTGGCACGCTCTATCTTACATCCCTCGGCGATTGCCTTCGCTCTGGTGAAGGCGATCCTTCGTCAGTCCATTTCGCGAGAGAAAGTGACCCAGTTCCACTTCTAGCGAAGAATCACCGGCGACGTCCTCTCACTGGTTACGTCGGGTTCCATAACTTCCGGGCGGTCCGTGGTGTCTGCAAGGACCTGGAAAGCGTTGTCGGTCGGGTTAAGCGTTGTTGTGGGGTCCATCGATGTCTTATTTGGCTTCTTTCGTAGCCAGAGTTCCTCGTCTAGCGGATTCGTCTGCTGCGACTTAAGGTGGCGGTGCGGAAACAGCGAGAGCAATAGCCGGATTCTTTTCTACTGCCTTCCTGCCTTTGATTTTCTGGTTCATCCTCCTTTTTCTTGTGGCATCCTAGCTGCTGAGTATCCCGAGGCATGTCTAGCAATGATGGGATCCCTTGAGGAGCCGGCGCATTGCTAGCTTTCTGTTCTAGCCATGGGAAATGAACCCAGTCTTCTTCATCGGGTGAAGACGTGCGGCGGAGCTCTCGATGTTGCTCTCTACCCGGCATCGTGACAACGATGCTGGTAGAGGCAGTTCTTTTAGTTTATTTTCTTTATTCGCTAAGCGATTAATTTGATGTTCGTTGCTCGGAACGCAGACAGCGAATACGATACATACTATAGCATATTAAGTATTAAAAGCAGTCGACAAATAACTTGGACTTGATCAACTTGACGTCCAAGTTCTGAAATTATGTAAATTAATGCTAACTATTTGTGTGACAGGTGTTTCCACAGATCATAGTTTTTCTGCACAGAAAAAAAATGTTGTATGATAAATTCCACATGAAAAGCAATACTTTCTCATTTAGCGATGTTGCCTATCGAATACTTGTTGATGAGTATTCGAATAAAAATAGGACACCTCTTTGTTTTATAAGTAGTTATTTAAATCTCTAGTCCAGAAACGATCATTTTACGGGTATGAGCAGAATTGTAGGCCGATGCGTTAACCAAGGCCTGCAACTGCGAATACTCGCAAAACTATCATTTCTGGACTAGTAATACGAACGTTTTGTACTAATGTTATTATTAATTCATTAAACATATTTTTCAATAATTTTTTGTGACTATCGTATTTTCAATGGGCCAAACGGCTCTAATGTGTTTGCCAGTTGTCAGCAAATGTTTAAGTATGTATGAATGATCAATATTGAATTATTTTTGTTTCTTTCACACGCCTAAGTCTGTCGTAGCTTTTGCTGAGGCATTCGATTTTTCGTGGCTGTCATACAACTCAGTTTTGCCCATTTTTGCTGAATTTTTAATTATTTCAGTTTCGTTGTAGATTTAGGTAATACACTAGTAAACATAAATTAGATTGGTAAAATTTTAATTTATTTTACTGTTTGTTTACAATAGTCTTAACAATTAAATGTATGTTTTAATTAAGTTGTGACAAAAATTTAGTGATTTTCAACTGTATAATATTAGCACTGTTTACGTGTTTTTCCACTTGAAAACCCGATGGTTTGTAGCAGGTAATGTATTGTGAGCAATGTATGAGTATTTCTGAAACTAATTTTAACATTTTCTTGGATTTACGTTTTCTGTCATTTAGTACCTGAACTGCATCTAGATAGAACAGTTATATATTTGTATCTGGGTCTAGATACTGTGAATAAAATGTTTCTGGGCATGTATCCACATACATAGTTCTAAAAGTATATGTATCTATATGAGATACTGAAAAATGTATTTGTTACAAGACTGACAATTACGTACACATATGAAAAACTATTCAAATAATGTTATGTATGTACACAGAGGTTTTGGATTCACTGCATTGAACGAAATTCCCTCACCGAGGGAGCTTTCTACGCCCCTTCAGCCACAGCCATGGATTCCCAGCATACATATATACATTACATATATATGCATGGTGGGATTAAGGATGGGTGCGGTCAGGATATGATCGGAAAGAATGGAGTTAGGGTTCTGAGGGGTAGGTATTACCTCAGATTCACCCAAAATCGCAGCACATGATGTGCATATACGCAATGGTCACGCTGATACATGTGTATGAGGAAAACCCTCTGAAAAAACCTGATACAAGGTAGACGGTAACGGGGATCGAACCCATTACCTTCCAAATGCTAAGCAGGGTGTGTTACCGGATAACCAGCCAGCTCGATTCGCTACATTGAATATTTTTCTTTGAATGAGATTTGTTTAGAAACAAGGGTGACTGTTATGTTCTGATGGGCAAACTAACGCTCAATTGGCTTATTTTATTGGCCAGGGTATCAGTTTCAATATGCCGGCATCAGCTACATTGTACCTACAAAAGATAATGAACGTTTTAAATTGTGCGTTAGTTATATCAAATTAGACACGTCTGTATAGCATGGGCTTAAAAAGATTGTACCAAAAATAGTTTTATAAACATAATGTCTCAAGAACGTGAACGTGAAATATTACATAAGTATGTAATATTTGAAATCTAACAAAAGACTAAGTACCTTCTTCTTTGAACTTTCCGATGCATCATGTTTATGCCATATAATCTTATAGGTATTTCTCCTTAAGGCTGAAATATTCTCTCGTACGTCGTTTGATATTTGCATTTGTATGATCACCTTCAGCTTCCACATCCATATGAAAGACTGAATAAATAAGAAAATTTTCTACAACTTCATTTACAAAATTATAGAAAATAATCTTCATTACCGTGCACGACACTTGTATTCGATTTATTTATTCTGAAAATAACGATTTTTAATAAATGGACTTAGTTAAATTGAGAAATATTGTAGAAGAGATAAGAAATAATTTGAAAATACAAGGAGGTTATGAGTTATTAAATTATATTTTACGTTTGACAACATGACCATAAAAGGCAAAGATAGTCTGACTTGCAGATGACTAAAAATAGTAAAAATTTTGTCCATCGGAGCCCATACTGCACTTGGAGCTTTAGAGAGAGCATAGCAATAGTAATGTTCAAAGAATTTTTAAGGAAAACGATATTAAACCACTCCTACGACAATTGTGGACAGTTTAAACTGATATAATACAGCTAGATTATTGTTTTGTTTATGTATGAACGAAACACTCTAATTACTTAAAATCTACTTTTAACACAAATGGAACTGTTTGTTCATAAAGTAGTGGATTTTCAATAAGGAAAAGCCAATTTTATTATTAATAGCACAAATTATTATACAAAAAGTTTTCTCTCGAACAGGCTAGGTTTAACATGCTAAAGCCGTTAAAGAACGCTTAGGACGACGCATAGGTGTTTTGGACTGCCAATATGAACGACTACCTTAAATTTTCTAATAGCATAAGTGAGCGAAAAACAGGAACTAAGGAGATCATTCTAGAGCTTAAACTAGAAGCCGTGTTGAAGAATGTGGATTGCACCTGTTTAGTACGATAAGATGAAATTTGTACTGCATAGTTAGCATGTAAAAGAGTGAACCGAGTATCCATAGCAAATGTGGTATTAAAGAATGTAATTTGGCAGCACTCTATCGGTGGTAGTACCGATAATACAATAATCTACTTTTCTATGCTTAAAGGTATGTCAGAAATTAAAGATGGGTCATTTATAAGCCTAATCGCTCTTATTTAAATACGGTGGACGATATCGAAAGCGTACCAGGAGACACCAACGTGGAAGTGAGAATTACATTTTCGATGAGGTCGAATTTGGACTTATGTAGCAGAAAGAGTTGTCAGGAAATAAAGTACTCCTTAGATATATGCAGCAAACCTTTTGTACGAACAGCTGCTTTAGCTGCTTCAGAAGATGGTCAACCCATAATATATTTGAAGATACAGTCATTCCTAAATAATAATATATTCTGAAAACTTGACATCTGAGTCAGTCGTACTTACAACAGGAAATTATTGATCTTTTTTTGCGGACACGAGGCAACACTGAGTTGTCTTAGCATTAAATTTCACTAGATTATGACTTCCCCATTACATATCTTGATTTTAGAATCTGGAATGAGTATTATGAGTAGAGTGAAATGAACTACATGGAAGATTGCCGTCATTTGCAAATCAGTGGATCGAGTTAGTTGTTGAAGAAATAAGGTCATATACGTATAGCAGAAAACGTGTAGGAACTCTCACTGATTCCTATCGTAAACTCGGGTGAATGATAACTTCTTTCGAAAAGAAGCCATCAACTACGATACGTATTCGCCTTTCATCGAAAAACTGAAACACAAATTTATGAGCGTATCAATTAACCCAAACTAGGCGAGCTTGGCAAATAAACACATGTCACATTTGGTCAAATCCTTTTTAAGCGACAACTGCTTTACAGGAATTTTGTAATGTATTGGTCTACACTTGGGTTAAATGTGAAAGATCACCTGTTGAGCGACTTTCCTAAAACCATATTGACGGTCACTAAGGAATTTGTTAGATTCAAAGAAAGAAAGTACTTACTGATTGATGGCTTTTCTATGACTTTAGAAAAAATAGAAGTGGTGGCATTTGGTCGGTAGTTAGAGGTCCGTCTTGTCGCCTTTTTTGAGAATATGTTCAAAGTTTGGTAACTTACACGATACAGGAAATCCCCAGAAGACGTGGATATCAAATCGAGCTTCGATCGGACTGATACTAAATCGACAACTGCTTCACTGGATCTATCATAGGTATTGTTCCAAACATATGCAAGATCACCTGTTGAACGATTCTGTTTAAAATCGTTTTTGCGGGCACCAAGGAGTTTGGTAGGTTCAAAGAAAGAAAGCAGTTGCGGATTTCTTTAGGATAATAGTTGGGATAACGCCTGAGTCAGTCGCCTTATTGGAATCAAGTCTACTGATGGTCGGTTCTAGAAGTTTGTATCGAACATTAATTGGTTTGGAAGCGTATGAAGAGTTGACTATTGACTCATTTTTTCCAGAATCATTAAGACACGAGATTGACGCAAATAAATCCACAAAAAGATTGACTATCTATAGAGCCAGCTATTACATATCTGTCAAAAGATGCCATTGGGGAAATGAAGATGTTCTAAAGTTTGACGGCTTTACCTAAAGACCAAGACTTACGACTACCTAGTTCATTACATTTTCGTTGTTCGAACAACTCTACTTTCGTAGGTATTTATAAGTTTAACGTAGTCTGCATCTGCATGACTTTCCTCCACCATTTTATTGAATTTCCATTTGGTATAAGATCAGGGATTCTAGTGATTTGGAAATCATTTGTTGTTTCCAGAAAAGACTTGTATTTCTGATAGAAACAGTCACGTTGTAATTCTTCCAGGTGCCGGTGAAGATCATTAAGATTAGACCTGATACCACGGATATTACAATAATGGATCACATTGTTAGTACTTTTGATGACCGAGTTCGTTTGGGCTCTGCCCACTCGGACTTCCGAGCAGAACAGGATTTTATGTCCGCATTTTTTACCTACAGTCATCGTTTTATTAATTTTGGACTCTTAATTCGATAAAGAGATTACAGTGAGGGCGCTAGGAAGAATAGGATTAAAATGGATTGAAGATAAGGAAAGGGTGATGAAGTACCCTTACCGACCTCTGAAAATTGACGAATCAATACTAAGGAATCCATGGTACTCTTCGGCTGGCGTGGAGTACACATGCCTCCCATCTTTGTGTACCTCTAGGACAAAGTTATTGGTCCGCATATCTTTTTTAAACTAATTTTAATCAACCTGTTTATTTGAAAACGCTAGAAAATTATGTTCTGTATGAAATCAAAATTTTTAATTTGGATTATAGTAAAAATGATGCATGTATTGTCAACTGATAATGGAAATTTTGGCCAAATTGGGTGAAAAGAACCGAGTCAGTTCACTTTCTCTGGATTCTATACCATAAGTCATTATTTGTAGAGTTCTTTTATTGAAAGATGTTTATAGGAAAACTTGGTAATAATTTGGAGATATTAAAACAATACCATTCATGATGCCATTAATAAAATTGAAGATGAATAATTGCATGGAGTATTTCATGAGCTTAGATGAAAGGAATTATATAGGCAATTGATGGCGTACTGATTGAGAGTTGTAACATATGTTTGCGGCGACAAGCAATAGTAAGCTCTCGTCTTCGTTTGTTCAAAAGACGGTGTTTTCAACCTGGCAAACCTTAGTTACGATCATTTGAATACTTACTTACTTACTTACTTAACTTACTTAACCTTCACACCATTCCCTTGCGGGGTGGTCAAAACAATCCCTGCCTCTTATTTATTTTTTATTCACAATCTTTATCCATGCTTTCCGATCTCCGCATACCTCCCTAGCTTCCGCAAGATTCATACATTGTCTCTGACATTCCCTTTCCTTTATCACATATTCTACTACATTCAGCCAAGTTTTACGCGGCCTACCAGGCACGGCCTTGCCTCTAATCTCACCCATATGCATTTGCTTCGTTAATCTTGCGTTGTTTATTCTCTCACTGTGACCAAATCAACGTAATGTACTACTTTTATATCCATCCATCATCGTCTTTTCCTCGCCCTACTCCTTCATTATGCACTCATTCTTTATCTTGTCCCTTCTCGTTTTACCACATGCGCTCCTAAGGAATCTCATACCCACCGCATTTATCTTTCTTTCGTGCTTTTTTTGGCATACCCATGTCTCACTTCCATACAGTACTGATGGGACAAACACGCGATTATAGATTACTCGCTCCACACCTAGGCTCATGTTTTCGTTTCTCATTATCGTCGACATACTTCCAATCACTTTCCTTCCAGCATTGGCCCTTCGTGCAATCTCCCTCCATTGTACCAACTACAGTAAACATTCTACCTAGATATACCAGCTCGTCTACTTGCTCCACAATTTCGTCTTGCAGAGTAAATTCTCTACTCTTCTTTCCACCTTCCCGATTGAACACCACAATTTTAGTTTTGTTCACGTTTACCTTTAGGTCCATGCTCTCACAGACTGTATCAAACTTCCTCAGAGCAGTTTGTAGCTCATCCGCACTGTCACTTAATAACACCGTGCCATCTGCATACACCAAAAGTCGTACATTTATGTCAGCAACCATTACACCATTTGTATCGGTACATGCTTGTCTAACACATTTATCCATGTATACATTGAACCACCACGGTGACATTACACAACCTTGTCGCACTCCTTACTCAATATTAAAGTGTTCATTCACACCTCCATTCACCCTAACACATGCTCGACTACCATTGTATACTGCCCTTATTCCGTTTATTAGACCTTCATTTAATATTTCCGACAGCTTCTCCTTATTCACTCTGTCGTTTGATTTCTTCAGATCTACAAACGCACATTCCTTTTTACACTTAAACACTTTTCGAGCACGTGCTGGAGAGCAACCATCTGATCGACACATCCTCCCCCTGACATGAAGCCACCCTGCTCATTCGAAATCTTAGTTTGTGTAGTTTCTCGTACTCAGTATTCTTTCAAATACCTTATCAGGCACACTGAGTAAACTTATTCCTCTGTAGTTCTTGTAATCGCTCTCCCCTTACCCTTATACAGTGGTACAATGATCGCGCTCTTCCAATCCCTCGGCACTTCTCCACACATAAGGCATACATTGAATAATTCACTCATCCTTCATATAAGCTTTGCACTCCCATACTTCAGCATTACACCAGTGATTTCATCTACGCCTGCTCCCTTGCCTTTTTTCATCCTTCCTGGCGTTTTCTCTACCTCATTTATTCCAATATCCTTCTCAGTTTCATTCACCATTCCTTCTACATTTTCCTTATTTAACCCTTGAGTCTTACTTTCCTCACTACTGTACAGCTTTCCGAAATATTCTTGCCGGCATTTCCTCACTTCACAATCGTCCTATACTATTTCGTTGCTCACATTCATCACTCCTGCAGCGTTCTGTTTTGGGCCACGTTTTGTATTCTTCACCCAATTCCAGAAGTGTTTTTGTTTCCCTCAAAATCATTCTGCATTTTCTCTCCTTCCACAGCCATCACTTTCTCTTTACTTATTCTCACTGCCTCCTTCACTTCTTTGTTTCTTAATCTGTACACCTCATACAATCGCTTTTTTGGAGCAATCATTGCCATGTACGCATCTTTTTTCTTGCATGCTCCCTTTTTTACCGTCTTATTGCACAAAGCACATGTTTTCTGTCTATCTACAGTCGCTCTTCCACATATCCGCATGACACAATTGACAACTCAGTTTTCAAGCTTATCCATGCACTTTCAACGTCAGTGTCTTTGATTTGTTCGTTCCACATTGTTTCATTCACATTCAACTCTTTACTCACAGCATCTGCGTATTTCATTCTCGTACCATTACCCACTAGTTTGTCTACCCTAATTCTGGACGTTCGCACTACGTTTGCTTTCCTTCTCCAGACCCACTTTTGCCCTAAACATACTCTCGGTACAACCAAAAAGCGGTCCGATCAACACTCCGATCCGTGCATTACTTTTGTGTCTTTCACCAGGTTTCTAAGCCGTTCATCATACACTATCAAGTCTATCATACTTTTACATTCACCTCTTTGCCATGTATACATATGCACATTTTTATGTTTAAACCACCATTGGATACAAACAGGCTTCTCTCTACACAGATGTTCACCAGGCGTTCACCATTCTCATTGACCCTTTGATCTCTGAACTCCCACCCAGCCGTTCATATCCCCCACTATCATCACTCTTTCGTTTGGATTACATACGTTCAACACGTTATCTAGTTCATTCCAGAAGTTCTCACGCTCCTGTTCTCTTTCTCCATTCACCGGTGCATCTCCACTTTCATTCTAACCCACATTACTCGGGGAGATACCAATTCGTACTGTTTAACACATCTTTTCGCTCTTTCAGTTACGATCACCCCAACTCCTTTTGTGCCATGCATTTCAGTCCCAACTCCTGACCATAGTGCTAGGCTGCCATCCTCCATCTCTACAGCAACTTTTCCTTTGCGCTTTGTCTCTGATACACATATAATATCAAGGTGCCTTTCGTACATTACATTCGCAATTTCAAATTCTTTACCATTCATACCTCTAATATTCCACGTACCGACTCGACATTCATTCCTTGCACAGTCGTTATCAACGGGGCCTGTCTGTATCGACCTTGGCCGCCCCTTGTAGCCAGGTCGATCCGAGGCAATTGTATTGTTCCCTTGTAGCGAGCAGACCAGTTACAGGCCAAATCGTGCTCTATTACGATGTAGCATTCCCTACTAACGGTATCGTTCTACTACCGGACAGTTATTTGTCTACTGTCTCGACATGTAAGGAAGTAAGAAGTAGAAATATGGACAGAGTCAAGAAAGATATAAATAATAGATCGTATACTTACTGTATGAATTTGAATAAATAAATAAATTTATCTGGTTGATGTTTTCATGTTGTTAATTTGGTTAATAAACTGACATAAAATTGTTTACCTAAAATTATTGTGTTTTAGTGCTATATGTATGGAATAGTCTTGCAAAATACAACTCGTATAATAAATATTTTGCTCTAAGAAAATATGACTCGTTACTTCGCAACTCAGTATTTCCAGCCATCATAAGTTACGTTTAGCTAATAAATGGCGTGAATTATCACTAAAAATATCATGAGTAGGGTGACTATGGTCATAATTCAGAGGATTTACTACCTAAATGAAATTTATGTTGGAAGTATCACAAGTTGCGTAGCGACGAATAGTATTTCCTAAGAGCAACTTACATTCAGTTTGCTAATAAAAGTCTGAATTATAAAAATATACTAAGTAGCTGAAAAAACTGCAAAAATTAGAACTAAACAAATATTCTAAAAAATTTGACAAACTGAATTTATTCCTTAATGTCTTTTGAATAACATTATAAAATAAGTTTGCAACACTAAGCTGTAAATTAGAAATTGGAAGATCTGTTAGATACTACCAATGTAGCACTAACAGATTAATCAATGGAAGCTGCCAGATGTTCAAAACTAAAAATCTACAGTCCTGATTTAACAATAGAAATTCATATTACAAGTTTCACCAATATTTAGATTATGCCAAACGCATCGAGTTACTAGCCTTAAGAGGTACAAAAATAAACACACTGTTTGAATGGTTTCAAATAGCGTATCTCTATTGACTGTGAAATTGAAGGTAATCTAAATGCACCAATAAAAATTTAGAAAAGTGAACTCTCAAAATAGTACTTCGTGTATTGAGAAACTTAAGCTCATCATCATTATGGTATCTCTTTAGTCGTTTAGCTCAGTAGTAAAATCTGACAATAACGTCAACAAGAACTTTTTCTGTGCTGATCTCCATTGAAATATTCACCGTTTTTTAAGTATTATCAAATTAAAAAAACAATTTTTATACGGAAATAGTTCGCCGAATGTAGCAAATAATGAACATGGTTGAAGTTTATAAACCGAATCGATAACATATAGACGTTACAAAAATCTATTTTTGCGCTCCAGGAACTAAAGTAACATGTTTAAGGCGTTTGTGGAAATTAAACCGAGTTAACCCCAACAGTCAATTACACAAATGTGATACATAGTAACGATTATTTGGAACAATTCTATTGGTATTATCAATGATTCGGTTAACCCAGTTTAATTTCCAAAAACGCCTTTAGTCTTGATTTAGGGATTAAAATGCCACTTTTTTTCCATGAGGGATTAGAAGTGATAGTAAATAAAATTTGGCACAAAATTTAATTTAACTATATTTACCTGTAGATTCGCACAATTAACGAAATTACATAAACGAATAAACTCATAGGATTTCTGAGTGAAAGTATTTGAAACTGATGATGAAGGTTTAGAAACATTTCGTTTTTCACTATATTGCAAAATATTTTCAGTAACATTCTTTTGTTATGGTGGGACTTTTCAACATAACTGTCAGTAATTATGGTACCGTGCCTTTTAAGTACGTTCTACACTTGTTCCAGAATCAGCCAAACGGGAGGAAATGTAGCAATTTCTGCAATAAATTTCTTCCAATTGAGTAGATAGTTTACCATTTCATTACCGAACAAAAGAAAATGCAAGTGTTTTTTGTCCACTTTTCGTAGGTTAACACACTTTCTAAATTACTTGACATAATTAAATAAATAATTTTCTTATAGAGTTTTAATTTCAACCAATTTCAAAACTATAACTGTATATGGCATATATATATATATATATATATATATATATATATATATATATATATATATATATGTAGGATGTCCCAAAAATATAGGGACACAGTTAACTACAGCTTCCTTAGGTTAAACAGGATCGATTAAACCAGACATGCCTTAGTACAAATATGCCTCCTGAAGAAGTTACAACTCTTTAAAGTGATAAAAAATACTTTTAACATTGGGTATATTTCAGAAATGACATGATGTATCAAACTGAAAATTGGAACACACCCACTTCGCAGGAAGCTGAATATTCTCAGTTTATAATCCATACTGCATATTGTAGAGGGCGCTGTCGACAAATTTTTTTTTTGGTATGTTTCTGTCACACTTTTCTTATGATAAACATTTTCGTTTCTGGGGCTAAAGTTTATGATGGAGAAACTAATTTTACATAAAAAAGGTGTACTGGTTTCTTATCCACAAAATGTACCGTTTTTAAGAAAAACGCACCTAAACATTTTAATTCACTAATTTAAAGCTTTTTACGAAATACGATTCTATCAAGTTACCAATTGTCACACTAATAGTAATGCACTTTCTAATAGAAATTAAATTGAATTAAGTAACTATTAGATTTTATTGGCTATTTACAAAAGATTCTCAAAATGGGCTCCATTAGCTTCAATGCACTTTTGACAACGTTTTATAATAAACAAAAATTAAAGTAAGTTTTTTCAAGAATCTATATCCATACTCGAGTGCCTCGTCAAATAATGAAACCTGATCCTGACCGCCTTAAACCGTTCCTAAATCTTCTGCCACTCACCAATTCAATTCACTAAATTCATCAAAATCTATACAGGGTGGTCTAGACCTAGTGTTATAATTTTTTGGGTGATAGAACAACATAAATATGACTCAAATAAACAATTAAAAAAATTCTATTTCATACGCCCGTTTAAACAAAAATCATTTTGATTTTTTAAAAAAAAAACTACATTTACCCAAAAATCTAGGATATTTTGAAACATTCCTCGAACTTTAACACTACCATCGTATTCTACATTAAATTTCAAAGAAAGATGGACAGCTTATAATGAGCAGGAATCTACAGAACTACTAATTAAATTGATTAGAAATGTAAAGTTATCATTTTCTTAAAAAAACAAACAAGAAAAGCTTACACACACAATTCTTTAAAAAGATTGCTAGAGAGTAGCTGGCATAACTGTACTTAAATGGTAACGAACAAAATGTTGTATCCTATCTTCTGAAAGATTAGATTTTGAAGCAGCTTTTATAGCATTTGCTATTCTCTAGCATTTTTTTTAAAGAATTGTGTGGGTAAGCCTTTTCTTGTTTGTTTTCTTTTTCTAAGAAAATCTAACTTCACAGTTTTAATCAATTTCATTAGTAGTTCTGTAGATTCAGGCCCATTATAAGCTATCCATCTTACTTGAAACTTAATGTAGAATACGGTAGTATGTTAAAGTTCAAGGAATATTTCAAAATATCCCAGTATGTCTAAATTTTTGGGCAAATGTAGTTTTTTTTTAAATTAAAATTATTTTTCTTTAAGTGGGCGTGTGAAATGGATTTTTTGTAAATGTTTGTTTGAGTCACATTTATGTTGTTCTATCACCCAAAAAAATGTTTGACACTAGGTCTAGACCAACCTGTATAAAAATAAGGAGCCTACTCATTGGATCACTCGGTGCAGGGTAAAGAAGATAGAGATGCAGGTGTACTAGGTTTTGTGAAGTTTTTGAGATCTTTCAGTTTGCTTTTATCTATTTTTTTCATATGTAGTTTTGGCATTTCCTCTTTTTTTCTTCTTATTTGCTTCTTTTTGTACATGTTGGGATAGTGTGGTTTGCAGAATCTCAAAATGCGGCTTGTTGTAAAAAACAATTAAGTCACTTGGTTCGCTACCATTCGAGATTATTTGAGTTGAGTACTGCACAGAACACTCGTGTAATACTAGAATATTCGTCTTAGGTGCAAGAAGGTTTACAGCCTGAGTAAAGTCAATCAAATTTTACCTAACTTAATTATTTCTTTTTTGCTAATGTTAAGAAATACAATACGTTCAGTGTTAATCTCCAACAGTACTGCTTGATATAACTGATTTGTACAGCGTGATCCAGATTGATTATAGGGTCATTTTTGGTCATATTGTTATCAAAAATTTATTCTAACACTCGAAAGTGTAAATTGTTTATCAAAACTTTCATCCGCTGGGGTCATGAGCGTGCGTAAATATGTATGTATAAACTGTCATAATTTGCTTCCTTCTGTCCTGTAATTCATATAAAATCTGTCTTTTTCAAGACAAAACCTGCACATACTAGATTGATTTATCTGGTAAGTAAATAAATATAGAGCTCTGTTTAGAATAAAAAATAAAATGCGAATAATTTTAAAAATGTTGTGTATGCAAACAGTTTGTATACAGTTGAGGAGCTACAGAATGCCATAATGACGCCATTAATGTAGTAACCCCACAACAGTTAACAGCCGTCTTCGAGAATATTAAACGTAGAGTAAATTTATGCTTAGAAAATACTGGACAACATTTTCATCACTTATTATAATCTGTCTCCGTCATCAGTCAAATTAACACTAAATTAAAATAAAAACATTCCATTTACTTATTGGGATTTGTAATAACACCATTAAGATGGAGGTGGAGAAATACAGACTATTTATGTCATTTAAAATTTTTGCTGCATTTATTATTGATATATCATCAACTTTTGAATTTCCCGCCCAATCAGTAATGCCCGTATGTACACCACTGGAAATAGTTGGGATCACTAAATGAGATAAGTGGAGAATAGCGTTTTTGCAGTAAGCGGGCCACATCAATCAATCTGGATCACCTTGTACTTTAAATACACACTGAATAAAACCTTCAAAATAATGGACACGCTATATTTCCTGTATGACTGCTGTGTATCAGAGGATACAAAGGATGTATTTGTACATAAATTCGCTGTAGACTTACCAATGTATCATTTTATCAGAAAGTGCAAATATTGAATATCTTTATTTGAGTATGACTGTACATATTTACAGCTGTGAAGGACAATATAAGTATAGATGCATAATATAACGTACCTGGCAACTGTTTCTAATTTGAGAGTCGAGGGATAAAAATTTTTCAAAAATTTATACTCTTCATAAAATTCCTAATTTAAATTAGAGATTTATCCACAGTAGAATGACACAGGACGTAACAAATCTGGATACCTTTATCAGCTTTTTTTAATACGCCAAAATATATAGCTGTTTTTTATGTAAAAATAAATTGAGGCTGCAAATTGGGATTAGGTTACACTTCATCCTTTGCTTGTAGGAAAAGAAATGTGCGTTATATAAACGTAGCATTAGGAAATATGACATGCTGTTTAATTTAACATTTTTACCTACGTATACATATGTAGGTTTAGAATGTTATGCTTTTGTTTACTATCGCTAAATCGACTTTTTAGGTCATTTTACATTTGCCCAAGTTTCGTCGAGATCGGCCGTGTGTGCGCGCGCACCGCGCGTTTGCTGTACGTGCGGGCGTGCGTGTGGCGTGCATGTCTGTGTCTGTGTGTCTGCGTGTCTGCATGTCTGTGTTCTGCGTTGTGTGCGTTCTCTTAGTGTCTGTTGTTGACGGTTCTCACGTTGGGCATCTTTTGTGACGTGTTTTTGTCCGCCTGCTGTTGGATCGTGTTTATAATGGTCGTGTGTCTGTCGTAGTCCTTGTTGCATCACTTGACTACAATGATAATTTTTGGTTTCTTTTCAATATTTATAATTTCAAAATCATTGAGTAAAAATTTTATATTGTTTTATGAAATGTAAATGATTACTTTCATTTTAACTAAGTGGTTGTAATTTATGAAGGTACCGTTTATTAACTAAACTTAACTTTTATTGTTATCACCTTTATGTTTGAGTAAATGAGCTTTAATAATTGCTTTCCTTTTATCGGGGCGCTCCAGCCAGCTCAATAATATAATAAATGGTTATTGTTATAATTTATTAAAATTATCCTCAATCTGATGTTATTAATTACCTGTATTTTGTAATTAATTGAACCTGCTTTCTTCAGTATTTACATATTCAGTGTTTGTATAAGCTTTTTAAGATTTGTAACAGTCAAAAATCAAAGCGATAACATTTAATTAAGCCAAATTCTAAATGCAGACTTTTGTTTACATTGTTATATAAAAATGATTCTAATTCTATGTTAGTATTTTATAATAGTAACATGCAAAAACAATCCGTTATAAATGATGAACGAAATATATTTTCGTTCAGCATTTGTATTTAAACATAAATTTAAAAATAAATAAAACGCACAAAGTTTCGTTTATTTAAACTATAAATAGATCTTGCTTCTTTATCACTTCTTTCGAGTTGGTGACGTAACTCTTACTCTTCCCACTGACCGTTTGGGGCCTTGTATAGGTTGATGACGTTCTACGCCGCCGAGCTGGAGCCGTTCTCCTTTGTTTTCTCCATTTTGTCTTACACCTTTCTTATGGATGAATACGATTCTAATTTTCATCCCACAATATAATAATTTTGTAAATAATTGCTTGATATATTTACACTATCCAATTTTATGTAATTGTTCAGTTTTAATTACAAACAGCGGGCGCGACAAAATACAAGCGAGCTATTGTCGTAACCCAGACGTACCCTATCTTGAAACGTGTAATTTGTACTTGTTCGCACTAATGCAAATTCAAGAGACAAAACAATAGCTAAGGATGCATCTTAATTTGACTGATAAGATGCTTTTATTAATTGCTTAAATTGATGTCACTGAGAATGATGCTACGTCGGCTAATGTTAGGCTTACTCCAATTAATAGCTTAAATCTCCTTACTGGCCGTGATTAAATAATCAGAGTTGATTTACAAATCTGATCTTGAACTCGCAAAATTCTAACCTGATAAAAAAAACAGTGATCGTCTAGGGGCAAATAACCTACGTTGTGTAATGCGCAGGAGATAGGGTCGGATAAGGTTAATCTGTTGCATAAGGTGGCAGGTAATTAAATGAAACAAAACTGTAATTGAGATAAACGAGTTGCGCTACCTGGTGATTCGCTCGTCATCCTATTTACATCGGGAGAAAAGAATCACCAAGAAAACTCCCTTTATTCCGATAATAATCACACAAAGAAAAACAAGATCAGACAACCCAAGTAAATTGCAATCAAAGGGTTAAATAGGTATCACACTACTCTATCGGTATTAAAGGCGTACAAATCTATAACATTGCATAAAACGAAGTTTAGTCACAAATAAACATAAAATCAGGTCTACAAATGGTATTCAAATTAAAGCAAAATAAACAAGTAATAAATAACAAACAGGGGATCCTTTTGGAACCAATTTCTGTCTGCTTTTAGTTAAATAATTACATATAAAGCATTTTATAAACAGAACACAAATAAAACAACAAGGACATCATTAAATCAAGTTAAAAGGGCGTACCTTACAATATTTAAATATCACCAAAATAAAATGCAAAGCGATTTAAAATAACTACCCTAAATGCAATAAACATAGACAGTGTGATCGAATCCACAATTTCATAAATTCAACCTACATAAAATAAAACAACAACAGAACATTAAACAAGGTTACAGATTATTTAAGTAGATACAAAAGAAAAAGGGCAAGTACGTTACGCATACAAATTTGTGGATACGAGCACAACAAATGATACACATGGACAGTAACAATAAAGGATATGATTGATTACACAGAAAAACCCTTCGTGGCCAAACACATTAAATATTCAGTTAAGGCAAATTATAACATCTGAAACAAAGTCCTGCAACACCGATGCACCCACTGATTAGTAGGTATTATTACAAATGCAAGATAATAACGCTCTCAATTCCTCTTAGGCATAAAACAAAACACAAAAATATAGACATCTAGGCATATAACGGTAACAAAAGGGACGTTTGTATAGATATAGATCATTTGGATCAGCTTTTCTGATTTTATACCTATGATCGTTTGTGGTTTTATCATTATAAATACAGGTTGGAATTATCAATACACAAAACAGAACACATAAAGAAAGAAAAGAGAGCGAGCTTTCTCGCTGCCTGCGTAATTTCAATGAACACAACAGTTTTGCAAGTCAGGGTGTCAGTTGATTTTAACAATTTAAATGCGTAAGTAGAATGACCTTTTCTGTGTAATTTCACAAACCGTAAAATCTTTTCTTTTACTTACATTATCAATATATGTTATCCTTTTAAGCTTTCACCAGCACAAAATGGTTAACTACTCGGATTTATCGATTAACACAAAACAACGAAAAGAAAACTCTAATTAAAACAAACACCGAATCAAACTCAAATCTACTCGCTCGCTTTGAAATTCTAATCAGACTCCCTTTCTAAACACAACAAACCGTTTTTATTCCATCTATCTCCTCACCCCATATTTTCCATGTCAAATAACAAAAGCAATAAAAATATTTCGTGTGAACGCTTTTGACTTTAATTATACAAGAAACATTATTTCTAATTAACATGTGCAATCAACCGTAGAAAGAAACCCTGTATTTCAAATATCACATTTCAACTCATGAACAACCCATGCTTTGACCGCGGTGTAATTTCTTGTATAATAGTGACATGTTTATTTCAAACCGCTTTCATAAACATATTTAGTGATTGGTCTTGCTCTTTGATAAAGGCAGTTTTCTCTGCCTGCAACTTAAAATATGGCTGCGGCACACCTCAGTTAAAACCCTACACAAACATGCCTTACAAAAAAGAAATACAAATCATTCTCAAATAACAATCATTATATAATAAATTTTAGTAATTATCTTTGCCCAAGTTTCGTCAGATCGGCGTGTGTGCGCGCCACTCGCGCGTTTGCGTATGCGTTTGCTGTACGTGCGGGCGTGCGTGCGGCGTGCATGTCTGTGTGTCTGTGTGTCTGTGTGTCTGTGTGTCTGTGTGTCTGTGTGTCTGTGTGTCTGTGTGTCTGTGTGTCTGCGTGTCTGCGTGTCTGCGTCTGTGTGTCTTTGTGTCTGTGTGTCTGTGTCTTTGTGTCTGTGTGTCTGTGTGTCTGTGTGTCTGTGTGTCTGTGTGTCGGTGTGTCTGTGTGTCTGTGTGTCTGTGTGTCTGTGTGTCTGTGTGTCTGTGTGTCTGTGTGTCTATGTGTATGTGTGTCTGTGTGTCTGTGTGTCTGTGTGTCTGTGTGTCTACTGTGTCTGTGTGCCTGTGTGTCTGCGTGTCTGCGTGTCTGTGTGTCTGTGTCTGTGTCTGCGTTGTGCGTTCTCTTAGTGTCTGTGTTGTTGACGGTTCTCACGTTGGGCATCATTTTGTGACGGTATTTTTGTCCGCCCTGCTGTTGGGGATCGTTTTATAATGGTCGTATTACTTACGACTATTACCTTGCTTGCATACACTTGACTACAATGAATAATATTTTGGTTTCTTTTTCAATATTTTATAATTTCAAAATCATTGAGTAAAAATTTTATATTGTTTTTATGAAAATGTGAAATGATTACCTTTCAATTTTAACTAAGTGGTTTTAATTTATGAAGGTACCGTTTATTAACTAAACTTAACTTTTATTGTTATCACCTTTATGTTTGAGTAAATGAGCTTTAATAATTGCTTTCCTTTTATCGGGGCGCTCCAGCCAGCTCAATAATATAATAAATGGTTATTGTTATAATTTATTAAAATTATCCTCAATCTGATGTTATTAATTACCTGTATTTCGTAATTAATTAAACCTGATTTCTTCAGTATTTACATATTCAGTGTTTGTATAAGCTTTTTAAGATTTGTAACAGTCAAAAATCAAAGCGATAACATTTAATTAAGCCAAATTCTAAATGCAGACTTTTGTTTACATTGTTATATAAAAATGATTCTAATTCTATGTTAGTATTTTATAATAGTAACATGCAAAAACAATCCGTTATAAATAATGAACGAAATATATTTTCGTTCAGCATTTGTATTTAAACATAAATTTAAAAAGAAATAAAACGCTCAAAGTTTCGTTTATTTACGCTATAAATAGATCTTACTTGTTTATCACTTAGTTCGAACTGGTGACGTAATTCTTGTGCTTCCCACTTACCATTTGAGGCCTTGTATAGGTTGACGACGTTCTATGCCGCCGAGCTGGAACCGCTCTCCTTAGTTTTCTCCATTTTGTCTTACACCTTTGTTATGGATGAATACGATTCTAATTTTCTTCCCACAATATAATAATTTTTGTAAATAATTGCTTGATATATTTACACTATCCAATTTTTATGTAATTGTTCAGTTTTAATTACAAACAGCGGGCGCGACAAAATGCAAGCGAGCTATGAACGGCTATGCTTTTAATTATCAATCTGTTTTGGTTATTATACTTTATATATCGATCTATTAAACTAGATCGATTGTCTTATTTTATATTTATCACTGGCTATCGAAACATCAACTTGGAGCACTTTCAATGCGCACTTAAAACGAGCTTGTAAATTATTGCGTAAGCTTTTTTATTATCACTAACTTGATAATGTTTACACTTTAATTTGTTTTAGTTTTTTCCTCACATTAATAAGGAAAATATCACTTATATTCTCTTAACAAAATGATAACTGAATTTTCGCTATAATTTCACAATTTTAATTGCAGCGTAACTTAAGCTGCATCAATTGCTTTCCAACCGTTTGGTTACTTTCAATCAACTCGCTTACTTAATACGACTGACTAAAAATACACCTCATTATGACAGCATCTCTATTTGCCCCCTTTTACAAAACAGTTATGACCCGCAAATTGCTGTGTTTATTTGAAAGCTTTCCAATTTAATATGTAAATACTTGTCGAAACAAACTCAAGCTTTTCATCTTAATATTAGTTATATTTACACACAAATAACCAACAACCATTTAATGTCATATAACAGCGTGAAATTCGAATTTCTAATACATCCATTATAGTGTCTATGTGTCTGTGTATCTGTATGTCTGTGCATGTGTATCTGTGTGTCTGTCAGTGTCTGTCAGTATCTGTCAGTGTCTTTCAGTGTCTGTCAGTGTCCGTCAGTGTCTGTCAATATCTGTCAATGTCTGCCAGTGTCCGTCAGTGTCTGTCAATATCTGTCAATGTCTGTCAGTGTCTGTCGGTGTCTGTCGGTATCTATCGGTATCTGTTGGTGTCTGTCGGTGTCTGTCGGTATCTGTCGGTGTCTGTCGGTGTCCGCTTATGTGCGTGTCCGCGTGAGGGTGTGCGCGTTCATGTGCGTGTGCGTAGGTGTGTGTGTGGGCGTGAGCATTGGTGTGCGTGCGTAAGTTCTAAAACAGCTACATATTGCAAAGATATAAAATGCCTAGATATTGACCTTAAATATATCTATTAATTATGTTCCATGCAAGTTTTTGATACGACGCGAATTTGGCGAAAAAAATTCCTAAGGTAGAGTTTTAAGTGTTAGTTCAATTTTTTTCAATATCTGAATAACGATTAATTTATAAAAGTGCAGACATATTTTTAAATAAAATTTAATTTTACATAACTTTTGTTTATACAGTTTCTTAATATAACTCAAAGTAAGTGTAAAAATTAATGAAATTTGAATGAAACCTCCACGCGTAGTGGGCCCTGAAACAGGGCCCACTACGCGTGGAGGTTCTTGATCTACATATATATTTCTAACTTCCTTCGTCCGTTGGTTCTAGATTTTGTTTAAAATTTTTTCCAAACCTTAGAAACTCGGTTTTTTTAACAGCTCCATTATAATGCATTTTGTTCAAATAGGAGTCGTTAGATTCAGTGATTCGTTCTTCAAGACCTCTGAAGATGTCATTTGGTGAAATTGGGATGTGTGATATTTCACTTGACGGTAATCTATGCGGTAACTGATTTTGACCTTCTGGTTTGGCAGTTATTTTAGAAAATTTCACATTTTATACCTAAAAGTACTCCTTCCAACACTTCTTCAAAATTCCGCATTATTTATTCTGCAGTTGTAAACTTCATTTTCCAAGAAAATTTATTGGCCTAAATACAAACGAAGCCATTAGTTTTAAGGAATGCTTCGAGTTAGGATATAATGCGATATATTCAATACCATGGTCTATACAAAATTCTGATAAGTGTATTCAAGCATGACTATTAAGGGAAAATAGCACTGGACGTTCATTGTTCTCCTTTGACTACCAGGGTTCAAAAATATTTCCTGTGTAGTCGTCAAAAATGTTGTGCTATATAAAGTCCGATAACCCTTGTTTCCAGAATATTGTTCGTGGTATAACTCGGAATACTTAAGTACATCCATTAGTGGAGCTAGAGTTACAGCTACTTTACCAGTCATTATAACAGACAATTTTTTCCTTTTCATGCCGAATCTGTTGGCTGTAAAAACAAAGCGCTTTCATCAGTTGGAAAACACCTTCAGGTACTTTTGTTATTTTAAATACTTGCTTACTTCAGAAAGGCAGTTATGAATTTGATGTTTGTTTACATTTTCCCTATCCGCCGTTAAATTTTGGGAAATATTCGTGTGTGGTCGCAGAACTGTGAAATCATTTATCTCCTTGTAGGTTATTTGTGGCTTCTCTCATAATTTTTTTGACACTATCTAGCAGCTGTAACAGGAAAATGCATCTTGGCTAAGTTTAAAATCCAATTTTCGAGAACCGTTTCCTCATTAATAATTAATATGATTGGAGTCACATTCTGCATATTTTTTGAGATTTTTCATTGTTTATATAAAAGTGTTTCTGGAGGCACGCCAAACTTCGTAGTCGTTGTAGCTAAAGGTAGTCCATTTTCGGCAGCCTTAAAGCTCAAGTCATTTACTCTCCTGTATAATGTTTGTTAGGAGCCAGAGCTCTGTAAAAAGTTGTTTCACTGATTTTCAGCAAGCGACACTTTCGATCCAGTAATTGACACCCCATCTCGAAGGCTGGTCACAATGGCGAATAGGTGAAGTTCAGTACCTATAGTAAACACTAACGATGTGAAGTCCCCGTGTAAGTTTGTAGGTTAAAATACTAAATCACATCATTATTTAGAATTTTACGATCAATGGACTTTAAATTTTAAACTTCTGTTGTTTAAATGGACAGAGATATTAAAAAAAGGAGTCAACACTTACCTTAACTTATCGCTCTTTTAAAAATAACCGCACATAAACAATATGGTGTTAGTTACGGAAATATTTTAACCAATGCACGTTTTAATGCGGAAATTGATCAATCTCGGCAGATATGCATTTTAAGTTGTAACCAAACAGGCCTAGAATCTTATTTTAATAATACATGGAATTGATTGTCAAGCGCTGGTGATTTTACGTTATCTTAATTGAATTTGCTTACAAATTGCTTTAGATAGGTAGGTTTTTTATATACTAGATCATTTAATTTTAAGTATTCTAAATAACAAATCCGTCCATCACACGGAAAGCTTTAACTATTTTTTAACAATACTACATTTACAAAGTAATTATTTTAAAATTAACTAGTAGGTATGTTATCATTTGTGTATACCCGGTATAAACGGGCCACCCCATTTTGAATGGAAGGGTATAATTATTTCAAATGTTGGTCTATTATATTAGAGTAAATTTGCGATTTTTTGATAAAAAAATCCAATATGGCTGAAATCTGGTTTCGCCGTAAATGATATGGAAGTTTAAATAGGACACCTTGTATATTTTTGCATTTTTGGGCTCTGTGGCTTTAAATACGTACAACGCAATTGTCAAATTTCTATTTGGACGCCATTTTAATTTTCTTAATTGATTTTTTTTGTTCATCCAAGGTGGTTATTATAACTTAACCAAAGCCGCACCTGTCGAAATATCATAGAAAAACGGTAAGTAACTTTAATAACAAAACTAACAAATCTCTGTAGAGTGTAGACAAATTCCTACCCTCCCAATAAAATGTTTATTCAGATTTTCCAACTTTTTTTGTAATTATTGAACCAAATTTATGTAAAATGTGTTTGAACATTTTAATAATAATTTATTTTCATCCATTTTTTTATGTTAAAATCAGTAAATGCACTAACTTTGTATTTTTTTCTTCAAAATCTTCCATTTCTGCTTGGGGAACATATTTTTTTTTCGGTTGGTTTAATAGGAATTTTTTCGGGAAAAATTAATCACGTGTACTTTGACTTTAATGAACTGTCAACAATAAAAAAATAAATATAGTTTATTTGCTGCTGAGTGTCCTATATGGAATTATCCCCTACAAGCCATTGACCAATTTGTGTTAAAGATTGTAAATAATGCCACGTTTAGTTAAATACCGACCGTTCGTAGTGTTCTGCAAAAATCAACCGTAATGCTTTAGTAAATAGTTTCGCCAGTGAATAATATTCCCTTGAAGTCGGAACTAAGTTGCCGCTTACTTATAGCAGTAGTTCGCAAACGTTTATTCATACGTATAACGTTAACTCACCCATTCAAATATTTTGTCATCGATTTTAATTCTTAATAAAAAGTAATAATTATATATTTAGATTAAAAATGTACTTAGAATGTGAAAAAAATGTAGTAATATTTGTATGGTACAAGTTAGAACAACACGAAATAATAAAATATATAATCGAAATAAGTTTATACTCTTACTCGTATGTCAAATTGTATTTATTTTACCTATTTACGATTTACGATTTATAGTAACAGGTAATAATTATTTAAAACAAAAAATATTATTTAAGTTATACAAATGTTTGTACCAAATATCCATAATTTTGTTTTAACAATTTTTAATTTATACCAAGAAGTGGTAACTGAATATTTAAAAATTTATACATATGTACATATTTAAAAACTAATAAATAATATAATTACTACCATCTCTAATCGCTATTTTAAAACGTAAAAATTATCAATAATATAAATTAAATTATGCAAACTTATATAACTATTTACCTGTTGAAACCCGAATAAATGTTTGCTCAAAGTAAGCGGCAACTTAGTTCCGATATGATTCACTGTCGAAACTATTTACTAAAGTATTACGGTTGATTTCTGCAGAACACTACAAACGGTCGGTATTATAACTAAACGTCGCATTATTTACATTTCTCTTTAACACAAGCTTTTGGGTCTTTGGGTTTACTATGACGGAAAGAAAACACAAATTGGTCAAGGGCTTGTAGGGGATAATTCCATATCGGACACTCAGCAGCAAATAAACTATAGTGTGTTTGACCACTGCATATTGTTTATTTTCCAGTCTATTAATTAACAAATATTTACCACAAAAATGGCAAATATTTTTCACTACTCCCAAAATGAGAAGGTTGATATGTTGGTATACGGGGAATCTCAAAAAAATGCTGTTCAAGCTGCATTTTTGTATGCGGAACGATTTCCCGAAAGGAGAGTCCAAACAGGCGGAATTTTTCAAAGATAGTACAACTGTGAAAAACTCGTCATCCTGAGGTCGATGAACAATTTATTATAAATGAAAACACAGAAATAAATGTTTTGGCTTTAATTGAACTGGATCCTACAGTATCTACTAGAGAATTGACACTTAACGCTGGAATTGGCCACCAGTTGTGTACAATATTTAAAAAAACAAATTTAAAAGCTACAGGTATGCATTTCATCAACATTTATGAGAAGACGATGGTCCGCGGAGAATGGAGTTTTATGAATGGGTGTTGGATAATTATAACAACCATAGGAATTTTCACAAAAAAAAATTATTTTCAGATGAAAGTCCTTTTACTAATAACGGCATGTTTGAAAGAAATAACTGTAGATATTGGGCTAAAAAAACCAGCATTTCATTAAAGAAGGAACGTTTTGGTTTCAATGTTTGGACAGGCATAAAAAATAACAGGATTGTTGCTCCAATTTTTTACGATGAACCGTTAAATACCGAATTGAAGATTTCATAGACGAGTTACCTTTAAACGAAAGGATTAATGTATTATCAACAAGACGGAGCTGGACCACACAATGCACGATCGGTTACTGAATATCTAAGTCTCAGATTTGGAAATAATTGAATAGGTACGAATGGACTTATAAGCTGACCTGCCAGATCGCCGGATCTAACAATATAATTATTATCGAATACGAGTATTATAAATATGTATTTTGAAGGTATTTGCTAATGTGTTGTTGAGTTTCGTCAGTTTTGTTATTAAACATATTTACCAACTATTTTTCTTTGATATTTCGACAGGGGTGGCTTCAGGGGCATTTTGTGTTTATGGAAATTAAATAATAGTACTTTATTTAAGAAAACAAGTGAATATTGTGTACACCATTTAATTCGAATTTACATGAGCTATTTTTAAATACGGGGTGGTCCATTAACTTTTTTATAAATAAAACATAGTTTTGGTTAAAAAACTGCATTTTATGATTTTAGTATTAAATTAAATCATTGGCAAAATGAATACTTTTTACATAACTTTGGATAAGGTATAAGTAATTTGAAGCAGGTCATGACCACCTTGGATGAACAAAAAAAATCAATGAAAAAAATTAAAATGGCGTCCAAATTGAAATTTGACAATTGCGTTGTACGTATTTGAAGCCGAAAATGCAAAAATATGCAGGGTGTTCATTGAAATTTCCAGTTTCTATATCATTTATGGCGAAACCGAATCGACCAACATTTGAAATAATTATACCCTTCCATTCAAAAGTTATAGGGGTGAGCCATAACCCGTTTACACTCGGTATAATAACAGTAAATTAAACATGATTATATAATTGTATCGCGGTTTGAGAATATACTGCATTAAAATAAAAATAATGCAAGAAGTAAGTGTCGTGGTCATTTTTTCGAAAAAAAAACGAAACTTTATGATTTAAGAGGATGGGTTGTTTGTTGGGACACGAAAACCAACTTCGTTGAGAAAACAGACAAACGCATCACTTCGATGTCCAAACACTAAATGGTATGGTTTTACGGCGTTGCTCGTCATTTTGGGGCCAAAGACGCCCACAACTTTTTATCAATTTTCTTGGGAAAAGGGCCAAGTGGATCTGTAAGTATCAAGTGTTATGATTGTATGATGTCGGCTATTATTTGGAAAGAACAACATTTTATGGTTTTAGAGGATTGGCCATCTATTGGAACACAAAAACTATTTATATAGTAATTTCGTTTGGAAAGAAGCTTTATTAATTAGTGAGAGCTTAAACTTGATGTCAAGTATATAACAGTTAATTACTGTTGAATGTATTTCCCAACTGGAGTCTAAAGTATGGGGCAATATTTGGGCTCTAGTAGAATGTGAACATTTCTTAGTAAATTTGTTTTTTTAGTTCAGGACCTTATCGCGATGCAGTAGCTCACTACCTATAAACAAGTCCAAAAACCATCATGATCAAACTTCACCACGTACAAATTGTACAAAAATTAAAAGGCAAAGTTAAATTTTTGAGTAAGGTTTTGGACTGCATTTTAGACATATTGTATTGAAACAACTATGTTATTGTTTCAATTTATAGTGTTACAGTGTTGGTAATCATTTGTGGTCAAAGATATCTAAACGCTTTTTTATGCATCAACTTCGTTCGGATGGTGTTGCTAAATGGGAAAGAACTAAATGTTATGGTTTTCAAGAGTTGTTCACTATTTGAGACCAAAGATACCAAAACACCATTTACCATTTGTCTTGGGAAAACAGTCAAACGCATGGTCTCGATGGACAAGAATCAAGTGTTCATTATTTTGAAAGAACGAAATTTTGTAGTTTTATAGGATTGGTCACTTCAAATATATTCCTCGATAGGAAGGGCTTATGGAGGATCATCATTTGAGGTCCAAGACTTGATTTATACATTAATTAACTACCTTTGGGGAAATGACCAGCCTATTGCCTCGATGGGAGAGAACTAAACGTTATGGTCATCTGATGGGGTAGAAAAGCCCAATTTCGTTGACCAAACGCATTGCTTCGATGGGCAAGAACGAAATTTTAAGGTTTAAGGGTATTTGTCATCAAAACTTTGTGTTATTTATACATTAGTTCGTTCCGGAAATGGTCACATGCATTGTCTAGATGGACAGTAAGGAACTTTATTTTATTTTCATTTTTACTAGATTTACTAGTTTTTAGTATTAAATTATATTTTTTATTTTCTTTTTAGATTTCGCTCTTTTTTTGAAAATCTTTTGCATTGCGATGCTTTCGCTATTTTGGGAGACCAACTCGATTGATCTTGGTTTACGTGGCGGCTGCCAGCTTTACAGGTATCGACTTCCATAGCAGCTGTATGCATATTTTGTACAAAATTTGTAATCTTTAGTTAATTTTTTTGCACAATACGCACTTAGTTATACTTCAATAATACATGGATGTTAGTTTTGAAGTTAAATGTTAATACACGGAAAGCTCGATCTACTTTTATAAAACCACACGTGAAATTATTTCATAAGTTGCATTCCAAGGAAATCAATAGTCAATGTAATGTGACCTGGTTTAGGAAATATAAAATTTTATTATCTAAATATTTTAAATAATCAATATCATGTATTTGTTATGACCTTTTCGTTTAATCTTGCAATGAATTATTTTAAAATTATTTAATTCTAATGAAATATGAATATTCATTACATATAATACCACATAATGTCTTAATAATACTAGATCTGTTTCTTCTACTAAATACTAAATTTATATATAATAAGTAGTTTAAAAAGTATGGAACCATATATTTCGAATTCTGTTATTCGTCTCTCTTTTTAAGGCATTAACAAGCAATTGTGTAAATTTGCAAAATAACTTTTAATTTTTTTCATGAAGGAAATTGAATGTTAAACAACCGACGTAAAACTATCAGTTAAAAGTTATCCACCAAATATTAGCTCCGCACGACTCCAATCAATGTGTGACCTCGGAAGTAACTAAAAATAACTCTTTTTCACTTGATGTACGAACAACAAGGAACTAGGAAAGGGAAGGGCCCGCTGCTCCAAGCTCCTTAACTCATAACGTTGGATTTCCCAACATATGTATACATTAAATGTATGTGCATGGTGGAATTAAGGATAGTTTCTGTCAGGATACGAACGAAGTTAGGAATCTGAGGAGGAAGGTACTACCGCAGCATTCGTCTAAATAATGGCAAATGATGTTCTTTCTTTAATATCATTTCCATTACCTTTTTCAGAAAAGGAACCGAACGAACTGAACCTTCAAGGTTCGGTTCATTGATAATTGTGTAATTCTGAATCAAGTCAATTCTAATGTCACATTTAAGGGGTAGTTAGAGCACCTCCAAGATCGTTGGGATAATTTCTTGTTTCAAAATACCAATCCTGACCAAATTTTAACTCATTTAGTCGACTTGTTTGAAAATAAATAACCTAAAAATGAGGAATAGCGTATTAATATTGGAACCATCATTGGGGTCGGTTGATCTTTACTAGGGATGAATCCAAAGCGAACCAGGAAATTTTCATATCGAACCCAGCCAGTACTTATCCACGAACCGAACCATACAAAAGGTTCGGTACCTGTAGATTCGTCTTTGGAGAAATTTTTTTGTAATTCCTTTTAAACAGAGAAGTTGAAGAAAAAGGATGAAGCAATTATTACTGAAATTTGAAAAACGAATAGTATTTGCAATTGTAAAGGTTTTCTGCAGATCTTTGCAATCAGCTTCCCTACACATTCCCATCATAATCTATTTCATGTTTCGTACGTTCAGTAAGCTGGAGATGAAGTCTATGCATTAAAACTAATTAACCTAACACTTAGTGAAAACGTAGCGCATTAATAGTGAATTACGTAACTATAGATACCTTGCGGTTTAGGATATCAGGGTGCGATCTAAAGGCCGCTAGTCATATAGGCAGGCAAACAGACAAAAGGTGCAGAAATACTTAGGCGATAGCCTAAAACAGCACAGGCCAAATAGGCGCCCAAAAGATTCTTCCACAGACAAGGAAATGGCGATCCCTATAGTACTTTTTGTAACTTTTAAAAAATGGATCGTAAGTGATTTCAATTCGTTTGTTTGTCCCTAAGGAGCTTGCCAAATTAACTATGGGAGACAAATTGTCAACCTCTTCGTGTGATAAATTAACCGCGACCATGTGGCTCTGCGCCTTTTTGTTGCGCCTGTATGGTTCACGGCTATGTGGCGTGTGCCAATGTGGAGCCGCGCCTTTTTATCGACGCGCTTATATCTCTCGCACTCTTTTGTGGACGTCCTTTTGACCTGACACTATTGATCTGCGCACAGACGAATGTATTTTAGCTTGGAGGTAAGCATTTTCTTTTTGAGATCCGTTTGCGTTGAGTTTGTTTTGACCTTTTGATTGTTTCTGATTGATAAATAAAACAAAATTGTTTTGAAAAATTTGACACAGTACCTTTTTCTGACATAAACGGTTGGTCCTTTACGATTACGATATTAAATTAGTCAAAATTTGAAGCATAAAGAGAATCATGCGCCGCTTTAAATCTCAATTTTTACGAATAACAGAAAATTGGATACTCTTGTTATTTACTAAATTTCATCAATTTATTTGGTGCAGTTTTATTGATGAAGTGGCGTTTTGGCTTTATAGAGTTATATCTTTCTTTGGAGGTGCTACAGAAAACAAATTATCAGTGCTTCAGTCTTAAATTGATGTTTATAATACTGTCTGGAAGTAGTGACCAGAACGTATGTTATACCTTGTATAAAACTTAAGAGGAATATTATATAATCAAAGATATTAGGCACATAAGTGCGTTTCAGTTCTTTTCTCTAACTGAACCCCATTATTTTTTTCCGAACCAAACCGCACTGAGTAAGAGGTTCGATTCTATTCTTTGGAATACATTCCTAATCCTAATCAAAAACAAGTTCTTCCTCTGGCCGACCTCTATACATTTTGGATCCTTATTGATCTATCATGCATAAGGTCCGGCGCTAATTTTTTGCTTTTTTAGAATCGGAAGGTCATGAAACGTGAAAATAATAGGAGTTAAACCTTTTTTACCACCTACCGCAATACCATTTTGCGTATACAATATTTAATAATAGTTAATAATAAATAGGAACATTCGGTAAAACTCATTCCTTTCTGTAACTGAGCCATTTTGCTTACTCGCAGGTTAATTATATTTGATGATGTAACGTGCTCTATCTAACGTTGATGGTGAACTAGCCTGATGACTGCTTTTGGGTGCGATTTAGTCATAATTTCTATTCTTCTACTACAGTTATTTATAATGACTTTTCCTAAGTAATCACGTAAGATTTTTCTTTTCAGTTTTGAAACATTTTCTTTTATTGTATTGTTCTAACCAGAACAATATTTGTTCTTCCGTGACCCTGTGTTTTCCTTAAAAGCAGCGGTCTTGCTTTTCTACAACCTTTGTTGACGAAGATCTTCAAGAGTTTTTGGGATAACGATGGTATTTTGAAAAATCTTTACATGATTCTTCATTCCTTGAAATTAAAAGGTCATGATATTTTTTTTCACCCTGATTCATTGTATTTTCGGTAGAGTACTTTTCTGTCTCAATTCTTCAACGACGCGCCTTTTTTTTACAATATTCCATAAACTGTATAACCCCACAAAGCGCACTTCGCCCCTGTCTGCTGTTGTTTAACTGGGCAAAAGTAACTGCACTAAGAAATTATAACATGTGGATGGTATACAGTGGTCAAGGTGATAAAATAATTTTGTTTTCTCTGCAAAATTTTCTTGAAATAGATGGGTAGGTGAGATTAGTTGTTATCTATAAAAACAGCGTAATGGGTTTTCGACCAAGAAGTTTAAACTACTTGAATAGGTCTCTTTATATGCCTAGGCATATACCTAATTACTATCTCGGTCCTTGGTAAAGGCAGACTGGATCATGGTTCCCTTGTTGACGGTCGTGTGAAGGCAATCCACGTGGTCGAGTTCTCTGGCGAGTTCTCCTTTGACGACAAATTACCGAGGTAGCCTTCCCCCTGCTGTCGTCTGTGGTCGTTGTCTGCTTCATCGCTGTTGGGGTGGCTGTGAACTCGTCCAGTGGCGTGAACGCGTTGTCGGGTGAACCATCGGTGTCTTCTATGACTTCTTCTGCGTGATGAACTCGTCGGGACAAATGGATCATGGACGGGTACCTTCTACGTTCCTTCTACAGTGTCAGTGTCGGCGGCGGACGTTAACGGAACCGTTAACTGGCCCCCTGCTATTATAACGACATCTTTTCTGGGGTGTCGGCGACCACGGTGATAACGGGGGTTCCGTACAGTAGATATGATAGTCCCGTAACCACTCTTCTCTACTGTACGACATAATTAAAACGACGTCTTGAGTTTTTAGCGAAGTTTAATTTTTTGCGCAAATGATTTGATTAAAGATATTCCACTCGTCGTTCGGGAAGGTTTTAACAAATATTCAGTTACCAATACCACTTTAAAAAATATATTTTGAAATGCACCATTTTAAATCATTTTATTAACTTTTCTAAAATAAATGGTACTCTTACAATATTTACCCTTAACAAATTAGTTCAACAGTTTTTGGACTTTCAATGGATGTTCTCCCTTTTGCAACGTGTAAGCTTCACTAAATGAAGTGCTTTTGCATGAAGGATAGCGGGAAAAACAAAATACACGAATCACGGTCGGAATATAGTATAAAATATTCCATTTTAAACTTACAAATGGCAACAGATGGTAAGGTGAGTACTGCCTTATATACGTCGTTTTAACCAGGG
Source organism: Vesta saturnalis (assembly GCA_036346205.1). NCBI lineage: Eukaryota > Metazoa > Arthropoda > Insecta > Coleoptera > Lampyridae > Vesta > Vesta saturnalis. The sequence continues at coordinate 711,001 of JARFJB010002000.1, forward strand.
TTTTGTATTGAGCCATAAATAACTTTTTTTCAACCATCTAAATAAGACATTATATTGTAACAGTAATTCGTACCATAAGTAGCTGATTTCGAGATTATTCGGTGTCTCCATTACAATTGTAGGTACTAAAAGTAGTTTACTAATTAGATACCTAGCTTTTGGGTATGAAATCGTGTATTTTCAAAAATTTTTACAAATTTAAACGTTTGGATAACAGTTACAGTTATATTCTTCAGTAAATGATAATTTTTTGAACATTATTTAAGATGTCAAAAAATAATTTAACCTTAACCAAACATCAGCATGGTATGGCTGACGTTCACGGGATGTCATTATTTTCAAAATTTTCGCATATTCATCACAAACGTTTTCAGTCATAATCAAGTATTGATATTTTATTTTCATTTTAAACGAGTATAAGGTTATTTAAATGTTTTGAGTGATTATATTCTATGAACAGAATTTAAATGGATATTCGACATTGCCGGTGGCGCCATCTATCTTCACGTAATTTCACCAACATCTGTGACATTTCATTCGAATTCGAGGTAAAATTCAATGAATATTAATTAAAAACTAACTAACTACACGGTTTTTTTTATTTCACTAAAAATGCCTATACAAGATAAGGATAAACAGCATGGGGATCTTGAAAACGGCAAGAGATGCGAAGGCGGTTAAATTAGAGAAAACTTATATAATTTAGTGCATGTTCACATGTAGTTTGCAAAAGTTCATTATCGTTTATCGTTTCCGAGATTTAAAACAAAATGCGGTTTCTGGGTTTTTCTTGTTTCGCAATTCCTTCATTTATTTTAAAAGATTTTTAAAAACCAAAGGTACTTCTCTATTGCCACTTTTTGAATCCTATGGCGCTTTCAAATTTTCTATTCGGCGTTTCGTCTCCGAGAAACCATCATCAACTTTATCTTTTTATATCGCCGCAACCAACGAAACATCCTATGTTCGATAGTATTTTTTATTACGAATTGAACGATGTGTTACACATTAAGGTTTTGAAGCTGAAAAATTCGGATTTTACATTTTTCATATATCAGTTAATTTTTGAAGGCTTTAATAAAATAACACTTTAACATTTTGTTGAACACCGTCTAACTTAGTTTTATTGCGTTGAGATCGTTGTTGTTATTAGAATTGTACGTATTTTAAGTTGCTTTTATTACCATTTTTTCGTGGATTGTTTTTTTTTTTTTGGTTTTGTTTAGTTAATTTATAATTATAATTAATCAATAAGTGTATCTATGGAAAGACGAAATTTTACAAACGAAGAAATGTTCGATATATTGACATGCTGCATCTTATCTCATAGATATTGTGCAGTTACTGAGCTGATGTATTCGGATAAATATCCTGACCGAAAGCAACCTGGTAAATTCATTTTTAGACGTTTGGAATCTAATTTAAAAGAATTTGGTTCAGTTACAAAACCTGCTCTATCCCGTTAAAAACAATTTGATGACGAAAAAACTAATACCGTTTTACAAGCCGTTGCTGAAATCCCTGAAATACCGACAAGACAAATTGTACATCGTACTGGTATAGGTAATTCGAATCGCGGAAAAAATACCCCATGAAAAAATACCCTGGAAAACATACCCCGAACAAATTCCCCAGGAAAAAATACCCCACTGAAAAAATACTCCCGGAAAAAATACCTCACTAAATAACCAAACGGTAATTCGAAAATTTCGCATTACCAATGGTATCTATTTAATCTTCGCATTCCGATAATCTGTTAATTGCTATCTATTTAGTTATTCCATTATTCTTGTAAACAATAACCATTTGAGAAAGGTAATTATAATCTTATTTTAATGACAACCATAACCCTAATGAGCCTTGCAAGAAAAGAGTGATTATGTTATGTATTATCTTTTGTAATTAACCTTTTGAAATAAATCCTTTGTTTGAAATGCCTAGATCCTTATATAAACCAAAATTTTGAAATTTAATTTACTTTGATTTTAACGATGGAAGTGATAACATCCAACAAAGGCCTTTTTATGTGGTGCTATGACAGTTACTTTTATTGTTTGTGTTATTTCTCACCACGTCAAATACCTTTTATCATTAAATCATTACTCGACATATGTATGGAAAAAGGAAATATTAACGAATTTGAATTTAAATGTTTGAGACACTCGTAAATGGGTCTGAGTTTGCGGGGTATTTTTTCAGTGGGGTATTTTTTCCTGGGAAATTTTTTCATGGGGTTTGTTTTCCGGGGTAATTTTTCATGGGGTATTTTTTCCGCCACCCAGGTAATTCTGCAGCACAATCATTTTAAATAAGAATAAGTTTCATCCATATAAATTTCGAGTTTGTCAGGGTCTTAGAACAGCTGATCAGGAGCGGCGAGCAGGTTTTTGCGAATGGTATACTAGAAAATGTGACGAAAATCTAAATTTTCCTTTTAAAATAATTTGGTCTGATGAAAGCATGATAACCAACAATAGAATTTTCAACCGACGTAACAAACATTATTGGGAAAAACAAATCCTTATTTAAAAAAAAAGAACCAAGACATCAACATAGATTTGGATTTTAATATGTGGATGGGCATTTTGGGACGAAAAATAATAGGACCTTTTATTTACCACAACAATTCAAATTCCGAAAGATATCTGAACTTGCTAAGGACTGATTTGGAAAATGCCTCTAGCATTTGTTAACAGTTGTTGGTTTCAACAAGATGATGCCCCAGCACATAATTCAAGAAATGTGCAGGACTATCTGTAATTGCGTTTTACTGTTAAATGGGTTGGAACTTACAGTGCACTAGCTTGGCCAGCACGATCACCGGATTAAAGTCAGTTGGATTTTTTTCTGTGGGGTTACCTGAAAAACGAAGTGTATGATAAGAGTTTTGAAAATGAAGAGCAGTTGTTAGTATCGGTTATGGCAGCAGTTAATACAACTTCGCTAGAAATGCTAGACCGTGTTTTAAATTCTTCAGTAAAGAGAGCTTAGCTGTGTCTAGGAAACCTTTTTGAATAGTCATTGTAATTATTCAACTTTAATTAAATACATTTAAAAGATTGGAGTTGTTAAATTTGTACCGGGTGGCCAACTAAGAACAGCCGTCGGCCATATCTCAGGAATGGATTATAGCACAGGTTCGGGAAAAAAAATGTTATAACGAAAGTGGCCTCGAGAAACGCCTGGAAATTATTTTCAGAATTGTAGGTCTACCGCTAGAGGGCGTATTTGACAGTTAAAATTTTAAAAAGCAAAATTTTTCAAAATTTACTCAATTAAGGGGCATATTAAATATTATAATCAGATTCCTCGACAAATTATGCATATTTTTTATTTGACAAGTTTTAGTCTTATCTCTTCAAATAAGGGGTGGGGGAGAATAGGAGCTAGAGGGCGCTGTTTAATATTTTTTTAATATTGGGTTTTCTCTTTACAATTTTAAATGGAAGCATAAAAATTTAAGTAGGTCTTTAAAAAGTAGACTAAATTAGTAATGAAACAGTGGAAACTGCAAGTCGATATCTTTTTCCTATCCGGAGATATCGCAAGAAACAGGTAAATGGCGGGAATTGTTCTTCCAACGTCTATTAGGCTAGTTCGCGTTAACGGAAATTATTAAATTTAGCCTGGATGAAAAGTTCTTACATTGGTCTACAGTAATTTAAACTGTTATCATACTAATGTTATGGTTGCCGCTAGATTACCTAAATGTAATGCTGTCGCTACTAACAAAGAGAACAAATTATAAAATAATAATGTGATAAATCTAACAATTAAAACCTTAAATAAATAACTACGTAATTAGTGTCGCCCTAGATGTTCGAAATGTCGTCCATCATTTTCAATGCATGAAATCAATCGCTGACGGGTGGAGAGAACAGCACTTTCAATTTCTGCCCTTGAAATACTTCGTATTGTCTGTCGTATTCTTTCAATCATGTCAGCTCTTGTTGTGGGTCTATCGGCATAAACGAGATCTTTTATGCCCCCCACAAATAAAAATCTAAACAAGTTAGGTCTGGAGACCTTGGTGGCCAAATAAATAAACTTCCACGTCCTATCCACCTTTCAGGGTATGATTGATCTAAGAAATATTTTGGACGGTGGTTCGACATATACCCAAGTATCTACTAGCTATAGCTCAGGTGCTTGAATGAGAGTTAACATTTACATAAGCTTAAACATCAATAACATTTTCCTCTGTTCTACTTCTGCGTTGTCTTCGCTACACAGGAAGATTCACATTTCCAGTAGTACGCACACGGTGTGCGAGTCGGAGAAAAACTCTTCTGCTGTGATGTCGTCTGTTTGGGTACTGTAGTGGATACACTCTAGCAGCAACGGTTGCATTTCTCATACATTCAAAATAAACTGCCAACATATCAAATACTTCTTCATTTGTAAGAATCATTTTGGTACGAAATGATAAAGAAAGTCAATTAAATGCAACACGATGAATAATTTTTGACATATGCGTGAAAATCATAGCTTGCTTGTTTTCAACAGGGAATTTATTTTATATCTTACATGGCCCTCTTTACTAATTTTGTTGTCATCAGTAAATCGTAATTCATATTTTAAACTCTATTTGTTGTTGCTGGGTAAAGATCGGTTTTTATTGATATTTTATGCTTTTGATTGACTAACACATCGCTTGAAAACAAATATAACACTCTTATATAATTAAAAAAAAATGTTAGATTATTTTATAATTTTATAATTTGTTCTCATTGTTAGTAGCGACAGCATTACATTTAGGTAATCTGGCGGCAACCATAACATTAGTAAGATAACAGTTTAAATTACTGCAGACCAATGTAAGATCTTTTGATCCAGGCTAAATTTAATGATTTCCGTTAACGCGAACTAGCCTACTAGATGTTGGAAGAACAATTCCCGCCATTTACCCGCTTCTTACGATATCTCAGGATAGGAAAAAGATATCGACTTGCAGTTTTCACTGTTTTATTACCAATTTAGTCTACTTTTTAAAGACCTACTTAAATGTTTATGCTTCCATTTAAAATTGTAAAGAGAAAACACAATATAAAAAAAAAAAATAGTAAACAGCGCCCTCTAGCATTTATGTTATTAATCAGATTGCTCCAAATTTACAAATTTTCTATTGCTTAACAAAAGCTCTTTCAAGCAACATCAAGTTTATTAAACTCGGTCAAGCAGAACCTGAATTAAAGGCGTTTTTTCGTAACAAGGTTCCCACTCTCCCACACCCCTTATTTGAAGAGATAGACTAAAACTTGTCAAATAAAAAATATGCATAATTTGTCGAGGAATCTGATTATAATATTTAATATGCCCCTTAATTGAGTAAATTTTGAAAAATTTTGCTTTTTAAAATTTTAACTGTCAAATACGCCCTCTAGCGGTGGACCTACAATTCTGAAAATAATTTCCAGGCGTTTCTCGAGGCCACCTTTGTTATAAAATTTTTTTCCCGAATCTGTGCTATAATCCATTCTTGAGATATGGCCGACGGCCGTTCTTAGTTGGACACCCGGTACATAAAAAATATTATCAAATACTTAATATTAATCCGAATTTTTCTTAAAAAATTAGTTTCAAAACCATAACCATGGTTAAATTTATAATAAGAAATACTATCGAATACGGGGTGTTTCGTTGGTGCGGCGATATAAAAAAATAAAGTTGATGGTTTCTCGGAGACGTAACGTCAAATAAAAAATTTGAAAACGCCATCTAATAGAATTCAAAAAGTGACAACCTTTGGTTTTTAAAATAAATGAAGAAATACGAAAAAAGAAAAACCCAAAAATCGCATTTTGTTTTAAATCTCGGAAACGATAAACAGTAATGAACTTATGCAAACTACATGTGAACGTGCCCTAAATTATACAAATTGTAATAAAGATTCGATTTTATCCTTTCGGGTTTACTCAACGTCAGTTATGTATATACATTTATGCTCATAATTATGTATTGTTTACGCTTTGGATGGATCAGGTATTCAAGAATGTTTTGTTTTCTATTTTGAAAAAAAAACCAATTACCGTACTTACCCTAAAGTAAATTGTAAAAGTAAGATTTTATCTAAATTTGCAAATGATATTTCTACCTGAAAACTTTTTCATTATTTAAACAATAGCAGTCCATAATCCTTTAATCTTATTGTCTTAATTACTTGTATTGTAACTTTAAGAAATTCCAAATATACAAAAGAAGTTTTGTTTTTCAATTGGACTATAATTATAATAATGCTTGTATTATAATGAGCTCGTTAATTATCTAACAAATATGTCAAATTACATATAATGCAAAATAAATTAGATACGCTTTCTTTTCCAAAATTATTTCTTTGCAATTTTCCACTTTTGTCCTTTGTTACGATACATGAAATACTTGATTACCATTATCAATTTATAAATGACCATGCCTTTTCATGCTTAATCTGTACGGAATGATAAAAAAATAGCACGCATATTTGTATGAAATTCACAACTGTCTGAAAATTCACGTAATGTGCAAACCTGATGAAAGTCGCGTTAAATATCAATATTTACATTTGTAAACGGGGTTAGTGTTGCAATATTTAATATTCATCTGTACAGTTTGATTGAAATCACATGACGACCTTGACGGTTGATTAGAGAAGGTCGCTGTGTTATCAAAAATATATCGATAACCTTTTTGAAATGTAGGTATTGCGCGTCGTCACACTTATATAAATAGTTGAGAAAATGCAAAACAATTAATGATGCAAATTATCAGGTTGGATGGAGTGCCCAAATTTTTTACTTCATAAAAATTAATGTTTGATAACGGTATCGCATGCGGTTTGTGCATATCATTTCCACAAACTACTGTTTTGATTCAAGGAATGTGTAAATTGAGCGTCATATGTTTATCAGAGTTATGAAGTAGGTAAAAACGGAAAATCCTCCAAATTTTCTTATATATGTATTGTAAGGCTAAATGGAAGTTGTATCTGTGATTGTGTAGTGCACGTTAGGTAAGATTAGACGCCACGTGGCATCGCGTTTTTATATGATCAAGAAATATCTTGATTAGTTTTTAGGTTAATAAACCTCATACTTATCAGCTTCCTCTGCTAAATCTCGTAACCCAAAATTACTTTTTGCGCGCATTTAATTTTATTCGAGATTAACGCGTCATATATAATTGACAAAAATTTAGAGATAGTAAGTAGTAATTATGTAATGTGTCGTAAATTCACCGCGTCTTCACACGTGTTAATTATGAAATGACACTGATTTTATTTGATCAAGTTTAAAGGTTATAAAATTGCATTAATATTATTTTGAACAATCTTCGATGTATTTTGCATAAGAAGAATGTTGTGCTAGTTCCCATATTGCGTGACGTTCCTTAATTCGAATGAATAGCGTGAAGACACGTCATTTATTATGATATCATAAAATCGAATACAGGATTTTCCGTTCTAATTCGCTTCATTAAAACAAGTAAAACGGAATTTTGAAGTTTGATCATATCGGGACTCATACAAGGGGGATTGTCACTCATTTCTGGGTAATTTACGGAAATTGAAACATCACATTATCTTGTTTACGCACGTATTTTTCAATCTCAAAGAATAAATTTTGTGATTGTAAGCAAATTAGTTGTCTGTTAAAAATATCAAAATATTGTAATTTTGGTAGGAAGTGGCAACGATGCATAATTTAAATAGTCGTCCGATTTGTGAATCGTGGATCTTCGTTCGTAATCGTTTGTATTAATACGGAGGGAAGTTCAGAATTACGACAGTTCTTAATGCGATTTCTCGTGTAACATTAAGGTAATTCCTTCAATTAGTTTCAGAGCGAATGGGAAAATTAGTAAACACGTGTAAAAAAAAGTTTACAATGCATAAAATTCGTATGAAGAATTTGAATGAACATCATAATTCGCGGGCTTTTCGTGTTTGACCAATCAAAAAGTTGTATATTTTAAGAAGTGCGCGTGACTGTGTTTGATTAGTTATAATCAGTAGCTGGTAGAAGTTTTGTGTGTGATCCGTGATTTTTTTTCATTTTTTGTAAATTAAAACCCGAAATGGATAGCGAAGGAAATTTTATTACAATTTCTACTATTTTTATTACTACTTTTGTGGGTGCTTGTGTTATGCTGCTTTTGTATATTGTAAAACAGCTCAAAATAGAGGAGAAAAACGTGGACGAGAAAGCAAAAAGTAAGATTTAGTAATATCTTTGTTTCGTAGTTAAATAATTTCAATCACCAAAATGCCACCACGTGTGTTAGTGTTTAGGTTATTTTTACATCGTGACCGGCTATAAGCGCTCTCCACTCTTAATCTGTTCTAAAAATATAACATAATTTTATAAAAACATTTGTTTTTGATGTAAACTCAAATATTGAACTTATTCCAGATGAGAAACGTTCCGAACAAGTTGAGAAAAAAAAAGAAAGTATTGTTTCCAAAAATAAGAAGAAAGCAGTCGAAACACGTTGGACAGGTAGACCTGATAAGCAAGCTTACACACATCCTTGGTTACTTACATCCTTAAAGGGACACACCTCCGAAGTACTTGATATGGATTTCGCAAGTAATGGAAAATATCTTGCATCTTGTGGCGAAGGTATGTTTAATTTTGTTTAAGTGTGCTTCTAGTAACTTTGATTTTTACATTATCTTAAATCCTTCAGATTAGAATATCAAAAATATCAAAGTTACAAGATAATGAATGCTGCCACTCTCGATTCACAATTTTATTGTACAAGCCAAAATGATTAATTATTTTGATCACCCGATTTCAAATAAAATTTAGATTTTCCTTAAAACCATGTCGTGGTAGATTAGGTCATTTCAATAGTATGATGCACTCAATAAACCCACTTTTTCCTATAACTAAATGATTACATCATAAAACATTTACAAAAAAAATGAGAGAACTGGTTAATTACTCACACTTTTTTAATGGAATTTGATTTATCTTGCTTTTTTGTTATTCATGAATCACATTTGCTTAACTGTAAATGCAGTATCAAAATTAGAAAGTTTTTCACCTTTGTATAATGTGTGCCAATAAAATACAGCTAGACTTAATGTTTCGGAAACGAATACAAATATCAACACCTTGTGCAGGACATATTCTTTAAGAAGTATCACACATCACCTGTAAATGTTCATAAGATGTTTACTGCATTGCCATCTACCTGTATTTGACAATACTTTGAATCTATAATTTTTTTAATGTATTATTATATAATTAAACAAAATTGTGCTTCACAATAATCACTTGTAGTTTAATGTGGATTCTATAAGGAATATAATTAAATTATATGGTTTATGTAAAATCTAGTTACGGTATTATGTAAATTTTGGCAATTCATTTCGATTTGACACTTAACAAATCGGTCATAGACAGCCATGGAAAAACTCTTTGGGTTAGAATAAAATTGATTACATTTTGTAGAAGCCATTATTTTGATTTTTGATAGGTTAGAATCCTTTTTTAATTTGAAAAGGGTTGTTGTATTTTACAATTGTGACTCCTTAAGTGTACCTATATTAGAACAAGTTTAAGATAAATGCCTTTTTACTTCATAATTGTGTGGGCTAGTGAATAGAGTTAATTGTATTTTAAACATTCTGTTCTGATAGTGTAAATTATTTTGTTTTAGGTATATTTTATAATTATCCATCCTGTTCTTAGTAATGTGATTTAATTTATAGCTCTTAATATATACCTGGTGCCAGGATCTATATTTTTTCAGAATTTTTTTTTAATATGTAGCTAACATTTCAAAGAATTGTGTGTTTTTACATTTGGTCGTACATTCTAACTAAACCCAAAGTACAAACTGTCCTTATTTTTTTTTATTTGCTTACATTTGGACGGTATATTGAATGATACTATAGAAGTACCCTGTATATTTTTATTATGAAGAGAAAATAGTTTGTTAGTGGGCAATGACATTTTTTTTAATTTTGAGGAAATATTAAAACTTCATTTTAGATTAAAAATTATTAATTTTTACCTTTAAACCTACATAAACATATGGGTATAGGTTATGTAATCTACTTTTTTTTCACTATCGCTAAATCGACGTATTAGATCATTTTACAACTTTTGGCCAAGTTTCGCCAAGCTCGGCCATCATGTCTGGATGTCTGTGTGTGTGCCTGTCTATGTCTGTGGATGTATGTTAGTATCCACGATAACTCCAGAACAAAAATTAAATAAAAATAAAATTTTGCATTTAAGCTTGTTTTCATTTGGCTTAGAGCTGGTTACATTTTGGGCGAAATCCAGCGGCGGGGAGGGGCGTTTATTAGGGCCAGTTTTTGGAAAACAGCTGCATATTTAGATATAAAAATACCTAGATATAGACCTTATAGAGATCGATTAATTATGTTCTATGTAATTTTTTGATGACGCGCAATTTAGGGCAAAAATTCCTAAGGTAGAAATTAAGTGTTGCTTCAATTTTTTTTATTATCTGAATAACGATTAATTTTATAAGAAAAAGTGTAGACGCATTTTCTACAGAAAATTTAATTTTACATACACTTTCTTTATAAAGTTTTTTAATGCAAAATAAATGTAAAAATTAAATATGATTGAAAATGCTGAAGCTGTATTATCGATATTTTTATGAAGCGGGGGGCTTTGGAATTTTTTTTTTATGTTAAGATGTATTTCTGTCTATTAGTCTCTATCTGATGTGTAATTTTAAACGTCATTAAGACATAGATTATTGGTTTTGTTTTTACAATGTTGCCTGTTTTCGTTATGAACGTATAAAAAAGAAGATACATTTTTTAATATTCTGTTATAAAGCATTTTTATTAGAAAACTTTTGTGGTCGTTTTGGTTAAAGTACAAAAAAGCATGATCTACTAACCCACGTCAGTTGTTTTATAATTCATGGTAAATTTTAAATAAAAACGTTTACCTTTCATCTAATTTTTTAATTTTGGAAATCGTCACGAAGAAATTAAATGTAAAATTTTTGAAAAAGTAATATTTTTGTTTTAAAACTAAAATCCTTTTATGGAGAATCGCCCCAGTAATATGAACAGAACTGTAGTATTTTTGAAAAAGTACAAAATATTATCCTCTAACCCAAACCAAATAGTTCTGTTTTTAGAATTCTAAATAAAGATGTTTAGGAATCGTAATTGACCGTCAGTGCGGTGTGTTTTAAAATAAATAACTTTTACATCCGCCAAGAACGCTTCTCTTAAGGAACTGGAGGTTAACTCCAAAACATTATTTGTCAGTATTTTTTCCTCACTTTTCATTTCTGAATAGAAATTCTCTCTTTTTTTTTAACTTTTGAAGAATGAGTAGATAGAGCGAACATGTAAGCGGCCTTCGAAAATTTTCTGACGTAAAATTGTTAGCGATAATTTTGAAAACAATTTGTGCTTCCTCTTACATTCTGAAAAATATAAGGTCCTTGCTTTTCATTCCTGAATAGAGATTCTCTTTTTTTTAACATTCGAGTAATAAATGGAGATGAAGGAAAAAATTTAAGCGCCCCCCCGCAAATTTTTTGTATAAAATTGTTATCGATAATTTGAAATTAATTTGTACTTTTAATTTTGACGCACTCTGTACAATTCTAGAAACCAAAACATAATTTAAAGGCAAAAGAGAAAATGTGGCTTCCGCAAATTTGCTGATTTAAAATTGTGTACGATAGTTTTTGAAATTAATTTGTTCCTTTAATTTGGGCGCACTGTATAATTGTGGAAACCAAAACATAATTTTAAAACGAAATACCTTGTGCACTTTGTAAGAATATTCGTTTAAGATGACCTTTTAAAGCAAAAACTTTCTTTTACATTCTCAAAAAAAATAAGGCCCTCACTTTTCACTTCTGAATAGAAATTATCTTTTTTTTAATTTTTGAAGAATGAGTGTAGATAAAGGGAACATGTAAGCGGCCTCCGCAAATTTTCTGACGTAAAATTGTTAGCGATAATTTTGCAAATAATTTGTACTTGTAATTCTGCCACACTCTGTATAATTGTAGAAACCAAAACCTAATTTAAAACAAAATGTCTTTTGCAATAGTAAGGGTAATTCTTTCAAGATGACATTTTAAAATAAAAAGTTCCTCTTACATTCTCAGAAAAATAAGGTCCTCGCTTTTCATTCTTGAATAGAAATTCTCTTTTTTTAAATATTCGAGTAATAAATGGAGATAAAGGAAAAATTTAAGCCTCTTCCGCAAATTTTTGATATAAAATTGTATAAATAATATAATCTGTGTAATTCTAGAGACCAAAACCAAGGCAAAGGAGAGAAATGTGGCTTCTGCAAATTTTCTGACTTAAAATTGTTTGCGATAGTGTTGAAATTAATTTGTTCCTTTAATTTGGACACACTCTGTGTAATTGTAGAAACCAAAACGTAATTTTAAAACGAAATACCTTGTGCACTTGTAAGAATATTCTTTTAAGATGACATTTTAAAGCAAAAACTTTCTTTTACTTTCTCAAAAAAATAAGGTCCTCACTTATCATTTCTGAATAGATCCTTTTTTAAATTTTATTTTGCCTAGTTATACAATAATACCAATGATAACCAAGTTCGATGATGACGTGTACGCACCAATAAGAAATATATTTTTCAGACCTTTTTGAAAAACTATAAAATAACATTATTATCTAACCATAAATATTGATATTTATTGATCGTAAATTCAAGGTCGTTGCAAGGCGATTTAAAATAAAACCCCTTTTATCTCCTCGAAAAAGAAAAATAAGATTTTCACTTTTCATTCTTGAACATAAATCGTGTTTTGAATTTTAGAGAAAGGAAAATTTCATTTTTACCTGTGACTTAATTTTGAAACGAAATACACTGTGCAATTGTAAGGGTAATTCTTTCAAGGTGACATTTTAGAATAAATACTACCTTTTCTCATTCCTGGCTCATTTTTTAGTTTTTGAGAAATGGAAATTTTATTTTTCATCTGAGATAATAAATTTACTTTCCTAAAATTGTTTGCGATAATTTTGAAATTAATTTGTTCCTTTAATTTTGACACACTCTGTATAATTTTAGAAAGCAAAACATAATTTTAAAACGATATAGCTTGTGCACATGTAAGAAAATTCGTTGAAGATGAAATTTTAAAGCAAAAACTTTCTTTTACATTCTCAATGGGTCCTAACTTTTCATTTTTAATATCTTTTTGAAGAAGTAATTTAATTTTTAATTTTTATTCTAACAAATTAAAAATTAGTTTATTTAAAAATTTTAAAAACTTTTAAATTTTTTATTTAAGAAGAATACAATTTTAAATTATTTAAAATTTATCATAACAAACATTAAAAAATAAGATTTATTTAAAAAATCTTAAAAAGCTTTTTCTAATTTTTTTTATGAAAATGATAAGAAAATTACCCTTCTAATTTTATATAAATTTTATTAATAATTTATATTTATTGAAAAACAGAAAAAAAGCAATTTTAATTTTTAATATTTCTTATTGCATGAACAAATATTTAAAAACTTTAGATTTTAATTTAAAAATTAAAAAAAAGCTTTTTCAAACTTTTTTATTTTTCGTAACAACATCAAAATTTTCTTTAAAAAAATTACAATTTTAATAGAGATTAAAAAACCCTTTCCAAATTTTTTTTAAATTTATTTAAAAATTTTTCTATTTAAAAATAGGATTTAGTTTAAACTTTTCGTTTTTTTAAGAATTTTTTAAATTTTCAAATTTATTTAATATTTCTTATTTAAATTTAAAAAATTTAATAAAATTAAATTTAAAAAATTTTAGCATTTTTTAATTTTTAATTTTGAAGAATCACTAGATAAAGGGAACATGTAAGCGGCCTTCGCAAATTTTCTGACGTCAAATTGTTGGCGATTATTTTGAAAATAATTTGTACTTGTAATTCTGACACGCTGTGTAATTCTAGAAACCAAAACCTAATTTAAAACAAAATATCTTGTGCAATAGTAAGGGTAATTCTTTCAAGGTGACATTTTAAAGTGAAAAACTTCCTATTACATTCTCATAAAAATAAGATCCTTTTCATTCCTGGATAGAAATTCTCTTTTTTTTTTAATATTCGTGTAATAAATGGAGATAAAGGGAAATATTTAAGCGCCCCCTGCAAATTTTTTGATATAAAATTTTTAGCGATAATTTTGAAATTAAATTGTACTTTTAATTTTGACTCACTCTGTATAATTCTAGAAACCAAAACCTAATTTAAAACAAAATACCTTGTGTAATAGTAAGGGCAATTCTTTCAAGATGACACTTTAAAATAAAAGGTTCCTCTTACATTCTCAAAAAAATAATATCTTCGGTTTTCATTCCTGTATAGACAATTTATTTTTTTTAATTTTCGAGTAATAAATGCAGATAAAGGGAAAAATTTAAGCGCCATCCGCAAATTTTCTGATGTAAAATTGTTAGCGATAATTTTAAAATTAATTTGTATTTTTAATTTTGACACACTGTATAATTCTAGAACCGAGACATAATTTAGGCCGAAATACCCTGTGCAATTGTAACGGTCATTCTTTCAAGATGACATTTTCAAATAAAACTTTTTTTTTATTCTCCGAAAATAAAAACAAGGTTATCACTTGAATGTAAAATCTCCGTTTTTTTTTAATTTTTGGGGAATGAAAATTTTATTTTTCATTTGAAAAAAATTTAAGCGGCCTCTGCAAATTTTCTGACGTTCAATTGTTTGCGATAATTTTGAAATTAATGTGTTCCTTTAATTTTGACCCACTCCGTATAATTCTGGAAACTAAAACTTAATTTTAAAACGAGGTCCTTTGTGCAATTGTAAGGGCAATTTCTTTCAATTTTAAAACAAAAACTGAAAAGAAAAAAGTTTTCACGTTTCATTCCTGAAAATGAATCTCTTATTTTTAATTTTTGAAAACTGGAAATTTTATTTTACATCTGAGGTAAAGAAAACAATACCTATATAGCGGTATCTGATCTAAAACTAGTTGCGATAATTTTGAAATTATTTTCATTTAATTTTGAACACGGTGTAACTCAAAAAAAAACAAAACTTAATTTTAAAATGAAATAGTCTGTAAGGATAATTCTTTTAAGATGAAAGTTTCATTGTGCTCAACGTAAGAAACTCTCGATTCATAAATTAAGATATTAAAGTGCAGAAACATCTCTGTCCACATATGTAGTATTATGAATTTTGTTGGCATCACTGATTGTAGGTTAGATTTTCAACGGAAGAAGTAGAGCTGAAAGATGATTACCTTTTTATTGGATTAGGCCTGAAATTACATGTTTCGATTTTAATATAAAGAGAATAACGCAGTCCGAAGAAACAAAAGAATAAACAAAACTAAAACTCAGATTACACTTTAGAAACTGTCCTTTGCAGAAATCTAAACATTTTTATTCGTTTTCGAAATATTTCTCAAGAAAAAGCGCCATCTACATATTAAAATTTTAATGACAATTGATACCCAGAATTCCACCTGCATTTTATTTTCGAAACAAATTTATCAGTTTTTGTTATCCCCGTAATTTAAATAGGCTTGTGCACATATGAGAGTGAGTGCAGTGTAAGTAAAAATGTTATTTGAAATGTGTAGTGATTTTATTATTATTCTGTGTGCAGAAGAGCCGGATCCTGGTGGCCAGTTACAAGCGGATACAAGCAGCAGTAATTCCGATTCCAGCCAGGAAAATAGTCCACCATCATCAGGAAATCCTAGCCCACGCACGGGACTCTCACGACGTCAACGTAAAAATCGACGTCGCGACGATTCGTCACCTGAACAGAAGAAGAAGTATAGAAATCGAAAACCTGATGTAACCATCAACCGAAAATGCATTGTTAATACGCCTCTCAAGCAATATCTTAAAATTAGTAACCTTACTGAACGTCAGGTTGCTTCATTAATGCAAACCTTCTTTTTAAGCCCAGAACAGATGTTGATCATGGGATATCCACTCGAGTACAGTGGATACGCTAATCGCGCTATAATCTTCAAGAGCCCACTTACAATGCCAAAATCATTGTTGAAGTATACCCCGAAAACTTGTTATCGTTATTCAAAGATTAATATAAAAGAAAGCAAGTTTGATGTTAACGCTCAAGAATTTGTGCCAGGTATGGAGTACTCTGAAATTAAAGCAGAATGGAATGCAAACCACGATAGTGGCCAAGGCTCTGCCAGCTCCAGTGCTTCTGACAACGGTTCAGAAGGAAGCAGCTCTAGCACAGATTGTTACCGACTTTCCCCTGATTCTGATGCTGGTAATCAGGAAAGTGACTCACCTCAAAATCTGCATGAGAATGGTGAATCCTATAATTGTGTACGTTGTGGTAATATCTTTTTCATTTCACACTTGGGACAATACCTCACTCAGGACCAATGTGTGTATCACTGGGGAAAATTGCACAGTGTCATTGCTACAATGGGAAAACATACAAAAACTTGCTGTTATGCAATGGAATATTCTTGTTGTCAAGGAAAACCAAACTCACGAGGTTGCGCAATAGGTAAACAGCATGTGTGGAATGGTGTAGCAGTTGGATTCAATGGTCCTTATGACTCATACGTGCGGACCCGACCACGTAGAACCGTACCCCCGGATGGCAACTACGGCATATATGCCATCGATTGTGAAATGTGTTATACTGTGATGGGACTAGAACTTACAAAAGTAACTGTGATCGGTTTAGATGGACGTTTAGTTTATGACAGTTTTGTGAAACCTGAAAACGAGATAGTGGACTATAATACGCGATTTTCGGGAATTACGGCGAAAGACTTAAGTAACAAGAACGGTATTAAAACTCTTCGTGAAGTACAAAATGACCTAATGGGTTTTATAAATGCGAATACTATTTTAATTGGACACGGGCTCGAAAATGATTTACGAGCATTAAGAATTATGCATTACACCGTAATCGATACTGCTGTTGTATTCGCACATCCAAATGGTCTTCCGTATCGACGTGCTTTAAAATCAATCACATCTTGGGTTTTAAAAAGAGACATTCAGTGCAGTCCGAATGGTCATAATAGTTACGAAGATGCACGAGCATGTATGGAATTGATATTGTGGAAACTTCGCAGAGATTTTCTAAAACCTATGGACCCGTATTAGTGATATTTCGTATTTCACATCGTCTTTCATTCGTGCCTTTATTTATTACTGCAATATCATTTTCATTTTTTACCTTTTTTCCATTTCTTTACTTACATTATTGCTAAATGTACTGAAGGAAATGTGATGTTAGTTTTTAAGAATAATATTAGTTGATAGTATTACTTATTATTTTTATGTTCCTGTTTTTATAGTTATAATGAGGATGCGAATCTGATGTTTTGTACGAATTTAATAATAGTTTTTATAATAATATTTGATGATTTTGAAAAAGTAAGCAACTATTTTACGATGTAACACAATTTTCGAAATGCTCAATAATGTAAGTCTAAATATAATTTTATTATATTTGTCTTATCTTGTTCTTTTTTTATCAATAGACTGATACATTGGTGGTTTTAAGGTGTTGTTTTTTATTTATCTTACTTCTCGGAGTTCTATGTCAAGTGCATGAAAGGTAAGTAAACAACTGAGGATGCATAACCCTACTATATGGATATTTTAAAAGATTAAGGTAAAGGTGCCAAAGGCAGGAAGTTTTAATGTATAATTTAAAAGTAAATTGAGTAAAGTTGCGAAATAAAACATAATGCCTAATTACATAACTCTTAAATTGATACTATTGCTGAACATGGAATGCCCCTAATTAATGACTAAAATACTTATCTTTCAGGTATTGAATGGTGTGTTCTTTATTTATCTTTTATATAAACATTTTGATAAAAGCTTATCATCCTCAATAAATAATAGCTTTAAAAATTACGATGTCAATAAATTTATGAAATATGAAAACGCAAATACATAGCAGTGTTATAAACATATTTAAAAGCCAACTATTGAATCTAATTTTATTTGAGTGTAGAATAGCTGATCTTTAATAAATTAAATATTATTAAACTGCACTGATGATGACAAATCGGAACACTTTCTAACAATGAAACATGTGGTAATTAAAGAACAGATTTAACAACGTTTAATCAGGATATGGTGTCCAGTTGTGAAAAACTTTTAATTTGATATTGATAAAAGCATGCACAAATAGAAACTTGACATACCAATAAAAGATCTAGTAAAAAAAAATTGTTTTTTGTTATTAATAATTGTACCTAATTGTTATATACAATATGTACATTTAATATGATTTTAATACTAACTACATATGTTAAATTATTGTAGTGCTGTAGTTTTCTAACATATCTGATTGGTGAAGCATTTACTTGAAAGTCAGAAAAAAAATTAAGCATACCATTATGCCTTTTTTTAATTCTAAAGAAATCTGTGATTTAAATTTAATGTCATGATTAAATTATTTAAAGCGTGCTCAGCTAATGCAGACTTCTCTGGTTGACCCAATCTAGAAAATCTCATAGACTAGTACCAAAGCTACATTAAATGTTCGTTAATTATTCTTGTAGGTTTAAAAACTGTCCTAATGCAATGTTTAATTAGGATTTTTTCAATTCCATCTATAACATTAGTTATAAAAGTATGAAACGCAGTACCAACATTAAGCGTTAGTTTTCCTTTATGGTTATGTCTTAACAGTTGTAATAATATTATGTGAGTACCTATTAGCAGGGACGTTCCAAAGAGAAAATTTTGGTGGGGCAGGATTGTCGTGATTTGGCTAACTTTTAGGAAAAAATGACCAACTGATAAATAACAAAATACAAAAAAATATGTACATTTATTAAATCGAAAACAATATAAATCTATAAACATATCTTATTCAACGCACACTCTTATTCTTCGTTCCTTCATTGCAGCCCACGGATTGATGATATCTTTCATTTTAATTTCGTCCTTTTCAAAATGTAGAAGCATTAATGAATCCAGACGTTCGTTGGACATTCTCGAACGTAATGCGGTTTTCACATATTTCAGAGAACTGAAAGCCCTCTCATTTGTGCAAACCGAATATCCCGCTGTTGAAATAAACTGGATACACTTGAATGCGAGGGGTAACGATGCTTTCCTTTGTGCAGCTATTCTCATGAGGTTTTGAAAATCGTTCACTTCATCACCTTCACAGATTGCGAATAAAATTTCATGCTCAGCATGGAGAGCATAGCAATCGGGTCTATTATATGGAGGGAACGAGTCCGCGAGTTTCTCAACCGTCTCTTCATTCAAATTACTTGGCGACAGTAACAATAGCTGTTATAGGTTGTAATGTAACCCCGATTGTTTTCAAATTCTTGTCGAGAAATTCCACGATCGTATCCAGCACGACGTAGAATTCTTTTCGATAGAACTCGGTAATATCCAGACGCGCCTCATTTTCTGGATTGTCATCCAATCGCCTGGGCTTCAACCTCCTCCGATGTGTTCTATTGAAATCCTCATCAGGGTTCACATCCATGCTTTGGGCAAAAGATTTTGCGCTGCTTATCAAGTTATTGACTTCATTCTGTGAGTTTGATCTGATGGTTCGGAAAACTGTGATTACCGCTTCAATCTCCTTCATTGCGTCCAATATATTCAAAGTATCACTCTCGAGAATTTTTGTCACCACTTTCAATTTCATGAATACGTTTCAACAAACCAGATGCTTTCGCTTTGACTTTTTTATCTTCATCGCTCTCACAGAAGTCGGCTAGAACTTCTGCAATTTTTTCGAACGCAATGTTCATAGCGGCGATTGTCTAGAAATAAACGTGTTAGTGCTGTTTGATCAATTGTGATGAACACATATTCTTACCTCAGTTCGGGCTGTCCAGCGAGTTTTTGAGAGATTCTTGAGGGTCAGACAGTTCTCGAGCTCCTCTAGTTTGATTGATAATGAATTCGACCTTTTCACGCTCGAATGGAAAAATACGTAAATTTCTCCCAGTATGTTGAAAAACTCCTGTAGGAGACTGCTCCGTCCACACGCATGCTCTATAGCTGTATTCGTTCTATGTGCTTGACACGGGATGTACGGTATTTTACGGTGTAGGAGCTCGGATACTTTCTGCTGCGCACCGTTGAAATCCCCAGACATGGCCGATGCGTAGTCATAAGACTGGAACGCTAATTTGTCAGTATCGATGCCATTCTTATTTAGTATGTCCAAGATATCTGCTGCAGTCCCGGCACCAGTTTTTGCAGTAGCTTCTGTGATACTCAACAAACGCTCTCTTGGAACACCAAAATCATCGACCGTTCTCACGACTACTGACAAAATTTCCTTATTGGAGACATCGGGTGTATGGTCCGCCATAACCGTGAAAAAGTTGCATTTCTCAATTTCCGTCAGAACGTTGGTTCTGACCGAATTCCCCAAAATATCGATGAACTCGTTCTGTGATTTGATGCCGAGATAAGTTGATTGATATTTTCTGGATTTCTTCTCATCGAGCCACTTCTTCAATAACGGGTTGTGTCGAGAAATTAAGTAGACAAACTGGTTAAAATTTGAGTGTTCGTAGTCATCTCCCCGGAACGCGATGCCTTGTCGTCCAAGCGTTCTTGAAATGTCAAAAAGAATATTGATCATTTTCCGTATTAAATCGTAGCTGTTGTTCCTCTTCCACTATTTGTAGCCGCATATTTTTGCTAAGCAGTGTACCAATATGTCCAGATTTGTGTAGGAAGTTGCTATAATCAGTGAGAGCACTTTTGTGGGACTTCGACGAAAAGTGTACACTGAGTTTTCCTTTTTTCTTAGTTCCACTACTCTTCATTTTTCCCCAACTCTTGACTCCATCCAATGTCCAACAATTTTCAGCTTTATCTCTGCCGCATCCATCAGGAAATAGGCAGCATACGAAGCAAAATGCTGTACCCTTCGCCGTGCTGTACTCCAGATGATTGAACTGCTTATACCATTGCGCATTAAATCTATGACCTGTGTGATCTTTAGGAAACACATGCAACATAGGTTGATGTGGTCCCAATTCAACTAGATACTTCCGCTGAGAATTGTACATAATTTTTCCTCGCAAACCGGGATCGTGAGAAACTATATCAGAAGACTGTTGCGAATGATGATGAAACTGGTTCAGATTGTCGTTCCACTTCTTCAATATGTAGTTTGCAACTGTCCAATACTTCACTGCAACGATCTTTGATGTTGGAGACCAGGTTGAAAATTTCAGTATCGATATATTTATCAACGGTATCAGTTTCATTTAGATGGCTTATCATTTTCTTTGTGGAGTCGAATGAATCACACAAATACAAGAGTTGCCCATAGCACTGAGCCCAAGATTGCCGGTTCTTGTCACTTTCTTCATCCAGCTTGCTTGCAGAAACGAGCGAGCATGTTTCTGTCATCTCTTCTTGATCAGACTCAAGAATTACATTGAAGTCTAGAATTGAGTAAATTAGTATATTCTGAATTTCAATAGCAATAATATTTGCACCTGAGCTAGTTGTAAGTGTGTTTATCCCTGGCAAATTTGACGTGAGGTTTAATTTCTTCGTACTATCCGATAACTGTGGAACTACAACAACGTTTACAATATTATTTTTTCATTTATCATAAACACCTCTTATTTTTTTTTTCTCTGTAGATACATTTTCATGTGCAACTTCATAACTCATGTTTTCAACTTTTAATTGAGTATTGTTCTCAGTTTCAGAAGATCAGTTCTTTTCCTCTTAGAGCAATGGTCTATTGCTACATCGCTCAGTTGGTCAACTGCATCTCCTGAGTTATCTTGAATATTTCCATTAAATTAATATAATTTCAAAATTTTAAAGAATTATACAAAAATAATTGAGCAAATGAATATGTTCAGCTACAATCAGTAACCCACCAACCTTCAACGGCAGTTGAATTTCCAGAACCAGAAGCGCGATGTTGTTGCACCAGGGATGCTTGCACGAAAGGGTTTGTTAGGAATTCCAAGCCGGTTCACCTTCACAACCCTGCCACCATGTTTTTTTGCTTCATGCATTGATTTATAGTCATTATTGAAAACAGCATTGCACTGAGTGCACTGTACTTTAAATCGCTTCCTCATATCGTTACTAACAGGCTACCCTCTACAATAATAATAGATTTATGACATAGGTAGGGCACAGCTTACGCATAATAGATATTTATGTATTAAGGGCATAATCAGAAGATTATGGCTCGAGGGAATGTTAAAAGCCCGACGCGAAGCGGAGGCTTTATTCCTGAGCCATAATCAATTATGCCGTGTACTAATGTTTTATTTTATTTTGCACCATGAAACTGGAACAAAATATTGAAAAGATTCAGTATTTTCGGCAAGTTTTTAAATGCAAATGCAATGAAATAAAGTCGACAGTAGGCTAATTTGTTGTTACTAAGATACTGTGATATTGCTATTATATATCATGTTATGTGTTTGCTGTCAATCATGCTGCTTAGCAACAATGACATTTCCGTGCTATAAAGACCACATTACGCCCGCATTTGGAAGAGTATAAAGAACATTATGGTGGCAAAATAAAATAAAAGTATATGTATAGGATATATATATATATATATATATATATATATATATATATATATATCCTACCTTGAGGTCGAGTTAAATACCATGAACCAAAACGAGATTAAAGGGCAAGCGCAACAGTTTCGCAATAACTATCGGTGTCTCTGATGTATTTGTCGCTACGCGCTCTCAGTAAGCAGAGCACTCACTTTCCCTTGTACAACTGATGGTGATGGCGTTCGTATAAGTGCGCATCTATGAGTTGGGACTGGGAGGGGGAGCGACGGCAGGCACATTCCCGCTTCCCGCCCACATGCTTGCGGCCGACTGGCCGGCCAACTTTTTATCCGAAGCGCGCGCTGAGTCCAACTTTTCGACCAAAATATATTTTGGGGGGGTCAGGCTGCCCCCCCTTGACCCCCTATAGGAACGTCCCTGCCTATTAGTAATTTTGTTAAATATTTATATTGATTTCATTCAATTCGTTTGGTTCAATCCACTAGAGATTCATTTACACAATTACGTGGTTGGTTTGATAACGTGTGTCAGTTTAGGCTAAACCTTAATAGATAGAAAATTATTAGTTTTAGATCACTGAACAACAAATTTTAACTTTTGCAACGTTTCTGAGTTAAAAGTGCTTGATGTTCAAAGGAATATATAGGTGCTTGCAGGTATTCTGATCATTTTTTAACTTGAAAAAGACATTTCCTGAGAAAAATTGGTACAATATACAGGGTGTCCGGTGAGGAACTGTACAAACTGAAATGGTATGTTCCTTGGGTCAATTTAAGTAAAAAGTCCCATAAACATAGGTCTGATTCGCAATAGTTACCCAGATACAAGCGTTTAAAGTTTATAAATGATCACATATTTTTTCAAAAGTAATTATTATTAGTCAACTGGAAAAACAAAACCGAAACAATCTGTCATTTATTCGTTTGTGTTCTAATAATGACAAAGTGGATTGTAGTAAATTAAGTGTAATTTAAATTTAAAATGCCTTTTCAATTTTCTAACGAAGAGTATGCTGAGACATCATTTACATTTATGGATTTTGTGATGGAAATGCGAGAGCTGCCCATAATGTAATGTTTGCCATACTGACATACGGGGGACTCCCGTTCGAGAAGAAATTCTTCTAACACTCAACCCTGGACTCCGATCAACCATCTGTAGAATGTTTTCTTGCTCATTCACATTTAACTCCACAGGACGATCAGATCTTATTGAAACTGATGGAAATGAACCATGAGTTCGAACGTGTTGAAACACAGAAGAAAAGGTTTGGTGATTTGGAATCCTCCTGTTGGGAAATCTTCGTTCATATTCCCTAACGGCAGCTCTCGCATTTCCATCACAAAATCCATAAATGTAAATGATGTCAGCATACTCTTCGTTAGAAAATTGAAAAGGCATTTTAAATTTAAATTACACTTAATTTACTACAGTCCACTTTGTCATTATTAGAACACAAACGAATAAATGACAAATTGTTTCGGTTTTGTTTTTCCAGTTGACTAATAATAATTACATTTGAAAAAATATGTGATCATTTATAAACTTTAAACGCTTGTATCTGGGTAACTAATGCGAATCGGACCTATGTTTATGGGACTTTTTACTTAAATTGACCCAAGGAACATACCATTTCAGTTTGTACAGTTCCTCACCGGACACCCTGTATATTAATCAAAATATTTTCCATCACCTTCTACAGCTTTTTCCACCTTTGTGGCAACGTGGCGATACCGTGTTGAAAGAACGATGGTGGTTTGGCAGCGATCCATTTTCGCACTTCTTCAGCGTTTCGAAACCGCGTGCCAGCCAAGCCATGCTGCATCGGTGGTAATCAGAAGGCGCTAGGTCTGGTGAGTACGCTGTGTGCGCCAGAACTTAATACTAATTAATCATAATTGAGCATAGGAAAATATGCGCAGGAGTATCAGGTATTTATTCTTCAAAAAAACAGGAGAATTACTTTATGTAAATATTTAAGATTTACTTCTAGAACGGCGGTAAAAATAAAATTGGATTTAATCTATTTGGGTGATATAACATAAGCATAAAACGGGAACGTCTAATATGTCTACATCAGTGTGTAAACATGTGTGGATATTAGTAAATAGCGCTCTTAGCGCATCAGGGCGTATGTACTTTACCTTCGGAGGACACTGGTTCGGTATACTATGACACTTCCATTCTGCCCGACGAATTGGAAGAGGACGACACTTTCGTGCGCTATTTGTGTATGTGATGTTAAAAACTTATCTACAGGCGACGTCGTGTGTCAAATGGTAGCAGGCTTTTAGGTTAGGTTGTTCAGGGGGAGAATGCCGGGTGAAGTGCCCCATGAGAACTCCTGGGGTATTCAGAAGGCGAATCCTCGAATCCGCAAAGGCTCCAAAAAAACTTCGCCCTTTTATACAACCGTAACGAGGTTGGGCATGGTTTTGTTTATGACGTCAGCATGGGTGATTGGTTTATTGTGGCAGCTAACGTGCTAAAAACGTTTAACGGTGTTCTTTTACCCAAAAGGGGATAAGAATTGATTATTTTTTAATGCGGATATTGTTAATAAATAATTAATTCAGATTACCTCTGTATAGAATTTCAATTCTTTAGTTTCGTTAGTATTACTTGGTGCTTCAAACATTTTAGCTTTGGTAATGAAGAATTTACGTCTGCAGCTAATACGTTTTAGATACCTTTATATTAGCGAAAAATACTTCATCGATCAAAAAAGAACTTGAATCTTTGATTATTTGTTCACAAAAATCAGTAAATATCTTTGGGTTTGTGCGACAAGTGCTTTTACCCTTATCAAAGGTAACTGAACTTGTTTTTAGCTTATTTTAATAAGAAATTAAAAAGATGCGCTGTTGTCCACGCTTTATCTGTCCGTTTGTCCTTACGGCACGTTTAGTTGAGCCGCAGAGCTGTGGTCTCAAATGATAGTGTATGTCAGGAGGAAAATCGCTCCTTACCACCCCTACCCCTACTTGTCCAAAGGAGGTGATGAGAGTAAAATTAAAATTAAGCTGCAGATTAGATTTTCTTTTTCTTCCTTCACAGTCCCTTTTAATTGAGGCAAAGAATGTAAGACAAAAATAATAATTAAGCTGCAGACTCTATTTCGGTGTCAAATGAAAGCTTTCAATATCATGAGGTGAACCTCTCTTTAACACCGCTGTCGTCTCACATAGCCTCTCATAGCTCTCTTTAAATGGGAAAAGTAATAATTAAGCTAAAAAGTAAAATGAAGCTACATTGTCAGTAGATGAATATCTCCTTAGCACCCATATCTCCTCCTCCTGTAGCTCCCCTCTGAAGTGGACGAAGACTGTAAGGGGAAAACAACAAAGCTAGAGCTCATTTTCGTAGTAAATAAATGCGTACAATTTCAGAGCGCGATCATACTGTTAACACCAGTACCCCCTTATTGTCCGTTCAAATAGCCGAATAGGGAAAAATAAAGCTATAGAATCGATTTTTATGAGAAATAGGAGCGTATGATGCCATGAAGTGAACTCCCCAGTATCCTCAAGGAGGCGAAGAGAGTAATATAAAAATAATAAACCGCGGGGCAGAAGTTTTGGTGCCAATGCAAGCGTAAAATGTCAGGCGAACTTCTCCTCTGCATCCAGCTCCCTCGTAGTTTGTCTCCCTCAAGGAGCAGGATAGATTTTGGTGTCAAATAAAAGCGTACAATGCTAGGATCTGATTCTCCCCTTTGTACTCCTCTATAGCTTGAATCGTTCGAGAAAAGGATGATCAAAAAACGTTTATACGAGGCGTATTTGTAAAGTATGTACCGTTTTGAAATAAAAAGAAAACAAGTCGACTTTTCTTAATAATTTTTTTTACATGAAAGCATTTAAATCTACTTTTCTCCATAATTCTCACCAGTATTAAATCACTTATCGTATCGTACAACCAGCTTTTGAATACCGTCCTCGTGGAAATCTTCATCGTTGTCGTGGAGCTGACACCAAGATGAATTTTAAAAATCAGGAACACATGGTAGTCATTGGGCTCTAGATCGCGGGTGTACGGAGGTTGATCAAGTTATTACCAACCAAATGATTTGATCAGTTGTTGAGTTTGATTCGACACGTGTGGATGGGATTTGTTATGCAGCAAAACGACTCCCTTACTCAGCATGCCACGCCTTTTGTTTTGAATTGCACCGCGCAGTTTTCTTAAGGTCTCACAATAAGTCGTAGAATTTATTATCACCTCGAGACAAAAAATCCACCAGACCGAACAGTTCTTGCCACGACCCCGTAGTGAAACACTACACGGAATCCTCTCGCAGTATTCCTTGACGTTAAATAAGCCTTTGACAAAGTAAACTACGACAATTAGGCTTCCCGACCGCATTCGCCCGACTCTTTCTCTCATATCTGACAGGCAGATGTGTGAAGGTACGAGTAGGCTCCACTACTTCCCCGACATTCCACCCGACCGCCGGAGTTCCGCAAGGATCGGTACTGGCACCTATACTATACACCATCTATGCATACGACATTCCACAAAGTACCAACCCGAACATAAAAGTAGCCCAAGTTGCTGGGCGACCAGTAGAGGCAGTGACGGGGCAAACAGACTAATAACGCAACAACTTAACCACTTCTCCAACTGGATCAACCAGTGGAGATTAACAATCAACCCAAACAAAACGCAAACAATAATGTTTAGAAACCCTAAATTATCCAACTTCGATAGACAAACCTCTAACATCAACTTGACCCTACGCGTACAAAGACTACAACTACAAGACACAATCATATACTTAGGTATCACGTTCTCCCGGACCATACACTGTCAACCCGACGTTAGCGGCGCTCTCAATACGATACGGAACCGCGCATCACTATTGAAAATGCTGCGAGGAAACGTCAGAGATTTTCACCACAAAATCCCTCCAACACACTTATAAAACTTACATCCGACCGATACTCGACTACCGCGCTCCATTGTACGCAACCCTAAAAAACAACCAACTCCAATCCTTCGCCTCCTGCGAAAGGACTTACGCAAACTACACTACAGACACCCTAACGAATTAACCTTACAACACGCCAACATTTAACCAATAACCGAAAGACTAACAACACTACAGGATAAATACACAAATCGCAGGGTAATCGGCGACTCCAACAAACCGCGACTACCACGAAAACCCAAAATCGAATTTAAATATCTTCCAGTACGCCTACTACTCGAATAGATAACTTACCAAATCAGTTCGAAGAGCTCCTCAACAATACTCCCTGCATCCTTAGCTAAATCCAATCCTCACGAGTAAACGATGGCGACCACCTCCATAAATGGACAACTCTATCCATCCTATAATACTACCCACTACTCATTAACCTCAAACACTAAACGTATAATATACACATAATTTTAATTATTATTATTTTTTTTTTCCACAAAATGTAAATGTGAAAATTGTTACCACTTACAATACACATATATAACAGAAACACTTAAAACCCACGGCTGAAGAGGGAGGAGATCCCTAAACTGCCCGAAGATGAAGACACCTAATATGGAACCAAGAAGAAAGAAGAATCCCCCAAAGAAGCAAACGATTAAAAAAAAGGGCAGAGAAGAGACACGGGCTCAGAGTTATACTTAAGAGGGTGGTCGCGTGCGTATATTTTGTAACGATATTCACTTGTTTTTATTTGTAAATAATTAGTGTCGCAGTGCATATTAGTTTAGTGCAAAAACCTATTTTGGAGATGAAGTATTTAAACGTGTACAAATGAAATGATTAATTGTGGATTGGAAATTACTATTGAGTTTTTCCAAAATTTAAGAAGTGTTTAAACAGATTTGTAATAACAGGCAATCATTGAGTTGAAAAGTATTGTGTGTAAAGAATCCGCGCGATCTAAAAACGTAAAGTGATTCTTTATCTAACTAAATAAGGTGTGTTAAGCTTTATGTATTAAATTGAATAGTATTGGACATTGATGTTACTGATTTAAATATATGTCCGACTGTTAACAGCACTAAATCGACCGTTTATAGACAATTAAGAATTTAGTGTAATTAAAATATTCTGTGACAAGTATTTTTTTAGAAGGGCATTTAGTTAATCAAATTGCTCAGTTTTTATAGGCGTTTAAAGGCATGAATGAACAAGGAAATTAAGTTAGCGAGTAGTGTGACGGCCAATGTACGTAAATATTTGGTCCGCTTATTAGTGACGAGTGTGTATACCTGCTAGGGTTAATAAAAGCAAATCAATCCCAGTGGATACGACATTGCACCTGATAAGGTACTATAGAATGTATATATATATATATATATATATATATATATATATATATAATATAATACATATCACATTATCTTCACTTATTACGTCATTTTATTATTTTAATAAGGAAGGTAATTTTCTACTTCCCTATGACCGTTAATTAATTCTTATTTGTAATTTTAACACTTTATAGGGCAGCGTGACTATAGAATATCGCTTCAACTGCGAATTCTGATAGCTTATTTTTATGCGACCCTTTCTGTTCGCTTACTTATCGCGACTCTCTGTGATCGCTCACTGTATGCGACTGACTTAAAAACTGAATATCATTATTATAACAGCGTCATTCCTTTCACCACATTAATGCACTTGCAAATGCCTCGTATTTTAAATGTTTTCAAATTGAAAATACTAGTATAGATAACTTATTGTAACAAACTCAAGCTTGTCATCTTAATATTAATTACATTCAAATACAAATAAACAATAACCGTTCCTTTATCCAGAAAAATAATGTGTAAATATCTAATCTCGTGTAATTTATCGCGAAATTGTGATTTTTCTAAAGCTCCCGTTACAAAGAGCTTTCCAGGACACCTCTTTTTTTGTCATTGCAATACTATGTTTCTTTACCACTTTTGGTAGTAGATTTCCAACGATACTGGTCTCCATCTTCAATCAAAGAAGGCTTCTTTTTTGTTGTTTCTGTTAGCATCATGACTAATATTTTAGATCACGGTTTGATCGGCTATCTTTTCTGGGCAGAAGTTTTTGGATTGGTATTACTGGGTGATATTCTTACTGAATACGTTTGTAAATTGTATTAGCTCTTAGAAGAGCTGCTTGTGATATAAAACTTTTTAACAAAAAATCACTACTTGCAACACGTTACGTTGTACATCACAAACTAAATAAAATAAAATTTATTAGTGAGGGAATATATCCAAGAAATAATTCTTGTCAGCCAATTAAAACTCTTATTAACGTGGTTTCTCCATAGGTAATTAACGGTATTGAAGAGGGATTATCAAAACAGAATAAGAAAGTAGCTTTTTGCTAATGACGTAAAGGGGCGTGCTAATGTACCTACGGGGTTTCCGAGCGTTTTCTAAAATAACCGTAATTCCTCTTTAATTTGAAAATTTCGTATTTATCATTTTTCGTATTTACACCTAGATTCCCAAGCCTGACAAAATTCATTACATAGAAATAGTATACATCAGAACGGCAAATATCATCATACCTATGATGATTTGCCACAGCGCGCCGCAACTGTCGCTATTTAACGACCTCGCCGCATTTGTCTCCGCCGCAAGTGTCCCTAATCCGTTAGAAAAGATCTAAATATAATTTTGAAACCAGAGTGACAAATATTGCTTCAAATATATCTTATTAGGTCATATGTACAAAAGTGGGGTTATTAATATTTTATAATAGTATAAAGAAAGGTACTAGCTTTATTTTTTGTCAAAACGTTAATGTGAGATTTTTGATAATAGTATATTAAAAAACGTGTTTCATAAGACCTTGAAGCACGATTCAAAGTGGCGTAGCCGCGAGTTATGAAACACGTTTTTAAAGCCATTTTTTGTAATTTGTCCTCCTATTGTGTTCGGGTCAATATGACCCAATCACGTTCTTCTAATGTGCATAATTCGTTAATTTATTTAAATATTTCGTTGCCATTGCATGACATATCATTACTCTAGTTTTTTTTTTTAAATGCATTTGTTACACTCACTGTGTTTGGGTCTATATGCCCCCTGTGATTTGTGTGGTTCAAATAAGAAGAACGAGAAGCAAGTTATTATCATAGACGAGTGTATTTTATTAGTTTTGTTTTGTTTTCAGAAATGTAAATAACTTACATAATATTACCACATTAGTGCGAAATATTGCGCATATTGCATGCGTTATTTGCGTAACAAGTTTATTCCTGTTGAGACTTGTCTGTAGCTAGACGTATAAATGGTTCAAAGTAGAAGAACGAGAAGCAGATTATTATCATAGACGAATGTATTTTATTAGTTTATTCCTGTTGAGACTTGTCTGTGGCTCCGCGTATAAATGCAGCCAGTGAGCATCTGTGTGTTAGTTTCGTAGTAAATATTAAGCTTGATGCTATACTTTAATAAGAAATTACTAACTATTGATATTTATTATTGAAAATGTGTAGTGCTCTCACTATACACTCACCAGCACTCTCTAGTGCTTACGGATAGTGAACTTGAGAAACTTTTGTGTGTTTCTGATTCTAATGCTTCTGAAGAAGAAGACCATTTGTCCGAAACCGAGATATATAATAGCGAATCGGATGATGAAGTGGAAGCTACGATTTCAGATGAAGCTGATACGGATAATCACGTAATGCCAATTACTATGGAATGAAAAGACACATCAATCGGGAAGGTTATCCGCAGCAAATATTATTTCGAAAAGAAAAACCATGCTTGGCAACAATAAGTCTGAATTGCCAGCCGCATTGGTCTGCAACAGGAAAGAAGTTTTTTCTTCATTTTTTTATTTACCAAGGGCAGGTCGATAGTTTCCCATATTCCGAAACGAAATAAAAATGTTACGCTCATGAGCACCATGCACCACGATAACGGAGTGTGTAATCAAGATCATAAAAAGCTGTCTATGATTTTAGATTACAATAAAACTAAAGGTGCTGTAGACACGTTAGACAAGTTAATAATAATATATACTTGCAGACGGCAAACTAAAAGATGACCAATGGCTATCTTTTACAATATCATGGACGTGTCAGCTTACAACGCTTATGTTCTGTGGTGCGAAGTAATTCCTACCTGGAATGCTGGAAAACTTACAAAACGGCGACTATTTCTTGAAGAACTGGGCAATTCCTTGATCACTCCATTATTACAAGAAAGAAAATGTATCCCCCGAAGTATTCCTGCAGCTGAAATGGTTATAAAGTCACGTTCTTCAACCAGTATTGAATGCCGAAGTAAGGGAACAGTCAGTCACAACCAAGCGTAAAAGATGTAATTTTTGTCCCTGTTCAAATGATAATAAAACTAATATGGTGTGTTGTAATTGCTCAAAATAACTATGTAAAGCTCATGTATATTACTACTATCAAGACTGTAACAAATAAATGTATACAGGGCTTTTCACGATGAGCGTTAATTAGACGTTTCTGGCAAACCAGACAACGGATCACCCTGAAAATTTGACAGTATGCATAAATTAATATGATCTACACGCCTAAAATATTTTAGATGATGCGGCGTTGCCGCTTCTACTATAGAGTAGCGACTACTTTGATTTTTCAAATGGAACACCCTGTATATAATATATTATGATTTCCTATTACTTTGTCAACAACTTCACGTACTATTTCCCTATACCTATCTATTACCGTTTAAGAGATATAAATTAATTTCGATTTTTTTTACAAAACGTGCTTTTATAAACGCTGATAATCTTGAACTCTCTGGTACTAAGACGATCAAATTCGAAATGGAGTGGAGTTATACCATGAGGATCTTCACTTGAGTCATATTTTTATTTGCCTCATACAGGGTCTTTAAAAATGTAGATACCTTGTTCACATGAAAAAGGAGTGGAAATCATTTTTTCAAATGGAACACCCTGTATATTTATACATGTTTGAGCTCTACATCTAATTTTAGATTGACTTTAATCAGATAATGCTATTTCGATTTCGAACCGTTTTCGAGATAAACTGTTTCAAACAGAAACTGACGTGGTTTCTTTGTATTCATCACTTATTTTTGAAATGTAACAGATTCCGTTCGATGTTCCTTCATCAGTCACAGATAATACAATGAATAAATAATTATTAAAATACTCTTCAACCACCATAAGAAACTTCTCTTCAAACAATAGTTTTATTAACGCTGACACACGAACTGAAAATAATTTCATGAATTAGTAAGTTAATTAAATTATCAGTGTATTTCACATCTCCACTTCTACTTAAACAAACATGTAATCTCTTCAAAAGATTTTCATGTGTAGCGCTTCTGATTAAGTCTGGAATGAAACTATTGAAAGCAGTTCAAACTCTCGATTTCATATCGTCCATTGTTGTTACTGGGTTGGAGTAAACCATATTTTAATGAAACCCCGCACAAAATAATCTATTGGATTGCCATCTGGTGTTCTAGGAGGCTATTGAAAAGATCCATTATTACCAATCCATCTGTCTTCGAAGATTTCAGTTAAAGCTTCGCCTACTGAACGAGAATTATGAGGTGGAGCACCATCAATTTGGTACCATACACGTTTTCTTCCTGGCCTAGTATTTAAAATCATTTGAATTCCATTTCTCAATAAATCTTCATATTTTGTTGCATTCAAATTATCATCATAAAACTCGATATAAAAACCCTTTGGCGAACGACATGAGGATTTTCTGGCGCCCAATAATGACTGTTGTGTCTGTTGAAAATTCCATTTTTGTAAACTTGGCCTCATCTGTCCATATGATATTGTCAAGGAAATGTTCATCCTCTTGAGTCTTGACAAGTAACCATTCAAAGAATGATTTCAGTTAAAGCTTCGCCTACTGAACGAGAATTATGGGGTGGAGCACCATCCATTTGGTACCGTACACGTTCTCTTCCTGGCCTATTACTTAAAATCATTTGAATTCCATTTCTCAGTAAATCTTCATATTTTGTTGTATTCAAATTATCATCATAAAACTCGATATAAAAATTGACTCATTCTTTATGGCACAAAATACATTAAATTGCCATCTTTCTTGAAAACCCTTCGGCGAACGACATGAGGATTTTCTGGCGCCTTTAATGACTGTTGTGTCTGTTGAAAATTCCATTTTTGTAAACTTGGCCTCATCTGTCCATATGATATTGTCAAGGAAATGTTCGACCTCTTTGGTCTTGACAAGTAACCATTCAAAGAATTCCACTCTACGAGGCAAATCAGTCTCTTTCAAATGTTGGACACAGTAGAATTTATAGGGATGCCATTTGTGCTTATTAAGAATGCGGTAAATTGTCACGTAGGGTATACCTATCTCCCTTTCAGCATCGTGTAGAGAAGCATTTGGAAATGCATTAAAAATCCCAAAACTGTTATGCCATTGTCATCATCATCCACTTCAGGCTTTCTACGAATGATTTTTGGACGGAAGGTTCCATGCAACCTACAGTATTGTAGTAGTCGATTTATCACATTATTATTCTGCTTCGGAAGTTCTGGATATCTTTCATGAAATACTCGGCATGTTCTACTTGTAATTCTATTGCACTCACCATGAATAATTAATAAATTCAAGAAATCTTCATTACTGTAACCTAATCTTGACATTTTTCTATTATAATTAGTATCACAATCAGTCAAAACCACCAACGAAAGTTGACGTTTCAAAATTGGATCATTTATTTTTCCAAAGCACACTATTAAAGAATATTAATTTGCAATGTTGTACGGTAGAGACACTCAATACCTCAATGCATACAAATTGTAACTTTTCTAAGGTACATATTAATTTCCAATTGACTGATTTGGGACTGTTGAAAAACTAATCGAAAAGAAATTATATTACGTAGTATAAAATAGATGTTAAATC
The DNA here is from genome assembly GCA_036346205.1 of Vesta saturnalis. Taxonomy (NCBI): domain Eukaryota; kingdom Metazoa; phylum Arthropoda; class Insecta; order Coleoptera; family Lampyridae; genus Vesta; species Vesta saturnalis. Next base: position 745,361 of record JARFJB010002000.1, read on the forward strand.
TCAAAAATAAGTGATGAATACAAGGAACCACGTCAGTTTCTGTTTGAAACAGTTTATCTCGAAAACGGTTCGAAATTGAAATAGCATTATCTGATTAAAGTCAATCTAAAATTGGATACTGTAGAGCTCAAAAATGTGTAAATATACAGGGTGTTCCATTTGAAAAATTGACTTCCACTCCTTTTTCATGTGAACAAAGTAGTCGCTACTTTATATTATAGTAGAAGCAGCAGCGTCGCATCATATAAATTATTTTAGGCGTGTAGATCATATTAATTTATGCATACTGTCAAATTTTCAGGTTGATCCGTTGTCTGGTTTGCCAGAAACGTCTAATTAACGCTCATCGTGAAAAGCCCTGTATACCTAACTACTACGTTTTTCAGATGTTGTTTACATAACATTTATAATAATATGCAATAAAAATAAAATACCGTAATAAAATGTAATAAATAATAAATACTACATCTATTGCTTATTATTATTTACTGTTATATTAATTTAACGATAATAAAACGACTACTATAGGCTCCCGGGTCATAATGACCCGAACACAATAAGTGAAACTAAAATGTTAACACAATAGGAGGGTTAAACAAACATTTTGGCGTTAGTTGATTTAGGAATTTTTGTGGCGGTTGGTAATGCCTTAGTTTTAAAAGTGAAAATTAGATCTAGTTGCCTTTTGTTTTATCCAAATTCTATCACAAAACACGAAAATGGAAGATAATCAAGATAATCTTGCATGTACGCCCCCTCAAATACATGAAATTGCCAAAAACACGGTCACGTATTTGCTCACATCAAAGTTTTCCACTGGACGCATTCTGTTTTTGACACATTTTGTAAGAGTGGCATTCATGCATAATTCAGGATTAAGCTTTGCCAACCTAACAATTTTCGTAAAATGTTCCGTTAATTAACGGCTATAATGACATCGGAGATGATGACGTCATGTTTCTTATATTATTTATATATTAAAGAATCAAAATGGAAGCAAATTACAAAAAGAATATTATAGGTGTAGTGGCTATTTTATCACTCTAGAATCTAGATAGTGTTAATGTACAGCACTATTCATTTCCAAGATTATGAGTTGTCATTTAATTGTTAAAATTGGGGACAGAAGATTTTAATGTTACACCTTTCCGTTCAGCACTATGCACTGTTGGTCACCCTTTGTAATTTCATACTGTTTATTTCCGATTACCTGTTGTCTTTACTGCTCACTTAAAATTGTGATTGCAATTAATTAATTCATATAATGATTTAATTATGGACATTTTTGTAAAATAAGATTTTATTTGCCTAATTAATTTCTGTAATTAAACAAGTTTTCGATGTTTAAAGTGAAAGCAATAAAAGTGAAACCTTTATTTGTATTCAATTCACAAAGTATTCTACTGGCTTGAACCGTACCTACATTAAACATCACATAATGGGAGGAAAATGTACACTTACTAATTATATAATTAATATGACATTTTTATGTTATTAACGGTCACTTTTACATTGTTCATAGATGAATTCATTTTGTAATACAACACTGATGAAACTATGTATAATATATTATTGGATAAACATGTAATGTAATTCTAGATCCTTCTGTTAATTGTATTGCGCATTTTCATGATTCTGCAATTACATAATCACCTGTTACACTTTTTTTATTAACGTTATCATTTCGATTATTGTCTATCTATAAGTTATTGATTACATTCCTAATCTAATAATAATAATATATTAAATAGTTATGTACGTGTAATTGTTAAGATTTGCTCATTTTAGGATTTACTTCGATGATTATGAATTCATTTTTGAATCTGGCTCTCAATATAATATAGCTATCATTGATCTGATCTGAGTGTTTCATTATATAATAGTTTGCTTAATATCTTATGAATGAAATATTACAAATACCATGCCTTAAGATTCTATTGATACAATAGGTTGAAAGTATTTGCATATGACTATAGGTCAAACAGTATACTACACCTCACAGGAACTGGATTTTTAAAAAATAATGTTATTGTTAGCCAATTTTGTTATACAATAAAACAATATTATTGTATAACATGTCTTGTTTAACTTATGTGACAATAGACTTTCATTTATTATAAATTAATTTGTCTAGAGGGTAAGTTGCACTGTTTGAAAAAAAGATCGCGCGTTTTCTTCATAATTTAATACAATTAAAATCAAAGTTTAGAATTATTGTAAAAGCTATTTCTGTGAATCACGAAAGTTGTAGAGAAATTGAAGTGGGCGACTGAAAAATGCAATTCCATATTAGGTCGTGTATGTTCATGTTAATATACTATTACTGTCTACTTCATCTTAACTTTCTACTTTCACTATTTCTGTATCTGTCTATATCAACATGATAGTTATCTTTATTTTATGTGTTACAGATCGTACTGTTTTACTTTGGGACGTCAAAGACTTACAACAAAAGGACCATAAATCATTAAGAATTAATATTGAATTTGATTATGCAACTTTCATTAGATGGAGTCCTGATTCGAAAGCTTTTCTTATACATAAATTCAATGGAAATTGTGTCGAGGTTTATAAAATTGAGAAGAAAAGTGATGGTACTATTGGGGCTGCGTCAAAAGCGATTACATTTCCAAAAGTAAGTATTTAAGTGTCACACATAAACTTCTACATCGTATGGAATTTTTTTTAATCTGTTAGGGAAATGTTTTGATTTTCCTGTTTGTATTTGCGTTAAAAATTATGCTAAATTACATGCACACGTAGGCGCTAACTTTCCAAAATTTCTGTGGGTGCTTAATGTTTTTGCAGTCTACTGATATTCTTTAATACGAATACATTTACATATTAACACTTCACGGTGTTTATATCTACCCGCAGATCACTTTGTGTACCGAAACATGAAATTTTTGGATTTTGTAATCTTTTTTTGTTACACTTCGTTACTTGGCGATAAATTAAGATCACTATATTAAATGAAAATTTTTTAGCCTCAACGAGGGGGTTGGGGGAATAGCGGGACGTGAAAGTCCCGTCAGTACTAACCGGCACTAAAATACCTACCAATCAGCATCTATTTTATATATTTATAAAATCACATTTTAACTTCAAATACATTTTTTTTTGAAAACGTAAACAAATAAAAAAGGAATATTAATGAACCTTATACAACATCTACCGTAGGAAAGATCATGGTATTCAACAAAACAATTTTTTCGTTCATTGACACAAAGAAAAAAATCACATAATGAACACGTTGAATAGAGCCTAGACTCAATGGCTTTGGAAGCGCATCTTCTTCTCTTAACAAAAATGGGCCAATGAGATCTTTTATTTCCCAGCCTCACATCGTTTGAAACTGAATAGTTGTATTTCCTTCTCTTGACACCAGAAGTAGACGGAGTGGCAGTCCAGAAAGTGCTTGGACTGGGTGTTCTAGAGCTATTTGGAGAACTGCTATGACGCACACCATGTTTAACATTTTTTTTTTGTTCCATAAGTCATTAGTTCTAGACTAACTCCACGTCTAAATTCCAATAAAGTTACCTTATCTTGTTCATTCAAGGATTGGTGCACGATATAACTATTGACGAAAACAATATCTAGTATACCAAGAAAGAGTGTGTACCACCACTTTTTCGACCTTCTGTCAGTACAGTTTGTCCCATTTTCGATGATATTTCGGGGTATCTCACTTACGAGCAAAGATACAGAGTTGCGGTTTTTACAATACCGTGCTACTTTTTTGTGAGAAAAACGCTGGTATAAACAAAACTTTCATAGCCCGCTACATTTCTGAGATATAGGGCGAAATTAAAAGTATTGCATTTTTGGACCCCCCTTGTACCTCCGTTATCCTTTAATGTATGGCAAAGGTACAAATTGGTTCTTATACAGTTTTTTTACTTAGAATCCAGTGGCGTAGTCATATTTTTGCTGTAAGCTGTGAATTGTTAGCTATAAATAAAGCTTATGATTTTTTAACGGAACACCCCGTATATTTTTCTTGCGTTTGATTGGAAATTTTGTAAGCTTTACAAAAATATATAATACATGATGTGCATTTTAAATAATAAATCTAAAATCTATGATTTCACAAAATCTGCGTAATAACATAGTGTGTATTATACAGGGTGTGGCGCGAAGAGTTTTGATTAAAAGTAATGGCGGATACAGTTATGTTAAAAATCTGAAATTACGAAGCTGTAGGTTTTGGATGACGCTGAGTTCAAATATAATATTGTCCTGAATGTGACACTTCCGGTTATACCGGAAGTAGACGTCAACTTTGTTATTTTAAATGGAACCTAATATTGTTTTATTTTATTTTCGAATTCTACATGAAATTCTAGATAAAATTTGTGCACAATGTCCTATACCAAAAATGAAGTATTTTCGATACATTTCGATTTTTTTAAATTTTGAAAAACCCTAGTCCACATTGAATAACGATATTTCCATTAATAACGAAGCTAGTGACGTGAAATTGTAACCAATAAACAACAAGCGCTTGTCCGTTAACTTCATATATCCATCTCATTGATATTTCATACAGGATGTTTTAATCTTAGCCGCCAACTTGTACAATTTAAATCATTTATAAGTTGCTTACATTAAATAGAACACCCTGTATTTTATTACATTTTCCGCTGTATTTTTTAAGCCAATTCGTTTGGTATCAGTATTCCCTATACCTAAATCCAACCACTTTTGAGATATTTCATTATCTTAGTTAAAACATAACATTTAATTATTTCAACATTAGTAAAGGGTTGTCAAAGATTTGATAGTTAGAACGTTAATTGTTTATGTTGTTTTGACAGTTTTCTTTACCAGGTTGTATTTCATAGTAAATAATGGCAAATGTAGGATTTACTAATGATGAATTTTTTAATTTTATTATTATTTACGGCGAGTGTAATAGAATTGTTGAACGGACTTGCCGTGTTTTTGCAGAAAGATATCCAAATCTACCAAATGCAACTGGTGATATTGTAAGAAGATTGCTTAAAACTGCCGTCAGTTTGGTTAATTTAAGACAAAAATTAATAAAAATAAACCACTAGTTGGCAGTGGCATAAACGAAATTAATGTTTTGGGTTATTTTTCGGCCTCTCCAAATGCCTCCATTAGAGATTGTAGAGAGATCTTACTTTGTCGACGAGAACAATTCATCGCATTTTAAAAACACAAATTGAAACCATTTTCATATCATTTGGTGCAACACTTACAATTAGGTGATCTTCCTCGAAGGGTAGAATTCTGTGAATGGTCTTTAATGAAAACCCAAGAGGATGAAAACTTCATAAAAAAGTTATATGGTGTGATGAAGAAAGTTTAGCAAAATGGATTATTTAATCGAGATAATTCCCATTTTTGGTCTAATGAAAATCCACATGTTAGTAGAAAACGTTATTTCCAAGATAGTTGTAGTTTTAATGTTTTTGTGCAGTAAAAGACGATAAAATTTTAGCATTAAAATTTTATGATGAAAATTTAAATGGTACAAGATATTGCCACATTTTAGAAGAAGCCATACGACCGGCGTTACATACTTTAAGAAATGGAGAGGCGGCTTCAGCTTGGTATCAGCAAGATGGAGCACCTCCTCATAACTTTGGGCCTGTTGCTCAGCATCTTTACGACATGTTTGATGATAAATGGATTGCCAATCAGGGTCCGTTTCGTTGGCCAGCTCGCTCTCCTGATTTGGCTCCTCTAGATTTTAGTATTTGGGGTTACATTAAAAATCAGGTATTTTCCAAACCTGTTACGACAAAGGAAGATATGATGCAGAGAGTCTTACTTGCTTTTAATTCTCTAACACCCGACCATATTTCCAGAATTACAAGACATAACTTAATGAAAAGGATTCATAAATGTTTAGAAGTAGATGGTGCTAATTTTGAACACTTATTATAAAACTTTATTTGTTTAATATTACATTTAAGTTATTTTTGTTTGTAAGTTATCTAATTAAATTAATACAAAATACCTAGTCAACGTTTTTAATGATATCCACAATTAATAATCCTTTCAGGCTATTGGTTACTTTTCAGAATTAATAACTTATGAAAAAATAACAAAATATCACCTTAGATAATGGAAATCATGGCCTACCTTTTAATAATGTTGAAATAATTAAGTGTTATGTTTTAACTAAGATAATGAAATATCTCAAAAGTGGTTGAACTTAGGTATAGGGAATACTGATACCAAACGAATTGGCTTAAAAAAATACACCGGAAAATGTAATAAAATACAGGGTGTTCTATTTAAAGCAAGCAACTCATAAATGATTTAAATTGTGCATGTTGGCGGCTAAGTTTAAAACACCCTGTGTGAAATATCAATGAGGTGGATATATGGAGTTAACGGGCAAGCGCTTGTTGTTTATTGGTTACAATTTCACGTTACTAGCTTCGTTATTAATGGAGATATCGTTATTCAATGTGGGCTAGGATTTTTTCAAAATTTTAAAAAAATCGAAAAATCTCAAAAATACCTCATTTTTGGTACAGGACATTGTGCACAAATTTTATCTAGAATTTCATCTAGAATTCGAAAATAAAATAAAAATATGAGGATCCATTTAAAATAACAAAGTTGACGTCTATTTCCGGTATAACCAGAAGTGCCAGATTCAGGACAATATTATATTTAAACTCAGCGTCATCCAAAAGCTACAGCTTCGTAATTTCAGATCTTTAACATAACTGTATCCGCCATTACCTTTAATCAAAACTCTTCGCGCCACACCCTGTATAGCATTCAAATTAGTAGGCCGTGATTATTGGAACAATTAAATGATCATTTGCTAAGCGCTTGTCAAGACCTGTCAGTTGTAAAATTTATATTCTCTGCGTAATATTGTATTCGTTACAATGGCTGAAAATGAAAATTATCAACATTTTGAAAAATATGACATGTTAGTCTGTTTTATAGAGAGTAATGAAAACTCCTGTGAGGCTTCCCACCCGTATTTCAACAGGTTTGTTTGAATACTTATTTATCTTTTGATGTATGTGGATTTATTTTTTATTTAAATATCATTTGGATTTATAGATATCCAGAAAGAAGGCAACCTTGTCTTTTAATGTTTTCTGGAATAAAAAAAAATTAGGTAGAACATGGATCATTTATCCAACCCCGACCAAAAAAGTATAAGAAGGAAAATCGCGATACGAATGAATTTAACGTTTTAGCATGTATAGAGGCAACGCCTTCACAATCATGCAGAGTTCAACAGCAGGAGATTGGTGTTCCCAAGATTCGGGTTCAGAGAATATTGATCACATGAATTTAAGCCATACAAGATTAAAATTGTTCACCATTTGCATCCTGGGGATGCAGAACGTCGTTTACTGTTTTGCAACTGGTATTTGGAACAAATTCGTACTGGTAATAACTTTGATAGATTTATAATATGGTCCGACGACGCTTACTTTTCGAGTGCAGGTATTTTCAAAAGGCATAATACTAGGCATTGGTCCCATGAAAATCATCATGTGCTATTCGAAAGAGAGCAACATGGTCGATTTGGATTCAGCGTAGCTTGTTTTATTTTAGGGAAACAAATAGAATACAGAATTTATGAAAGCAGTCTTACAGGGAACTGATATCTTGAAATTTTGCAAGATGTTATCCTTATGTTACTAGACAATGTTCCTGTAGCTCGTCTTAACAGGGTACATTTCCAACAGTATGGCGCGCCCGCACATAATAATTTCCCGCAAAAGTGGAGCGGTACTCATGGACCAATTAGATGGCCTCCACGGTAACCTGACCTATCCATGCAGTACTTTCTCTTATGGTGCTACTTACAGAATAAGGTTTATAGTACCCGTCATTGGACCATAGATGAACTACTTAATGCCACCAATGTGGCATTCAAAACTTGCAAAGACGTTCCATAATTATTTTAAATGCTTCAAAAAGAATAACCACTGTATGTCAACATTGCGTTCGGGAAAATGGCAACCATTTTGAGCAGTTCTTTTAAAGTGAAAATCTATTAAGGGGTTACTATCAAGTTAATATTATGTTAAGTTTGTAATATCCTAATATAATTCACTCACGCCTAATGCTATATAATACACACTATGTTATTACGCAGATTTTGTGAAATCATGGATTTTAGGTTTATTATTTAAAATACACATCATGTATTATATTACAAAATTTTCAATCAAACGCAAGAAAAATATACAGGGTGTTCCGGTAAAAACCATAAGTTTTATTTATAGCTAAAATTGACAACTAACAGCAAAAATACGACTACGTAAAAACTGTATAATAACCAATGTTTACCTTTGCTCTACATTAAAGGATAACGGAGATACAAGGGGGTCCCAAAATGCAATATTTTCAATTTCGCCGTGTATCTCAGAAATGTAGCGGCTATCAAAGTTTTGTAGTAGCACGGTATTTTGAAAACCGCAACTCTGTATCTTTACTCGTAAGTGAGATACCCAGAAATATCATCGAAAATGGGACACACTGTACAGTAGGCTTGACGCAGTCTATCAGCGATATCTACACCACCCATATAACGATTGTAATCTTCCACAACTGTGTGGCAAGGTATCTCCTTTTTTGTTCCATTAGATTGCATACGCTTTACTGTCGTAGTGTCAGCTCCGTGAAAATTTGATGCAAGATACACGACTCTATTGTCCATCCATTTAAAAAACTTATATCTAAGTTACATATTCTATAGTCAGAATCACCCCTTTCCATATTCTTATCATCTGTTAATCCTTTTGGCAAGCCAGATCTGTCCTTCCGTATAGTGCCACAAGCAAAAGTGCCTTCCATTTTTAGCTTCTCTAATAATTGAAGTAGTTATCAAAATATACTTTCCTATTTTGATTCCAATAACTTTCAGTCAAGGACAACACTACTCTATCCCCAAGTCCATACTTTCTTCAACGATTTCGTCTTTTCCTTGATATACTTGAAATTTTAGTATGTAACCTTTCTTATCTGCAATGCACCAAAGTTTATAACCCCTTTTGATGGGTTTCTTGGGGTTATATGGTTTTATGGTAGAACGACCTTTAAATTTGATCATACTTCCGTCGACGGCTAATTCTCTAGGTGCATTATACATGCATCAAATTGACTGTTCACAGAGTCACTGAAAGGTTTCAGCTTGCGGTCTTATCCTTATTATCAATAGGAATTTTAGAGTTGTCGTTTAGATGCAAGTTAGATAAGATCTGTTCGAATCTGTTTCGAGACATTGTCCTGTTTACAACAGACACACCCAAGACTTCATTTCCTGACCAATACAATTTGTAGCTTGAAAGTTTGTGGTATCCCATACAGAAATGTAAGCCAATAAAAACAAGCAGTCTTCTTGTAGCTTTATTATTTTTTCCTTCTGTATACAATATAAATTCGTTTGGAAAGTTATATTGTTAATTGTTTCCTGACCCAACATAGTGACAAAATAATCTGTAAAAGTATTGCAGTGAGCAAAACATTTCTCAACTGGACCTTCTGAACAATTATATTCTTCATTTTTTGTAACTACTGACTTTTTCTTCTATTTTCTATCGATATCCATTTTCCTCTGTTTGCCCTTTGCAATCATTTTCATTTTTATCTTGAATTTGATTTTCATTACTTTTACTTGTTTCTATTTCATCATTTTTTGGAGTTAATTCGTTTTCTCCTTGTGTTCAACGGATTCAACGATTTCAGTTATGACACTCTTAAGCTCGATTTCTTCATCGCTTTGTTCTTCATCGGTTATGATCGCATTGTCCAATGGCAATTCTTCCAGTTCAGTAGCAGGCTGCTTGAAGAAGTTCTTTGTCTGTTACATATTGTCGGCTTCTTCTCCAAGACATGGCTTTCCAGGGTATCTGAAAAAAATACTTTTATTACCAAGCGTGAAAAAAATATAAAAAATAAATAAATTGAAAAAAAAGGTTATTCTTTAACACTAAATATTTTTTGTGAATGCATTCATGAAAGAGAACTTATAAATAACAAAAAAAAAAAACAAAACATCAACGTTTGTTATCGAATAATGAACAATGAAAAAGCGTATTCTCTTATTCATTCCAATGCAGAAAATTGAGACTGAGTCCTGACGGTACTTTGAAGTTCATTGAACAATATCTGGTTTTATAAATAAAATATCACTAAATTTATTGAATTATATACAAAACCGTTCTATACAAATACTAAAACAAATATATACGTACCTACTACGTGCTTATTACTATACTATCGTCTTTGAAATTTGCAAACAAAATGATAGGTCTACACACCATGCGGCACTTCATACGAGTGAGATTTTGTCAAAACATGTGGCTATTTGAGTCAATGTAAGCTGTTACATCGGTAGTTTACCGATCACTGACTAGTGCCGATACAACCAAACCAACATCGAAGGAATATCAAATAGTTTTAAAATTTAATGGAACCCATAAGTCCCATCGGCACACAAAGGGATATATCTGAATGTTGACTAATATTTCCATTATAAAAACATATTCTAAACACTTTAAAGTCAAACGTAGTGACTTACAAAGGATATAACTTATACATACTAATAATAAATCCTAAATAGAGTTTTATTTAGTAGTAGTATGTAGGCTATATGCATGGTATGGTAAGTAATTTGTGTATTTAAAGATTGCAACCTAGCAATGAAAAATTTAAATTTATATTAATTACATTCTATAAAAACTTGTTAACTGGATGACAAAGAAAACGTGTTTCTTCTCACTGAAGAAACTCAATATAAATTCATATCAATTTCCTCTGCCCACATTTTATAAGAGTGAATCAAAGCAATATGATTTAATCGGGCCTGGCCCATTGTTGATCTTAAGTAATTCTTTAGTCTTCGAAGACTAGAAAAAAGATCACTCTGCGATACACGACGTTACTGATATCGTAAGAATAATTTGACTAACTTACACACTTCTGACAGCATAACTTTCAAATGTCCGTTTTCTTCTAGCAAAAGAAATTTGACTACATCATCAAAAGAAATTTGACTACATCATCAAAACAATTGAATACAACACTTTCTTGTTTCTGTTTCGCATTGTTAATTAACATATCCCGATGTAGATTGGTCGATCTGCCTCGGAATTTTTCTTTTACGAGGTAATTCAGGGCCCCCCAACTGCAGAGTAGAACATTCATCACTAATTTGGTTCCAAATGTCATTAAAACCGGAATCGTTGTGTCTCACAGCACCTGTGCTGCTTCCGTTGCCTGTAAAATACCAACAGAATTTTGGAAATCTAGGGAACTTTTTGAAGTGAAGTGTTTGTAGTTTCAACTCTTTGGAATATTGAAATTGTGACATTTAGTAAAAAATAGGTTTCAAATTTTTGAAGAAATTAGTATAATCCTTCCGCTTTACATCCAGCATCACTCTTTTCAGTTTAATATGATTCTTCAAAAAAATCTATTAAACTTCTGTAATTGGATTTAACTGATTTCAGTTCACCATTTGTAGGGCAAAAGGGTCGTAAATTCCCCGAAGTGAACCTATCGAAATGGAAAGATTTAAAACAGTGTAGTCGCTTAGGAGAATTTCGAATGAAACCAATCATATCTTTAATTAAATTAAGAAAATTTCTTAACAAGATAAGATCTTTCAAAGCATTTTGCACCACAAAATTTAAAAAATGTGCCAAAGAGTGTATAAATACTGCACGAGATTCTGTTTCCTTAACTCGTGTTTGAAGGCCAGTTAGGGAACCGCTCATATTCGAAGCTCCATCGTAGCACTGTCCCTACATTGCATAAAAGAAAGGTTAAAACGCAAAATAACATCTTTTACGATGTTGATGCATCAGTGTAAGGTGTTTCATAAAAGCCAACAAACAATTCGTGCACTCTAAAACAAAAGGACATTTGTAATTTTATAGAAATGTCACTGGTTTCGTCGACAATGATTGCATAATATTTAGCTTCCAAAATTATGGAAGCTAACACATTATGGGAAAGCCACTGGTAGTCTTTTGTGTACAGCCATTCTTGAAACGATGGTACATTCTCCGCTCGCTCGTAAAGAAGATTTAAAATATTGGAATTTTCGTCTTCGTGATCTCGTATGGCTAACCCCTGCTTGGCCAAATTGCGCACGAAAGAGATTATTTTTATTAGTGCAATTCTTTCTACTTATAAGGAAGACCTTTCTAGAGCTTTATTTCAAGAACAAAAGCCTTTCTGAACAAATGATTTTAAGGATTCTTCTCTGAAAGTTGACGGCAAAAGAAATTTTTGTAGATAGCTTCTACACACACGGAGCAAAATATTTTATCTTTTAAACCATCGTAATTTATTCACGGATATGTTAACTTCCATTTTGCTTGGCATACCCGCCCATTTTTTTTATTTTTTTTATTTTTTCGGAATTATTTATATTTGGAAATTCAGCACTGGAACTAGCACTAGGGATAGAGACGTTATCGTTTTCAGAACTGTTCCCTAAAGAAAAGAATAATTAATTAATTCATTGCACTTTCTTTACTAATATGAAGGTCAGTTTTTCTTTTCGAATCACAAATTTATCCATATTTACACTTAAAATAGATTACACCCACCCAGGTAGCTAGACACACAGTTTACTTAATAAAAATTTCACTTAGGGTCTTAGGGAAGTGCACACGAAAGTAACCACTGTCGACCATCGACGTACAAAGTGACGCTGTAACGTAAAAACGTTGTTTCTTCGTCTCAAAATTTTAAAATTTTATTAAATCAGCAAATGCTATTTTTATGAGGTGGGTACTAAATGGATAGTTTAACAACAGGGTAAAATAGGAGGATTACGGATTACTAGGAAATAGGGACAATAGGGTTAATGCGGCGACGAGTTTACGATTTCACAGAATGTTTGCGCTGTAAGCACTAAGCAGGCATTTCAGGTACTTTACAAACTGTTTTGTTCGATGCATTTCGTTTTTTTTTTTTAAATCCGCTTACCGAGCCTGAGATCTGTATCTAAAGGTACTGTAACTATACAAATAAATTGTTTTTTAGCTCTGAGCCTCTAGCACCCGCTAAATTTTCACTGTGGGTGTTCGAGCTCCGGAGCACCCACGTAGTCAGCGCCTATGCATGCTCATGGGTAGTATTTCATTATAAAATTGATATTTCGCTTAATTGTTTTCAAAGCACTCTTAGTTCCTTTTGTCTTGATAAAAACTGAAATAAAATCAAATTTAATAGTGATAATAAAAAAATAGAACGATAGATATAAATGTACAAAAATAACATGAATTTTGGTACAGTACAATCTCGATAATCCGGACTGATAAAAACTGGACTGATCCGGATTAGCAAAAAAATTAGCGAAACAGCGAGTTTTCAAATTGTTTTCTGTAGAAAATCTCTTTTATTAAAATTTAGGAATGTAATTAAGTACATATCAGAAAAATTAAAAAAACCTTTTTTCTACAAACGTCAAAAAATGACGAGATTCGCGCATTAATAACAATATGCGAAATGACACTTTTTTTGATTTTCATACGTTACCATAACAACATGCGCGAAATACATATTTCGCGCACTGCATGTAAACTCTATGCGATTATTGTATTTTAACTTTCGTGGTCCTCAATCAAGCAAAAATCCAAGAAAAAAATTATTTAAAACAATTTTAAGGGATATACATATTTTGATGGTTGTAGAAAAAATTTTGTTTGTAACACGTGCGCGAACTACTTTGGTGATCTCGACTAATTTTTTAACTCGGCTGCGTCGTTAAAAAATTCAATTCTCGATCACCAAAGTAGCATTTCGCGCACTAAATACCAAAATAACTATTAAGGTAAAAAACTAAAAAAAATATTTGAAAAAAAAATACGTTATACATAATCTTTATGCGGTATGTATGTATGTACATATGTACTAAGGAAACACATACATTAAACCTAAACTATTCTTTAAAAAATATGTAATTTTTGTCTGCTTAGCTTGTTTCTAGTGGTTCATGCAAGCTGTTCCCTTGAGTCTTTGAAGAACTAACATGTCGTGAATTGGAACGTTACTTTCTCCTGCCCATTTTTAGCGTTTAGTATGACAAACTGGGGAGGTTTGATACTATGGGAGAGTTCAAATACCTTTAAATTTACTATCAGAACTGCTTGGCGGGCGACTGTTTTTTCATCACTGTAATGCTCAGCTGTTCGACAAGTTTTAGATGAGTCTAAACTCAGAAATACCACATCGTTAAAATGACTTTGCGAAGATACGTCGCTATGAACAGTCACAGTCCTGTGTACCATAAATGCAACCGGAAATTCAATTCCTCCGTTGTTTGTATACCCACGTGTTCATGGACAAGATTATAGGACAACTGGAGCACCACCAGGATCCAAAGCTGTGACAAACCCAAGTGGCTGGATGGCAGCGGACAATTTTGAAATATATCTGTTGCACTTCATAAAATTTGTAAAATGTACACCTGACAAGAAAGTTGTAGTGATATTAGATAATCACTGTAGTCATATATCACCCAAAGGACTAGATATGTGCAAGTAAAATAGTATCGTTTTATTGACGATACCTCCACATACTAGTCATAAATTACAGCCATCGGATGTTGCTGTCTACGGGCCCTTCAAATCATATTCACAATGAAGCTTGCGACGTCAGATATATCGCAAGGCTGGTTGGCAAGGCATATCAACGGGCTTTTATCCAAATTAACATAATAAAAAGGTTTTTAAAAACCCCTTCGATTCGCACCTCTTTACAGATCATGACTTTCTTACTGCAAAGGTTACGGATAGACCTGATCCACTACAGCGAGAAGAAACACCAGAGGCAACAACGTCTCCTTTTGGGACCTCCGAAGAAATAAGCGCACCTGGACGTTGCCGCCTTGATAAAACCCATGAGGAAATAAGAGCACTTTCCCAGGCCTCGCCAAGAAAACGACAAAAAACAGGAAGGAAACCTGCAAAGGCAAAAATCCTAACAGATACTCCTAACATGGAAGAAATAAAAAATGGGAATCAAAAAAGGCAAGAACAGAAGAATACTGCTGCCAAGAAAAACGTCAAGAAACACCTTACTACAGACGAAATATCAATTGGGACTATCAATATGAAAAAGATATTGAAGCGGAAGAGGCTATAAAGGGCGAGCATTGAATCAGATAATCTCTCATTCGACTCACCATTGTCTTGTGAAATAACTGACATAGAAGAACAAATTCAGAGTGAGAGAGAAGTACAAGATTTTGTTACAGGGTAGGTAAACGTAAATGATTATGTGCTACTACGATTTACGACTAAGAAAACTGAAAGACACTACGTGGGAAAGATATTAGCAAAAGTGGAAGGTGGAGAGTATTTGATAAGTTTTGTGGGTAGAACTGCTAGGTCCAAAAGAATATTAGTGTTTCCAATTAATCTTGATAAATATAATAATGTTAATTAGTTATTCTTACTTCCTAATGCTAATATATCCTAATAAATGCTAAGAAATGTTTTAAAGACCACGTATCAATACTCCCACGTATTGTATCAAAACTCCCTTACTATGGTAGGATTGATACAAGATGTAAGTTTAAGAAAAAATAAAATATCTCATCATATCTTGAATAGATAAATTTCAACTAATTGTAACTTAGTAGGCTACTTAAGACACCAGAATTGATACTTACTTGTATTTTTCACTTAATGTGTTAGGTGTATCAAACCTCCCCAGTCTTCCCTAAAACATTTTAAGTGCCTCATAATTATTAACTTTTGAATTAGTACCATCTATGATCTCAGCTTCGCAATCATTTTCTTCATTCGCCCCCGGTTCATTTGGAAGCAAGTCTTCGGCTTTTTCTATCCACTGGTTAACGTCCAGATTACTGAAAGTGTCTTTGCTTAATGTGTTTAACATATGCGAAATGTCCTTGGGGGCGATATGTTGTTCACGCAATTGTATTAAAGGAATTAGATCCTCAGTTTCCCATTCTGGATCAGAACTTGAAGAATCTTGGTTACACCTAATTATTTTTTCCCAGCATTTTGCTAACGTCTCAGCGGAAACTGTTAATCATGCGTTACTAAGTAAGCATACAGCAGCTTTTAAATTTATCTTCTTTAAAAGCCGAGCAACATTCTCTTCTTTTTGAGACAACATATACGCCAACAGGCTTTTTCGGTAAAATAGCTTAGTCAATCTGATGGCGTTTTGATCCATCGGTTGCGGTGCAGTTTGGTGGAAAAAAGAATGCTGTAAATTGATCATCATCGCTAGACAGTTCTTCAACAGGCCCATGGCTAGAAGCGTTATCAATTACCAGAAGAACACGTTCCGGCAAATTTTGATTTTTTAAATGATTTCTTACTTGAGCAATAACTGATTTGTGAAACCATGCTTGTCATCATCGAAGCATTAGAAGAGGATTTATATTGGAATGGAATGTGTTGATTTTTGAACGATCTCGGATTTCGTGCATTCCTATAACGAAAAGTTGGAATTTGTGTGAACCATCAGCATTTCCAGAAGCTGAGAAGGTAACACGCTCTTTACTTATCTTCCTTCCAGATGCAGTTTTTTATTATAATCGAACCACTGGTTTTTCCGGAAGCGTTTTCCAGCATAGTGCCGACTCATGAGCGTTGCATATTTGAGCAGGCAGCAGATTAAGTTCTTTAATTTTCTGCGATAATGCGGACAATATGGATCAATAGCAGTTTCATCATTAGATAACTTTTCGCCGCACATCTTTAAGGAACGCAAACCATGTCTTTTCCTGAAATGTGCAAGTCAACCTCGACTTGCTTCGACATTTTTTTTGTCCATGCACCGATTGATACAACTGCTTTGCCTTTGCTGACACAATTTCATACGACATGGGAATGTGTCGAGACCGTTGCTTACAAAAGCACTCAAAAAGAAGTTTCTCCATTTCTGGATATTCTGCTTGTTTTAAAGTCTTTCTAGCAGTTGGAATTTGATCTCACTTGCTGACGAAACTGTGAAACACAAGACATATAGCATTACACTTTATAAAATAATTATTGGACAGTGTATATGTAGGTATGTATATGTATTTAGGTCTTACCTTTTTAATTTTTGTTTCTTTTTCTTTATGTCTGATATCGTAGGTGTTCCCACACCATAAGAAATAGATAATATTTTGTCACTGTTCGTTTTGTTGCCATTTTATCTACCTGTTTATGCAACGGTACCCGATGAAATACGTAAATTAGTCGTTGTCGTAAATTCGACGGAGTGCATGAAAAATCTTGTCCAGACTTGTATATCCAGATTATCAAATACGAGACTATCTGGACTATAACATACAACATATATCCTATTGAGCGATCCGAAGTATCGAAGAATTTAAAATTGTCTCGGCCGCGTAATTTCAAAAATATTTTTTGTCCCAACATTGGAACCTGTCTACAAATATACAGGGTGTCCCAAAAGTATAGGGACACAGCTTAACTACAGCTTCTTTAGGTCAAATGGGTTCGATTAAACCGAACATTCCTTAGTACAAATGTGCTTCCTGAAGGGGTTACAGCTCTTTAAAGTGATAAGAAATACTTTTAACTCTGGGTATATTTCATAAATGACATGCTGTATCAAGCTGAAAATTGGAACACATCCACTTCGGAGGAAGCTGAATATTTTCCGTTTATCAGCCATACTGCATATTGTAGAAGGCGTTGTCGACAGATTTTTTTCGTATGTTTCTGCCATATTTTGTTTATGATTAGCACTTTCGTTTCTGCGGGTAACGTTTAGGATAGAGAAACTTATTTTACATAAAAAAGGTGTACCTGTTTCATATCCACAAAATATACCGTTTTCAAGAAAAACGCACTAATTTAAAGCTTTTCACGAAATACGATTGTATCAAGGGGTAAGTACCCCTTTTGCAAATTTTTATTTTTTCAGATTTTTTTCCTTTTAATATGTGATTAGTAATATAATTGTGAGTATTTTTTGTCCTTATACAACAAACGGTTTATAAGATATTACTTTAAAAAGCTGGTTTTTCCTAAATATCTCCGGGACTACTTAACATATTCAAAAATTGAAAATACCGTTAGATAGGAAATAAAATTTCCTGTTTTTGCAATTTTTTCGAAAATTTTGTCATTTTCGAAATATTTCCAAAAAAACTCGATTTTGGAACCCGTTCACACGTTTTTTTGAAATTTTGTTATTAGATAGAAAACCAAATTTCTGATCGAAAAGCATTCTTGTATTTTTTTGTAATCGTTTTCGAGTCATTAAAAACCGATTTTTTGATGAGGAAGTATTGATACAAGCGGTTTTTTTAAATCTTTGTTAACTGGCAGGTAGCTCAGCAATAACAAACTATTTGAAACATAACTCTCCCACGTAAACACTATTTCGACATTGCCGCTTTCCTTACATATTGCCAGACTGCGCTTTTTTACTTGCATTTAAAACATTAAAATATGATGTGCGTCATCACAAACTGATTTGGTTTTTTATTCTGCAGGTATTCTAATGGCGAATTTGAGAGATCAACTTTCGCTCATTCATTAAAAGAATTTCATATATGTTTTTATGTTTATAAATTTGAAAACCTTCAAAACCAGTTTGAATGAAGCACGAAGTATGTGAATTAGATGTTTATTTTTGTATATATATAGGTTTTTTAGTTGAATATTCCGTAGACTTCGAACCTTGTTCGTTGTAGCATTTTACTATTAGTGTTTGTGTGCGTAGAGGATGCTCTGGAATGATATTTTCAGTGCGGTTTAATTGATTCATCAAAGCTCTAATTATAAAATGTTACTGCATGCCATTTAGGCTTTAGAGAGTGATATGTAGTATGGATACCGGTCGGACATTTTTAATATAAATAAATATTGCTGAATAAAGTAGAATTTATTCTAATTTATTAAGCAAAGCAGTAAACTCTTGATACTATGGAAAACCTTGGTTTAACTAGTTAAAAGATTTTCCGTAAATTGGGAGATTTATACATTTTCTACCACACAAAACAACTGAAACATGTTACCACTATGGGACGTATTGTTTCCAAATTTAATGATCAACGTTAATTTGAAGAAAAGTGATAACTAACTCTATTAAATTATAACCTAATGTAAAGGACACGTTTTGAATATGCATTTTTCTTTGCCCTCGCACTATTTATGAAATATTGTATAAATTACTCCTTTAAGGCAATGTTAATTATAAGATGGGGTTTATTTATCTTTTACTCTTATGGGTTGCCGTAAGCTAAAATAATAGTAGCTTAATAATGTACGCTAATAAAGTATCTGGATACTATTACTAGTTGTACATCATTGCATTATACTTAGCTTTTATTATCGCACACAATTATAGGATAAAAAATTAAGGTAATCCAACTAATAAAATTGCTACAATTGTAAACAAAACCTTATAAATTAAGCGTGTTTGGTAAAGTTCAGTAGCACCATTAAAATGTCAAGGTATCATGTCCCTGTATACTTTTCATATCAATAGAACAATTGCATCATTCTTATAAAAAAGTGAATTAAAAAGCTTCAGGATTATTATTGGTAATCAGTACTTAGTTTCTCTCTTTCGGTAATAAATGTTTTATAACGTTTATAATTTTTTATCGAGTGTTGGTTAAGTAATTAAGATTACCAAAGTTTGTATGGTATAGTGACATATAGCAGTATTTCGAATAATGACTTTATGGTGCTCTGGTTATATATTATCGGAATCAAACATTTCAGGTATAACAACAGTAGTAAATGAACCTAGGAATGAGAAATAAGCCAAAAGGAAATAATTTACAGAATAAAATGTACAAAAAACAAAATTCATAAAATACAATCTTGCCATGATACCATATAAAGTTAATGTGAAAAGTTGGAGGAGATGGAGTAATTCAAAGCAAAGCCAAATTTTGCTAATTTTAAGAAGTGGACAATTAAGAAGTTCGAGCAGCGATAACATATTTAAAAAAACGTATATGCAAGCCAGACATATAATACTATGTTACAAACGTTGGAGGACATGCTCTATAATTAAGATGCAACCTTCCATGAGTAGTCGACTGGAGTTAAACGTAGCCGTACGTTGGGAGATTGAAAGAAGTCTTGTGTCACGGTATTGGTTGATGTGTAATTTGCCAAGAATACTTTGTCATAAAAACCATTTACTCATGCATTTGTATTGGTATCGTTAAACGTGTCAAACATATGCCTACAGGACCTACAGTTTTACTTCCTATCTAAGGAATTCTTTGGTTTTTCTCTGTTTTCTTCGAAAAATGGCTACCTCGGTCAGATTTGAACCCGTGCGGATCGAGTGAAAGGCAAGGACTCTAACCGTTCAACCACCGAAGTAGCCCAAGCATTTATATTATATCAATAATTTATTATTAAAATAGGTTTAATCAATATATTTAGTGAAAAATAAATGTTTTAAATTTATAGGTTAGATATATATATATATATATATATATATATATATATATATATATATATGTATATATATACTCTTCCAACTGTTTATATGGTGAGTTTTCGACATTATACAACACTTTTGGTTTATGATTTCGCTATGTTTGGCACATTTTCAATTTTGTAGTGTAATATGCATACCCAAAAATGTAACTCGGAAAGCAGTGTACAATAGGCATGTTAGTTGAAAGTCTGGTAACATTAATGAAGTGATTTCTCTACCATCTTTGATTTATCAGGTGAAAACGTATGAAACAACAGTTACATTCTTTCATGTACGAGTGTTTGTACTTAAGGCAAATTTTACAAACTGTAAACATTTCAATAGCAATTGCTATTGCTGTGGTCCAAATGACATTCGACTATAAATACAGATTGTGAGCCATATTTGTCTCAAATGCTCACTACATTCATGAATCATAGAATTTCGCTTCTAGTCATCGAGAGAATCTATTTTGCCTCGTCCACAAGGAAATTGATCAACAAGGATTTTGAGTAAAACTTACCCCAAATGCTTACCAACACTCATATAAAACAGAATGGAGAAAAGCTGTTTTACTTTGCACCAATAGAGTACATAAGGTATTCTATTACGATAACCCGAAGTGAATAGGTAGTCTAGTAGCCTTGTTAAATTGGACACACAGGCAATTGTTCACAAAATGCTTTTGTACATAGTCAGGTTAAGAAAGGACGAAGGAATGTTTTGTGTTTTTTAAGGTGGCGTAGTAGGGAAGCCAAGTTAAATTTTATCTATCTTTTAAGGTTTGCCGAAAACCGACGGACACCGGTTGATACCGTCATAAATTATCAAGGCACCAGTCATGTCAAAAAATTGGTGTAATTAAATCTTTAGTGGATCGAGCTAAATGAATGAGTGATCCTGAATTTTTGAAAGATCAATATAAATAAAATTTGACAAATCATTACAAGCTAATTGGTATTCACTTATATCAACTATATTGTCCTATTACACTTGCTAGACATAACCATAAGGAAAAAACTAGTGCTTAATGTTGGCACTGCTTTTCTTCCTTTTATAACTAATGTTACAGATAGAATTGAAAAAATCCTAATTGATCCTGTTGTTATCTTGTTCTTGTGAAAAAATATCCATTGGGACCCCAATACGTAGCATTGATACTAGACGTAAAGAACGTATGAGATTATGTAGATTGGCTCAACCGGAGAGGTCTGCGCTAGCTGAGCATGCTTTACATAGTTTAAATCATGACGTTAAATTTGGTATGGAAATATTGTCAAGACAAACTCATTATATTCGTTTACAACGCGAAGCGATTGATGTATAAACATCCAAATAACTTTAATAGGCAAGAAGAATATCTTTGATTAAATTGATTTTGGTGTCTTATAATTAGAAAAAAGTCTTTATTTTAGCTTTTTGCATGTCTAGGTTTTTTGATGTTTTCTCCTAAATCTTAAAGTAAATGCTTAACCAGTTAAACATGTTAAGTTACCACAGCACTACAATAATTTAATATATGTAATTAAAATTAAATTCATATTAAACGCACACATTGTGTTTTCAGTGCACTATAACATTTTTCATAATCAAAAACTATTTCTGTTAGATTTAACTAGATCTTGAAATATGTCACGTTTTCATTGGTAGGTTGTATACCATGCGAAAGCGGCAGAGCATAAATAGGAGAGAGCAGTAGACCACTCAACGTGAGAACTAAGGAGCATAAGAACAACATCCGCAAAGGCGAAACAGGAAAATCAACAATCTCCGAACATGTCTAGAACGAAGACCACTTCATCCCATGGGATAACAGACAGATAGTGGCAAAGGACGGCAATACAACTCGCCGGAAACTCAAAGAAGTTACATACATCGCACTGGCAGAACAACTACTAAGCCAAGCTACTGCACAAATGAAACCCATATGGATTCCAATAATGCGCGAAGAGCTTAAGCACAGAGACGAATGAGTTTGATATATATATATATATATATATATATATATATATATATATATAGCTACCAAAGTTCGAATCTAAGAGTAGTCAAAAAATCTTAACATATGAATTCGACTAAAGTTCTTCTCAGGACTAAACCTGGTGATGAAAGCATAGTCAGTCCGCTTCCGAAACGTCTCGCTATAAAAGCAGAAATTGTGGAAATAGACCGATCAACTCAACTAATCATTGTAGAGTATTTAACGTTATCGTTTGCAGATTTTCTGTAATTTGAGACATATTCTCTATAGTCTATATGCTGTACTTTCCGATATGCTGGTTGCCCAAAATGTATGGAAAAATGGTTCTGCAGCCGTAACCGTATCACAAAACGAAATAATGCGCTCATTGTGCATGTCAGAGAAAATATTTTGGTTGGCAATCTCGAGATATGGCGTCATTGTCAATTTTTTAAATCGCAACCCCATAATTTTATTTCACGCTTTTATTCCTTTTTCAATTGTCAAAATGTCAGTATAAAAAAATTGATATCTTACATAAGAAAATTTTTGAGAAAAAAACAAAAACACATAAAAAACACAACCCAAATCAAGTAGGTAACATTCAGATAAGTGTCAATGTATCTTTAATATTCTAATTTTTGTACAAAACCTACAACTAGGCTTTTTGCACATAAATCATCCTTTTTTCACAAATAAAAACCATTAAATATCTGTGCATTTGTGAAAGTGATGCTAGTGCAATACTGTGGTGCATGTATCAGAAATGCAGAGAATCCAGAGTTTATCCAAATCGAGCAACACTTACTCAATCGGTACTCAGCAAAATAGTAAAGAAATTTAGGGAAACAGGTCATACCAAGGATCTTCCAAAATCTGGACCACCAAACGTGGCAACAAACGAAGATAGAAAATTAGAGGTATTGTTAGAGATCACAGAAAATCCACACACTTCAACGCCTCAGCCAGCTCTAAACCACGACTTAAGTAAAGGTTCCATACATAGTATAGTGAAAGGAGAAAAACCGCACCCGTATAATCCTATTTTACTGCAGGAATTGTCATAAGATGACTATGACCTACGTGTGGAATTTTGTAAGCTTATGATGGAGCGCATCAATAATCAACCAAACTTCCTCGACAACATACTCTTTTCGGAGAAGGCCACATTTTATTTAAATGGAAGGGTAAATGGACATAAGTGTCGTTACAGGTCGGCTGAAAATCCCAATTGGATGAACCAACAGCATACCCAAAGACCACACAAAATTAATGTATGGGCAGGGATTCATCGTGATCGCATTATTGGTCCTTTTTTTATAAATGACAATTTAACTGGTAACCGGTATTTACAATTATTGCAAGAGCAAATTATTCCAGCTTGTCAAGAACAATTTCCAAACGTTGATCTTTGGTTACAACAAGATGGGGCACCACCACACTACTCTCTAAATGCGCGGATATATTTAGATGAAGTATTTTCGAATCGTTGAGTAGGTAGACGAGGGACTGTCGAATGGCCCCCACGATCACCGGATCTTACAGTGTGCGATTGTTTCTTATGGGGTCATTTAAAATCTAAGGTGTACAGAAACAGATCTGATAATCTGGAAGCCCTACAACAAAGAATAATCGACGAAGCACAATTATTACCACCTAATTCATTAAGAAATTCTGTCCCTGGCTTTTATGATACATTTCAATTTGAGTTAGTTGTCTACTTGATATGGATTGTGTTTTTTTACGAGTTTTGTTGGTAATAATATTTATGTTTTCCAAAATTTTCAGAAATTCTCTTATGTAAGATATCACATTTTTTATACTGTCATTTTGACAATTGAAAGAGGAATAAAAGCGTGAAACAAAATTATGGTGTTATGATTTAAAAAAACTGTCGATGACGTCATATCTGAAGATTGACAACCAAAATATTTTTTCTGACATATGCACAATATGCGCATTATTTCGTCAAACAACTTTTGTCTTGAAAGTTTTTGATAAAATGTATGGTTACGGCTGCAGAACCATTATTCCATACATTTTGGTCACCCTGTATATGTTCCTTTTGTATATAAAGTTAAAACTCTTGGCGTTATTATTGATAACAATTGATATACAAACATGCCTAACAGCTGCTGTGTGATAGGCTCGTACTGTCAAGTTTTAACTACTGTGATGTTTAGTATGGGTAATTTCCCTCTGCGGAAAATGGTAAAAAAATACAAAAGCTACAAAATTCTTTCCTTAGGTTAATATATGGATTCCCTTAAATTAACCGATTCTGATTGGTTGAATATGAGCCAATGGAGACACAGTGCCTGTGTGTATTTCAAAATATTAAAATTTGGTCACCGCTATACTTATATAACAAAATTGCGTTCCAAACTGACATACATTACCATAATCTTTGCCACAGGGAACAACGGTCTATATGTAGGCACATAAGTTATTTTGGTACCAAATCGTCAAAGTTATCAAATTCAAAGCCTCGTTTTAATGTTTTTTATTATATATTAAGTTTTTTATTCATATAGAATAGATTATATAGTATAGATTGAAAAAATAAAAATCATTATTCTTATTATTACTTTTTCACATTTGATTTCTATCTATGGATTATATCAATCTTGAATATATCACGTTTCTTCTATATGTAGTTCTGTTAAGAAAATTTGTGGATTTTTAATTTGAAATTGTCGCTCATTTACTAGCATGGTGTATTGAAATCTTTCTATACAGCTGGAGTATGGAGCGTTATTTGGTATCCCTTTTATGATAATTAAAAACTCATCAGAAACAGTCCAAAGAAAGTTTCTCAAATTTGTATTGTTCAAAGTTGTAATTGGATCAATCGATCTGCAATAAATTCTTTATTCTTATTGTATTATTATTTGTGTTAACCTCTTATTAATCTACTTAGTTTTGCCTCTTTTCACTTTAGTTTATGTCACTGGAAGTGCTACTTCGAAAGGGAAAAATGAAGTTAAATGTGTTAAAATTTATATCACACTTAAATAAAAATCTTACTATGTCACCAAGTGTAAGTGTGATAAACTAATCCCTGTTATCCTGACTGAAAAAACGTTTATGTCATGTGCTAATCTTACCTCAAATATTTGACTAAAGTGATCTGATATTATTGTTTTATTTACCTCTACATGTAGAAAATCTTTTGGAGTGTTATACATAAGATTTTGAAAAGTAATTATTAAAATATCACTTTCACTCAAAAAATCTACATTAATATCACCACATAACTACCGCAAATTTAAGGATAGATAAGACAATCCAGTAGTACAGTCACTTTTTGTAAAAATATCTCCAGCAGGTAATCGATAGAACTAATTAGAAACTAACTAGAAAACGAAAATAATTTAAATAACAATTTCAAATTCCAAATCCTTCTCAACTTGTATCACAGTTAAATTTACTAAGGGAGGTTTAACCGTATGTACAAGTATCTGATGTGATCCACACAACTCTCCTCACAATCAAAAGACCACCTACTTATCAATTAACCTTATAAAGATTTGACTTTATCTATCTCATGCCCATAGTAACATGTTTATAGCATAAGCATTCTTGTCAGAGGTAAATTGCGTTTTTTTTTCTTGTTATGAATTACATAGAAAAAAGTATAACTATATCTTCTAGATTTTGAAAGCTTCTGTAACCTTTACTTGAAACATTTTTTAAATAATTATTTCAACCTCTATTTTCTTTATTTAAATCAAAATGCAATAACCAGTTTGTATACATTTTACGAAAAAAGTAAAAGAATGAAGTTTTATTTTATTTATTTTATTTTTTTCTAATTTTATGTAAACGATTACAACAAATGTTGTTCGCAACACGTACGCTATCGCATTTTTGGTGCTCGGCCCTATATTTTATCCCTCAGCTAGGCTTTGGGTTAAAAAAGAACGGCCTCGCACCAAGAAATGTGTAAACAACGCACTAATTTCGAAAATAACTATTAAAACATTTTCTTCAAAATGGATATTAATACACCTTCTCATGAGTAAACATTTTTTTACTGAAGTAAACTATGCATAAGCCGATTTTACTCAAAAGCTTATCAGGTCGTGAGATTACCAATATACTGCAGTATGATTGGAATTTTGCTCACGAGATGCACATACACCAACAGACGTCAAACACAATTTTTTCTGAAATGTCTTAAAATGTTGAAACCTAAAGAACACAATACCTTCCTTATATATCAGTCGAATGTGCTGATGTTTACGCAACTAATACGTGTGGAAGGTAAAAATAGCAACTCTATCCCCTCTGGTAATGTCACTAGAATAAACATTGACAAGAGTATACACACTGCAATTAATTTTGGATATTTAACTGTTACTGCACCATTGCTCAGATATCTATATGTTCCTCAAGATTACACACCCAACACATTTGTGTTCTTCACAATCTGATATGTAGGTGGAACTGTAACCTTTTTGTGTCAGGTTCTGATAAAATTTCGACCACCGCTACTTCTCCATTACTAATGCAACCTTCATACCCCTGAATAATTTTTTAAGTAATTTGATAAATATAAATCCACACCTTCTTTTCCGCTTCTGCAAACCCGTCTTTTGAATGTTCTGCAATACCAACCCTTTTTCTTACTGACTGCTTCCATTCATTCCGAAATTTGTTTATTGTATTTTTAAAATGATTTTTGCTTTGTTGGTAATCAATGTCTTTATCTTTAATATTAACTTGCCCTGTATTATAACTGTAGTCGGGGATACTGGGAAACTATTCGTATTTCCCATACTTATTTTAGTCAGAACTATGAGTTTTGTTGACTCATTAGAGGCACTTACATGTGAGCTATTTTGTGTTTTACCACTTTAGTTTATTACTGTAACTTACCATCACGGCTTACGTTTAGATTTTCATGTGAATGACTATACAGTGTGTCCCAAAATTTTGGAAACGCCCAATTATCTCAGTAATTTGTAAAGTGACACATGAAAATTGGGGCGTTTACATTAGCAATCATAATCTATCTCACAAAAATATTTTCAGTGATGCATTGTTGCCACTTCTACTAAAAATTAAAACCAACTTTAATAATTCAAACGGACCACCATGTATATTAATCAATTTTTAATGTCCGTAATAAATCTAAATACATCTTATGTATGGAGTCCTATACCTATCTTCAACCATTTCGACATTTTGACAGGATGTAAAATCTATGATGATTTCGGTAGAAAAAACGAATTTTGTGAGACCATGATGGCTAAGTGAAAAGAGAATAATGATTTCTTCAACTACACTGTTCTTTCTGATGAAGCCACATTTATGCTAAATGGGAATGTGAATCGTTATAATTATAGGTATTGGTCAAATCAAAATCCGCATTGGATGAGAGAAGCGCGTTCCCAGCACCCTCAGAAATTAAATGTTTGACCAGGGTTGTATGGAACTCGCACTTAGGGCCATTTTTCATAGAAGGGAATTTAATAGCTAAGAGATATTTGGATATGCTTCAAAATTTAATCGTCCCTGAAATTCAACGTTTGGCTGGCCCAAACTATCAAAGTACATGGCTTCAGCAGGATGGGGCTCTTCCCCACTATAGTCGTATAGTTCGGAAATATTTGGATACAACTTTTCTTAACAGATGCATAGGCAGAAGGCTTTCTATAGAGGCGCCAGCGAAGTCTCCCGACCTTACACTGATTTAAGACAACGCATACAAATTGAGTCTGATCTTATTACCGAAGATATGGTTCATAAGGTTATCGAAACATTTAATTTAGTACATAGTACATAGTTTCGTAATTTTTTTAAACAGTTTTTTAATAAATTTCTTGTTAGAAGATTAGATGTTTTTTGTATTTGTCAATCGATAGCTTATGAAAAACTAAGATAGGAATGTTGATATATAAGATGTATTTGGATTTAGTCCGGGCATTAAAATATTGAATAATATACATGGTGTCACTTGACAAATAATTGAGATAATTGAGCGTTTCCAAACTTTTGGGACACACGGTATGTTGTGGAACAGTTTTTTTTTCTTCCTTGCTGGTAGATTTGACATTAAATTACTTACCTGACTTTCTATCTTTATCTGATTAATTGTTTCGAACAACAACTTATTAAGTTTGTTTTAATAATTTTTTCTCGAATAATAATTTTCTTAGTTGATTACCAAATATCGCATTCTAAATCGCGATTGCAGAAATCATATAAAAAATCTTTGGTGCGGTCCTCCATTGAAGGTTTCAGAGTTAATAAAATGGACCTCTCACGTGAGGGCGATAATAAAATGAAGATGAAAAAAATATTTGGCTGGGTTTAAGAGGAATACAATTGATTTTGTGCGAAGACATATTACAGGTATTCAAATTGTGATGAAATTAGTAGTACCCTAATACACTGGTACTTTTTCATTACGTAAGTACGCTTAAAAACTGATTTCTAATTAGAATTATTCTCTACAGAGTTTGGTATCGATAGATGTACAGGAAACTGAAAGATGTACAAAAAAACGTATATCAACGCTTAAGAAACAATACCTCGTATCTCCTTTTTTATCAAGAATGTGCATCGGGTTAAGCATATGTGACTGGCTATTCCTCTATTATGTTTCCCCTGCTACAAAGAATAAGTGATAGGGGTTCTTTTGCAATTTTTTACAATTTCGAAATTATTGAATAAAACTTTATATTATTATAAGTTTTTGTTAGGAACGAATAAGTTCAAAGGTAAATATGTAATTAAAAATTATTATTAATTTTATTAAATACATAAATAAAAAGTTTACCTCGAGTAAGATTTGAACCTACGATCTGTACTTTGCTAGAGTACCGCGCTAACCAACTGCCCCATCAAGGCTCAAGCCCCAATCGATGTAAATTTGGTCTTTAGGTATGTAGAACTTATAATAATTTAATGTTAGTCAAGTTTTTTGGTATGTGTGAATCCTTGCGATATTGCAGGCTCACATTCCATTAATATAGTAATTTGATTGTAATCTCATTATATTTAGAATTTACATCAGTTCTACATACATAAAGATAAAATTTACATCGATTGGGGCTGGAACCTTGATGGCGCAGTTGGTTAGCGCGGTACTCTAGCAAAGTACAGGTCGTAGGTTCAAATCCTACTCGAGGTAAACTTTTTATTTATGTATTTAATGAAATTAATAATAATTTTTAAATACAATTTTATATTGTTTTTGTGGGACTTATTGATTTATAAAGATATCAACTACTAGTTTAATTTTAATTCACTTGCTATTTAATTTCAGTTTGATTAAAAGAACTTTAATATTTACGTTTGTGAATTCTTGTCTTATCAAGATTTATAATTTAACATAAAATTCTTCATCTTAACATGCAACGCTTCTTTATCGATAATGAACCAAATATATTTTCGTTCAGTATCGATATTTAAAAACATTTAAATAGAAATAAAACACAAAGATATTGTTTTTATTGTACAGATAAACTTTTACTTGTTACTTCTTTAAAGGCTGCTGACGTTAATTGATGCTTTTATATGCTGGTGGTCGGAGGCCTCCGTTGGGGTATCTGATTGCTTTTTCAGTGAAGCGCACCTCTGGCGCCTTGCTCCCTTTGTTCCTTTAATACCTTCCATTGTTGAATAATGTTTCCACCTTTCTTTTCAACAATTTAATGAGTCTGTTATTAATTGCTGGATATATTTAGTTTTTATTGATCACTTAATTATTAAAATTCTGCTACGAATTGCATGCGATACTAACTGCAATGCTAAATCGTACGACGCAATCTTTAACACTTCGAGTTATTGTTCTTTATATATTGATTTACCAATTTGGATCGATCACTGTCTTTTATATTTATTGTTCAGTATTAAACACAATAAAAGATGATGACTCCTTTTTTTATTTATCACCAACTTGACAATATTTACATTTAATTATTTACTCTAGCCTTTTATTATCTTAATAAGGAAGGTAATTTCACTTCTTCCCTATTATACACTAAATGTTATGTTACTTTATTTCTAAATTTAGGGTAACTTGACTATTACCCTCTTTGGTTACTATCAACCAACTCTGACCGCTTACTTAAAGCGACTGTTTAAAAAATGCCATTATGACAGCGTCTCTCCTTCTACAAAACATTTACGCTTCCGCAACTGGCGCGTTTATTTAAATGCTTTCTAATTAAATTGTGAATACTTTTCGAAATAAATACAAGCTTTTCATCTTAATACTAAGTACAGCTACATACCAATAACAATCATTTCTGTATCTAAAAAATTAACATATTACTATTTCATGTCACATAACTTAACGCGAAATTTTGAATTTTCTAAGGCACCCGTTACAATTGATTATTTTTTTCGAATGAATGGCAACATGTATCTACATTGTTCCGTAACATCTCCTATCTGCCAGTTTAATGCCAGTTTAATTCACATGAACCAATACCTTGTATCTATAAAATAGCGCAATAGCTCGTATGTCTATAGCTTTACGAATAATTTGGACATACGAGGTATTCAGAAATGGGTTGGAAGTATTGCAGTTGTAATTAGGGTATTGTTTTCGTAACATCAGCTGTTAAAGAAACGCGCGTTCCGCTTTTGTTTTTACATAATTTACCCTTTTATTTAAATAATTAGCTAAAATGGAAGAAAATGACGACGTTTATATGTTTACTGATGAAGATATATTGAAAGCATTTGGAAACAACGTTTATGGGGTAAAACTACAAGGTAGGAAATTATTAAAATTAAACCCAACCTCTATTTCCATTACTGTTTATGTTTTATACTTAATTACTTATCCGGTATAATAAACTAAGCAAACTTAAAATAATAACAATAATCATGACTATTTTTATGTCACCGTCGCCAGTCAGAAGAGGTGACAAAAAACGACAATGTCGTTTTGGAAATCGAGGAAGGAGTATGGAATGATGTGCAATCAGGGGCAGCGTCAATTCCTGATTGTTTGAATGTGACTTTTGTCGAAACCCCAGTTGATGTTTCTAAAGAAAATGAATTATTTGGTGAGCCTGATAGCGCCAGTAATAATAAACAAGGTGTAGCCTCAATTCCTGACGTTAATATCATCGAGGCTCCAGTTAAACTTGCTAAGGAAGAAAATCAGTTATTTATAACTACAAGTAATAACAGTGCTAGTGTTTCTAAAACTTCCGTTTACAAGTACAGCTCTGATGATGACTATAGTGACAACGAATTAGTTAGTATCTTTAGCGATCAGAAATTTTACGAAAACCAACAAAGGAAAACATGCCGAAACTTATTCACTACAATGACACTAGTATAGGCATATTAGACCTAATTTTGGCCCGAGGCGGAAAAAATGTTAGAAAGCTGACTCCTTCTGGAATATGTTCTGGTTCCCCAGTACTCCTCCAGAAAAATCGCCAAAAATTTAGCATGTGCAACCTCCTTAATTTTGAAAAAATGGCCGTATCCTGATTTCTTTTAAAATGGAATTTCTCGGGAACGGACAGTCATAAAAAAACACCCCGTTAGTACTAAAATGCGTGTTTTTTGCAGGAGAACCAGTTAGAAGTATATACTTGCAATAAAAGTCAGATTTCATAAAAAAAATAAACAATTTTTTTTAGAAAAAGAAATTTATTTTGAGGCATTAAATTTTGTTCTATAAAAATGTCACGCTAACGATGTATGTAATGTTTTAGAAAAAAAAACAAGTTTTCTCATTAATAAATAGTTATTTGAAGTTGATACGATTTAAAGATAATTATTGGAAGGCTCCGTCTCGGCGACTGTTGTCGAGTCGCACCGGCCGTAGCTTCTCACTGGCGAGCTGCGCGACAAGTTGACGCCTATCTGTTAACAGCGATCTCTGAGCGTTCTGCCTGTGTATTTCTGTACGATCTGAGAGTCCTCTCTGCTGTATTTAATGTGTTTTATGAAGTGCAAACCTTTCACAGGAGTGAAATATATTGTTAGCAAGTGAAGATTTACGTGTTGAACTCAACACTACGATTTGTAAGTAATGAAGTTTTATTTTCTAGAAAAGATGTGTAAGATCAGCAATGAATTGCCTGAAAATCCAAGCTTTGTTCTCGACGGTGGAGATCTCTTACATCGTGTGCATTGGCCCCGCCGCGCAATGTACGGTGACGTATGCAAAGCCTACTTGAACTACGTTCTTCGTAATTACGGAAGAAATATCACCGTAGTTTTCGACGGTTATAAGCCAAGTGCGAAAGACGTAGTACATAAGAAGCGAGCTGCATGAAAGTCAGCAGCGGTTGAAGTAACTTCGTCGAACGCCGTGACTGTTCCAAAAGAGCAATTTTTGTCGAACGTTGACAAGAAGAAAGTTTCCTTAACCTCCTTTCGTTAGAATTCAAGAAATCATAGTTCCCTGTTTTTCAGGCATCAAGTGATGCGGATGTCTTGATTGTTGAAGCGGCAAGAACTCAAGCGGAATCAAAGTGAGTAGCTGTCGTCGTAGGCGGTTTCTCCGATCTACTAGTACTCATCACTGCCCTGATGCAACCCCAAAGTGCATATTAGTTCGAATTAATTCCACCACCGCCAGAAAATTTAACGGCTGCAGTGACTTACATGGTGGCCTAGATACTATGACTAAACATATTAAATTGTAGTGCAAACATGAATTTTATATGACTGTCCGTTCCGCAGTAATGGTAATTTTAAGGAACTCCAATATGGCGGCCGTTGTTAAGGGTGTTCTTGACTTTTATTGTGAAAATGTCATTGTAGTTTATTCTCTTACATGAACAACGCATTTTAGTACAAACGGCGTGATTCTATGAGAGTCCGTTCTCGAGAAATAGCCATTTCGAAAGAAATCAAGATGCGGCCAGTTTCTCAAAATTTAAGGAGGTTCCCCATGCCATATTTTTGGCGATTTTTCTGGAGGTCACTGGGACTCAAGGAACATATTCCAGAGGGAATCAGCTTTTTAACATTTTTTTCCGTGTCCGACCCTAATTTGCCTATACTACACATTTTTTCAACGAATATGTACAATTTTACGTGGAAAAAGGAAATTTACATTTAAGTCCTTAAGTTTTTGATAAAACTGTTTCGGAAATTAATATTTCAATATTTCAACCTAAAAAAGATGCTTGCGACACTTGAATTAAATGCAATGTCGGGAATATTTCCGACGAAGAATATAAACGACACACAGAAACAAAAGATATGGTCCAGAAGAAAAAAAGCGACGATAAAAAGAGAGCCATAGAAGGAAAGTGTTTCGTTATTACCGTAGATGTACAAGCTGTCAAGTTAGCGCCTTTCCTTAATGCCAGCGCGTTATACTATAAGACAAAATTATGCGTTCATAACTACACTGTCTTTGATTTAGTAACCAACGACGTTAAGTGTTACTGGTGAATCGTGTAGGCTCTGTTTTCGCTAGTTGCCTTACAGATTATCCTCAAATACAAAGACTCTGGCAAGCCAATTAGAATATGGACTTGTTGTACCTATCAAAATAGGGATAGTGTTTTGTCGAGTGCCCTACTTCAGGTTTGAATTAATAACACCGTCGTTATTGAGCTGAAGTATCTGGAAACGGGTCACACTCAAATGGAGTGTGATTCGATTCACGCTGTCATCGAAAAAAAAATTGAAAAATAGAGTTATACATCTCCCTTCAGATTATGTTTCCGCCATACTAGAAGCACGGAAGCACCCACAAGCCTACGAAGTACAATTCCTATCATACGATTTTTTAAGGATCATACCCATAAACAATTATGTAGCTCAGTTCGGCCTGGTACACATATTGTTACTGATTTCGTGGCCTTAAATGCGTACCAGAGGGAAAAATAACGTACAAATGCAGTTTTTCTGGGGACTACAAAGACTTACCTCAAAGACTAGAGACTTTTAAAAGAAATCCGGATTACAAGCCTCCTGACTTATACACAGGACAACTGAAAATCAAAGAGACTAAATGGCAACATCTGCAGCAGCTTAAGAGTGTTTTCCTAAAGAATGCCAGTCTTTTTATGATAATCAGCCTCATTAATAATTTTCTCTGTTTATGTTATTCAAGGAAAAACGTTTGTTTTTTAATTTTGTGTAATAAATAATCAATAACGCAGTAAATTTTATGTCGTTTCACCATTTGCCATTAATTAATATATAGAAGTTTTTTTCGTTTCGTCAACAGTTGTCAATTTTGAGATATGAGGTTTGTTTCTTAAGCATTGATATATAAAAAAGTCCCTACCGTTATAATTATATTTCTGAATATACAAGGTGGTTTAAAAACACTCCGTATGTAGGTACCCGAGAAGTTGTGCAATAAAGTGTAATCATGTTGATATAATGTGTATACGAGGTCTGTAAATAAAGTAATGAAACCAGTTCAATAACAATTTTTATTTATAATATAATCAGACATGGACTCTATGTTCTTCAAAATAGTTCCCTTGGGAAGCCACACAACGCTTCATCCGGTTTTCCCACTCTTCATAGGAGTGCTAGAACTGGAATATCCTTTAGCTGGTCGGTTACAGTTTTTTTAATGTCTTCTACTGCTCCAAAATGTTGTCCTTTATTTTCAATTTAGGGAACAGGAAAAAGTCACATGGGCTCAAGTCAGGACGATAGGGTGGTTGAGGAACGACGGGAATGTTTTTGTTTGTCAAAAACTCGGTAATTGAGAGTGAAATGTAACAAGGCGCATTGTCATGATGCAACATCTAATTGTCTGTGATGGCAAGTCTCGCACGGGTAACTCTTTTCTGCAGTCTTTCAGTAGCATTCTCATCGAGTTTAACACAATTTGATTGCACAACGTTGCTCGTAATTTATTTCACTCAATTTTGAACGCACAACAAAAACTTGTTTTACAAAAAGTTTGCTTACATGTCACTTGACAACAATAGTCTAAAAATATTAATGCTCACTGTTTTATCAGTTGTTTAGCTACACATATGTCTACTTGTTAGAGTTGCAGTATTGCCAGATTGTCTGAAAATATCTGTCCATGGCGTACTCTGTACCAGGCGGGAATATAACCCCACTTTCAGCTCCGACGATGACGTCAGTAGGCCGATTGCCGCACGGAAAGTATTGAGAAACGGATAGATTTCCTTGTTCTTAATCAAATTGCAACGACTAAAAATAAAACTCTGGTCTCAAATGACCGGAAATTATATTTTTTAATAATAACAATCCAAACAAAAAATCTTAGCAGTGTCTCATTTAGAAGAGTGTCTAGAATTGAAGGATGCTTATTATTCTTTATCTCTAATTTTAAAGTGATTGGGATACTAAAGGTTTAAGTGTAACTTCTATAATTTACTTGTTTAACTGTAATTGACACTAATACAACGCGAATAATAAAAAAGTTGGGAATGCATTTCTATGGTTTGATTTTTTTTTGACGCCAAACTTGTTTTGCGGTCTCCAATTACATTATTTGTTAATTTTTTATAGCTAGACAAAATAATATTTCGTAAATTGCATCAGCATGTTTCATGGATATTGTATCCATTAATGAACTGATAGAAACTGCAGTAAATAGCTGGTAATCTTATTCATATTATTAATCAACCACATTGCTTAAAATTAGTAAAATATTCATGTTTTTTTTTTTTAATAAACACATGTACCTGCAATTTCAGTAAATACAACCATTAATTAGACTTTTATTTCAATACTTTAAATTATCGCTATGATATTAAACTTTTTTGACGCTCACAATTGATTTATAAAGGTTTCGTAATTTTTTATAATTATGCAATGCAATATTTTGTAACATTAAATAAAGTAGCACTATGACAGGTGTTTCGAGAATCCGGTAGTGAATCATATTCCAACAGATAATAGTAGAATTTGTTGGCACAGCCTAAAACTCCACGATTTCTGTATGTTACTGCATGCATTTCATTAAGCCTACTGACGTTATATCTCCCACTCCTATATTCCCGCCTGGTGTAGAGTACGCCGTAATCAGTCTCATCACTACTGTGGTCTCATTACTTTATTTAGAGACCTTGTAGGTCATAAATTAATATTCTAGGGAGTTATGATTGAAAATACTACACTGATGACAGAATAAAATAGAAAACTTGGAGGTCGTAGGTAGCTATGGAATAAATTTATTTTATTTTAGGACGACTCTTCAAATGTCTATGCTCAAGATTTGTTCAGACAAAGATTTCAGATTTTTTTTAATGATAAAGTCTCCATTTAGGTTGTGCAAAAGTTGCTTGATAAAATTACGATTAACTTGAAAAATTTAGCGGATATTAGCAATTTTATTTTAAAAGGCCAACTTTTACGATGCAATCATGTTACTGAAACAACCAACCATTATTGCGTTTTGATAAAAATTAAAATTCAAAAATAAAGCTCTTTGCTGACTCTGAATGGTTTTATTATCCTACTTCAGACATATTGTATCTTGTTTTTAAATTTGTACCAATTTTATAGAATTGTCTTCAACTTACATGGAGGTATTTGTATACTTTCACAAAGATTACATCAGAGATTCGTAAAAGATCAGTCCTGAAAAAATCAGAATAATTGCTTATTTGTAGTAATTAATACTTTATTTTGGTGTATGATATTAATAAATTTAGTTGTAAAAATGCACAATAGTTGATATTTTGCTATCCGTCATACTAGCTATTAATAATCTTAAATTTACAGGTGTACGAAGATGACGTTGTTGGGTTAGGAATAGCCTGCAGTGGAAAATATATCATAACCTGTTCAAATAAGACTGAATTAGTGGTTTGGGATCTTCGTGGTCAACAACTAGCCCACATCGACACTTACTTAATGAACACTTATTGCGCAAAAATTTCACAATGTGGCAAATACATTATAGCCTCAGGTACATCATTTTGGTACTCATACATAAGTGAAAATTTTGAATTTCAGGTTTCGCTCCAGATGTAAAAGTGTGGGAAGTTGTATTTAGTAAAGCTGGAGAGTTTCAGGAAGTAAAACGAGTATATGATTTAACTGGTCATACTTCAGGTGTATATGATGTTGCTTTTGATATTGATTCATCTCATATGGTAACTGTGTCAAAAGATGGAACATGGAAATTATTCGATACTAAAAGTAATATATTTAACAATTGCTATACAGTTTTTGTGACTAATGTTTCAGTTGATTACAAGCGAGGAGAGGATCCGCATTTGAAAGTAACTGGAAAGTACAAATACTCGGGTGTTGCTAAAATTGCTTTATCCCCAAATGCAGAAGTAGTTGCTGTTGCCTCGTCTAAATCGATTTTTCTGTATTCCGCTTCTGATGGACTTTTACAACATAAAATAGAAAAAGTGTTTAATGGTATTTTCAGAGCATTCTCATACAAAAGCTAACTCCTGTTGTTGTAGGTGATATAACTTCAATCATGTTTGATTCTAGCGGTAAATATATACTCGTAAGCGGCGATAAATACATTCGCATATTCCATAATGTAACTGGCTATTTGAGTGAAATAGAAAGCACCAAAGAAAAACTGAAACAACATCAAACTTCTACTACCAAAATCAGATTACAAAAACTTGTTTGTGATAATGAATCATTCCTTAACAAACTTGGTGTTAAGGTATGATTGTGTGCAGAGGTAAAAGAGTTTATTTTTGTTTTCTTTCTGAAGAAAATATTTTTTATTACATTTAACGAAAACTCTTTTGATAAATAAAGATATGCATTTGATATATATTTATTTTACCTTCCATTTTGTTGTTTACACATATTAATTTACTGGTACAGGTCGAAGTTGTAAGATGCTTACATAATATCTGCGTTTATGTGGAATAGTGAACACATATAAGTATTGAAAATATAATTTTACTTTAGCATCGGTAAAGTTTATACAATGCCATAAGGATTTGAGACTGCCACATAATGTGGGTAAGGATTTTGCTGAATTTTGTGTAGTATTTTTATGTCCAGAAAAATGTTTGTTGCTAACTCAGTTGCTGTAATGGCATTATATCTATATTATCCGTCAGGCCACAAAATAAGATCTCGTACTAAAAATATTTAACACAGCGCATTAATTGAGAAAATCATTATTCTGGCTTACATGTTTGTGAAGTATATAAACATCACTTGTGGAGTAGCTTGTAAAATGGGTTTACATTAATTGCAGTATCCAATAATAAATTAAAAGGTGGTATACAAGGTTTAAAGCTCCAGAAAGAACCAGACAAGCTTAAAAATTATACACTAATCACTTTGAAAACTATAAATGTGTCTGAAAATTATATGCAAGATTTAAAAACAAAGGTAGAGGGCCAAAAGCGCGGGAATGTATAGTAGAGATAATTGCAACCATCGGTTTACGATCTTTAAGGGAAACAGGTTTTCCTGGTCAATTGTAATTGTGTTGTAAATTCTGCCAACTGAATTCGGTTTAGAAGTAATTATTTTTTCTATCCCTATACATGTAACACAAATAACGAAACTCTCTTATACCTGGCAACTATCTATTATGTAATGAAAATTAGAACTGTTATATAATACACACATATGTATATATATCACGATATTATTATACGTAAATATCATTATCGTGTCTTGCGATGTTGCATGTCCTAATATAACAAAATAATCATTTGGCGCCTCAGATTAAAATATACACAATATTGCAATTATATCGGCGTCAATATATTTATATCCATGGTTTGTGTGCAATCAATGTAAGGTCTACTTTATATTGTTTAAAAAATATCACAACTGAACTATCCCATCCTTTTGGCATCTTAATTTCAAATACACATAATGTTATTATTGCAGCATTTGAGCGTCCAAGTATTTTTATTATGTGCAATCAGATTGATGTCTTCTCTTTTTTACATTGATTAAATCAACCCCCATTCTTACATAAATCTTTATTTTCTTTTATGTGAGCGATACCACAAAAAGCTTTGAAAATTTCCCATTCCAACCATTTTTTCAAACCCTTATCTGTAATCTGCTTTTAGTTACTATTTCTGTGAATATTGACTTTAGTTAATACAAATAGATTTTATGGGTTGTTCTTGTATTTATTTCATAAAATATAATTTCATTTTTGCTGAAATATTAAATACTGTGCCTAACATTAAAATGTATCTTAAAAATAAAGTCAAGTAGGGTACTTTGGGTACTACCGATTCAATTTTCTAGTTGATTTTTTGCACTCGCAAGAATAAAAGTTTGTTTCTATGATGACAAAATAGGAAATAAAATAACTTAATCAGTTTGTTTCCTTATTGACTGATTTTCATGACACTATTTACTGTACTAACATGATTTAATTATGGTTTAAAGTTATTGATGAACACTCTCAAATCTGTTAAATGCCTGGTAAATGGTTGTACCAGTTCAAAAAATTGTATATTTCACTCGGGAGCAAAGTGCCATTTTTCCATTGGTCCATTGTACAAGTTGAATATTGCCATCTCGGAACATATTGCACCATGGGGAACAGTCATGCATTTCTCTCAATTAATGTAAATACACTTAGTGTATTATCTACAATACTATTATTTGAAATTTTTTTATTTTTAATTAATAACCATATGTAATAAACATGACCGTATTTAATTTTACAGTACTTGCATATACAGACGTACAAGTGTTGTGATGGCATAATGCGAAATCAATTGAATTTTTAGTAAGCCATTAAAAACCAAGATCTCCACAACTTTGTTTAACATAGTCTTGGAAGGAGTAATAAGAGATAATAGAATAAGTAGAACAACATCTTAAAAAATTCGTACCAAATAATGGCTTACGCAGGCGACCTCATAATTATGGCGAGAACAAAAGAAGAGCTAAAAACAGTTTTCCAAAATATAGAAAATGAAGGAAGGCAGAGGTAAACGAAATGAAGACAAAATATATGGTATATTCAAAACTTTTCCGAAATAGCCTTTCCTTTTCTCACGACTGATAAACAACAGTATCCACCTTTAAAACAAAAGCAGATCTATTTACAAGCAATTTTTTGCTAATGCTATACATAGCCTCTCTCTCGATGTTCCTCTACCAACAATACTAATTGTACTTCATGACATAGAAAAAGTTACGTTTAATATCAAAACAGTCGGGGAGATCTTAACCTCATATCATCTATTGACCTCAAAACATGTGCTCTTAAATTAACCCGCATTCGTACTAGTTTATTACATGACGTTGAAGAAGTGCTTTAACTCTTACTTCATAAAATACCTCAAAAATTAGATATTAAATACTAGGCATTATGGCTTCCGACAAGGTAGATCCATACATTCTTACCTGTCTCTCACATCTGGAACAGTTCTATTGAGTTTTCTGGGGTATCTTTTTGCTTAAACATATCTTTCGATAAGGTTTTGTACACTATACTTATTAACCAGCTTCCAGCCTATGGTCTATCCCAAAAACTAGTTGCATCGATCCTAGATTTTCATCCAATTAAAATATTTATGTCTTACTCGATGACATTCCTTTAACGTATTCAAAATGCAGGAGTCTTTCAGAGCACGATAACTACATTATTTCTCCATCACACAATCAGCTTAGTCTTTTCCAACAACAAACTAATTTGCAGCTATTCAGGTTGTATTTAACTCTGTCAACTTTTCAAAGGAAATCATACCCCCGCTCTATCCGCATGTCCGTTCAAGCCCTTCAAACCAAACGAGTCGCTTAGCGTGATTAGTGTCGAATTCGAGCAAGATATCCATTCACCTAAGCAAATTCCATCTTTGACATCATCACCTAAAGACTAGACTACTTCTGGGTTAGGAGATTTTTCTCTTCAGCCAGCCTGTATACTTCTTGCACCTTATGAATCAGAGTTGACCTGAAGGACTGATAACATATTTGGGGATAGAACCCTCTCAATACGCTTGACATTCTTAACACTATCAAAAATATAGCTTTCCAATTTATGAACGATCGTAGTTTCACAAACGATCTGTCTTCTCTCAAACACCGTCGTCTTATAGACGATCTCGTTTGTATTATCGCTATTACCGTGCCTTCTGTTTTTCTGAAACGCCCCATTGATTAACGTTGAAAATATTCGTTATGCCAGTAACGAAGCTTACAAAATAAAAGGAATAAGGGAAAACACGAATAAAGTTCTGCTCAAAACGAA
The DNA here is from genome assembly GCA_036346205.1 of Vesta saturnalis. NCBI lineage: Eukaryota > Metazoa > Arthropoda > Insecta > Coleoptera > Lampyridae > Vesta > Vesta saturnalis. The sequence goes on from JARFJB010002000.1 coordinate 786,844, forward strand.
GAGCGTTTTCCTAATTTAGATAAAATATAAATGGTAAAATTATCATATACGAGTTTAGTTGCCACTATTTTCCTTTTTTCGGACCAAATTAACATTTTGGATGAAGATCATCCGTTGAGTCATGAACGCGCACAAAGGAATACCCGATATTTGTCAATTTTGCCTTAACGTACAAATTAGCGAATCCGGACGCTTCACTGCCGTCAACTAAGTGTCGTCATCTTCCCGCAAAACGTCTAGGTGTGAAACTCGCCGCGAGAGGATTGGAACAGGTGAGTTAGGAAAAAGCTGATCACTTTGTTTAGATGACAAAGAAATAAACCTTTTCTTACAATCTGAATCTGATTTAGTTGAATAAGCAAGTACATCAGTTAAATGAAGTTTGTTTTTTGGATGCCTATAAATTTATGAAAAGTCTTCATTTTGCACACAGATTATTTTAAGCAAAATTTCAAACCTTTTAAACGGTTATTAAAGTTATAGTTATTAAATACTTGTTAATACAATACATAACGTTACTTACTGCAAACTGAAACATTTTTGAAAGCTATTTTTAAGTAAATAAAATGTTTTCTATTTTTTATTCTGTAAAGGGCTAGAAACAATTTAGGGTTGTTACTTACACATTTGTGTTTATTTCAGTAGTTATTCATTTATTATCTTAGTGCTAGGCAAATTAATTATTACTTTTATTCTTCCCGGAATTTTTTTAACAATTGCCTCTACAGCCTAGTAGGCAGTACTTCTTCTTTTATTCATTATGAGCACTTTACAGTAAAACTTTGATGGTATCGTTTGATCTAAATCTCAGAAAAAACCTGGGTGACCTATTTTACACTTCTCTTCCAGAAAGGTTACCTTAACGATGTCGCCACAAAAGGACCAGAAAATTAGGACGCGCAACACTAGGACGCTGATATAAGAATGGGCAGAAAGACGATGCCCGTGACAAAAAGGACGCGGCGGAAATAAGATGCAGGGCAAAAGGACATATCGGATAAACATATAAATTGATCTTGAAATAAATAGTAACGCAAAAATTAAACTTTTATAAATTCTAATAACTTATCAATCCTCTCTTCGCATTTTATTAAGACTTGGACTGACAACGAATCGATGCGTGTTTATAAGTTAATTGCTCCTTTATGAGATATTTTCGAATTTAGATGCCCGTTTAGTGGTTAGTAAATTACGATCATTAGTTTATTCCAATTATTGATGGGATAACCTTTTGGAATTAAATTAACGTGTGCCTTTTTTTTTTGGGTATTCTAATAGCATCTATACCAACTTTATAAGGGGGTTATATTTTGGAGTAGTATAAACTACCAATTTAATAGGTGTCGGCTTCGGTTGACTTCAATTGCTGATGCTTGGTATCCTAATAAATTTATTTAGAAATATGAAAAAAATGCGTCATGAGGTAGAAGAACAAAGAAAAGATATATATTTGTGAATCAGAAATTTTGATGAATACCCATGTATATTAAAGATTATCACTATCGTCCTTCTATCTCGTGCTCTAACTTAGCCGCGTGTATTTTACGCGTTGTAATTTAGCCGTGGTCATAGTTTGCTTCGACCGTATATCGCGCGTGTTTTTTTATCCTGTTTCCACGTGCTATTCTCGCGCGTTCAGAATTCAGAGTTCTTTTGTCGTGTATCTTAACTTAGAAATTATTTGAAGTGGTTCTCACATGCGGTATACACAAAGGTAATGTGACTTCAAAATGATACAAAAAAACAAGGTTAGAGTTTATAATGATGATAGTAGCGTAAAACAATACCTAGTTATGACGCCAGTATCCTATAGACCGTAAATATATAAAACTACTTTAAATTAAATAAGAACGGATAATACAAATACGTTGTACGGTGTTGTCGTTTAAAGACACCATAATGATTTGAAATGTACGGAAGACATACTGTAAAAATATATTTAAAAAAAGCGCTGTGACGGCAAAATACTGAACTAAATTTGTATACAATTTTTCGTAATTTAGGATTTTGGTGTCCAGTAGTTTATCAAAATTCTCAACCTAGAAGTGTGATGTGGAAACCATACTCAAAACGAACATTCTTGGGTTCCGTCGCAATCGACTGCTACCAACGGTCCTTCTCTAACACTCATACTAAGAAAATTATTAAGGAATGTAATTTAATTTGGCGTCCATATACAGACGCCACTTTACCAGGTGTAGCGCAAAAGTTTGGAAACGCTCAATTATCGCAGTTATTTGTAAAGTGACAGATGTAAATTGGGGCGTTTACATTAGCAATCATGCACTATCCAACAAAAATATCTCCAGTGATGCAGTGTTGCCGCTTCTTCTAAAATTAGAAGCAACTTTGATAATTCAAACGGAACACCATGTATATTATTCAAATTTTTAATACCCGGAATAAATCTAATACATCTTATACATGAAGTCCAATAACCTATCTTCAACCATTTATGAAATAATTGATATAGCATTTCGACACTTTGACAGGCTCTAAAATCTAAACCTTAACAGATCAAGAAAAACGGTTTGCACATTCCTATCTTAGTTTTTCATAAGTTATCGACTGACAAATCCAAAACCATCTAACCTTCTAACAAGGAGTTTATTGAAAATTGTTTAAAAAATATAGTAGGTGATATCCACCTTTGTTACATTAAACATGAAAACCGTGGAAACGCGTCATACTTGACAGACGTAAAAGTAATAATAGATATTGTCAATTCCATCCGCTTTGCTTTTTAAGGAATGTGCAAACTGTTTTTCTGGATCTGTCGAGGTCTAGATTTTACAACCTGTCAAAGTGTCGAAATGGTCTGTCAATTATTTCGTAAATGGTTGAAGATAGGTATAGGACTACATACATAAGATATATTTAAATTTATTCCGGGCATTAAAAAATTCAATAATATACATGGTGCTCCGTTTGAATTACCAAAGTTGCTTTTAATTTTTGGTAGAAGCGGCAACACTACATCACTGAAAATATTTTTGGTGGATAGAGCATGATTAATATACTCCCCAATGTCATCTATGTCACTTTACAAATAACTGAAATAATTGAACGTTTCCAAACATTTGGGCCTCACTATATATATATATATATATATATATATATATATATATATATATATATATATATATATATATATACAGTGTGTCCCCGGATTGAGTTCACAATAGGTACGATGGACCAAACATTTTCGAATTGGAGTTTTATATTTTGCGATTCCGCCCTGCTTGGTCTGAAACTTATTTTTAGTTTACTTTCGATTTGTTAAAATCAAGTAGGCTTTTACAGTTGAGCAAAAATCTGTTATTTGTTGAGGAACAGTACCTTTTCCGTTCATAGTACGCGAAAGTGTTACTAAGGAAAGTTGCTCAGAATGTTATGGTGTTATGCAAATTTTCAGAATGATCCGCCTACTTTGATAATAGAAGTAGAAAATATGAGAAACATATTTTTTATTATATACGATTCATGATAAATCTTAGATGAGAAAACAGTGTGCTTAGAAATTTTCAAATTAAAATTCAAATTTCTACAGTTTATCCAAAAAAGGAATTAAACTGCAATTACTTTATTTGGTTTCCTCCAAGATCTGCACATTTTTCTATCCTAACTTAAATCGTCGTATACTTTCGCTATGGTCATTGGATTAATTTCATCTACAGCATCCCTAATTCTTTGTTTTAATAAGTCGATGTCATCATCAAGATCGTATGAATAAACTTTTTGCTTCAAATAACCCTATACGTAAAAATCCATAGGGGTCAAAACTGGCGATCTTGCTGGCCAATGTATTGGACCATGTCGTCCAATCTACCTTTCAGGAAAGTGCTGATTCATAAAATTTGTAATAAAACGAGTTGAATGAGCTGGGCATCCGTCTTGTTGAAAATGAAAATCTTCGAAATTCACGTCTTCCATGGCAGGTAAAAAAAAGTTTTCGAAGACGTCAAACAGGAACGTTTAAATTAGTATGAAAAAATTATGGGCCAATAATTTTACCGTACCTTATTGCACACCATACATTTACTTTCTTGTACCGTTGGCTGTTACTTACTATACAAAAATTTGGATTCTCATCAGACCAATACCTACAATTTTGTGAAGACACGATGCCATTAGTTGCAAAAGTTGACTCATCTGAAAAAAATATTTTTTTATAAAAATATCTGTCTCCAGCCCATAAACAAAACAGCAATCGTCGACCATCGTCTCCAGCTTCTAATTATGAAAGAACGTGGGTTTAAATGGTATGATTTTATTTTCTTTGAGAATTATTTGTATGTGCGATTTACTTATTGATAATTCAGTAGACCGCTTTCTCAATGATAATTGATTATCAGTGTTCACGGATTCTATCACCAACAGTGTAGCAGCATGTTCATGATCATGAACTAGCTTTTTTCATTCAAATTTTGCACACTTCCAGTTTCTGTAAACTTTTTCACAAGTTTTTTTACTCCATTGACAGAAATGGTCACCATTGTAAATCGCTCTTGAAACTTATTAATAACATGAGCATAAGATTACCCAAGTCCATAACATTTTATTGGGTGAATGCGCTGTTCGAGAGTCAACATTTTTAATACAAAAAACTACAGATCAAGTAAAAACTAAAGAACAAGTAATTTGCAAATTATTGAGATAAGTAATCAATTTAGAACAAATACTTCAAAGTTTTGGAGTTTATCTAAGATAATGACAGGAAATTGTTTGCTTTACGTCGCGTTAAACTAAAAATAAGTTGCAGACCAAGCAAGGCGAAATCCCAAAATATGCAATTCCAATTCGAAAATTTTTGGTCCATCATACCTATATATATATATATATATATATATATATATATATATATATATATATATATATACATGTATATAAACTTTATCTGACAATTATTATAAGTTTTGTTATGAACTTTATCAAATACATAAATAAAAGTTAACCTCGAGTAGGATTTGAACCTACGACCTGTACTTTGCTAGAGTACCGCGCTAAAATTCATCAGTTCTACATACATAAAGACAACATTTTTATCGGTTGGGGCTTGAATCTCGATGGCGCAGTTCGTTAGCGCGGTACTCTAGCAAAGTACAGGTCGTAGGTTCAAATCTTACTCGAGGTTAACTTTTATTTATGTATTTGATAAAGTTGGTAATAATTTTAATTTATCTGACAATGTCAAAATATTATATATATATATATATATATATATATATATATATATATATATATATATATATATATATATATATATATATATATATATATATATATATATATATATATATATATAATGTCCCGTTCATAGCGTGATCCGCCTTTCGGTTCCCGTTCGCCAAGCTTGTCTATTTTGCCAGTCATCCTCAGATAGATTTCTTGCTGACATTGCTTTTGAAATTCCCTGTATCCATGTTGTTGGTGGTCTTCCTCGTTTTCTTCTTTCCGTTGGTATCCATTCTAATACTTTTTTTGGTAACCTTTCTTCTCCGTACCAAGTCAGTTATTGTTTTTCGATATCTTCTATAATTGATCCACTTACTTTCATTTGTTTTCTTAGGCCTTCATTTTCTTGACTTCTGAGCCATGCACAACCACTGGTTTTAATATGGTAATATATATCCTTTTCTTCGTTTCTGGTCTTATATTCTTTTGCCACAACACTGAATTCAATGCCCCTATCACTAGTTAGTTATTCTGTCTTTTATAGCTTTATCACTTCTCCCTGCCTTTGTTAGTATCATTCCCAAGTATCTACGATACGTTGTATATAATGTAGTGTCCCGAATAGTCCCATACACTTCTTTTCCATTGCCTGAGCGCTTCATCTATGTATGGGAAACAAACAACAGCCTTGTTTCTGCCCTTTCGTCACCTTGAAACCATTAGAGATTTTATGTCCTATTTTAACTATGGATAGTGTGTTATTGTGTAGCTCTTTAATAGTGTGTGTAACGTTTGTATTGATTTTCTCTAATATTTCTCATAATTTAGCAACAGGTACTGTATCGTATGTTTCTGTTAAATCGACCAAAAGTAGATACTTTTCGACATCTCAATGTTTTGTTCTTCTGATTCAAAAGGATGGTATTCTTCGCATATTCGTTCTTTTATAATTCTCCCATATAATCTACCCAGTGTGCTCGTAACAGTTATGTCCCGATAGTTATTGCAATCCTACTTACTTCCTTTTTTATGGATAGATGTAATCCAACCTTCTTTCCAACTTTGTGGTAGTGGTTGTTCATTCAGGTGTCTGTTAAAAACTTGTGTTTTCCGAATGAATTACATGTGATGTATTACTTCCATGTTGTGCGAGTGATGACGTGGGTTGGTTCTTCTGCACAGCGTTACGGTGCTCCTCTCTCCTCACGTTGATATGTCTATCCTTTTGTCCTATGTAGGTTTGTAAACAATCTCAGCATGGTATCTCGTGCAACCCTTGTTCTAATTTTATTCTTGTTTTCGGATTTTGTAAAATATTTTCGATTTTTCTGTTGGCGATGAAAAAAGTTGCAACGTTGATTTCCTTTAATATCTTTCTTATCCTGTCGGTGGTGCCTTTTATATATGGTAAACACGTCTTCGATATCGGTTTTTCCTTATCGTTGTCGTCTGGTTGTGTTGATTTTTCAGCTCTTCTTATATTTCCTTCGGTGAAACCATTCTGCAGCCGTGCTGTTCTAAGGTTCCTAATCTCTTGGTGCACATTGTTCACGTCTAAAAGATGTCTGGATCTTGTTAGCAACGTTTTTAGTAGTTATGCTGGGTGGTGATGAGATTCTGTATTGATATATCTGTTTGTGTATGTACTTTTTCTATATACTGTATGTCCCGGGTTTCCATTGTTCTTCTTATACACAAGCACGTCTAGGAATGGCAGTTTCTTTACTTTTTCCATTTCCTTTGTGAATTGTATCTTTTGGTACATGCTGTTTAAGTATGAAAATGTAAACTGTCACCATTATCACTCATAATAAAATACTTATCTTTTTTGGGTTTTTTAATGATGTATTTTAAATTTTACAATCTAAACGTTTCGATAACACTTACAGTTATCTTCGTCAGTAGTAATATTTGTTAAAGATGTAAACAATTTTGTCAAAGTTGAAAAATTAAAACATAAACATCAGCCTGCTATCAACATAACAGTTTGAGAAACGTATAAAGCCAACTATAGAATTAAATTTTAGTAAAGAATAACTAGGTCATTAAGAATTAAATATTGTTAAACTGCCTTAAAGATGACAAATCAGAACACTCTCTACGGCGATAGCTAACAATAAAATTTGTCAGCCAAAAAACACATTTAACAAAATTTAATCGAGTTATGATGTAAGTGTAAAGTTGTGAAAAACTTCAATTTGAAAATGATAGAAGCATTCACAAATCCAAACATCACATCAAATAAAATAACCCAGTTAAATCTAACAATTTATCAATAAGTGGAAGTGTTATTAACAATGAAAAGTACAATGCAAAACGTTTTTTGTAATTTTAAATTTTAATTTAATTTTAATCTTCCGGAGTGTATAAGTTATCTTGTTCATGTGGAAAAGTATACATCGGGACCACAAAACGTAGCTTTGATACAAGACGCAAATAGGTCAACCAGAGAGGTCTGCTGTGGCTGACCATGCCCTGAATAATCTAAATCATGACATTCAATTTGACAATATGGAAATATTGTCAAGACAAACCCATTATTATGTTCGTTTACAACGTGAAGTTATTGAAATATATAAACACCCTAATAATTTTAATAGACAAGAAGAAAATCTCCGTTTAAATAGATTTTGGCATCTTATAATTAAAAAAAAGCATAATGATACGTCTTAATTTTGATTTTAATTTTAACTTTTGGTATTTTATTATGCTGTTTAAGTGTTTTAGAAATTTTTCTCGTATTCTCGAGAATGCAATGATCCCACTACATCGTGTCACATTATGTGCAAATCGTGAGAGAAACTGAGAAATATATTTCTATTTAAATTAAAAATTATTATTAATTTTATTAAGTGCATAAATAAAAAGTTTACCTTGAGTAAACCTACGACATCTACTTTGCTAGAGTAGCGCTCTAACCAACTGAGCTATCGAGAAATAATTTTTTTTAATGAAGAAATTATGCAGAGATTTAAATTGTTTTAGTAAGAATGTATAAATACGTAGACCGTTTAGTTTGCTACATTTAATCACAGCCATTTTCATATCCCGTGACGTTCAGATATCATAATTATCGTTTGGAAATCTTAGTTTATATCAATTGAGTTGTTTTCATAAAGATGATCATATGGAATAGTGACTTGTCCTGCTGGTGAAGCTTTTGTAAATATTGTTGGGAACTTATTTGACTCAGTTTACAGTTGTTGGTATGTTTCGTGTATTCTCTGAATTGATAGTTTCTTGTTTTTTATCGTTGAGTTTCCATGTGAAATGATGAGTTGTCTTTTACCGAATCTAAGTACTTTTGGAAAAGGGGACAGATGATTCTTCCTTTTAGTTTAGTTGAAGTATAAATCTTGAGAATTGAAGTTTAGATTTAAAAGGGTCGAGTTTGAGATTTAAAATAATTAAGATGTAGCTTACGAATGCTTGTTGGGCAGTATCGGTGCTACGTTAGCAGTTTGCTTTTATGCGGTTATGAATTATAGTTACCCCCCTAACAAATTTGTTTATTGTTTACCGTTTTATGGAGGAACTCCAAGTTCAATAAGTGAAGCCGGAGATTTCCAATTTAGTTTAGTGCTAATCCATATTTTACCGGTACCGTCGTTGTGCATCGTGTTTTAAGAATTTGTGTTAGAAACTTTTCTCGTATTTATGTAAATTTAAAGATCTTTATGAGATCTATACTGTTGTCACCAGTGTTGGGTAAGATCCATTTATTTAGGATCTAGATACAGATCCAAACACATTTTTAAAAACTGATCTAGATAAAGATGCAAGATCCGTACGTAAAAATGGATCTAGATAAAGATCAAAGATCCTTGAAATGGGATCTAGATCTTTTGTAAAGATCCGACATTCCTAAAATTGTTTCGAGATTTTTCTAATTATTAATATTATCTTTAATTGCTAGTATTGCTACTGATGAGTAGTACTCCCATTCCCATGATCATTTTTCATGTAATACAAATATTAGTCCGTAAGGTTAAATTATTAAGAAAAATAATATACAAATATAATTTTTATAGGTTTTATTGAAAACTGACATTAATTACTTAACGCACTACAAATTACAAAATTAGTATTAGGTACACATTTATACTTGCAAGTTGCAATGTTAATTGTTAATTTAACTTAACACATAGTTGTTATACAATTATAAGGATAAGGACATTTATCTAAATTATTATAAGTATACATTACATAATTACATTTTATTATCTAATTTTATTTTATTTTGTTTTAAAATTAATAGCATCTCAAATATATCATCACCTAATCTATTCCTACGAGGAGTTAAAATTAGTCCACCCATACTAAATATCCTTTCAACGGGGGCAGATGAAGGAAGTATAGAATTATATTTTAAAAGATTTCTTTTATAGCAGGGTCCATATTTAATTGCTCATAGTGCTTGTGTCTAAAATAATTTGTGCATTCTGAATCAAATGTTGTTTGCGATTGAGTATTTATTTTAAAAATCAAAGAATTCGTCCGTGGCAGAGGATTTTTTCAGTAAGTGTGAACTGAATTTCTGATTCTGAATTATTAAGATTTTCTTGAAATCCGGAATTGTTAAGTTCACACAATAATTGCGTTTGACAGAATGCTGTTTCATTTTTAAAGGGGTAATTTTTAACCACCATAATTTAAATTTTGGGTTAGAAATTGTGGATAACAGGTATGGTCGACTACTAGAATTTTTAATATCCATTATATTAGAGAAACGTCTTGTAAAGCCGTTCAATAAACATTCTCTTAATTTAGAACAAAATGTTAGTTTTGTCATTGCTTCTAAGCTAGCTTTAATTTTGAAAAGTGTTGGCAAAACAGTACCTAACTGACAAGTTTTTTCATCTTGTAAAATATCTATTGCAACGGCTCTAGGTTTTGTAACAGAAATATATTCGTTTAAAAACACAAAATCTGACAGTTGGAACATGTCTAATTTTAATAACTTACAAACATCACTTAATTTTGCTTCAATATTAATTAGTTTAACACATGCGTCATACATGGAATTCCAACGAGTAGGACAAGGAACTTTCAATTTGACACCCCAAACATTTTCTAACTGATCCGACGCCTTAGTTGACCTACTCACTAAATTCCATAAAGAATAAGCTTTCACAAAAACAGTATCGTACATTTTTTATACCTTATGTTTTCAAATGCATCTGCATCTATCGTAATTAAAGGCTGAGTGTATGCGAACAACACTTAAAATGTTCGGGCAAAAGCACGTAAGTACTGTCAGTATCAAAAGCAGGTAATGATTCAACATCTACATCATTTTGATTTTGCAACTCTGTTAATTCGCTATCGCTGCTCTTATTACATATAGAAGCAGTAAATACGTTAAAAGCTTTATTAATGTTGCTTGCGTTATCTGTTACCGTTCCTGAAATTTTACCGAGATTTAATTTGTATTCGTTATGAATTTCACTTATTAATTCCGCAATTCTGTCAATTGTGTGTGCAAATTTAAATCGCCTACAGCTTAATGCAAAAGATTTATGTTGGAAGCTATTACTATCGATAAAGTGTGCAGTCATACCAAGATAACTTTTGTTATTGGTGCTCCAAACATCTGCAGTTGTACAGACGTATTTGGTTTTATTTAATTCTTCTATTACAGCACCAATAACTGCTGATTTCTCTTCTTCTAATTTACTCTTGAGCGTTTTTCGGCCACAAGGTTTTTGCCAGAAAGTGCTTCTACTAATCTAATAAATGCGGGTTTTTCGACTGTACAAATAGGCCTCATCTCTTCAATTATGTAATCTAAGACGAGTTTGTTAACCGAGTTCTTTGTGGTAGAACTGGTAGATCGTTGAAAAATGTTAGTCTTGTTGAAATTCTTCATTGATAAAATTTCGGTTTTACTTTTTTTTGTTGTCTTTTCTGCATCGAATTTGCTAAATGTTACTGGATGCTTTCTCTAGAAAAAAGGAGAAAGTGTATGATAATTTATAAAATTCAGATTGAAGTCACTTCAAGTTTCAGTCAAAATTTAGATAACACCAATTTTGAAAGCGACTGAATCCCATCTTTTTATGAATACAGGTATCATAAACATTTAAAAAAGTTTCTGATGCATTAGGGACTTTAAGAAATAAATCTCAACCTTTTGTAAACGTTCTTTTACACACGAGAAACTAAGTATTTTGCAACAAAAAATACTTTACGTAATTCATATAGAATTTAATAAGAAAAAGTCAGTCTACAAATCACGTTTTGATATATCAGATGATGTATTTCGTAAGAATCCAATAAATGATATTAAAATTCTGCCAAAAACTATATTAATACATACCTTCATATGCCGAATAAAATTTCCTGTTGAAGTCACATGACCTTGTATTTGTGCGGGACAATTTAGACACTGGGCCACTATCTTGTTGTCACATTTTGATAAAATTTACCGCTTAAGATTGGCGGAACTTCCATTAATTCAGCTTCGTCACTCATTGTTGATCTAACTAACAATTAACAAATGTGCTTTACTTAAAGTCGTATTCTTAAGAACTGAAGACAAGATTGTTGTTTTTCTAAACCTCCATTTGTTCCATTAAATTAGCAGCAGGGAATTCCAGTTCCACTTAACTTAAGTACCTACTTTAATGGATGGATGATCCCATTGTCATTACTCATTAAGTCATTAGATTAGCACTTTGCTGTCATTACCTGCCTTTTTAGCTTTGGGAAACAAAAATAACCGACGGAAATATTAACAAAGGAAATGAATAGTTCTATTATTGGTTATTTCGAATTTAACATGCCTCAGGCAGTAGGTAATTGTGTAAATGTGTATGTATCTCTGTGGGGTACGGATGTAACGGTCGTAACGGAGCATAATGTATTTTTAAATATAAAGCTCTGTTGCCTCAAGCCAGTTAAAAATTTCACACTAAAATACATTTTAAAATATTCTAATGGATCTTTGGATTCAAGTACTAAAGATCTGTTAAAATGTGATCTAGATCCAGATACTAGATCCTAGCAGAGCAAAGTATCTAGATCCAGATCATAGATCGTTTAGTGGATCTAGATCACTTTGATCTAGATCCTACCCAACACTGGTTGTCACGTATTTGGATTTATCGAGGTTATCGTGATTTTTAAGAGTGATAGAGAAGTATCATGTGCTAATATTTAGTAGAAGTTAAAGTGCCAGATTATTATGTGTTATATTGACAGATAAGGTTATTTGAATGAATGTGCGCACTCAGGATTTTGGTCAATTTGTGCTTGTGCAACGCCTTATAATACAAGGTGTCAGCTGATAATGATGGAATATGCACCAGAACAATGGAAATTGCAGAAGTGGTGCAAGGACGCTCGGTAGCTTTTTTTGTGTTATAACTTGCTTTGTATATTAATATACTTGTTCTTGATAATATTTGGTGTAATTTAAAATTTAATGTCGCAGTAGAACGTCCGATGTCATTGCAGTTTGATTTTTGATAAATCGGAATTTCTTATATGCAGTAGATAATACTTTTTTATTATTGTAGTTTGTATAAATGTATTGGTGTTGCTTATGCAAAAAGATAGTACTTCTCCTTGACATTCGCGACTGCTGTTGGATATGTGACGCAGCATTATTTTTTTAGGTGTTACATTTTTGTTTATGGCGAATTACTTGTGTTTCGGCCCGCTGTGTGGGGAACTTTTCATTGATTGTAATTTTTGGGCATTTATTTACCTTCACCAAATTAAAAGCAAGTTGAGTTTATTTCGACAAATGTTTAATTTACCGAAATTAAATCCGTTATCGTTCCGAAATGTAAAGTAAGCTTTGTTGATTTGTTTTAATGAATATCAAGTGACGTTTAATTAAATTATAGAAACTTTTAAATATTCGATCGCGTTTTGTTTATTCTTGTTGTGACGAATTTTCATTTTAAATTGAAAATTAATTAGCGTGTTGTCTAGTCCCAGTTATTTTGACGCAGAATTTCAGGTGAGAGGTGTTTTTTATTTTTACTGATTTTGACTTTATTGTGTCGAGCTATGTTGATAACATGCACTTTATCTTTACGGGCTGATGTTCCAGTGAGTGCGTATAGATGGATAAGAGCTAAAACCAAAAAATGATGATCGGAGAGTACACGTGGAGGAGAGATGCACATGGTTAAGTGAAATGGAAATAATTGCTGCCATAATCCAAAAGTGGATAGTATAAGCTGATGATTACCAATTAAAGAACATTATGTTTTTTCATTTTGTGAATTTTTGACTTTAAAACCATTAATTTGTCATATTATTATTTATATTTTAAGGTGTTTTTCCAGCGATATTTCAAATTATTATTGTATATAATATCTTTATTGCCGAATATGACTTGGATCATGATTTATCTTCCTTTGTTGTTGTCTTATAAACCTTCCGTCAAAATGTAATTATTTTAAATGATATGAAGAATAAATTGAAAATCTGTTTTTCTTTGTGCATATACCTTTATTTTTTCTCCTTTAATTAAAACGATAATCTTTTCTTTTTTGCGTTTTCATATTTCATAAATTTGTTTTAACATCTCAAGTAATTCTTAAAGATATTACCATTTACTGAGGACGATAACTGTAATTGTTATCGACACGTTTCAATTTATAAAATGCACGTTTTAAAAACCCAAAAGTGTGGGCCGAGAACCCAAAAGTGTGGGCCGAAATATAGACACAAATGGAAATGTCAGGAATCTCTATGTACATCCATTACTAATGGTTGTTAGCACTACCTTAAGTAAGAGATTTTTAACGTGTTAAATATAGTCTTGCCAAGCGAACTACAGCTGTAGTTACCGCGCCGCTTGTGTGAAAGGCAATCATTCTAACCATTCCAGCGCGGAGGCAGCTTCTGTTGTTTTTTCATTATTTAGGAATACAGGTCCTTTGGTACTTTGATTGAGTTAGTCGGTCTACCCACTATAGCTACTTAGTCCAACTATTTAGATGAGTAATAAAGTTAAGAATACTACACAGGATGTCTCATATTTAAAATTAATATGCACATTTTTAAGTTATTTGACAAAAACTTTGTTTAATAACACAGCCCAAATAAAACAATGGGGTATATATTATATACTCCATGGTTTAACAAAATACATAACTTAAATAAGTTGACTGCTTGGTCACTCCGTTACTTTGCATTAGGTACAGTGGCGGGCAAAAAAAACTGGAACAACTAATCCAGGCCCTCACGTCTATATTTCAGATTTTGGTTTAGCATGAAACTGACTTTGCTTCAACTGAGATTGATATTAGCGCGTATCTATGCTTAAAAACGGCAACGTTTTCTGGTAATTGGAAAATCACGAAAGTCTGACCCGTACTAAAATCCAAGGATCCCGCTGATATACGCAATTATTGACCGGTTGCAATTCTTTCCAATTTTTCTAAACTATTTGAACTGGTTCTGTATAGTCAGATTTACAGATCTGTAGAACCATACATATCACCATATCAGCATGGTTTTGTTAGAAAACGTTCCACCTGCACACACCTTTGTTCTATCTCTCAATTTATCGTAGCAAATCTAGACATTCAAAAGCAGGTAGATGTGATTTATACTGACTTATCTAAAGCTTTCGATTGTATTGATCACGATCTATTATTGACTAAGTTAGAAAATTACGGTTTCAGTAGATTATTGGTTGACTTTTTTAAATCTTACCTAGGTAATCGGAATCAAATCGTAGCATACAATGGTAATGCATCACCTCCATATGTAGCAAAGTCCGGCGTACCGCAAGGTTCACATTTAGGTCCTTTGCTTTTCGTATTATTTATAAATGACCTTGCTGAAAAACTTGATTGTAAAACTTTAATGTTTGCCGATGACGTCAAAATTTTTGCATCTGTCACTAATCTGAAGGACTGCGTTGCGTTGCAGCGTAATCTTTCAGCTCTTTTTAATTGGTGCAGTTATAATAGGCTTAAACTTAATATTAGTAAATGTAGAGTTTTATCGTTTTCTAGAAAGCGCAATCCTATACATTTTGTATATGAAATTAATTCAATGACAATCGACCGTTGTGCAGGTATGAAAGACCTGGGTGTACATTTTGATATCGAATTATCTTTTAATCAGCACATGATGGAAATCGTTTCATCAGCCAACAAATTATTAGGGTTCGTAATACGTCAATCTAAACAATTTACGAGTATCCGTACGATTAAGATATTGTTTTATGCCTTTGTGAGGTCTAGGCTTGAATATTGTGCATTAGTGTGGTCACCTCGTTATGGCCGCTACAAAGTCTTAATTGAGAATATTCAACGCAAATTCCTGAAGTATTTGTGCTTTAAGATGTTTAATGCTTATCTTGAGAAAGGTTGTTCAAATACAATGTTGCTTAACACCTTTGATATGCAGTCTTTAGAGACTAGAAGGAATATCATAACTTTGTCATTTTTATACAAAAGGATACATAATTATATTGATTGTGCTTCTATCCTTGCCAACATTTGTTTTCATATTCCTAGATTAGAAACAAGACAAAAATGTACATTTCATGTTCCTTTTGCCAAATCTAATTTACTTTTAAAGTCACCAGTGGTTAAAATGTGTCAATTGTACAATGAGATATGTTCTAATTGCGAAATATATTGCTCTTCATTAACTTCTATAATTGACTGTTATGTTAACTACAGTAATAGTGCTTAAAGGTGTTCAAGGGACTGTCCTATTGTCAACTATGTGTCCTTCTTGTAGATCATTTTTGTTTTTAGTGTTTACAGTCATTTAACTCTGTTTGTGGGCATTATCGTTATCATTATTGTTATTATATATATATATATATATATATATATATATATATATTATTTATTATTGTTATTATATATTATTATTATTATCATTATCATTGGTAGTACACATAATTAGTTACTACTCACGTTGATGGGTTGATTATATATTTATATAAATCTTTGTATATGTGCAATATTATATAGTTTGCTCTGTAATTGGCTTTTGCTGTTGGGCAATAAGAGTTATTATTATTATTATTATTATTATTATCTCTCTTGACTTAGTGGCGGCATTCTTCTCAATAATCATCATGCGTTATTAGATTAAACCTGTCGTTTGGCGAATGGATACACAAATGGCCACACAAATATACAACTCCATAGAACGTTTTAGGCGTGCAACTTCGTAATAAAGGAAAGGGTCGTCAGCTTCATGTCGGCGAGTCTCGTCGCTCTTTTTTTCTGCAAATATAATATTGACGAACATTTACAAATAAAAATTAAAATATTCATAATGCACATAATGATAAGGTAGTTGATCGTGAAATAAAGCAGAGCAGATATAAAAATTATAATTAGGACAGCTCTAATAAAATATGATCGTGTTTCAGAAAAGAAAGATAAAAAATTGGCCAATTACTATTGTCGGTAAAATGTAGGTTTCAAAAATGGATTAGCGCTTATAATAATACTGCTTGGAAAGTTATACATGTTTGTCGTTCTAACACATAGCATTTTGTTTAGAAGGTAAGTGTGTATACAGCTTTTCTTACAATTACCTAAGAAGAATGCTCTACTATATATGCGTTTAAATTGAGGTATCTCGCAAAAGAGACTAATTCTTTTTATTAGTGTTTCACTCACTAAATTCGACTTCAATTTCTGTAGCATTTATGAGGAATTAGATATACTTACTAATTATATTTAAATTACATTATTGAAATCACATGAAATCCTTTGTCTATGAATCACATAAGTTTACAATCAAAAACTAATCTCGCAATTATCCTAATACTTATCGTAGTAAGCAATATATACGTGGAAGACTTCGCAGACAAGCACTATTCGAATTCACGAAAAAATCGGGGATGTGGCTTAGATAGGTGGACGATATATTCGTAGTTTAACAATACGGCAAGTAAAAGCTGGACGATTTCTTAGATCATCTAAATAGCCGTGCACCCTCCATAAAATTGACAATGGAATTGAAGTCGAAACAAAAAACTGTCATTACTGGATGTACCAGTACATAGAAATGACAACAGTTTCACAAGTATATGCAGGAAGCCTATCACACGGGGCGGTACCTACACTAAATGCGAAGTTAGGCGGAAAAAATAACCTAAATGCATAGGGGTAATAGTGAGAATAATGAGAAGATGCGTGCACATAATCAATGACGTTTTGTAACTAGATGATTGTACCAACTGCTTAAAATTTTTTTTTTGTTGGTTAAATTCATAGTAATTATGTTAATTTAAGAAAAAAATCTAATAAAATTTACTAATAAAGTTAAATTTTTGATTTTAGTTATTTATCACATTCTATTTTGAATGAAAACGACGAAAACATTGGAAATTTGGAGTACATTTCTTTGCCCAGTGTCTTATTAGTACGATTCATTGTATTGCACTTTAATCGACTTAATTGTTTGTTTAAATTTTTAATTCTCGTTTCATTTTTTGTTTGTATTAAGAATAAGCGTGAATGTCGTTTCGTGATTATTCCTAGAGATATTAATTTGTTAGTGCAATCGTTTGGTTCACCTAACCTAATAATTAAATAATTAAAAGGAACACCATATAAACATACTACAAAATTACGTCATGAAAAAGTTATGATGTGCACACATCTTATTATTCTCACTATGATATATATATATATATATATATATATATATATATATATATATGTACTGCTGGTTTCTTGGGTGTTGATCTTCTGGTCTTCAAAATACCATTTGTTGCATGACGACGTTTCGGCAAAGTCTCATTTGCCATCCTCAGGTTGGTAACTGTTTGTTCCTGCTACGAGTTACTCGAACTGAATTAACTTGCTGTTCTGTGTACTAATACTTATGTACCCTATATATATATATATATATATATATATATATATATATATATATATATATATATATATAGGATGACTTAGTGGCTAAGTGGTAAAGGTGTTACATTTGTAAGTAAAAGGTCTCAAATGCGATGTGTTCGAGCGACAAGGATATATAACCTCAGGAACAGTATTAATATAATTGCCGACCAATTTTTGAAACATTCTTTTTACAGACTAGAGCAGTATTTTTATCCTAAGCATAATAATTACTAATGTAACTACCTCTTTATTTTTGTAATTAGATAGGTACATTCACATGTTAAATTTATTGGTACTTCATATCTTTTGAACTAAGTGAATTAAATTTAAAACACATTGCGATATTCATTTTCAAAAGAGTTCAGAGGAGTTAGAGAGACGCCCGGGTAGCTGAATCTCTTAACGTAGGCTCAATGGATTGGTCCTATTATTTGAGTACCAAGCTAGTACATTTTTTGCTTGCAATGGATAAACTACCAAATTCCTTAAAAATATATCTTCTAGGTTTTAGGTGCTTCATTTATCTTCACCCTAGACCAAAGTCAAACTATTTGTAAAAATATAAAACAGTAACTACAATAATTGCTTATTTACGCAAAACCAATGTACCATTCCATACGTAATGAAGATTATTACCATAAATATAAAAAAAGGACATATCAAATTCCTAAAATATGAATAAACTACATCACACGTTTTAAAAAGGTCTCCGAATTTTCGATCATTATCTGCTAAGAACATAGTTCCTGTAAATGTCCAAATTATATGATGACAAATGTTGACATTTTTCTTACAAATGAGAAAACTTACCGACTAGGTTACGAATATATAATCTAAATTAAATAAATGACAGTTTAATGACGTTCTTATATTCTTTCAAATTTAACTAATTTGCGTTCATGCTTATTTGTTGTCAGAATATCAATTACATTCGTAATGTTCGGGTAAGCAAAAATTGACGAATCCTAAAAATTGGATTAATAATTAACAAATCATACATTGTTGAGAATATTACCTATAGTTGCCTTGATGCACACAAAGGTGGCAGTTTTTTTACGCCAAGATCGGCCATGATGTCTGAATATGTGTGGGCGCGTGGCTGTAAATATGTGCGAGTTGTGTGTGTGTGTGTGTGTGTGTGTGTGTGTGTGTGTGTGTGTGTGTGTGTGTGTGTGTGTGTGTGTGTGTGTGTGGTGTGTGTGTTTGTGTGAGTGCGTGTGCGCGTGGGTGAGTGTGGGCGTGGGTGGTGTGTATGTGTCTGAGTCTGTGTCTGTGTCTGAGTCTGAGTTTGTGTCTGTGTTTGTGCTTGTGTCTGTGCGTGTCTGTCTGTGTGTGGTGTGTGTGTGTGTGTGTGTGTGTGTGTGTA
Organism: Vesta saturnalis; assembly: GCA_036346205.1. Lineage (NCBI taxonomy): Eukaryota > Metazoa > Arthropoda > Insecta > Coleoptera > Lampyridae > Vesta > Vesta saturnalis. The sequence continues at coordinate 806,233 of JARFJB010002000.1, forward strand.
TGTGTGTGTGTGTGTGTGTGTGTGTGTGTGAGTACGTGTGTGTGTGGTGTGTGTGTGCTTGCGCCGTGCGAGCTGCGTGTCGCGTGCTGTGTGTGTGTGTGTGTGCGTGCGTGCGTGCGTGAGTGCGTGAGTGCGTGCGTGCGTGCGTGCGTGTGTGTGTGTGTGTGTTGTGTGTGTGTGTGTGTGTGTGTGTGTGTGTGTGTGTGTGTGTGTGTGTGTGTGTGTGTGTGTGTGTGTGTGTGTGTGAGAGTGTCTCGATAACTTTAAGAAGACATAACCCATTTTAATAGGTAATCAGTTATATTTAAGGTTATTTTTAAAATGCCTCTGTTTCTATCAAATTTTGGTAAAGAAGTATTTGAAAATAAAGGTACTTTATAGATGATGCCAAAACACATTTTGTGAATATTTCAAAAACTGTTACATAATCATATATAATATCACTAGTACGTCCAAAATCCGGTAAAAGCGGTGTTGTCTGGAAACTGCATTCTTTGTTGGTTAAAAGTTAAAAGAGCGCGACTCCGAAGGAAGAGGGCTCTTCTTTTAACCAACAGAGAAAACTAACGAATGCGGTTTCCTTAAGGAAACAATGGTTTTTCAATCGTTTTCAAATTTGGTACAAATCTTACTCTTTTCTAAGTGCACCTTCTGTATGATTTTAAGTAAAAATTCAAAGAACTAATAGAAAAATAAGAGGGGTGTGGTAAACTTTAACCCCCATTTTTTCTGACGAACGCCTATAAACGTCGCATCTACTTTTTTATAGTAGTTTGATGATTTATCTAACTTTTTTGGCTCTTGTAAACTTTTGATTTGATGCTTCCTTTATAACATACTTTTAGTTATTCGACTAGGTGTTGCGATTTTTTAACAATTTTTTATTTTATTAATCAGAATAAATTCATAATAATAACTTAAAACAATCAATTGTAATAATAATTATAATACGAAGTTGCATGCAAATAATTAAATTAAATGTTCGATGTGTCCACCGCCTTCGCGAATGCACCTTCTGGCTCTTTTGTAACTGAAAACCGAATATTTTGGAAAATATTCGGTTTCAATCTAAATACCTCGGCACCTTCTCCTATGCGATCCCTCAATTGATTTTGATTTATTATTATTTATTATGCAAAATAAATTTAAAAATAGGCTTATCTTAAAGTTCGTAACAATATCTGTCAATTACTTCTCTTGTCTTTTAGCTTTATTTGCAACAATTCCAAAGATATTTGAGTTTGAAAATTCAGCTCATTTTTAGTTTTTCTAAATAACTACGAAAGTTGGCAATACTGATCAAAACTCAAAACGTCATTTGAATGGTCTTGAATTTCTGCCCAATATTGCTAATTTAACCGACTCTGTAACTGTTATAATAACAAGGTTACCGATAGAAACTTAGTTAAAAATAAATCCATAATAATGTAATTAAAACAATCATTTGCACTTTTTTATTTTTGAAATAATTGAAAGCCTATTATTATGAATTTATTCTGATTAATAAAATAAAAAGATTGTTAAAAAATACAGAAGGTGCACTTAGAAAATCACACCACAAGAAAAGTCCCTTATTTTGTCCCAAAGAATATGTGGTTAACGGATTGGCCTACTTTTTGTAACACCTGATATTATATATATATATATTATATATATATATATATATATATATATATATATATATATATATATATATATATATATATATATATATATATATATATATATATATATATATATATATATATATATATATATATATAAGCAAACGTACAAACAAAACCTTTCTTTAATTAATTAAAATTTAAATTTAAAACGACAAAACTTTTGATTACTAAGCATGTAACAAAATTTAGAAACCGAAGAATATTTGCACCTAATAAATGCCTGATTTTTCACTTTATTCTTCGGAAAACTCTTTTCAATATTGATATCAATAGTTTCTCACGAAATTTTACGAAATCGTTTCTTTTTTACAATAAATTTAACTTACATTTTTTAACGTGGCTGTCAAATGCTCCTTGTTCATGACAAGAATAGCTCTGTTACTATGGTAGTATGACGTCATTGCATTGCTGTATAGGAGTAAATTATACATCATGGAAATATTCGAAGTAAAATTTAATTTAGGGTAAATTTAGATAAGTTTTCTTCATGAAACGTTTCTATTTTGTAATAAATAAATACCATTAACTTTATAAAAGAGTGTTTAGCTATGAGTTTCATTTTTATGCTAGTCCGGCATATTGGTTTTGTGCCAGTGGTTTTTTTGAGTTTTTGGCATTTTATTTCCATTCCATACAATCTGTATGTTTATCCATCGAACTCGCTGGTTTTCTTTCCAGGCATGTTCGGCAATTCTGAGTCTTTCTGTTTCATCTTTGTGGATGTTTTAGCCAAACTTCAATTTTTTTATATTTTAGCAGTTGCAAGTCGAGATACCAAATTTGTGTATCCACTCGATATGTATGTATGAGTCGAATGTCCGTTGATGGTTATACGATTCTAGGATCAAAAGTAATTCGTTTAATATTAAAAGTGAATGTAAACGGTATACCATTTTACAATCTGGGTAACATTTACGATTTAAAAAAAATTGCAATTATTAGCTAGTTTCGGGGAATGATGATCGTAATTACCACAAAACTGTGAATGGAGAGCGATTTTAAAATTGGGTGATTAAGCAAGTTGTTCCTGCTGTGGGCAAACTTCCTGGGAGATCTGCAGTTGAACAAGCCACTATCGTCTTCTAGTAAAAATACCCGACGCTAGAATGGCCGGGTAATTATAGGGTCAAAATTGATACTTTTAGGATAATTGGGAAAAATTATGTAGTTGCTAATATTTTAGGGGAGCACAACCTCAAAGTTGCGATTACCCCCGTATTATGTATGGCTTGAGACTCAGAATCTTGAGACTCAGAATCACATTTTGAAACTTAAAAATATACAGTTTGGCTTTGGTATAGTTTTATCTGGGAGCACTAGAAAGAAATTGTTCGTTACGATTTGTTTAATGAAGAATAGTGAATAGATCACTGTTACTGCCAATGAAATAATCAATAAACAATAAGAATTAGATCACGACCAACTTGTGTGTATATACAATTAATTTGTGCGTTGCATAAAATTGTGGCAGTCAAGTTTTATTTAGTACTTTAAATGGTTAGCGAGTTTTAAACGTTTATTATTTAATAAAGGGCAATAAACAGAACAAACAATAATTGGAAACACTTAACAATAAAGCTAAGTAACATAAGATAAAGTTTTTCTACACTAATGTATGCCACTGAGTATAGGCCACTGAACTCGGCTACGTCCGCGTACAACTAAAAGGCGTGGCTGCAGAGCCAACGCGGGAGAGGTCCAAATACTTTATAGGGTACGCTGTTATCGACATATACACGTTGTCGTTACCATCCATGGTAACTGTGGTCGCTGCGGATGGTGTTTCGTGTCTGGCTTCACGCGACTCGTATTGTGGCGTTCGCATGGATCTAGCTCGAGGCAACGGTTGGCAGTAAATGGTATGTTTTTGCAACGCCTTTAATGTTTCAATATTCACACCATAATGTGATCTCAGGCTTCATATTATTAAATAGATAAAAGTGCTATCACGACGGTTTCACACAATGTTTATTAAATTCACAACAAATAGTTCATAAATTACTTGGCTATTCCCAAAACTGATACGATGCATGTTTTAAATTCACTACTCACTGCTACGAATGAGAGCTCAAACAAAATGATCGCGTCTCATCCACTTCCGTATATTCTTGCTTAATCAAAATTCGTACGTTTTTCTATTACAATTCCATCCATCGGTTATTGCCAGTATGGGCAATATTGAGACGCGGTTAACAGTGAAAAATTCGAAATATTTTTCTAGTGTAAACCCGCTACACAGATTGATGAATCCACCTCGTAAAACTAACATTGAAAGGCAGTAGACGCTTTGCTTACTGGACGAAGTATAAAATCTGTGTCACAAGAAGAGAATTTGAGCTTTCAGGCTATAACACGGTGAGTTTAAAAAAAACGTGTAGGATTAGATAAATATTAAACAAAAATTAACATTTCAGTTATGTAAAAAGTAGAAACAAAATCCAGATATACCAATTCGAAAATATTCACGGGTGAACAAGAAAATGTATTGGTAACATTCCTTATTAGATGTTTCCCAAATGTTTTATGGGTTGCCTTTAATAGAGTGTCGAAAGTTTGCGTATGAACTGGCAGTAACAAATAGTTTGAAAATTCCTGCAACTTCGGACACGCATAGGATGAAAGGCATAGAATGGACGAGAAGTTCTATAAGTAGAAATCCAATCCTCTCATTGAGAACGCCCGAAGGCTGTAGTCTTTCTCGTGCCACATCTCTTAACGAACATAATGTCCGCAGGTTTTTTGACAATTTATTATATTATATAGAAATTCGAGCGATTTAGTGATGGCACGAGATATAGAAATTAGACGAGACATCAACGGTTACTGTACAAAAATCAGCAAAATTCATGGCTGCTAAACAACAAATAAGGTTACCAGCGGAGAAAATGGGGTTTTTGTGACAACATGTGTTATAGTAAATGCTACAAGGAATTATTTACCACCTGAAATGGTATTTCCCCACGTTCACTTTAAGAAGGACATGATTGCATGAGTACCACCAGGTACGTTAGGACCGGCAATCCCAACAGGGTGGATGAACTTGGGGTTGTTCTTAACAGTTATGAAAAATTTGGTTAAACATACAAATAGTTCAAAAGGCAATCCAAACTTTCGTCGGGCGTCGAGATTTTTAAACTATTTAGCTTAGCATACAATACTGCTGTAGACACTTGGTTACTGCGCCATCCTGGAAAGCCCATTGCTATATACCAGGTTGCAGTTTGTGTCGGTGAAGCATTTTTAAAGTCAATCCTTCCCGGTAATATTACGTCAGCCTTCAAGAAATGTGGATTATATCCTTATGATTATCATGTGTTTACCGAAGTTGATTTTTTACCTAGTTCCGTTACCGACATACCTTCTGCAGACAAACCTTCTCCAGACATCGCAGATCAACTTGAAGAAGAACTTTCAACTAGCTATACATCACCTCCACCAGAACCATCTCAAAAGACATCACGCATTATTGGACAATTTGCAACCGCAAGATACCAGAGGTTACCCTAAAGCCGAAACAAGAAAAAATCAGCAAGGCAGAAAAAAAGGCAAACGTATAATTGCCACGACACCCCTGAGAAGGAAGAAATGGAATATATTTAACAAAAGCCATTAGACAAACAAAATAAGGAGAAAGCCACCAAAAGAAATTGTAGATGACGAAGTTGGGTCATTAGAACCCAATATGCGAAGAGGGCAACCAAAAAAATTATTGTAGATGATGAACAAACTGATGAGGAATAGAATTCTGATGGCACTAGCAGTAATTTTGAACCATAAGTAGATTCCTTACATTTTGAAATCTATTACACCTATTTCTAAGTTTAGGGGCAGTTACCAATTGTCTGAACTGATGCTTCGGACTTCAATGTCAGTCAGACCTATGAGAGGTGCGATAATGTTATTTCCGCTATGCTCTTTTATTTGTAGCCGGTGAGGCCGCGCGGTTCTTTTCAAACAAAAACTCAAGACGGTAATTTATTCTGGGCGCCACTGCCTCGTAATTAAATTCGTCTACACTCGAGCCAGAAAGTGCTGAAGGTGGAAGCTCAATCTCTCTCACTGCCTGATCCTTACCTTTCCGTAACTGTTAACTGATCTCACTCGCTCTGTTCTTAATTTTACCCAAATCCTGTAGAACCTCGATTATCCGGACTAATTGGGGATGAAGGTAGTCCGGATAAGAACAAATCCGGATAAGCGAAAAAAATCATAATTAACAGGAAAAAACGAGTACACTCAGTATGAATATTTTTTATTTTGATTTATACATAAGTAGCTTTAATATATGTAAATTATTTTTTATTAAAGAAATCAATTATCGATGTTTGCTTAAAGCTAGCTTTTCTTTTGGAAGCTGCCAAATCACGAATACTTTTAAGACATATTAGTTGTCCTGAATTACACTCTTCTTGACTCTCAAACCATTTCATGGCGACATCTAAGCATTGAAAAGCTTCAGAATGTGTTGGACCAATATCTCTTCCCTCGCAAATCTCTTCATCGTCTTCTTGATCACGTTCTTCTGAGACAGAGATTTCTTTAATTATTTCCTCATCATTCAAAATTTGAAATCCAGGATCGTTTGCATCGCAATTTAACCATTCGGTTACATCTTCTTCGTCACAAGCAGCACATATTGAAATTTGACCTATTGTTTCCGCGATGTCTCTTATACCACTTTCTACTGCATTACTGGAACTTACTGTTGGTCTTTTTAAAATTTTGTTCCACGATTTTATCAAAGTTGGCACATCTGAAGAATTCCAGCTATCTGCTGCCATATAGCAACAATCTTTTAAATTTAATTTCTTGTGGAAGTTGATAACCCATTCATCATTATTTTCGTCTGCTAGTAATAATCGTCGAAGCATCTGTTTTCTATATAAACGTTTGAATGTTTCTATTACTCCCTGATCCATCGGTTGTATTACAGATGTGACATTTGGTGGAAGAAATTTTACTGTAAACATTTCATCGATCTGGTTTAAACATTCAATAGATGGGTGGGATGGTGCATTGTCTAGTAATAATAAAGTTTTTCCTCGTTTATCTATGGAGTTTTGATGTTTTTTAACTTCTGGAATAAACAAAACAAATATTTTTATACCATCGTTTAAAATTTCACCATTGATCCAGGCTTTTTCTGATGATCATATTCAACCGGAAGACTATTGATATTTTTAAAGCATCTTGGGTTCTTTGATTTCCCAATGACAAACAGTGGAAGTCTATGTCTACCTGTTGCATTAGCACACACCATTATGGTGACACGTTCTTTACTAATTTTGTACCCTGGTGCAGTATTTTCACGTCTTGATGCTAAAGATTTATTGGGTAGTTTCTTCCAATTCAAACCGGTCTCGTCAGCATTATAAATAAATTCCTCGTCGAATCCTTCCTCTACACAAAATGTTCAACGTGTCAATGAACGTGTTTGCTGAAGGTATGTCGGCAGAAAGCTTTTCCCCATGAATTTCAAGTTCCCTGATACCATGTCGTCTTTTGAATGTTTCAAGCCAGCCTGAGCTTGCTTTGAATGTGGGATCTCCATTTAATCTTGTATTAAAAATATTGCCTTTTCACACAGTAATGGAGCAGATATTGGCTGTCCAGATGAACGTCTTTGTATGAACCACATGAAAATACTCTTCAATTTCTTCATTTCCTGATTTTTCATAACTTTAAGCTCTAAGCTTCCATTTTCTGTCATCAAACAGTTAGTAAATTTTAAGATTTTTTCACTTTGTTTTTTATATCCGAGATCGTTGACGTTCCGACACCATATTTATTAGACAGAGATCATCCTGATTCACCACGATTCAAAGCATTCATTATATCTAATTTGTCTTTATTGAAAGTAGAACACGTTTTCTTTTTGTTGACATATCGGTAATTTAAAAATGAATATTTAAATTGTGTCCAACTTATTTAATTTAAACACAAGAAGACACGTCCAACGCGTATTGAGTTTGAACGACTACTGACTCATGTTTTACACGGAACTTGTTGAATGAATGAAACTTGCGCAAATCATAAAGCGCATTCCAACACGTAATCCAGATAATCGAAAATCCGGATAATCGAGGTCCGGATAATCGAGGTTCTACTGTTATTAAATAAATGCTTAATCAATTCAAAACAATACATTTTATTCCTTAACACACGCAACATTCATTTGGTTCTTTTAACACGTTCGTTAAAATCCAACTTACCCAATCATACCTATTTACATATGTATATATATATATATATATATATATATATATATATATATATATATATATATATATATATATATATATATATATACAGGGTGACCCAAACTCGATGGCCAAAACGAAAACAGCTGATTCCTCTGGCCAAAAGGAACAAAAAATTGTTAATACAGGGTGTGTCTATTGTTGATGGTTTCCAAGATGTTAACTTTTTTTTAATTTTTTCTATTTCGTGGAATTATTTTTTAAATCACGCTGTATCTTCCAAACTAGAAGAGTTACAAGAAAACACATTAGGAGAAATTTGTAGAAGATGAAATTGCCTTAAAGAATATTGAATTCATTCGAGACAAACTCATCATTCAACATTATTAATGACATAATGAATTCAGAAATGATTTTTTTTCAAATCCCACGACAAATTTCTAAGAGGAATATTTTTCCAATAGAGATGGATTTGATACATGGCCGATAAAGAAAAACTTTCTTTTTCATAAGCTTCACAACGATATGAAAAAACTTATGGTTGACGTACTAATTACTGAATTGTTACAGGAATACACCTCAGGAAAAATTTTAGAGCATAAAATTACCTTCAAAAATATGGTTGAGTAGATGAGAATTGACGATTTGTCCCTCACTTTTCAATCAATCTGTACATTTACGGCAAGAAATACGTCTCTTTACTGATATCTTTTCATCACCGTAGCAACGACTTGACATTAGTAAGTTAGTTGTCAAAATTTGTTTGCTATTACAGTTTTGCTGATTAAATTATAGTTCAATATTCAAACTAACGAGGTCTTGTTTAAATACTGCCAAAATTGCAATTCGGCAAAAATGCTCAAAAAAGTATTTTCTGCAAACACATTGGCAGACTCTATGCGCTACTTGTAATTATTATAAAATGGCTGCTTGGATTTTAACGGTTTATTCTTGCTTTGCATGATATTTATTTTAATTAAAATGAATTTTAATTTTGTACTAAATGATAGCTGCATGCAATTTTTACTATTATTAATTATGCTTTATTTTATTTTACAAAAAGTGAAATTTTTCGTTGCTATAAAGTTGGGTGGTGGTATAATAAATAATTTCAACAATGAAGGCTACCAAAGTGATATTCGACTTTTGGTGAGTTCATTAATACTAAAACAACAACTACTAACTATTTTCCATCCAACGGACAACTAACTGAACGTTAAGTGAGTATTGATTTAATTAATGATTCGTAATTGAACAATCTTATTTTTACTTGCAGCACACAGTCGATGTTACTTAATTCCGATATCCAATGCAATAATGCATTCCCAACGATTAAGGTCACTAACCTATATTCACAGCTGAAGATTGCCCACTCAACATGTACTCAACGATGGTTACGATTCTTCTAACTACAATACGTTCGTTACTAAAATAATCTTCCGTACAATTCCAATTCTGAATTTGCAACATATGAATTGTACCGATTACGTTTCTTATCTTAATGCTATATACAATTGAAACAATAAACCCCAATACGTAAAAACTTCCAACGACGACTTCACACAAAATCATAAAATTTCTAACAGAGAACTAAACGTAAAATGTAACAACAAAATCCAAACCATTAATAAAAATTTACCATAAAGGAAAATTTCACCAACAAAGAAAACTCACACCAACAAGGAAAACTCACACCAAAAGGAAAACCATATGGGAGAAGATAATGTGAGTTAGTGAATATTAAATCTATATAAATTACCTTCGTCGAAGAGTTTTCAGGTGACGACGCTACTTCTCGATAATTGTTAAAGTTATGATCCCCATATTTGGGTGCTGAAAGAATATCACATTCACAATACTCAACTACCTGTCGAGTGATTATGGCATGATCCCTTAACCCGATTTCAGGACCTTTGAAAAAATCGCCTTACTGTTACCCATTCTCCCCTATTTCTTTTTATTTTTTGAGATCAGCTATTTACGTTTTATTGAGAATGTTCTGTATATATTCTGTTGCGTGTTGAGTCCATTTGAAATATTAGTTAAGACCGGTCTGATTATATTGGGAATTGTAGTTAATACTTACTTGAGTCAATATGCTAATCTTTTCAATGACAGTTTTCCACAAATGTTCGTTAGTCTTAAACTATCGCCACCTTAATGCGTAAGGCCTTTTTTTTTCTTATTAATAATATTTTGTTTGCACCAATTTGATACTTTGTTTCTAAATTAAGGGTGATGTGGAATTATATTGTGTGATTCCTAATTTATGTACGTGTGCTCCTACGTATAAGTTCCTGTTAGTTTGTTCGATGTAATTTGTTGAACAGTTCCTACATGTAATGTTATGTAACCCTCGGTTTTAATTGCAATTTTGTATCTTGGATGCCTGCATTTGATGTAAAGCAGAATTTGGTTTGAAAGTTGGCGGGAATTTATTGTTTGTAAATTTCTTGGTTACGCGATTTACTCATTTTATGTATGTATGCTAAGGTAAGAGGAATCTTGTGTTCATTAATTGATGCGTTACGTGCTATTTAGGGTGTTGCTAGGTCTAATCTTCTTTATTTTTTTTATGGTAGACATCTCTTCAATTTGGTTACTGGTCGGTATACCAAAGATTTAATAAAGCTGTGTAGTTGACTGGGATGGTACGGAAAAAAACATTCATATATTTTTGTTGTCCATGCAATGCATGTTGAAAGTGCCATTAGAAAGTTTTGTTATTAATATGTCCAAAAAGTGGATGGAATTATCTGATTCAGTTTCGATTATGAATTAAAAGTTAGCAGGAATATATATATATATATATATATATATATATATATATATATATATATATATATATACAGTGATGGACAAATGTGTGGAACTAGGTAATTATCTGTGGAGTTTGTAGCGATATTAATATGAAATTTGGAAGGTATATATTGCAATAAATTATGCATTTGTTTTGATTATTTTTAACGATTTTGAGCTTCCGGTTTAACCGGAAGTAATGTCGACTATCAATTTTTTAATGACACACCCCGTATATTATTTTAAATTTGTATATTACGATTTCAAACATATCGGTTTCGCTATATTTTATTTCAAAGCCGACTGAGACAAAAATAGTACTTCTGGAGACAAAATCAAATTAGATCTAGTGGTTTATAAAGCTTAATGTACCAGTGACAGTAGTTGTCAAATTAAGTAAGCATTGTTTTAACTAAAACGCAAAATACCCGAATGAAATGAAAGAAAAGGAAGGAAAATATTAATGATGATTGGCTTTGGCGGCAGAAAAAGAACGCATCAAGAAGTTTGTAATTTTTTAATGATATTCATCAAATTCGATAAATATCACGTTCAGTTGTTACAAAAAACGTTACAAAGCTATAATAGAAATGGCACAGTCGGCAATTTACCAAAAAGTGGACGATCAAAAACTACTACAAACGACGAAGTGGTTCAAAATATTGCGCTATCTTTAGAAGAAAGTCATCATTTGTCTACTAATGAACTCGCTAATATTTTCGAAATTAGCCGCCTTTCAGTTGGAAGAAAAACCCAAAACTGTCTTTTACTCTAATAATAATACTCGTGGGAGCCTAAATAATAAATAATAATAATATATAATATATATATATATATATATATATATATATATATATATATATATATATATATATATATATATATATATATATATATATATATATATATAGGCTGTTTCATAAAAACGGACAACGTCGTAGCGCCGTCATTTATAGTTCCGTTTTAATGAACCAAAAACTGTATTAAATAACTCGAAAAGCGCTATAAATTGGCACTAGAAAACATAATACACACACGCGCGCGCGCACACACACACATACACAAATTTTTATTTTTTGGTTGAAGCTTGCTAAGTGGCTTCTATGTTTGTTTTCGAATGAATGTTATTAATTCAAAAACAGAGAGGGGTTACTGTAGCGGGAGCTTTAGAAAAATCAAAATTTCTCGCTAAATTATACTATATAGGATATTTATATATTATTTTTCTGAACAAGGAAATGGTTATTGTTTATTTGTATTTGAATGTAATTAATATTAAGATGAAAAGCTTGAATTTATTTCAATAAGTTACCTATATATTCAATTTGAGAATATTTAAAATACGCGGCATCTGCAAGTGCATTGATATGTTGGAAGGAATGAGACGCTGTCATAATAATGATGTGCAGTTTTTAAAACAGTCGCGTTAAGAAAGCGATCAAGAAGAGTCACATAAAATAAGTGATCCGAGCTGATAGTTGTCGGCTGCTTGACGCCGCAGCATAAGTGACATTGTATAGTCACGCGGCCCTATAAAGTGTGAAAATTACAAATAAGGATTAATTAGCGGTATAATAGGGAAGAAGTAGAAAATACCTTCCTTATTAAAATAATAAAAGTGCAAGTAGTGTCAAGTTGGTGATAATACAAAGGATTGCACCATAATTGGAGATTAACATTAAAGGTGACGTAATAAGTGAAGATAAGACGTTTATATGTATCAGAACGGTAATCAATTAGTGAACAATAAATATAAAACACAGTGATCGATCCAAATTGGTCAATCAAAGTATAAATAATAACTCGAAGTGTTAGTGAGTAATACGATTGGATATTGCAGTTTGTAGGGCAAGCTGTGTGCCGTTGAAATTAAATAATTAAGTAAAAACTGTATAGTGTAAATATATCGAGCAATAATTTACAAAAATCAGTAAATTGTGAGGAAGAAAATTAGAAGCGTCTTCAGCTATAACAAAGGTATAAGAAAAAATAAGGACAACAAAGGAGAACGGTTCCAGAGTGCAGGCAAAGTGACATCATCGGAAGAGCAGTCTATAACCTAGTGAGGGCTCTTCACCGATCAAAGGAACCTCTTCACCGGTCAAAGGAACGCAAGCATTACATCATAATTTTTTCAACAAAAATAAGTAAGAACCCTTTTTGTTTGTGTAAAACGTGTTTGTGTTTGATTTTCTCGAAAATTTACATTTGACTATTACAATTAAACGAAAAACAATACGTTTAATTCGGATAAAGATTTTATGTGTTATAATATGTCAGCTTTAAGAAGGTTATTGTAGATTATAGGTTTGATTTTATATATGTTTGTATTGATGCAATTTCGTGCAGATTTGGAAATTAATCAAATGAGTATATCGTTTGATTTACTTTTATTCTATAGATTATTAATATTAAAAGCTTATACAAATATTGAATATATAAATGTAAGAAAAAGTCAACTCAATAGGAATCCAGATAAATAAATAAATCGAAATGAGCATAATTTTGGTTAATGATAACAGTGAACATTTCTTTATTTTAATTTTGCACTAGCCGCCGCAACCGATTAAGAAAGGAATTTGTAAACGTAAATCTTAAGCTTCATTTACGCAAACCGAAATTAATTAGCAAGCCAAGTAAAATTTAATTAGTAAATGATACCTTTATAAATTGAACCCATTCAGTTTTAATAAAACGTAATAAAAAATGATCATTTCAGTTCCACAATAACAATATGAAATTTTATTCTTATTCTTTGGAGCGTGTGAAACCAAACATCCAAGGGTATTACGCCCGTTGCAACACACATACATACGCACGCACGCACGCACGCACGCAAAGAACCAAAAACTGCATTAAATAACTCGAAAAGGGCTATAAATTAGCACTAGAAAACATACATACACACACGCACACACATAAATAGTAAAATAAATTTGAATGTCGTTATTTGGTCTTTTAGGCCTAAATTAATGTCATGGAAATAATAGCTATGGAATCCATTGTTGGAGCAATTATTATTGTTTCTATGAGTTTTGATAATTTGTTTATTTCAAGAAATATACATACATTAAATGGTCCAACAAAGTCAAAAGACTTATCTGTTGGTACCTAAATTAATCTTATATAGACTAACAGTTATTTGTAAATTGGCAACAGAAAGAAAATTTGTGCTTACTCTAGAAATGAACTCAATTATTGCAAGGACAATTTTAAAGAAAAAATAAATAAATAAATAAATAAGTTATCCTGTCACAAAATAATGTAGTACATCGCTAAAGATAAAGAATTAAGAAAATTAATTAAATAAATAAATAAAATGCCTAAGATTTAACATAAACAGTAACATTCAATAAAATGAGTTCAGTTGTTGCAAAAAAACAAAAAAAAAAAACAATTTTAATGAAGATGAATACCCGTCACAATTATATGAAATGAGGACACACTCATAATAAAACATATTGTATAATCAATTTTAACCTAACTAACTAAAAGTTTCTTTAAACATACTAACGTCGTAAGTGGTTATACGTGTAGAAAATCGTTTAAGATAAAGAAATAAAAAGAAAAAGAGATAAAATGTTTAAAATTTTACATATTTTTTATGTACAGTTCTGTATCCATGCCGTAACTTCCTTTTTAAGGTCACTTATCCTATTCATATTTACATTTTCGAATTAAAGAGGTATCGTATTGCACATTTTAGCGTTCCAAGTTTATATTTGTTATAATAATATGGCACTACAAAGCTTCTTCTACGAGTTTGGTATGTATAATCATGTCTTACTTTATATTCATTGTTACCATAATGTTGAATTAGATTCACGTATTTGTAAAAACCATTTGGTGTCAATGTGTCGGTTTTATGTAGTAATTGCTGCCTATTTAGATGTTGATTCTTATTAATTATTTTAAGAATTTGTTTTTGCAAGGAATCCAGTTTTTTCATATGGATGTTCTCGGCACTTCCCCATACTTGAATACTATCTCAGTAATGATTCTACTAGCGATTTGTACACTAACTTACTAGTTTTTGTATCCACAAATCTGTTTAACAGATACATGTAGCCTGTCATTCTTTTAATTTTCTCATACACGTAGCCTATATGCTTGTCATACTTCAATTTATCATCTATATAGATTCCCAGATACACAGTGTAATGCACGTTTGAAATTGTTCTGCACTGACAGTTACTTGGATTTAGCATGCAAGAGCAGGTATGTATTTTTATGTTTACATTCTTAATCTTTTCCATGTGAGGAGTGGCAAACACCATAGTTACGGTTTTTTCTTCATTTATGAAAATATTTCTTCCGTGCGCCCACCTCATTACAGCATTGAGTTCTTCCTGAATAGTTTTTTTACACACTTGTATGTCTTTATGCGAAAAGAATAACACCGCGTCGTCTGCATATAGGTACATTTCTGCTTTCTTAATCGACTTAAAGATCCCGTTTACGTATATGAGAAAAAGTATTGGACCAAGGTGGCTACCTTGAGGAACTCCATAATCACACTTCTTCTTGCCGCTATAGGTACTTCCTCTTTGTTTGTAGTTCCAACGCTGTGTAGATAATTTATAAGTAATACGTGTTTCACCGTATCGAAAGCTTTTGACAGATCTATAAAAACAGCAACGGTATAATTATTTTTGTCCAGCTGGTTATTTATGTAATCAGTAAATTTAATTAGTAATTTTTCAGTGCATTTGCCTTGTTGAAATCCGTATTAGTTATTATGAATTATTCCATTATCTAATAGATATTTTTAAGATATCTTGCTACATAAATTTCAAACACTTTCTCTAATGTGGGCAATATACTAATTGGCCTATAGTGCACATAATCCATTAGATCTCACTTTTTATAAATTGGCCGTCACAGCTATTTTAAATACGTCCGGAGATACACCGCGTTTCGTGGATAGATTTAAAAGGTCTACTATTACATTTGCCAAAGTGTCTACATTGTTCTTAAGATCTATATTAATATTATCGTAGCCAGGAGATTTTTTTATTTTAAGATTGTTTAAGAGAGGCATGCAGAAATTTGAGTTAATGTTGTTTTGGTATAATTTTATGATTACAATTGCATATTAATTTTGCCACTTGATCATTGAAAGTATTTGCAAATTGATTGACTATCTGAGTTTCCGATATCGTTCGCCCTAAGTGATTACGTATTTTGGCTTCAACGTTTTTGGGTTTTCTTCGTGTTAACATAAAATTAATATCATTCCAAAGGTTTGATTTGTTGCAATGTTGTATTCTTTTTCTAAATTAGGTGTTCTTTGTGTCGCGAATTTCATTATTTAGCTTATTTCTGAAGTTTTGATTAATTTCTTTAAATTCAATTTTGCTTGGATTAGATTTCCATCTCTTATATAGCTTATCCAGTTCTTTAATCTTGTAATACAAATTAATACATATATATCATTAAAATTTAATAAAAGAGAGTTAGCATAAGTATTTAAATTATCATTTTTAATTTTACTCCAATCTTGATCCTTTATCATCTTATTTATTTGGCGTGTATTGTGTTTTTTTATAGAATTATTTGCCAACAGAACAGTTTTTGTATAGATTTCTTCCTCAATATGTAATGTTATAAGATAGTGATCAGAAATCTTGTGCTCCACTACAGACGATTTAATATTTTTGAATTTAGTTCTCACAAATATGTTGTAACAACCTTTTTTGTGGTTGTATTAAAAGTACATTAATTTAAGAATCGTTCATCTATTTGGCATAATATTAGAGGAGTTTTGATTATTAATGTGTAGAATTGAAAACTGGCAATTTAATTGGCATTTCCTAGAACAAATCTTTTGGGTGTAATATTACATAAATAGTTTTAGTTCCTTTCTTAAAAAAATTGGATTTATATTAATGTATCCGCGGAAGCGTTAAGATTTTTAGGAAATATACTTGAGTTATTCTGAAAGCTTTTCTTAATTCACTTAATACTGAATGTTAACCGCAATAAGTATGATTTTCACTTAATTTTTTATATTTTGGTGCCATCAGAATTTTGGTGGTAAGTTATTTTTTCCCATTATATTTTAAAACTAAAGCCTTTGCTTTTTTTTAGGCAACTTTCACCTCCTTTTTTTCACCTTTTCACCTTTTACTTACTTTTTAAGTACTTATTTTCCAAATATGCACCTTTTTTAATCATTTAATTTGTATATTTTAAATGGCAAGTTTTACATGAGACACCTTTACAACGCAAGTTCTACATTCTTTTACAAATAAATTTGGCGAATAAACTACAAGGAAATTCCATATTTTAATGATAACTAAGCAAGACATTGACCGCACCATATGAACCATTCTGCTTCATAGTAACTGTAAAAGTGTATATAACAGTTAAAAGGTAAAGTATTTTTTATAATTTAGTATAGTTCATGACTTTTGAATTTTTTCTCATTTTCAAACATTTATAAATAAACTTATGTAACTTGTTATTTTATTTTCATTTGTGTTAATTGTTTTTAGTATTCAATAACTAGGTTTTGTTGTTCCTAGAGAGATATACATATATATATAAAAAAAAGAAAGACAACATGGCGCTCGAGAATTTATTATTTTATTCATAATTTTTTTGATAACATTTTTGCCATTAAGTGAAAATAATCAAGCAGATAAGAAGCAACTAGCATTCCAGGTAGGTTAACCAAACTCTAAATTATAACCCACCCTTATATTCATCTACCGATGATCCGACGGCACTTAGCGATTATTAAAAGGTAATTTTTTATATTAATTAAATTATTTGATCAATTACGAATGGTATATTACATCATCGTTTTTTTTTTGTGTTCAACAACTAGCATTTCAGCTGTATTATTAAACTCCGTTTGTAATTGATATACTTTGACGCCTTTTAATAATTGTTTATATACTTTGGCTTAAGTTAAGGTTATAATGTGGTTAATTAAAGATTTTTCGTTTCTTCACACCGAATTTCTTCCCGTGTAATATCTTGTATAGCCGATACGTACCCTAATCCAGTAAGCATTTTTTCATACTCACATGCCATCTGAGTACATTTATCTAATAAATTAATATTAACATCCCCCATAAGAATACTGTCTTTTTTTGTTAGCCTTCAGTTTAATTTCTAATTTGTTCATAAATTGTCTTACATTCGTATCAGGAGGTCTGTATATGAAAAGTATATTAACATAATTATCATCGGGAAATATTAATTTGCCATCAATACTTGCAAAATTTAAACTGTTTCCTATCTTTTTCTCAAATTCTATGTTATTTTTAATGTACATCATTAACCGTCCACCAGATTTTTTGGTTCTAAGCTTTGATATATAATTGTATAGTGCATTTCACGAGTAATTAGACCTCTGCAATATGGCCGCCATTTAAATTTGTCACCAAATAAAGCACGGGAGCACTCATTGGCGTAGTACCTTTTCTCATATAAAAAAAAGTGAAAAATTTATTATTAATAAATTCGCCATCACCACGCTCACCCAGTATTATTATTATTATATACTATTTTAATACAAATTTAAAAAAAATGAACAAGTATGTAGTAAATTATTTTTTTATTAATAATTATTGCGTAATTAAAAATCGCAGAATTATAAACATTTAAAATAAATTGTCTATCCACTCATCGTCTAGGTTGGCATTGTCTTCTGGTGACAAACATATTTAAAGTAATGTCATTCTTGGACTGATTTACTATTTTAAATCTGAATAGTGTACTTACTTCAGCTATATTTATTTTTCCAAGTCTACAGCTACACTTTGATGTTTCTTACTTGAAAAGAAGTTATATGCATTTACAATTATTGCTTGTGCTTCTGTAGACTTTTTTACGCATATATATGATCTACGCTGTAATAATAACAGTTAAAATATGACAATTAAGAAAATATTGTATAATCTTAACGAAGTTGCACTATAACTGTGCAAATTTTCAATAAAGTTCTCGTCTTCAGTAAAAACAAAACTTTCTTCCATTTTAGTATAAAAACTACACAATCACTACAACCGTTACAAATTATTGTTTACAGTATAATGGCAAAATGGAAAATTGATTCCACATTTATAAGCAAAGCAAGTGGCCATTACTGATTTCTAATTCACATTATGCTAATGGAGTAAGTTGCAGTTTCAACATTAATTACGAATTAGTAATGGTCAATTTTCAGAAATTCTTAACAATAATGATATTTGTTTGGAACATTCTTTTATTTTAACGATGTTTATTTTTTACAATAATTAATTTAATTGAAAAATTTTCAATTTTACTAACCTAAGTTACCTCTCCGCGTGATACGCTACTGAGTTGGCAAATAATATTTTAAGACGTTTGAAGGTCGTATTTGTTATTATATTTGTCTTTTGCTATTATAATGTTGTAGGAAAGGATGGAAAATGGGGTTCAGAGTAGCCAACTGAAATCCCTTTCATTACAATATTACACTTATAGCATTTTAGTTATTTTATAATTGGATGTTGTTCATAGTGGAATGGCAGCCATATTATAGAGGTCTAATTATCCGTGAAATGCACTTTATCCATTAATTGAGTACGCAAAAATATCGTCTTGTTTAACATTTACCTCTGATAACATTATGTCAAAATTACGTGCACTAAGTAAAACTAATAATTCAGCAAAATGCTTATTTATGGATCTTATATTAATGTGAAACATATTCAGTGTTTTGTTACTATTTACAGTTTTGGTAAATTTTGTCCATTCACCTATATCTACGCAATTTTTAAAATTGATTAAGTTATTTTCGTCCGTTTCAAACCAATTCATTTTTGATTAAATAATATTACATGCAGTTTATATAAAAGTTTATTTACAACTTAGTATTTATCTAACACTCACAAATATAAATACCGATATACGCTTACAGACGATATACAAAGTGATCAATCTCAAGTGTACTGTAGTGGTATGACAAAAATCCCTAATTGTTAATATTGTTGTGTTTTGTAGTTGGCTGCTTTGGATTTTTAGTGTGGCTTTAGTCGTTTTAGTTTGTCAGTTTATGTCATATAATACCTTCGTTATTTACAAACTGTCTATATCAAGACAAATTATATATTCTGAATTTCTAATTTGTAAAAGACATTGTCATTCCATAAACATGTACTGTAAATTTTATTTAATTATAATGAAATTATAACATTTAAATACTTAAGATTCATTATTTTGTAATGATGTAATCCAATCATTAAATAATATTTTATTTATTTTGTTGTATTTTATAGGGATGCAGTCTAATCAAATACAAAATAGTCATTATTTAAATTAAGATAATATTTTATAATATGTATAAGTTAATGACCTTCATACAGATTTGAAACTGATCGTAGTTTTTAGTCGAACCATGCTCTAGAGTAGCTAGAGCAATACAGCTTCTTACCAACCTATCAGTGGTACCAACTTAAATATTTTGATCACGTGGTATATACTTGAGAGTGATCACTCTGTAGTATTAACGTATAAATTAAATTTAAGTAGTTACAAATTTGAAAGAAAGAGGGAACGTTATAAAAATGACAATTATATAATTTAGGTTAAACCAGAATTAAACTAACACATATAACCAAGCAACCTTGGTACATTTTCGTTTTGAAAGAAAAACGTCAACGTTTGTCGTAATATTTTTTACCTAACATTTACAGTATGTTCTTATCAGAATTAATATTGCAGAATGTGTTGTAATTTTCAGTCTACTGATGACTTTATATAGTATACTTCTATTTTTACACTTAAATGGTGTGATGTAATATAAATACATTTTAGTAATGGGGTTATTCCTTGTTGCGCGTTTTTAGTGGTATTCTTCATTACGTTTGGAATTTGCATGTATATTGTTGCACAAAATGTAACAGTGGACGAATGATTACTGTAGTCCATTAATCGATTTACTCACTTTTATGTTTTACCAAAGGTTCGTTTTTATCATAGGGCTGGAGACAAGAGAGGATAGGATGTTTTAGGGTACGTTCAATGTATTTTATTTTATTTAACAATGGAAATTAATTTTCTTGATCTTGGTTAGGTACTTAAGAAATATTGGTAAGGAATCTAGTTTTTGGGGTAATGGTTCACTCTTTTCAAAATGGATATACCATGTTTTAAATTATCACTATTTACTACAAAAGATATAGAATGGTAGCCAATTCAATATGTATTGCATCAAACTTATCCCTATTATACCTTTCATATCAGTTCTGTTTTATTCAATTATCAATTACCATTATTATTGTGAGAATTATTTTTTTATCCTTTATTTGTGATTGCTCACTAAAGCTTTTGACAACAGCAACTGTATCGATACCAGATTACAGTAAATGGGGACGGCCTGTCAGGAACGAAATTGTTTACAGCAGATAAGGTACTTGGAGTAGAGGGAGGATTTACTGCAGATGAGATACTTGGAAGAGAGAGTCAGTTTACAGCAGATGAAGTATTTGGAGTAGAAGGTGGGTTTACAACAGATGACGTACTGGGCGTCGTGAATAGACTTATAGTAGAGTTAGTGTACCTTAGCGAGTCTCCAAGAACGAGAACAAATTCTTTGTTGGTGTCTGCTGAACCTATAGCGAACTCATGCTCTGTTGTTACCATAAAATACGCTCACAGGAAGTCCAGCGTTGGATGGAGGGTCTGCAAATCCGCAATCAGTTTTATCACTTTTATCAGAAGGAATTTCTTCTTGGTCTAGAGTTTGTAACTCCTTGTGATCTCCAATTAGTGGGCATGCGACAGAGGGGGAAGGTTTAGATATCTGCGGCAGCGAAATCCGCTTCAGTAACGACATTTTTGTTTATTGGGACTATACCACACCTCCGGAATCCCTTTATCGGAGTAGCTGGATTCAAAAAAGTGTCGCCAAGAAGCCGGGGCACTTGATATTGAGTTACAACTCTACCAGGGTTATTACGCAAAGATCTTTCAATTGCTTGAACATAACAAGTGTTGAATGGCCCCATGAAAGATACGTTCAGTGTCTGCAACTTATGACTGCAGTGAAGTCGAAGGCAAACTAAGGTGGTGTGAGTAGCCCTGGCTCTTTCAATGAATTCAGGGTTTTGAGTGTACGAAGTGTCCATCCAGTATTATTAATACTAGGTCTTCTGTTGATGGTTTGGCACACTTCAAACCAGTGTGAAAATATCTCAGTTTCCGTCCATCCTGTGGGGTGGCAAGAAAACGCTATTCCAGGTGCAGCACCATCTTTAAGTTCTTCTTTCATACGCTGCCTTGGAAATCTGACAAGAGGAGGGATAAACATTCCTTCCGCCGACATACAAACTACAAACGTGGAGAGAACACCTCTTTCGGCAGAGGTAAGGGAGCCCACTTGCCATCTACCTTTTAATGCAAAAATGTTTGAGGATTTTTATTGAACAGTCAAAAGCCCAGTTTCATCAACATTGTAAACCCTATGTGGAGGATAGAGGTAGTTTTTCTGGACGTCCTCTAAAATGTTGAAGAATGTTGTCACGTTTGTTTTGTTGAAGGCTTGCGCTCTTGCTGCTGAAGTCGCCTCTTGTTTTTTTCAAGGCGAGTTCAGAATGACGTTTTCTAAATCTGGTAACCCAATATTTACCAGCTAATTTCCTTTCGTGATTAAATGTGTTAGGAATATTATTCTTTACTGCTAGTTGGTAGGCAAGGCTACGAAGGTCTGTTGCTGTAATTCCAAAAAACGTATTTCCATGTCTAATATGTAATTTATAAGCTGCTGTTCTTCTTCGTCATTGAAAACAGCACGATAGCGCCCTAGACATTTTTTGTTGTTGCAAGTTTGTTGGGTTTTCTTTAGACCACGGCGTTTTAGAATGTTCCTCGGTGCATTAAATTCTTTAGCCGCTGTTTGCCACGCCATACCATCTTTTTTCACGACGTCGATAGCTCGTTGCATCGCCTGAGGGTCCCAAGTACTGCGCTAGCTTTTTCTTTGGTATTTCGATACAGGGCCCCCGTAAGGCTGAGCGATGCCCGTGTGCGGGACATTATTTTGACGACCTTTATTAATGTACGAAATCCAGTAAATAAAAAAAAATATTTTTTTCTATTTTATAATAAAACAACAGAAATTTTTTTTAATTTAATTTTTATTGGAAATAATAATTAATAAATTATTAATTA
Source organism: Vesta saturnalis (assembly GCA_036346205.1). Taxonomy (NCBI): domain Eukaryota; kingdom Metazoa; phylum Arthropoda; class Insecta; order Coleoptera; family Lampyridae; genus Vesta; species Vesta saturnalis. Next base: position 829,046 of record JARFJB010002000.1, read on the forward strand.
TAATAACAAAAAAAAACATCTTTAATCCGTCACTTAAAACTACAACTTTTATTAGGTTAAATAGGTGTTTTTCTTGATTTAACGGCAGCAAATTCTTTTATTACGTCATCAAAATCGATTTTGTCAACCATCTCCTGCTCTATAGTTAATATTGCTAGCTCAGATAGTCTCTTTTGATGCATAGTTGGTAGAAGAAAATTTTTATTTTAATTTTGAAAATGACTTCTTAGTAGTCATTTGGTTGAAAAATTGAGGTTACTTGGAAAGTTTTCCGGGAGTTTTGAAAATTGGCAATTTTATAGATTTCGATGTGCTCTTTCAGAATTTCAACTTTGCCACCTCGTATCTTTGCGCGCGCGCCATATTGGAAAAATGGCGCCTAAAAGCAGTTTTTGATAATAACTCCTTTCCGACTCATTTTACAGTAAAACACATATATACAAAATAAACCTAGAGAAAATTTCCTACAATTCCTTTTTTTCCTAAAATCAATAGTTTCGGCGTACGAGCGTCGCAAACAATTATACATCTACGTCAACGCGCAATATTTAATTTAAACTGCTCATATTTGTGAATAGAATTTTAAAATCTAAAATTATACTAACGTTATTATTGTACTATAGATTGAAAACCCGTCTCACTATGGTCTGTCTCCGCAGGTATAAAGGAATGCGTCCCTCTGCGTCGGGCCCCTTCTCTCCTTCTGAGAAACATCTGGCAGCAGAGTTCAATAGAAATATTTAGTCTGAGTCATCAGTACATGTTTATCATTTCACAGTGTCGTTTGCATTTATACAGCCATGGCTTCTAATGAAGTAAACTGTTTTATTTGTGGTAATATATTGCAAGAAAGTGAAGTTATTGAAGTGAAGGAAACAGGATTGGAAACTTCGTAAGTCAAGTGTTAAAGGAAAAGACAATAAATATAAACTTTGGTGGGATTGAGATCGATAGTGGTTCACGATGTGTGTCGAAAACGATACAATAATGAGAAGTTAATCGCTGCATCTTTGCGTAGGGGACGCGATGCTACGACTTCTCAACTACAACTGCGATCTACGCGTCCAACCTTCTCATTCAGGAATCATTGTTTTTATGTGCTGTTGAGATAACAGCAGAGTATATATCGAAACAAAAACAGACGCGTTTAAATGATCGTAATATTGTGTATAGTGTACGTAAATTATCGATGAAAACCGTATTTTAGAACTTGCTCAAGCTCGTAATGATGATTGGGGCCAAGCAATTCTTGAGCGTCTCGAGCAGGTTAATGATATAGTCGCAGCCGATGCACAGTATCACAATTCTTGCATGAAAAATTGTACCAAACGGCCCTGACTGAAGAAAGAAAAAAGAGGTCCGTATGCAAACGAGATTGATTCTGCGATGCAGTACATTTTTCATATCTCGAAGAGAATTCCGAAGAATGTCAGTTTTTCTGGACGAACTAATGACGAAAATTGAAGGTGATTACCGTCCACACATAAAAACAGTGAAAGCACAATTACTAAAAAATTTGGTGATGATATTTTAATTGCTGTCACTTCCAATAAGGCGTCTGTGGTTTGTTTTCGAAGTACAGGGTTTAAGTTATTGACGGAAGCCTGGTACAATGAAAAAGTGATAACAACACAGAAGAACGTCAGTGTATTGTAAAGGCAGCAGCAGTAATCGTTACAGAGGATATTGGGTCTAGGGTGTACGAGACAAAACATTATCCTCCATCAGACAATTTTTTCAAGATGTCGAGTCAGATATACTTGAAACTTTGCGAATTTTCCTGGATGGTGTAATTTTGAAAAATAAACGCGGCTCGCTTGACAAATGGAAGAAAAAAGCATTGCTCTCGTATATTCCGTAATTGCCGCAGCAAGGCCGAAATCTTTTATATCATCAGTTCAGGTCGGAGTAGCAGCATTTTGTTTCAAAATATGGATCTCGACGATTGATAGATACATTATCATCTCTCGGATTTTGCTCTTCGTACACCGAAGCAATGCTTCGTGCGGTTTCGAAGATACCGTCAGTTTCCGATTTATTGTGGCTATATGGAAAATGGGTTGATCTGCCTAACATACCTGGATGGAGTGGGTTCATGGAACAAGCGACAGCAGAACTGCCCTTCGAAAAATCATTTATAGGGTGCTTGCCCTTTATTAATGCTCCACCAGGTGATTATGACACAATTTTGACTGCTCTCTTATCTGCTTCTGAAAATGTGAGCCATTACATCAGCATACTTGTGTCGTCATTTTGACCAGCCCTTGTATTTTAAAGCGCGGAAAATCATTTCTTCGTATGATGAGAATTCCAAATTGAATAATATTGTCGTAAGACTCGGTGGATTCCATTTGTTAATGTTGTTCATGGGATCTATCGGATACATAATGACCGGAAGTGGATTAAAAGAGCTCTTTAACTCTATTTACGCATTGAATTCAATTGAAAAATTATGGCAGGACATGCGTATTCACGTGCGGTAAGAGCACATATGCTGACTCATCTTTCAATTGCTAAAATTGTCCTACAATTTATCGATTTCACACCGATCTCAGTGCAGAATTAGATAGAATTTTATGTAACTTCGATAGGTCAGTGATACTTGAAGCGGACCAGGAAGAATGCCGCAAAGAACTTGCTGATAAATTTGAGAATGAATTGATTAAACTTGAACAACGTGGTGCTACAGCGAAATTATGGGTGCAATATTTTCGGATGGTTACACTTCTAAAACAATTCATTGAGTCAGAAAGAATGGGCAACTGGAATTTACATCTTGACACCGTCCAGAAAATGATACCTTATTTTTATTCCAGTGACCATTTCTTATATGCAAAATCTTGTCATTTATATTTGCAAGACATGCTTAATTTGAAGGAAAGAATGACAGCTGAAGAATACGAACTATTTACAAATAAAGGATATTTCACAATTAGACGTTCTGACAAATTTTGGTGTGGTACGTGGTCAGATATGACAAGTGAGCAATCGTTAATGAGGACGATGAAATGTCTTGGCGGCTTACACATGGTCGAGGAGTCAAGGAAAGCGTGCTATCCAAGTGGACTTTAGGAATGGTATTCCTGCACAATATTTGTAACGAAGTTGAGAAATTTTGAAACGTAGCTTTTTCCAGTTCCGAGCAGCATGTCGAATTAAGAAGTTCGCGGGTTAAACGTGACAATGATGACGCAAAAAAATTGATGGATTGGTTGTCCAATCATTCACCTTTTCCAGACTTTAAAGAAATCATGTCAATAAGCACTGGAATTATCGGAGATGATAAAATAAACTGTCACATATCTCAAGAAATTGGTAGTGCTGGCATTTCTTAAATCATTGGCAGTGATTTCTATACCGTAAAATTTAAACGGAATGACAGAGTAAAATCTTTTGGTGTTACGAATGCAGGTATTCGGGTAGAAAATGACATTGTCCCGATTAATCCTTTGTTAATTTTCCAAAGAATGTGCATCGCGAAAGAATCTGAAAAAGGGCTTGAAAATTTCCTTACGTACGAACTAGCACCATTTCCGTTATCCCTTTTCAATGATGAAGGTATGCGCAAATGTATTAAATCCACTATGTATCAGGCATTTGAGCAACATTCTGGTGATATAAATTTTGAAAATACGATGTATATCATCGATGGAGGATACTTATTACATCGAGGCGTTTGGCAACAGGGTAAATCGTTTTCATCTATTTGCAATAAATACATTACCTACGTCCGATCGCATTATACATCCAATCCCATTATCGTATTTGACGGATATCCAGAAGATGTAGCAACCGTAGTACCAAATATGCGGAACGATCCCGACGATCACGAAAACTGCTTCAGTAGACATACTTTTGACGAAACAATGACGCCAATTGTGTCTCAAAGTAAATTCCTGGTTAATGATGCAAACAAGAACCGCCTCATTGGAATGTTGAAGACAAAATTTGAAGCTGAACATTTCATGGTTAAACAAGCCACCGAAGATGCGGATACGTTAATAATCAATACCGCAATAAGCGTTTCATCGGCATTTGATTTTGTAGTAGTTGTCGGCGAAGATGTAGATCTGCTTATTCTTTGACGGCGCTATCTACGCATTCAAACATATATATCCTCAAACCAGGAAAACAGCCGCAGATCATATTTTATTTTTGCATGCCTTTAGTGGTGTGATACCACATCAGCATTATTCTATAAATAGTATGAAAGTACTGAAAAATCCAGATTTAAACGCAGGTTATCAAAGTATTTAAATCCAAATGCTGATGCCTTTAGTGATTGCTGATAGCTGGACAGCAGTCATTATTGAATTATACAAGGTACAGTAATGTGAAAAGTTAATAAAAGTACGTCTTTAAATCCAGATTTAATACGCATGCTTCATCAGCATCAGCATATAATAGAAAATCCAATATTGCGTCGCTATCCAGAAGATTGCTAAAGCTGAAATTCGTTTCGAACCTATGACAGTTATCAGCAGTGGTATGGGAACGAACAAAATGTAGAGCAATAGGGATGGAAAAAGACATGAACGTGGTTAAATAATGTCATTACACTCGATGCCCATGCTCCAGAAAGCTTGTTGAAGCTTATTTCTTGCAAATGCAAAAAGGTTGTCAAATAGCTTGCGGATCGCTACCACCAACAGAATGCAGCAGAACGACAACATTCCTGTGATAACTCGAATTTCCTATCACAAGTTTCAGCAGTGAAGTATGAAGAAACGGACACTATTCTCGAGCAAATATATGACGAAATCGAGAACGAAAAGGATTGCGATGAAACTGATGATCCCATCGCAGATGATACGGAAGTTAATTTCAGTCTTTGATGTTTCAATCGGTACTGAAGACGATGAAATCACACCACCTGCTCCAGTCAAGAACTTGTTGAAGCTTATTTCGGAGATTGACCTAAATTTTAAAATAGTGTTGTCAGATGTGGATTAGGCCTACTGCGGGATACCACGATAAAAAACGCGCCGCTTACTCTACCTCATGGTGCTCCGTGGAAATGAGTATTTCTGCACGAAACTGTGGTGGTTGAATGTGATAACTTTTGCGCAATTTCGCATCACAAGACTATTGCATTTTAGAAGAAGAATGTTATAACATAAATTGTAGGACAATATTCTCGAGTTTTATTTTGTATATATGTTTTACTGTAAATCGAGAACGAAAAGGATTGATCAAAACTGCTATTAGGCGCCATTTTTCCAATATGGCGCAGCTAAAGATACGAGGAAGTTGAAATTTGAAAGAGCACGTCGAAATCTTGATGCCAATTTTCAAAACTCCCGGAAAACATTCCAAGTAAAATTACCAAATGACTGGACTATCTCCCAGAAGCCACAGATACTGGTAAAGTCAAGAGTATTCTTAAGTGAAGCTGTAACATTTGGCAGATTGACGCTAAATTGTGTTCAAATATATAGTTGCAATCAGATCCAGAGGATTTGAAGGCCTACTGAGGAATTGACCACGATAACTTTAAACGCGCCGCTTAATCTCATTAAACAAAACATGGTGGCCTGGAATATCAGCCTCCATCTTTACCGCATCAGTAAGCGTGTGTTGTAGAGCTTGGCAGTACTTTTAGGAGCATCATACGTCACATAATGTAAAAATATTACTAAAAACCAAAAATTGTCATAATTTGAGATCATATCAAATCTACTATGTTAAAGGAAATTTTTCTAGGTGCTTCATCCCTATGTTCATAATCAAAACCTTAGTTTATATTTTCATCTAGTAGTATTGAGTTGCGGGAAAGGATCTTGCTCTATCTCAAGATTGGCGGCTAATTTAGCCGCTTGAGCAATTATTTCCAATATGAAGCGATTCGTAAATTTGAATACGAGGTAAGGCTTAAAAGTTTGAAATTCTGAAAGTAGCACGTCGAAATCTATAAAATTGCCAATTTTCAAAACTCACCGGAAAACATTCCAAGTAAAATTACCAAATGACTGGACTATCTCCCAGAAGCCACAGATACTGGTAAAGTTAAGAGTATTCTTAAGGAAATTGTAACATTTGGCAAAGATGAGGTTAAATTGTGTTCAAATATATATTGCAATATATCCAGAGGATTTGAAGAATGAGGAATTGAAAATAACTTTAAAGCTTTAATCTCATTAAACAAAACATCTGCCTCAATATTAGCCTCCATCTTTACCGCATCAGTAAGCTTCTGTTGTAGAGCTTGGCAGTTCTTTAGGAGATCATCCTCACATAATGTAAAAATATTACTAAAAAAACCAAAAACATTGTCATAATTTGAGATCATATCAAATCTACTATTTAAAGAACTTTTTTCAGGTGCTTCATCCCTATGTTCATAATCAAAAAACCATAGTTTATATTTTCTTCTAGTAGTTTTGATTGCGGGAAAATCTTGCTCTATCTCAAGATCGGTGGCTAATTTTGCCTTCCTCAAAGAAATGATCATTTCTATAATTTTTGAAATGATCGACTAAATTCTTTAAATAGTTTTGACATACTTTAATGTCAATTGTTACACTTTGCATCATTTTGCTTACAATATTAATCTGAAATAAAACATCATACCAAATAATTACACCACAAATAAATTTAAATGATTGGATATTTAATAGTAAACAACTTGCTTTATGCCTACTTTCTATGTTAAAAGTATCGTTATCCGCTATTTCTAGAAGACTCTCACAAATTTTAATTAAATGAAATTTTAATGGCTTTATTGCATCTACTCCACTTGACCATCTAGTATCACTTAGGGGTTTTAGATTTAATTCAGGAACATTTTTTTTAATAATATCCCATCTTTTTGAGGAGGAAGAGAAAAAAACGTAGAGTTCTTGTACTATATTAAAATAGTTTACTGTTTCATTAGATATTTTAGCGGCATCATTTACTGCTAAATTTAAGCTATGCGCAGCGCATGGCGCAAAAAAAAGCTCGAGGATTAGCATCCAGTATACGTTTTTGTAAGCCAACATGCTTTCCACGCATATTGACACCGTTATCATACCCTTAACCTCTCATGTCTTTAATATCTAACTTTAAATTTCGTAAAAGTTCAGCTACAGAATTAAATAGTCCTTCTCCTGTAGAATCAAATAAAAGCTAAAGAACTCTCTTGTATTTGAACTTTTTTACAATCATGATTTAACACCACATAACGCAAAACAAGGCTTATTTGTTCTGTGTGACTAGTATCTGGCGTACAGTTCATAATTATTGAATAATATTTGGAACTACGTACCATATTTAAAATATTATTTTTTATTTTAGAAGACATTAATTCTACAATTTCGTTTTGAATTTGATAGCCTAAATAATGAGTTTTTTTTTAAATTTTCCTGGGAATTTTGCACTCTTCTAAGATGTTCTCTCATCACAGGGTCAAATGAGTAAATCATCCCGACAGCCTTAAGAAAATTTCCGTTCATGTTGAAAAAGTATTTTAGAAGAACCCTGAAATGCTAGACATTGTCGGGCCAAAATTTTACGACTGCAACAATTCTTTCCAGAACATCATGCTAATATTTTTTCGGTTTCTAAAACCCGTAAATGATGATCGTTTACAGTAGTAGATAATTTTAACATTTTTTCAAACTCATCCATGTATTCATACGAACATTATGTACAATTGATGTTTCATGTCTTTTATAGCCAACGATAAGTGTTGCCAATCAGAAAACCATTTGAATTATAAAAGTATTGATAGTTTTACCGAAAACCTTACAACAAAAGCAAAATATAAAGTTTTTTGAAACTGAATAAATAAGCCAAATTCTCTCTGTTGTTTCACCATTCTCCAGTTTTCTGACAAAGTACGTACTTGAAAATTTTCTTTTGTCTTGATTTGTAGGAAATTGAAAATTGCGTCCTATCAAAGGAGGTCCTCGCTCAGCCACAGACCAGGATCCTCTGATAGAAGAATGGTACTTGTCATCTCAGGGCCCATTTCAGTCAAGGCTTCGGTTTCAGCTTCACTTGTAGCCGCTATTGTTGAGCCGGTGGGTTCGACCGATTCTACGTTTTCACTGAGACTTGATGTACTCGTAGATGGTTCAAGTGCAAGAACAGGTGAAGCAACGACCGCTTCAGAACATCAACTCTTTAAAGCTTCTGTTTCTGCATTGGAAACTGGAGTTTTCGCCAAGAAATCTCTTTCATTTTGCCAGCCATCTTCTCCCTTTCTTGGGCTCTAACTTATTTTGCTCCCGAAATTTTGCGCCAGAAGGTCGTTTTCTCTTCTGTGGTTCCTAGAATTAGCAAGTGAATCTAATATAAGCTAATATGATAGATCAATATAAAATGTATTAAGATGTACTAGGCTCAGAAAACATTTAAAAAAGAAACGTGGTGAGATCGTTGGATGATAGAAGAATAAAATATTTTGACAGTTTTGGCACTACCGGCTATACCGGAAAGAGATGTCAACTTCGGCAATTTGAATGAAACACCCTGTATATTATTACCTATTAAGGTAACACGTAAAAGTCTAATTACCTAAATTTTTGTATATTTAATATCATATACCTATTTTAAATGGTTTTAAAGAAATTTTAATTTTTATTTCAGAAATTACATTTGCATTTTTTTCCTATAAACAAGACATGTATTATTTAATTTGAATTTTTATAGGCAATGACTTGGCATAACAAAATTTGTATAATGTTTGATTTAAATTTTAATAGTTAAAAGCTATATTATTTGAAATAATGAAAATTAAAATATCCCAAAGCCATTAAATCTTAAGAGATTATCCTCGAGTTTTACGTAGAATCTAACTATGTAACTATTGTATAATAATATAAAGGGTGACTATTTACATTGACAAAATTTTTAAAATAAACTTTGATATGCCTTAAAAAAACTAATTTTGGATTTTATTACTTTATTAGAATATGTCCAATTATTTATATTATTTTTTGTACGATATAATATAATACTTACCATTTCACCCTTAATTTAATTTCCACGCCAAACACAATAACAAAAATATAAAACACTTGATCGAATCGAATATTTTCTTTCTACTACTTTAAAACACGTCTAATTTATAATTTATCTTCCCTTTTCTTGTGTGAATATCAAGAACTGATTAGCTAACGCCTTTCGTTGTTTTAATTTATACCCCGTGAACCTTTCAAGTCCGAACTGGAAAAATGCAAGTCTGGACCAGTTTTCACGTTTATAGACAAGCTTGACGATTTACGAATACTGCATAATATTCGGATTTGCAAATGCAATTCTTTATTTACAAAAAATATTAAATATTAACAAAAATTTAAAATAGGGGTTTAATTGTTAATAAACGATTTTATTTAATATCGCTCGACCTGTATAGTTGTTTATTGTTTGTTTTTAATCTTGCAATAGCTTTTTGAACTACTTCTACTCAACCGCATCTTACAAAACTTTCCGCACATATTTTAGGTTTCCGTGAAAATATTATATTATCATATTTTATGTTTAACCCCACAGTATCAACCCCTGAGCGAGGGTCAGAGCCTTAAAAATTTTAAATTAGAAGGAGATCAAGTGATACCTCGTTTTAAAGGCCTTTTTATTCTGAATTTAATATTTCAGTCGTAGAGTAGAGGTAATTCTAGTCAAGTGAAAAACTAAAAACAAAAAAATAGAAAGTATAGGTAAAAATATATCTGAGATATCCTGACCTCTGGAACATTTAACAATTAAAAATAAAAACGTGAGGGCGCAAGTTCGCTAAAAAAATATTTTAACCTACATCCCACATTTTAAATTAATTGTTAATTTTTAAAGAGGTTAGAATCTTTAGAAAGTTTAATAATGTGTCCTAATAATTATTTTCCTGTTTTAGTGCACCAGATTTTATTTAAAGTAGTAGTTCAACTTAAAATATTATTTATGTATATTATATACACATATTGATAAAATTATTAATTTCATCTCTAACTGTTTAATAAAACCTTAAGTTAAAACTGTATGAAAATTTAATATGTCGTAGCACCAAAATAAATATTTCTTACATTGGGTCGGGTGAATAAAAACAAGTGAACGCTTTTACCCGTCAATCCGAGAGTTAATACTTGTTAATCCTTAACAAACTAAATATGGCCACAAAGTATTTGCTTGAAACTTGACAAGTAAAGGCATTTACTTATTTTTATTCCACAGTTCGACGATAACCATAGCGAAGCGAATACGAGCAGCAGTAGAACAGTCACTGAAACACACTGACCTCAAAACGGCAATTCAAGCGACCTAAGTTTCCGAGAACTAAAACCCGAGCGAGCAGTTGAGAACCGAAAGGCGACAAACAGCAAACTAGTTAAATATTTGAATTTTTTAATTCTCTCTCTATTTTTATTCACCCTGCGCATTATTTTTTTTAATATTTTTTTTCTGGACTTTTAAAATTTTTTTTTGCCCAACCTTCAGTTTGGCGACCCTTTGGGGTGGCGTCCGCGTGCGTTGCACGCGTTGCATGCCCGGTTACGGGGGGCCTGTTTCGATACCATAATTGAGCCTGAGATACAAACAAAACATGCCTATTGACAGTACCTAACGAAATTTTAAAATTAAACGACATTAGCCAATTCTACAGGGTTTTTATTATAAATAAGACCTCGTGAAACTAAATATTTTCCCATGAATTTTTTTCTAAACAATACATTCTCCATATACCTAAACCATAAAAGATTTAATGTTGGGTAAAGTGGCCATGGCTATGGCCATTTTCCCTCTTTGACGCCCTTAGATAAATACGACTCTAAAAGCCAAACAACTAACCCAATATAGTATTTCGACACACACATTTATAGCTTACATCATATTCTTTTAAGATATTACCGCGAATCGTATGTATCTGCAACATGTGCTGAAACATCATAATTAATACAATACACTTACCTTCTTAGAATATAAAATACCAGGACGGAGTTTTTGTCAATTATATGTGCGTCCGGGATGGGTGTTGCATATAGTATAGCGGAAAACAAGTTTCCGGTTAATAATACATAATAATGAATATATACATATTTTAAACGATTTAATATTTAGAATATATTTTTAATCTACGATATAACTAGTCATACATTTATTCAAAAAAATATTTACACTTCCTGATACAATAAAGTTAAAAATATAAATGATGACATTTTTAAAGTTAAATCTTGTAGAACAATGATCATTGCTTCTATCAATTTAAACCATAACCTAAATTGAATCTTGTATTATGCAAAATTCAATACAACGCTACTTAAGGTGCACAACGTTATTATAAACACTTGATTATTACCAGTAATTATTATACAGCGTACTTTAAAACAGTTCAAAATATTCAAAACACTTTTACAAACACCACTTTTTTCGATGAAACCACAATTTGTGGATGAAACCACCAATAATGAGTCATACTTGGGTGTGCAATATGGCGAATTCCGTCGAAATTTTTAAATACAGTATATAGCTCAACGTTCCTTCCTGGTATTTTATATTCTAGGCTTACCATAGATCACCACGTTGAAAAACATAAAAAGCGTAAATAACTTTCGAACAACTAATCACAACTAGAGTTACTTGTCAATCTAGTAACTGTAATCACAATAACATCTAACATCGATATGATCACAAATTACGCAGTTTGTGGATATCATAGATAAAAAAATTTTAAGAATGGCAACTCTGTAGGTACACTTTTTCAAATACGATTTTGAACGCCACCTACAAGTACGACACACACTAATTAAATACACGCGGTAATTTTAAATTAGTGTCAAGTTTATGCCAATAATATGCAATAGAAATACGTAAATTCGCATCACAACTAATCAAGCACAAGGTAATATTGCTATTGGAATGAACAAGCAGAATAACAATAATTCCTTGGATTGATTAGTGGTGATGAAAATTCCGTATTTCCGTTGTTTTCAAGTCGTTATATTTTATTCATCCAAAAAATTTAGATTTAAAAACTTAGGTTTCAAAAAATACAATTCTAATATTAAGAAAATTTATTAAGATGATTAACAATACATAGAGAAACAAAAATGCAACATGCTTTTTGAGTGATTAATATACCACAGAATATGTGGATATACCTACAGGGCTTTTCACGATGAGCGTTAATTAGCGTTTCTGGCAAACCAGACAACGGATCAACATGAAAATTTGACAGCATGTGTAAATTAATATGATCTACACGCCTAAAATATTTTAGATTATGCGGCGTTGCCACTTCTACTATAAAGTAGCGGCTACTTTGATTTTTCAAATGGAACACCCTGTATATAAATCATATTATGATTTCCTATTACCTTGTCAACAACTTTATGTACTATTTCCCTATACCTATCTATTACCAATTTTTTTTTACAAAACGCTGATAATCTTGAACCCTCTGTTACTAAGACGATCAAATTCGAAATAGAGTGGAGTGATACCATGAGGATCTTCACTTCGAGTCATATTTTTATTTGACTCACACAGGGTCTTTAAAAAATGCAGATACTTTGTTTATATGAAAAAAGGAGTGGAAGTCAATGTTTTCAAATGGAACGCCCTATATATTTACACATTTTTGAGCTCTACATCCAATTTTATATTGAATTTAATCAGATACTGCTATTTTGATTTCGAACCGTTTTCGAGATAAACTGTTTCAAACAGAAACTGACGTGGTTTCCTTGTATTCATCACTTATTTTTGAGATTTAACATCTATTTTATACTACGTAATACAATTTCTTTTCGATTTAGTTTTTCAACAGTCTCAAATCAGTCAATTCGAAATTGATATGTACCTTAGAAAAAGTTACAATTTGTATGCAGTGAGCTATTGAGTGTCCCTACCGTACAACATTGCAAATTAATATTTTTTAATAGTGTGCTTTGGAAAAATAAGTGATCCAATTTTGAAACGTCAAACTTTCGTTGGTGGTTTTGACTGATTGTGATACTAATTATAATCGAAAAATGTCAAGATTAGGTTACAGTAATGAAGATTTCTTGAATTCATTAATTATTCATGGTGAGTGCAATAGAATTGCAAGTAGAACATGCCGAGTATTCCATGAAACATATCCACAACTTTCGAAGCCTAATAATAATGTGATAAATCGACTGCTACAAAACTGTAGGTTGAGTGGAACCTTTCGTCCAAAAATCATTCGTAGAAAGCCTGAAGTGGATGATGATGACAATGGCATCATAGTTTTGGGATTTTTAATGCATTTCCAAATGCTTCTCTACACGAGGCTAAAAGGGAGATAAGTATAGCCTACGTGACAATTTATCGCATTCTTAATAATCACAAATGGCATCCCTATCAATTCTACTGCATCCAACATTTGAAAGAGACTGATTTGCCTCGTAGAGTGGAATTCTTTGAATGGTTACTTGTCAAGACTCAAGAGGATGAACATTTCCTTGACTATATCATATGGACAGATGAGGCCAAGTTTACAAGAAATAGAATTTTCAGCAGACACAACAGTCATTATTGGGCGCCAGAAAATCCTCATGTCGTTCGCCAAAGGGGTTTTCAAGAAAGATGGCAATTTAATGTATTTTGTGCCATAAAGAATGAGTCAATTTTTTATATCGAGTTTTATGATGATAATTTGAATGCAACAAAATATGAAGATTTACTGAGAAATGGAATTCAAATGATTTTAAATAATAGGCCAGGAAGAGAACGTGTATGGTACCAAATGGATAGTGTTCCACCCCATAATTCTCGTTCAGTAGGCGAAGCTTTAACTGAAATCTTCGAAGATAGATGGACTGGTAATAATGGACCTTTTCTTTGGCCTTCTAGAACACCAGATGGCAATCCAATAGATTATTTTGTGTGGGGTTTCATTAAAAATATGGTTTACTCCAACCCAGTAACAACAATGGAAGATATGAAATCGAGAGTTAGAACTGCTTTCAATAGTTTAACTCCAGACTTAATTAGAAGCGCTACACATGAAGATCTTTTGAGATTACATGTTTGTTTAAGTAGAGGTGGAGATGTGTTCGAACATATTCTGAAATACACTGATAATTGAATTAACTTACTAATTCATGAAATTATTTTCAGTTCGTGTGTCAGCGTTAATAAAACTATTGTTTGAAGAGAAGTTTCATTTGATGGTTGAAGTGTATTTTAATAATTATTTATTCATTGTATTATCTGTGACTGATGAAGGAACATCGAACGGAATCTGTTAAATTTTAAAAATAAGTGATGAATACAAAGAAACCACGTCAGTTTCTGTTTGAAACAGTTCATCTCGAAAACGGTTCGAAATCGAAATAGCATTATCTGATTAGAGTCAATCTAAAATTGGATGTAGAGCTCAAAATGTGTAAATATACAGGGTGTTCCATTTGAAAAATTGACTTCCGCTCGTTTTTTATGTGAACAAAGTATCTGCATTTTTAAAGACCCTGTATGAGGCAAATAAAATATGACTCGAAGTGAAGATCCTCATGGTATCACTCCACTCCATTTCGAATTTGATCATCTTAGTACCAGAGAGTTCATGATTATAAAAGTACATGTTTTGTAAAAAAATCGAAATTAATTTATATCTCTTAAACGGTAATAGATAGGTGTAGGAAATAGTACATGAAGTTGTTGACATAGTAATAGGAAATCATAATTTGATATTATAGACAGGGTGTTCCATTTGAAAATCTAAGTAGCCGCTACTTTATAGTAGAAGCGGCAATGCCGCATCATCTAAAATATTTTAGGCGTGTAGATCATATTAATTTATGCATACTGTAAAATTTTCAGGTTGATCCGTTGTCTGGTTTGCCAGAAACGTCTAATTAATGCTCATCGTGAAAAGCCCTGTTTATTATACTATTAATTTTAATTTTATTAAATACATAAATAAAAAGTTCACCTTTAATAATTTATACCATTATTTATTTTCTACAATTTCAAAACTAACTTTTACTTCTTACTTTACAGTAAAATTAATCTTTCGATGCTGTTTTGCTACCAATATTGCTACCTATCTTCTATTCTGGACATAAACGCAATGAGAGCGTATTTTTATATATGACAGTGACTAGTAGTCGAAATTGAAATGCACTAAAATAATGTCTTTCAACAATAACAATTTCTATTTTACAAACCTAACAAAACACAAAATTGATTAGATACACAAACTAACCTCGAAGCAGCAAAAATACAATAATGTAAGGTTATTTATCTATCTTTCTGAATGAAGTAAGCAAGGAATACGTTAATACGTACCAAAACTAACACGTATCTATTAATGATTGAAGCTGACGTCATGTCAAATCTAGGAAATTTATTTGCAACACTGAGAATTATATTGTAAAATCAATCGGTTTCTACCTTTTTTGCCATAGTCGCTAGTGTCTGTTTTTCATTCGCTTTTATTATAATTTATAAAGACAATATTTATAGAAATAGATTGCATAATTTAGATGAAGTAATGGAAGCAGTTGAACATGAGATGGCAATAAACATTTCCAAAAGTAGGGGTATTCTGTTTAACTTTAACAAACAATGTTTATAATTACATCATAGGTTATTAGCCCATGGTACGCTAATGTAAATTGTTGCGACCGAAATGAAGTGTAGTGGTACCAAGCTAACCAAAATTTGCTACATGACGTCAGCTTCAATCATTAATAGACACCCGTTAGGCCTGCGCGCACATTACTGTGTCGAATGGCGACACCTGTACAAAGAGAAAACAGTCAGTGGCTACTTTGCCCGCCATGGCGATTTTGCCCACCCTTCCCCTACCAAAAGTCCGCATTCGTCCGGTTATTGCGTCATCACAAATAACGTCTGCCATCTTGAATTTCAACACTTTTCGGAAAACAAAATGGTAATGTCAAGAACAGGTATATTTTATCAAAACAATTAAAGTTATAGAAATTGGAGAGAATAAAAAACCTACTAGATACAATAAATAGTAGACTGTATTATTAGGATTAAAAGTGCCACTTTTTGTGACTAACGCTGCGCTTCGCCTCGCCAATGAAAAGAATTGTGTGTCACAAAAAGTCACTTTTAATCCGAATAATACATACTATTTTTTCTGCGACCGAAAGAACCGGATTCAAAATAATAAATCAAATTACTAAAAAAAATTAATAAATAAAATCAACTCCTGTTGAATTTTTGTTTTACATTTTATTTATTTCGTCAAAGTGACACGTAAAAACTCCTATTGAAAATTTTCTGATTGAAAATGTTTGAAATGAATGAGAATGAAGGCGATATACCATTCGAAATTTTACAATGTGCTGAAGAAGTAGTATCAGATCTTCTGCCCGTTAAATCTAAAGACGTATATGAATATACCTATAAGAAATTTGTAAATTGGTGTAGCGAGAAAAATGTAAAATCATACACAGAAAGCGTACTATTAACATACTTCTCCGAATTGTCCAGTAAAATGAAGGCTTCTACCATCTGGTTGCAATATTCTATGGTGAAGGCAACACTATGTTTAAAAAATGGTATAAATATCGAGAAATTTTCAAAACTGCGTGCCTTTTTAAAAAAAGAGAATAATGGCTATATTCCCAAGAAATCGAGAATTTTTAGTAAAGAACAAGTGAATCGATTCTTGAATTGTGCTAGTGATGAGCAATATTTGATGATGAAGGTTTGTTTTAGTTTTATAAATCGAGTATTTTACGATAATACATTAAAATGTTTGTAGGTTGTATTAATTTTGGGTGTTGCTGGAGCCTGTCGCTGCGGCGAGTTAGTACATTTGAAGATTAGTGATATTGAAGATCTTAAATCGGGCGCCTTATTGATTAAAATTCCTTACACTACTGTGATGGGAGATAGTTATTTAAATATTTATAGAAAATATGTAAGTCTTCGCCCTACAAACTTTGCAGAACCACGTTTTTTTTTTTAAATATCAAAATGGAAAATCTCATCGGGTAGTAGTAGGACTTCATAAGATTAGCAGTGTTCCACAACAGGTCGCTAAATTTTTAAATTTAGATAATCCGAAAGAATTTACAGGCCACTGCTTACGACGAACTTCTGCCACGCTTCTAGTAGATGCTGGCGGTGACCTCACATGTCTGAAAAGACATGGTGGTTGGAAATCTGGCACTGTGGCAGAAGGTTACGTCGAGGATTCCTTAAAAAATAAAAGTGATACTGAAAAAAAAATACTGGGACTGGATCAACCTAGCACTAGTGCAACTAACAATATTACCATAGTTGAAGAAACAAGTAAACCTGTAGTTGTAGAAGGTCAAAATCAACTTAATTATTCTAAAAAGGACATTGCAGACTTATTTAATTTTCAAAGCGCCTCAAATTGCACTTTTCATATTAATATAAGTAATTAATTTGCAATTATTGTGTTCGTAATTTTTTTGACATTGTTTAATAATTTTGTAGTTGTTTTAAATAAACATTAAAATTAAAAAAATCATAGGAAGTAAAAGTGTTTTTATGGCTAGGAACTAAAAGTGTTGCCTGGGCAACAAACACTTCTTTTTATTAGTAATAAAAACATCAACTTCAATGACAGTTTTTGGTATTAGAAGTGACTACTTTTAAGACGGTCGCAAAAAAAAGTAATTTTGTATCATAGCGTGGCATGATTTTATGAATTTGTATTTCTGGAAATAATTTATGGCGCGAAAATAGTAGAAAAAAAATGTTACGATTTCGGTTGCATAATTCAACTTCAGTCAATATTTACGTGCCTTTAGGCCGAGTACATACCAAAAGCAACCGGTGATAGCAACGCAACGACAACGCAACGGAAACTTGAGTTGCCTATGAATAACACAGGCAGTTTAATGGGCCTGTGTATACCAAAGCGACTGTGATGCGAGGATGATTCAACGGGCACGTGACTGAGCAACGCAGGCAACTCAAGTCACGACATGCTGTAAACTCGGGTCGCCAGTTGCGCAGTTGCTCTTGTGAAGTGCAGACCGTACGTAAATATGGCTGGTGAACAACAAGAAAATATTAAATCCGCACAGTTCATTGAACAGTTTAATCGTTTATATGACCATAATAACAAGTCATACAGTAACAGGGTGGTGACAGACAAAGCTTGGCAAGCTGTGGCAGATGAGTTTAAACTAACAGGTAAGATAACAAAGTTAACCAATTTGTTTAGTTCTATAAAATATTTTATTACAGTTCTTTATTAAGCTTTGTATCTGAAATACAGGAAAAATATTGAAATATTAATCTAAGATTAAACAAAATCTTGCACTGGGCGATACGTGGGTATCGATTGCCACGTTTCAACTTGTAATAATAGTGTTCACTGGAGCTTAGATGGCATAGTCCCACTGGTTGGGCATAGGGTTCGATTCGACGAAATAACGTGCGATTTTGTCCCTTACTATGCAGTTCTGCTTTCTTGAGTGGTGGAAGTCGTCGACACATGTTAGGCGTGGCTTAGTGTACTCAAATAGTTGAGGAAAGCTTGCTATACCGTCTCTAAACTTCATGCTCATCATACCAAACGCACACTCTTCACTTTTACGTCCTCTTGACAGCCTGTAATTGAACACTCTTTTTGTATTGTTTAAAACACGTCGTGGGTAAAGTCGCATGAGATTTTGGAGAAGTGGAAATGCTTCATCAGCACAGAAAAAGAATGATACAGGTTCGTTACTGGCATCATTTGGAAGAACTGTTGGAAGAGGGAAGTCTAGGCTATTTTGTTTTACCCATTTACCCAATGTCGAAGAGTGAAAAACTCCTGCATCGTTATTTCTTCCGGGGTATCCTACATCAATACTTATAAATGTTCCATCAGCGTCTGCGCAAGCCATCAACACAGTTGAAAAAAAATGCTTATAATTGTAGTAATTAGAACCAGAATGATCAAAGGATCTGATACGAATGTGCTTGCCGTCTATTGACCCTAGGCAGTTTGGCAGATTCCATAATTCTTCATATCTTTCAGCTATGGTTTCCCATTGATTTCTGTCGAGTACTGGCATGAAAACAGGTTGTAATACAGACCAGATAGCTTCACATGTTTCAGGAATGATTGCTGCTATTGTAGATACACCTCTAAAGAAGTCGTAAGCCAGGTGGTGATAGCTACATCCCTCAGCCAAAAACCTGAAACATTTACAACATTTAACAAGAATAAGAAAAAGCGTTTTTATAAATTTTTTGAATTTTTCATATTTATTTAAAAAAGATACCGCAATTAAAAAGTTTTCGTTTACAAACATTATTTTTTGTTTCAAATAAAAGCAACACACATTTTCCATAAAGCGTTTCCCTTCTAGTTTGTTTATTCTATGCCTATATGCTGTTACAGTTTGTTTTTCTTTTTTGTCAGTGAAGCAATGCAAGGAAAAATGGAAAAATATCAGGACGGTATTTAGAAGACATCTTTTCGCAAAACCAGTGTCAGGAGCTGCAGGTTCTTCAAAAAAGGACTATTACTTATCTGATGTTCTGCAATATCTTGTGCCTATTTTAAAAGGTAATCCTAAAAACGTTGGAAGCAACCTACTTCCTCCTGAAACTGATGACCAACAACATAGTGTTGTAGAACAAGAAGAAGCTGACAACAGTATTAATGCAATTGCTGATGAAGTGGACGATGACGCGACAGAAGCTACTGAATTACCACAAGAGGCAGTGCCGAAGGTACCTGGACCTGCTAATATCAGAATATCACAGTTCTGGAAGAAACTGTTGGGCAAAAGAAAGCCGACTACACCTTTAGATGAAGCTATGACCAATTATTTTAAGCAAAAACAATAAAGCCTGCTGAAGACAACTTGGTTCCGGTAGCTGACAATGAAGATCAATCAGACGAACATTTTCTGTTGAGTCTTAAAAAAGATATGAAGGAAATGAATACACGGCAGAAACGAACTTTCAAAAGGAGAATTTTTAGTTTGATTGATGAAGTTCTAGACGAGAGTCCTGGTGGTATGCAAGGAAAAAGTATGTATTCAGGCTCATCACTGCAGTCCTCACGATCACCCAGTGTGCTGGCTGATATTACTTCTCCGGGAACTCCTGCCCAGGAGAACGAAGATTTTGTTTACAATACCTTGTCCAATGCATTCGGTGTAATTGAATGTAAATGACATATTGTCTTTTGAGTGAAATATTGTATAACCTTAATCTTACCTTAATCTGATTGTTAATCTTTCGCCTACATCAATTGGGGTAGTTAGTAACTTTTTTCAGCAGTATAGGGGTCACTAAATCCAGCAACATATCATAGCTAGCCTTGCTCATCCTGTAATAGTTGAAAAACTTTTCTGGATATTCTTCCAATTCTTGTAAGGCATGCCACTGACTTCTGTGTACATTGCTGCCATTATATGGATGCATACTAAACCGTCTATGTAAGGTTTTTTTCTTTTTTCTAAGCACATATAGAAAAACTGCCTCCTCCTCGGACGAAGACATCGGTACAAGTGACTGGACAACTTGTCAACTTGGGTTTCTTTTGTATGTACACGCGGTGTAAACCTAAAAGAAACTCCAGTTGACTGAGTTGAGTTGCTGTTGCGTTGCTATCACCGGTTCCTTTTGGTATGTACTCGCCCTTAATATTGACATGTACTATCGCGCTCAAAAGATACTGGGTACAGCAACATTTTGAATAAGGTTTATGTGTTAATATACAATAACAAAAGTTTATATATTTGTTTAAATCTGTGAAAATCTTAATTTATTTAATCTCAATTTATTTATTGACCTCCCGGCAATTTACAGTTTATTAAAATTTGAGAATTCCCTCTTAAAACAGTACAGTTGTGATTGCAAAATCATAATTTTATTAGTTGAAGTGACGATGAAAATTCAAGCCAAAACTCACCTTCATGGGCAATTTAAAATTTAGTGTCTATAAAATCATTTGAACATCAAAATGTTCTCCCAAGCATGAATACGAGAGTAACTAAAGTGAATTTTAAAACAATAAAATAATAAGCCGCAGATCTAATAAATTTGTTATTCTCACATTATAATTAGTTCTGCAAAGTCATTTATAAAAATTGTGAGTGGTTGAGCAATTATTGTAAATCGTCATGTAGCTAACGATTAATACAGCCATTTATTATGATCATAACGACGTAAAATACTGTTAATTATTGCATTATGCAGTGGAGTTTGTTGAACTACTTCAATTATATCAAATTATATCAAATTT
Source organism: Vesta saturnalis (assembly GCA_036346205.1). NCBI lineage: Eukaryota > Metazoa > Arthropoda > Insecta > Coleoptera > Lampyridae > Vesta > Vesta saturnalis. The sequence goes on from JARFJB010002000.1 coordinate 850,191, forward strand.
TTGCTGTGTGCATTTGGTTTAACGGCACATAATCAATTGCGTTAGCAGGCTATGACCATGAAATATCAAAGTGCAGTTTCTAATAGTCTTTAATCAATCAAATTTGCCAGTTTGACAAATGCTTAACCCTTACTTGAAAATCGTGAGGTGTCCGATTAACATACAATTATAACAATAAAATACAGTAACAAACTGTACCAAAATTTTTTGAGCGCGATAGTACAAGAAAATACACCCAAACTATACCAGTCGTTTTTCAGTTTTGAGTTTTGTATCGGAGGTCATGAATCATCAGCGTAGGGTGCAACCACTAGTGTTTAGGTACATTGTGCCATCGTAAATAACTCTGACAGTATCATTGAAATACCAAAGTACTTAAGTGTTGGATATTTCATTGTATACGTCTCAACACAATTAGTGGATAAGTGATACTTAATTCAATTGTTAAAAATATTGTATATTTCTTGATTCAAATTATCCATTTCAAAATATGCAAAAGTTTGGTTATGTCGCTATAAAAGAGAAGGAAGAGGTAAACAAAGGAACATAGTTAGGTAATATAAACAAAACTACTGTAACCTAACATAATTAACCTAACAAAAGTAGATTAGATAAACAAAACTACAGTATCCCAAAAAAAATTGCATGGGCCGGGATTCGAACCCCACCAACAGCGTGGAAGACGACTTCTACTACTGCACCACCAGCGCTCTAGCAGTTTGACATTGAAAGTGATTTATAAAAATACCAGTTTTTGTAGGTAAGGCAGGCGCAATTTGTCATCGGCAGCGCAATACTATGTCTTCCTATGTTCCTTTGTTTACCGCTTCATTAAAAGAGAAAATCGTAAAAAAAATATTGGCTTTTTTAAGGGCAACAATTAGGTTTATAGATGAATTGATTAGTTTATTATCAGATTTAAAAATACAAAAGCAGTTAAAACAATAATATTTTCATTCATCCTCCCTAAAACGGCAAGATTGGCTTTTATACGTATGTTATTCTGTGTGTATAGGTATGTTAAATTGAAAACTGGAGTCCACAAACTAAAGCCAGCGGAGCCAGGGATAATGAAAAAATTGAGTATTTTTTATAAATGTCGCTCAAGTACCTAGTTTTAAATAAAAAAACGCAAACTAGGCTACACAAGGACATCTAGTATAGAAGCTCACAAAAAGAAATTAAAAACTAATTTAGAAAAGGTCCTTTAAAATTAAGAAGTGTTACAGAAAAATTTGATTTTAAAAATCACTGCTTATTTTGTGCAAAACAAATGTGACGTAAAAGTTACTCATAAGAAAGTTTTCTTGTATAACTACCATTGAAATAAAAACTCAAGTTTTGCGATTAAAGAAAAGTTGAGTGGGTCACGGATGTGAGATCAAGAATAGCAAATAGAGTGCTATTTATTGCTTTGTGAAGTAAGGTATCATAGAGACTGTCACAAAAATTTATCTATGGTGACGACTGCTAACAAACATGCGAAAGGTCAACCACGGAAATCGATTTTATCAATTTTAACAAAACTTTGGAGCAGGGCCGTTCCGACGCGGAGCTGCAATGGGTGCGGGGCACACGTGCCGCAAGCCGGGGGGACGATGGTAAACACTCAGTTACAGACAAATTCTAAAAGAGACAAATTGTAAATAACTATGAAACAAACATAACGTGCACGTAGTACATATATTTCAAAACCTAAGTATACAACAATAAAAGACTAGCTTGATCATTTACAGTGAGACATTTTGATTCACTTAAGGCAATGTTAGTTATCGGAGTGCCTCATCTATGGTCTAGGCTTTGTCTAATCGCAGCGTATTGAAATCTCCAAATACCTCTTTATTCTTTAGGTAATAGGCACTTATACCATATTCTACAATAGATCTAGACCCCACCTCCACTCTAATGCCACGAATTAATTTAATTGAATTAATCTCAAGGTCATTTTTTGATAAAGTGTAGGAATTTTTTTTTACAGGACCACGATAACCCACTGCCCACTGCTTCTTTCAATTTATATCAACATCATTTATTGCTTGCTCTAATTCTCTATTACTATTTTTTGGAGTAGCTGTTTATAAATCTATATCGTTGGCGAGTTGTGAAGTTTTTATATTGGATTTAATATTTTGAGCTATATCCTTTACATAAATGATATATAACGGAACTGACAACTTCTCCTGCTTGAGGAACTCCTTTAGAATTGACTACATTTACACGAAAAAATAACAAATTTTAACAACATCGGTTTTTTAACAACGGTTTCCACCGGCTATTTACACGGACGTAACAAAGTGGGGTTATCAACAACGGTTTAAAGTGTGTGACGTAAAACGACGTTATTAACATCTAACGCTACTACCAATAGGCAATAGTAAATAATGAACATTACCATCGGGATTTGAGGGTATGAGGTTAAGTTATTTGTTGCGAGTATTGCTGCAATTCGTTTTTTGAAAACATGTCTCAACAAATGCTTCAAAGCTTGTTACTGCACTGGCAGAGATGGATGCAATTTATTAGTAACTATAATAATTTCTTTATTGTAAGGGCACTCTCTTGTCCTAGGGACAGGAAACTATCCCTAAAGGCGGATGAACCAAAGTTTGGTCAACGACAAAGAATGTTGAACGCAACGGAAAACGACAACAGTAAAGATCCTTAAGGATATCCCTAGTACATCATAGGTTCGAATCCTACTGAGGTAAACTTTTATTTATGTATTTAATAAAATTAATAATCATAATGGTTAGTTTCAGTACAAAGTATTCCGGAGTCTCAATTCCCCCAATCGGATCTCCGGGGGGGAATGCATTGAAAGTAGCTAATACATACAATATGATGACGGCAAACAGAAAGAAAACAGCTATTAAAATAGCCACGTGGAATGTCAAAACAATGGCACAGGCAGGAAAAATAAATAATGCCATACAAGAAATGGAAAGAATGAATATAAGCATTATGGTTATAAGCGAAATGAGATGACGAGGCTCAGGACAGATAAACATCGAGAAGTACAGAGTATACTACTCCGGAACACCAAATGGAGAATATCGAAAGGGAGTAGGAATAATAGTGGAGCGAAATATCGAAAGAGCCGTAGTAAATTTTGTACCTATATCGGATAGATTGCTATTACTTCAAATATCAAGTAACCCAATCCCAGTTAACATCATTCAAGTGTATGCACCAACATACGATGGAACCGATGACGAAGTGGAACAACTCTACTCAATGATGGGAAGGTGGGAAAAGGAAAAACTGGAGAACATATTGAGCCGTACGGATTAGGAGAAAGAAATGAAAGAGGTGAATGACTTAGTATTTTTGCGGCAGAACAGCGACTAACAGTAATGAATACCTTCTTTGAACTCCCTCCAAGGAGATTATATACCTGGAAATCACCAAAGGATACTGAAGGCGAGATTGTGAGAAATCAAATCGATTATTTATTAGTAAACCACCGATATAGGAACAGTGTTACCGTAGTAAAAACCTATCCTTGTGCAGATATTAATTCAGACCACAAACCTGTCGTAGGAAAAATTAATATAAGAATGAAGAAAGTAAAAAGGAGAAACATGAATATAAGATGTGACATAAGAAAACTAAAAAACACTAAAGTGGATGAAGAAATAGAGAAGGAGCTAGCTGGTAGATTTATTGCATAAGCAGAAATTACAAATGTGGAAGAAGAAATCCATAAGCTAAACGAGACAGTAGAAAAAATCAAAGAAGGAATACTGAAGAAAAGTAAAGTAGCCAAGAAAAAATCTTGGATGACCAATGAAATCCTAGAGCTAATGGGAAAAAGAAGTGTTAAAAATAAAGACATACAACAATATAAGAACATACAGAAAATTATAAGACAAAAGATAAGAGAAGAAAAAGAAAAGGATATCAGAGAAAAATGTGACGAAATAGAACTTCTTCAAGAGAAACATGATAGTTTTAACATAGACAGGAAAATTAAAGAAACAACTGGAAGATATAAATCGAGACCAGCTAATAAACTTATAAACAATGTCGGAAAAATGGTAATCAATAAAAACGATATTATGAACACATGGAAAACATATATTGAACAACTTTTTAAAGACGATAGACCAGAACAGAAAGCATTAAAAGAATTTAAAATAGAAACAGGTCCAGACATCTTAAATTCTGAAGTGAGGTATACTATGCAACAGATGAAAAACGGCAAGGCCCCAGGCCCAGATAAAATGCAAATAGAATTCCTAAAACTTATGGACGATGAGGGAATGGAATGGTTAACTGAAATATTTAATCATATATACAATACGGGTAATATCCCACAGCAATGGCTTACCTCAGAGTTCATAACTATTCCAAAGAAACCGGGAGCCAAAAAATGCGAAGACTTCAGAACAATCAGCCTAATGAGCCATGTGTTAAAAATATTTGTAAAGATTATTCATAGAAGAATATACAAGAAATGTGAAGAACAGATAGCACCCACGCAATTTGGATTCAGAGACGCAGTGGGGACACGAGAAGCATTGTTCAGCGTACGGGTTTTGTTCCAAAGATGCAGGGATATGAACTGCGATGCCCATGCATGCTTTGTGGATTATAAAAAAGCATTTGTAAGAGTACATCATGAAAAAATGACAGAAATTCTACAAAGTATAGGCATAGATGACAAACACATAAGAATAATAACAAACCTATATTGGAACCAGCAAGCCTATGTAAGAGTTGAAGAACCAAACCAACTCAATAGAGATTTTACGGGGAGTGAGACAGGGATGTGTTTTGTCACCGCTACTGTTCAATATCTACGCAGAACGAATATTCAGAGAAGCCTTAGATAATGCACATGAAGGAATTTTGGTAAATGGACAGAGACTAAATAACATCAGATATGCTGATGACACAGTAATATTCACGGACAACATGCAAGACCTAAAACAAATAATGGACAAAATAGTAACTAGCAGTAAAAGATATGGCCTTGAAATTAACACCGACAAAACCAAATATATGATTATAAGCAAGAAAAACAGCATCACAAAACAACTGAGACTAGAATGCGGGACAATCAAAAGAGTAAGCAAATACACATACCTTGGATCCACTGTAAACGGTCAATGGGATAACTTACAAGAAATTAAGAGCAGAATCGAAAAAAGCAGAAGTGTGTTCATCAAAATGTCATCAATCTTTAAAAGCCAAGATCTAAAGATGAATACAAAAATAAGAATGTTACGCTGCTACGTATTATCAGTACTGTTGTATAGAGTGGAATCGTGGACAATGACGGAGGCTGCAACAAAAAAGATAGAAGCATATGAGATGTGGCTATACAGAAGGATGTTACGGGTTTCATGGACGAAACATATAACTAATACCGAGATCCTTAGAAGAATGAACAAAGAAAAAGAAATTCTAAACACAATAAAAACAAGAAAACTTCAATATTTGCGACACATCATGAGGAATCAACACAGATACAATCTCCTGCAATGTATATTGCAGGGAAAAGTAATAGGAAAAAGAAGCGTTGGAAGAAGAAAAATTTCTTGGTTGAAAAACTTAAGAACATGGTTCTCCATGACAACAACAGAATTGTTCCGAGCAGCTGTAAACAAGCTTAAACTAGCCAGTATGGTAGCCAACGTCTGGAACAGATAGGCACCTGAAGAAGACGAAGTTTTGTTATGAACGAATAAGTTCAAAAGTAAATGTGCAATTAAAAATTATGATTAATTTTATTAAATACATAAATAAAAAGTTTACCTCGATTAAGATTTGAACCTACGGCCTGTACTTTGCTAGAGTACCGCGCTGACTATCTGCGCCATCGAGATTCAAGCCCCAATCGATGCAAATTCTGTCTTTATGTATGTAGAACTGATGTAAATTCTAAATATAATGAGATTACAATCAAATGACTTATATTAATGGAACGTGAGCCTGCAATATCGCAAGGATTCACACATATATAAAGACAAAATTTGCATCGATTGGGGCTTGAATCTTGATGGCGCAGATGGTTAGCGCGGTACTCTAGCAAAGTACAGGTCGTAGGTTCAAGTCCTACTCCAGGTAAACTTTTTATTTATGTATTTAATAAAAATAATCATAATTTTTAATAATAATTTCTATTTTGAAATAATTAGTTCTAGTCGAAGATTTTCTAGTCAATTACACCTAGTATACTTAATAATAACGACACCCCCCAATGCGTTATTGCAGCTTGGACCTGTATTACAGGTAAGTAATAGAAATATTGTGATGAAAAGAAGAAGTAATGATTGGTGGGAGAATATAGTGATGAAAAATTGTTTGAAGAAAGCTTGGATAGAAAATTTTCGGATTACAAAGGATATGTTTATGTGGGGATACAAGCAGCTGCAGGTTTGTCTAGAGCCATCCAAACTTTCTGTCAACATTAAAAAACCACTATCAGTTTAAAAACAGGTGGCCGTTGCAATATATTACTTAGAAAGTTGTGCTGAATATACCTATATAATTAACACGAATTATGCGTTTTGATAATAGATTTCGAAATATAAATTATAAAACACCTGCATCACGTCATGAATCTGCAGTATTTCAAGAATCCCAACTATATAAGGAACATGAGGTATTAATTCCAGCTATGTGAATGTGAGTGAAAAATTATTTTGTAATTTTGCAGAAAAACCGGGATATAAACGGCACCTTAGTGCCTTATATGCTGATGGGCGATCCTCCATACCCCTTATTAACATGGCTATTGAAAGGGTATACAAGATCTTCTAGTTTTTCACCTGAAAAAGAGCCGTTCAATACTTACCTTCGTAACGCAGTGGGAAGGTGCTGTGACAGAAGCAGAATTGCACTTTCCACAACCGTCTACAAGTATTAATTTTAGTAAGTTTGGGAACTGGAAGGATGTCGAGGTGGACACAACAGGGATATTTGCGGACTGAAAGGAATGTGAGGGAGGCAACTGAATTATTTACATACTGAGGAAAAAAGAGGGTTGAAGAACGTTACGTAACCCATTAATAAGGAATTGTGTTTTTGAAAAGTTGCGCATCATTCCCTTCTCAAATCCTTTTTATTGCGCAAAAGTGTTTGTTAACATTTCAGTTTGTTTTTGAAACAAATTTTGTTGAAGATCTTTCGCATTAATCTTCGATGTTTCAGCAAATCTGTCCAGCATTTGCTGATAAGATTTCTTACCAGTTTTCTTCTGTTTTTTTGGTGGCGGTACCTGCTCGCCCTCATCAGCTACAGATTTATTATTACCTTCCAGTTCATCGTTAACTAAACAATAAAATTAACGTTACATTCTGCTTTCTATTTTTAATGGAACGTAATTCGTTCAAAATTACATTTCATAAAGCGTGAAATACCTTCAATTTGGGAATCTACATCAACTTGGGAGTGATCTTCAATAATTTAGAATTCTTCGACTTCGGATGTTAGAGTTGCCGGTGTCGTTTCCGACGATTTTGATGAGCTGCGTCCTGGGACTGGCCGAATCGATGCCCACCAATGTAACCACCGGCCTGCCAGAAAGCAGCACACTCATGTCTTCAAAATATGGAAATTTACTCTGGCAATTCGCTTCCCCACTTTTGTTTAATTTTCTTTTCAACTTATTGAAAGTGACTAAAAGTAGGAATATCGATGTACTATAAATTATTTTCTAAATTAATTCGAATACTTACATCTCAGGGTTTTAAATCACGTTTGTATCTGTTTTGCGGATTTTAAATGTCCGCTAGCCTGCATCGAGGCTTTCAACTGCGAGAAGATATCATCCGAACGTTTTCCCTCTAAACTTTTAAGAATTTGCTTGTCTCTAACTAATTTTAGGAACTACCGCGTTTCCTCCACGTCCCATGATTCACGCTTACTACATTTTTATAAAAATAAACTAAATATAAATTACAACTACAAAATAAGTAAACTACAAACATTTGTTAGGTGAAGAACCCACCTGAACCGGAACAGGGGAAAACAAGCGGCAACAATTCCGTTGGTATTGCGATTACAACCGATGTTATACCAGAAGAGTGTTTACACGTTTTCTAACATAGGCCTTAGTAACGCTAAGCCCGTTGTCCATAGGCGTAGCTTTACTAAAACCGGCGTTAGTCCCGTTTACACGTTATTTTACGCAGGATTTAATAACAGCGGTGTTATTAAAACCTGTTATGTGTTCGTGTAAACGTAGTCAACTATTCACTTTACTTCTTAATTACGATTCTCGCAATACTATGAGCTTAATTCAGAAATAATATGTACTGTTTTGAATATTCGCGCCGAATGTCCATCGCTTAAAATTCGCCCACTCTTTCATTGTATTTGTCTATTTAAGATAAAATTGCAGGAAATAACTTGTTTAAAACTAGACATAAATAAGCGCACCGAGTTGAAATTTGTCATTTGGATTCCGAACGTATCAGTTTGAATAACATTAAAATATTGTTCCTTGGCGCTTAATTTTTGTGTTCGATTTTGTTATTATTATTGAGTTACGGCGATTGTAAATTTATTAAACCTAAGTACACTTTATGGTATATTTTTTTCTTACGCATGGTTACATAACTAATATGGTAAATCTATATATCTAGGTAATGACAGATTTTTGTAAAAAGAAACGCAAATATTTTGTAAATACTTTAAAATATAACCTTAATTAATAAGCGCGATAGGTATAAACTTTTAATATTTTAACTCTTACATTATGATAAATGTGTTCACACCTTATGTCGTACTTAATTTTATTCTAAATAGATGGCTAATAATCACAAAAAGTTTTCTGGAGCTCAAGTGGCTTACTGAGAAAATTTTAATCCCAAAAGTTGGTAAAGGCATGTAAAGAACCAGAGTCCTATATGTTTTAGAATAAATTAGGTGCGGACCATCCTGTATGTAAGATTTCATAAGTTTACGCGATATTGCACAACAAATAATTTATTCATCACTGCTGACGTGTATTACTAAGAAACCGTAAGTTTCTGCACGTCAGAACGATTTTAACCAATCATGTAACGGTATTCCCCGCACGGTAGCCGCGAAGCCGCCCACCGATACCCCTTTATAAACTCGCGACGCGCATAATAAGAGGATGAATCGAAGTAGATTCCCGTCAAGCCGATATCCAGCAGCCGCCCCCGTACCGTTCCAGAAACCAGTAGCCGCAGCCGCTCCGTTTGCTTAGCGTAAGCACCGACCTGTTGTTCACCGACGAAGAGTCCTTCGCGATCGGGCAACCTAAAGTTCAATTCTGTACTGCTATTGAGAGACACGTAAGTTGTAAAGTTATACATTCTGACAATTTACACTCAATACACTACAGACCGTAAATAATTCGGGCTGAGCTCCAGGAGTTATACAAAGCACACAAACACCTAGAGGAACGCAGGGTAGATCCTGACGTAACTCACCACTACAAAATACACCACAGATCGTAAATAATTCCGGGCTGAGCTCCAGGAGTTATACACATACACCTAGAGGCACGCAGGGTAGATCCCAACGTATCTCGTCACCACCTGAGGGTAGAGGGTTGTTACAGGGCTGTACAGACCTGCGACCTTTCCTAGTATATCCAGTAAAGACGGGTCATCGCCTACGTCTTCTGAGCATTACTGAAACCCGCTAGAAATACATACATATCCTACACCACCTACAAACTAAAACAATAACGCCATAGCCATACACGGTGTCTTTGAATAGTAGAGGAATACCTCCATAACCTGTAGTATAAATTTGTATATAAATATAACCCTCGCAAACACCTAGTGCGAGAACGATTGTACATAAAGTGGAGTACGTGGATTATTCGATCTTTACGTAATCATATTAGAATCGTTTAATATTAAGTATGTTGTTCCCTTGCTTAATTATAAATATTTAAACCGAGTATAGAGATCAGTAATTAATTTAGTTATATAACCAATCTGATTGCCTACATTAATCCGGTTATAATTAGAGAAAACCCGTCCCGATACATCGCGTGTATTTCGCGTATATTACTTCCAGAGAGTAGAACATCCTTGCTTCAGCGCTTCAGAGTTACTGGCATACAAACACGATATCGATTTTCTCAAACGAATCGAGTTCAATGCGCTGGCGCTTCGAGCAACCACTGCATCGAACAACACTCGCTACCGTACATACAGGACCGTATCCTAAACTGTATCTTTTAGGTAAGGATTAAGTTAAAAAGACTATTTTTGTTCACAGAAGCGAATACGTAGACAGTGACACCAGGACCCGGACACAGAGATTCTACGATACCCATTTTGTTAATTAACAATACATATTTTAGTTTATTGTAAATATTTATTTAATATACATGTTAAAAATGCTTTACGAATTTTATTTAAGTGTACAGTGTTAAGCCCATCCAGTAATCACTACGAACCACACCCCGTTTATAAAATAAACCCGATTGAGCAAAGCCGAGGCAAAGTAAAACCGCGCTGGGTTACCAAACCAGAAGGGCGCATATTAAGTAAAAGTTAAACAGAACCTAAGGGTCATTACATTTGGCGCTAAAAGTAAGGGCCGCATTACAGGCAACAGAGATTATATCACGAGATCACAATTACGAGATAGACGAGGTACAGGTAGGAACATCCTCATTAAACGAAATTCTAATTGCATTTATTTTTTGGATTAATCACTGCAGCAGAACATACTAAAGTCCATTCGATTTAAATCAGGACTTCGTGAAGGCCAATGATGTTCACTTCCTCTTCCAATCCAACAATGCGGGAACACATTATTTAAGTGATTTTGCACCGCGAGAGGGTAATGGGCAGGGCGCCGTCTTGAAGGAACTACATCTCATGACGAACGTTTAAAGGAACTTCCTGCAGCAGGTTAAACAAGTTGTGCTGAAGGAAGTTTAGATACTCGCGGCCATTTAATTTAGCTGGGAGTTCAAAAGGACCAACAAGACAATCGTTTACTCTCCCAAACCAAATATTAAATTTAAATTTGTGTTGAAAATGGTGCTCCCTTGTGGAGTGTGGGTTTCCGTCAGACCAGATATGGCAATTTCTGCTGTTAAATAAATCTGGTTAGAAAAATTCTCTCTTGCCAAAAAATCATCTCGCAATAAATTTTGGAGTGGTGTAGTTGCTGTTGATGCAAAACAGTTGATTGCCCGGCGAGATGACCCAGTATTTGCAGATATTTCAATTTCAACTAGATCTAAGATTTCTTCTTCTTGTTCGACGGTACGCACTATAGGTCGTCCATAATGGACGACAGCTACCTGTTTCTCGCAATCTTGAAAATAAATTTCTGTCTGGTTGTCTACGATTTGGAAAAATATTTCCGTAACTTCTGGCAGCAGCACGTTCATTGAAATTTTGTTGGGCGTAAATTGCTACCACATTGCTCCTTTCACCATTTTAACTATTTTAACAATGAAATACTCAAAACACCTTACAACAAACAAAACAACGTAAAAACACGCCAAAGATATTTTATGAGAAGTCAAATCAGAATTACGATTTTGTGATGGATACCTACTAGATTAAATTGGTGTTAAATTTTATGTAAATGAAATATGTACATTCTGCAGAGTTCACTTTGTAGGTAGCGGACCGTGAAAATTTTATTATTTTGGTATTGTAATAAACGTTTGTCAATCGCCATTGTTACCACTATAGAAAAGATATATAATTAGTGGATTTTTAATATCTTGATAATACGTCGTAATTTACTAATGTTTTCAAAATATTTTTTATTTATATAGGATGCCGCAGGCTATTAATTGTAAAAGGCAATTGCCTGTTGGTATGCACTCCCAAGCCAGACCATTAAACATCTCGAATTTTATATTTATTGTTGTTCTATGTTGTATAGGTGAAAGTGTAACCGGAGAAAGAGAGAAAGAGAGAAGCACGGTATGTTGCTGACGCACTCAAACTTATATATCGGTCACAATGTTAGTGATCTATTTATAACGTACCCTTGTAAGGCTTTGTTTTAATGAGTTTTTATTTCAGTTTGTTGAAGTTGAATTAATTGCCTGCGAGCTGATTTCTTTTGTATGTGCTTTATTATAATGTGACTCATGTATTTTTTTTTTGCTTTAGTTGTCACTAAACAATTGGGTAATGTTTAAATTCCTTGTCTGTTTCCTTTTGATCCTCGCATTTACCTTATTACTTGTGCAATTTTACTGTTGTTGTGTTTTATATGTATCATGATTTGATTGATTATTTTATGTGCTCATTTACTTAAAGACCGGCATGATTGGTTTTCTAAAACGGCCACATGTTTGGTGTTACGATTTTTATTATGATTTTTATTTTGGTTATTTATG